>JAMJFZ010000731.1:557500-1157500 GCA_026225945.1 Cricetomys ansorgei
GCAGCATGAATTTCCAATACTTTACAATCTAATGTAAATTGTCTTCAAGCTCAGAAAATTAACCATGAGGTAGGTATTTTCATCTGCCAGGTTATCACGCTTACTTGATTGAAATCCTTGAAGCTATACTAAAGTATGATATACTGCTTATTTGGGCCCCATTAAATACCAAAGACAGGATACAAATAGCCAGAGCAGTTAACCAAGGTTCCGAGTCTTGGATTCAAGAAATTTTCTCAGCCAAATGGAGGTCTGTTTTGTAGCAGTTTCCTCCAATACTGAAAAATTCTATGTCCCAGGGAAGCTCTTTAAGGCAGAAGGTAAACAACACCAGGAAGTCCCTGAAACTGACCTGACTCACCCTTCCCCAGTAAAAACTGCAGAGAGTCACTTTCAGACAAGACAATCTGCAAAGCCACTCTGAGAGCAGACCAGATGACTGAAAGAAACAGAAACCCACTGAGCTGCCTGGAAGTTTAGATCAAATGAGGCACCTGGAGAGGACACTCTCCAACCTGGTGCGCTAGCTGCAGGCTGTGCAGTGTGCTCCAGGTTCCCAGCTTTGTGAACCTCTCACCCTGGTTGAGGTGTGCTTTGAGACATTTCTGCTCCTATGAGTAACTCCTAACCCATATTCCTGTAAGTAACCCCAGAAAAGCTCATTGGTTCAATAAGTTGGACTTTGGTAATATCAGTACTTTGGTCCGTCATGGGATCACTATCTAGGGTGAGAGGACATGTGTGTTGTGTTACCCAGGAAAAGTCTTGTCACACAAAAAGGTCTGTAATATTATACAGGTAAATTACTATATCCTATCACATTATCAGTGAAGTCATGGCTTTGTTCCTCAAATAACAGGAATAATAACACTAAAACAGTAACTACAACTATGCTGGGAATTTTCTTCCCACATAAAATAGTCTGAGTTAGACTTTCTAGGTCCGAAACATGGCTTCATGGGTTTGTCAAGGTGCAGGCTTGTTACAACTCTAATGCAACCAGTCCATATTCCTGAGCTCTGAGTGATTTTTTTGCAGCTCCAACCTCACATCCACCTTTATAGCAGACAAGATGAAAGAAGGACCAGCACAAACATCCACACTCATACACACTTTTTATGTGGTTTCTTACAAGCCTTCACAAAATCTCCTTGCTTTCATTGACTAGCCATTTTTTGCCATCCTAATGCAACAGAAGAAAATAACATAATCTCTGTCTCAGAGTGTCATATCTCCTGCTCAAAAGCAGATATTCTATCTCTAAGGAAAGAGGAGTGAGGAGATACTAACGAAGGCAACAAACGGTTGTGATTATATGTGTAAACCCAAGTCGCAGAAGGATAATAAAGTAAGGCTTCACATTTTAGAGTTGTAATTCTATAATCTTTGCCTATACAAATATACAATACCCCTCTCCCATATGCACACACACACACATATATATTTAACCTGCCTGTCAAATTTATGAATATGAAAATCTAGTATAAAACACAATCTTTTTGATATGCACAGCTTTTTAAAAATAACATTTCCATGAAGCATTAAAGCTGTGTCTATAACATTCCTAAAAAGGAGAAAAAAAATCTACACATACTACAGAGCTCAGAACCTGCTATCAATTCTATTCACAGTGGCAGAATGGATTTAATAGCAAAGGCATTTATGAGTCATAAATTACTATTTATAAATGCAGTGTTTAGTATTCACTTCAATGGACGACATATGGTCTCAACATTTCCAAATAGCTTGAACTGATAAATAGGCTACTGAAGTGGTTCAATTTGTTAAAATGCTAGCACATTAACTCCCGCATGAGTAGGATTGCAGGTTTGCATCTTAAATGCTGAATGCATATTTTGAGAATGCAAGATGCCACGTTTGGAAACAGGACCTGGATTTATGGAATGGTCTCACAGTCCATTTTTTTTCACCATGATTTATTTGATTCTGTGCAGAGAGAGTTTGTGATCCATCAAAAGGAAATCATTCATTTGTTTTCTCGTTCCAGAATATGACAACCTCAGTACCAACAATGTCAATGTCCTACTGTTCTCACTGAGCGATCTCTGAGCTGTATACAGCAGACAGCATCACTGACCAGAGTGTTTCCAGTGTTATGTCAGTACAAATAACAGAATTATTAGTCCTTCAAATTTATATTTTGAGTTCAGAGGTCATAGTATAAAGTCTTCCTGAGGACCTAACAGTTAACACATAGTATTATAATCGGAGGCAAAATCAAGGAAAATGGCCACTCTCAAAATGGTAGAAACAGATATATATAGAAGATCAAATGTAGATGTTGATTCAGGGCAAAGGAGCAGTTTATTCTTTTGACTAATTCAATCTCTGGTTCTAGTACTGAAACCCTGGAGTGTTTCTGTACAATCTAGTCTTAAGCCTACAACTGGAAGGCTTAGCCTCAGCACAATATAGAACACTTAATCCTCCATACAATCTAATCAACCTCCGAGATTTACTGCTGAGTCACTCTGACTAGCTCCTTCTGAACTCTGTGACTCTTCTCATTTAACTCACTCTTATTCTGGCACAAACTCTTCTCCAAGCTGACTGGTTCAAACTGATCTTTTGAGCTGGCTGTGAAAGGGTTTATGTGAGGCCGGAGACCCCAGGCCCTGGTCATTAATCCTAAACTCTTAACAGGACATTCCAGAACTCCCTGTTCCAGGAACTAGCCCACCCCAGAAACCACAAAACAATTATTGTCAGGCTTAATTCAAGAGCACTGTGACCCAGCCCACATTCCTAAAATGAGCGGTGGCTACAGGCACCGCCTAATAGCCTTAGGCAAGGGACTTTATCCTAAGTGTACATTTCCTGGTGCCCGTGACCTTGCTATCATCAACTTAAAGGTTAACTGGCCCCTATCTATCAAAATGAGAAAACAATTTGGGGACCAATCAACTTGTACCAATTCGGTTTATGCCCAACAACTGTATAAAAAGCTTCACCATTTGCTCCTTGGGGGCCGGCTTCTATCCTGCGTGTTAGAACGGTCCCAGTGCACTGGAATAAATCCTCTTGCTATTTGCATCGATATCCCATCTGTGAGTCTCTGTGGGGATGTGGCGTTCCGGTTTGGACCCTGGGGGTCCCAGTTTGGATCCCTGAAGTCCAACAGCTGACTGTTTCTGACCAAAATCTTCTGACTCTGACAGATTCTGGCTGACTCTCTGACTGCTTCATACTGAAGCTTCATACTGCTTTATTTGGCTTCAAAGTGACTCACTCTCCTGTCTGATACTGACTTCTGACAAGTTGCCTCTGTGTCTGCCTCAGACTCCTCAGATTTCTTCAGACTGCCTCTCCATTTCTCTGTGTCTTACCCTCTCAGACTCCCTAGACTGCTCCTGTGTCTCTGCCTCTGTATCTTATACTCTGCCTACCTGCTCCATGCTACATTTGTCTCTGATCCTCTTTCTGCCTCTCTAAATGGAGAGCCTGCTTTCTATCATAAGAGTTGGATGTCTCTTCACTCTGACTCACTCTGCTAACTGTTCCTCTGATTTGTCACTTTGCCTGCCCTTCACTCTGACTCATCTCAGATGTCACTTCCTGTCTGACACTGACTCCTTCTGAGGTCTGTGTCCTGTCTCTTGCGGGTAAAAGGGGCTTGCAACCACTGCCTTCTGAATTCTGGCATGAAAGGTGTGTGCTAACATTCTTAACATTCTTTCTACATTCCATCAGAACCACGCAGGCCTCTAAATGTGATCCCTTCATATTGACCCTTTGATGTGATTCTCTTCATATAGATTCTTGGATTTGATCCCTTCCTAGCTATCACCTAGGCTTATATCTATACAGTCAAATATGCCAGAACCTACAAGGCTTCAATGGAAACAGTATGCAGTTAGGAAAACTAGAATTTTAACTGACAAACTTATGTGAGCTTAGTGCAGAATGGTCTAGGAATTGTGTGATCTCAGATGGAGAAATTTTTAAGGTTTTTTTTTTGATATTGCTATTTAAATATAAATTTTTCTTCCTTCCCCACCCTCCCTCCAAGCCATTCATATACCCTTTCTGCTCTCCTTCAAATATGTGACCTCTCTTTTCAGTAATTGTTGTTGCATGAATATATGTATTTGTATGTATACATATATCCTCAATATAACCTGTGGGCTCCATATAATGTTACTTATATGTATATTTTCAGGATTGACCATTTGGCAGTGGATAACCGATTGGTGTGCTCTTCTCTGGGGAAGACTACTCCTACTCCCAGCTTTACTCAGTTGCCTATAGTTCTTTGTGTGGAGCTGAGGCCCTAACGGCTCTCCCCAGTCCAGATGGCATGCTCATTGGTGTCCTGCCTGTTCAGCTCATTGTTGGGTGGTCATTTTGGTGAGATTTTATAACTTCTGACGTTACTAGGAGAAACAATCTCAAAGCAAACTCCCTGATCATTTTGCTCTTACAAGCTTTTTGCCCTTACTTCTGGGGTGGAATTTTAGGGGAACCTTCCCCAGTGTTCCTGGGTTTTACTTCCAGTAACTCTTCCAAGCTCTCAGAGTTTACATTAGAGAAAGATCTCCCTGGGATCATAGTGAGGAGGACGAATGAACTAATTTGAAATATTTTCAGGTCATTCGTTGTTAAAAAGTCTGGCTCTTGAGAGAAACCAATTTAATTGGCTAATCTTTTGAGTTTTATCAGAATCAAAGTTGCCTGGAAAAAGAGAATTACCCAAGTCAAGCTACCTTTACCCTTCTATATAGGAGAAAAGGACTCAAACCATCTTGCTAGCCTGTCTTGCCTAAGGGATAAAAAAAAAAAAGGAATATTTATGGAATTTGTAGCCTGGACAAAGGCTCACTAAAAATACAACCTAATCACATGACTAATGGTTCCCCACTCCATGCATCTCTAGCATTAATAAAGGACCTATTTACTAAATAACACTTAGTAAAAATAATTCAAGACATGTAAAAGAGCAAACAGACAGACACACACACACACTATACATTGATTTTTATATATAACATATATTTTATATTTTAAGAGTTCAAGGACAACCTGGGCTATGTAGTGAGCTTAAATCTGCTTGAGCTACAAAGTAAGACCCTGTCACAACAAACAAACAAAATGCCCTACACAAAATAAACATAATATACATAAATTAAGTAGACATTGTAAACATTAGGGCCATTCTCAAATGTGATAGTAATGTTAGAATTACTATATTACAGATTTTAAAATAATTAATGTTCCAGGGACCATAGAAGAAAAAGTGAATAATGCAGGCACTGGGGGCAGATGCATAAATTCCAAGAGAGAAGAATAGAGAAAGATTAGAGATAAAAAAAAAATCACTGTAACACAAATATAGAATGTCCACATCACTGCTAATATGAACAGGACTAATTGACTTAGTGAGTTATTAAAAAAAAGAGAGACCCTGGGTAGTGGTGGCACACACCTTTAACCCGAGCACTCAGGAGAGATACGCCAAACAGAGGCAGGAGGATCTCTGTGAGCTGGAGGCCAGCCTGGTCTACAGAGTGAGCTCAAGGACAGCCAGAGTTACAACAGAGAAATCCTATCTCAAAAACCCAAGAGAGAAGGGTTGGGGGAGGGAGAAAGGGAATAAGGGGGAGAATGTAGTGGTACCTGAGAGGGATTGGAGGAAGGGAAATAGAAAGGGGTGCGTGTGATGTAATTATATGGTAATTAAATGTTATTTTTAAAAGAAGTATAAACATCTAAAAAAAAAACCAACAACAATGAATTCATAATGTTGGGAGGGGACCTTGGAGATGAAAAGTGGGTTGACATGGTCATGTTTTATTAGCTATGTGTATGTAATTCCTAATAATTAAGAAAAGTTAATAGAAAACAGTAAAAAATCCCACAGAATTCCTTTGATTGACTTATTAGTAGGTAAAACACAGCCCTGTAAAGAGTAAATGTGGTTCAGTTATGTGAATGGAGACTTTCAAAGCAGAAAAGGAAACAGAAAAAAAGGGACTTGAAAACCCAATAAATGAAATACTCAAGAATTTTGGAGCTGTTGGACAGCTATAAAGTATTAGTGGATTGACATATATGTAAACAATCACAGTGAGGGAAGAGAGGTGGGAGGAACAGGAGAAGCATTTGAACAGCCACTGAGAATTTACTCACCATAGGATCAGATAACTCTAAACATGAAGAGGACACCATGTAACATAGATCTCTGAACAGCAATAATAGCAAAACAATATAAACACCTTAAATTAAATATTCACATATAAACATATCAGAAATTGTAAAGAGTAAAATAGAAAAACTACAAAAGCATAATAGATGAAATCAAGAAAAAATTTAGAGAAGTGAGATGTTTAACGTTCACCAATAGTGGACTCAACTTGTCAACGTCTCATCTTTCCACGGCGTAATCTGCAGCAATAAATGCTTTGTGACTATCAGCAAAATTAATCTTACTTCACAGAAGGAAGCAGAAGACCCAGAATAATATAAATAATGCGGAAATATATCAGAGCGGGAGGGCTGTCCCTAATCAGCCTTCATACTTAAATAAGTTGTAGACATGAAGCCAGGCGCACTGACACGCGAGTGGAGAGACAGATCAGTAGCTCAGAGTAGAGAGCCCCCAACGGGCAAGCACAAATACGAGCGATGGGTAGTGGAGTTCAAGACAAGAAATGGTTGGTAGACAACAACACTTCTACATCCAAATGAATGAATCTAGGCACAGAGCTTACACTTCTCAAAAAAAAAACAAAACAATGCATCACAGCAAAATTACACAACTCCAAGGTGACAACAGGATGTGACCCAGAGGTCTTTAGTTGCGGTTAGAACTTATATTTGTTGAATATCAAAGGCTCACTCCATTAAAGGGATAGCTGATACAATGGGATCTATTAAATTTTCTATTTTCCATTTCAAAGTTTCTACTCTGTCAAAGATAATATCAAATGAGAAGACAGAATAAGAGAGAAAAAAATTCATCAAAGTCACAGGTAGTAAGTGCTATCTAAACACAAAATGATTCATATAGTTCAACAGTAGAAAACATGAAAGTCCAGTATGAAGGAGAAAAGTCCTTACTAGATAATCTGCCATTTAAGACAGATAAAAATATAAACATGAAAGAAGTTCAGTATCATACAGCATTGTGGAAATAGGAAATTAGGAAATTAGGAAATTAGGAAATCAAATAGGAAATTAAGCTGTATCAGTATCTGATACACATTTGAAACATAGCTGTATCTCAGAATATCCTCACATCCAAAACATAGCAGCAAATGCTGGTGAGGATGTGAAACAGCAGAACTTCTATTTCGTTGCTTGAGTGATTGCAAAATGTTACAACCACTTTGGAAGGCTGTGAGGTCCTTTCTTACAAAACTGAATGTACGATCACCGATTGATCTGGTAATCAACCTGCTTAGTCGTTATACAAATGGGTTGAAAAGTCGTTTCACAAGGGAATTTACACGAAAAGAACTGGGGAGATGGCTCAATGAGAAAAGCGTTTACTGCACGTGTGTGAGAACCCAAATGCACACCCCCAGGAGAGCTGGTGTCATTTGCACACATCTGTAATTTCAGCACTCCTACGGTGAGAGTCCCCAGGTGCTTCCTGACCAGCAAGTCCAGATCATGAATCAGTGAACAACAGAAGATCCTGCTTCAAGCAAGGTGGAAAGCTAAGATCAACATCTGAAATTGTTCTGTGACCTCTACATGTGCACTATGGCATGCAACACTCATGAGCGCGCGCACACACACACACACACACACACACACACACACACACCATATGCACATACATACACAGAGGGGGATGTTTTTAAGAGTTTACCTATAGATATTTACAGCAATATTATTCATAACAGCCTATACTTGGAAGCAATGAAGACACTTTTCTGTAGGTGCTGAAAGAAAATGTAATAGTGAGCTGTGAAAAGACATGAAAGAACTCTGAAAGCCTTCAATCAATTAAATGAGCCAGTCTGGAAAAGGTACAGTGTGATTCGAACCATTCGACATTCTGAAAAAGCAAGCAAACAAACAAAAAAGCAAACACACAGCTGTGGAGATGGGTTGTTTGCTGGTTTCCAAGGGTTACAGAACTGAGGGAGGGTGTTACATGGAGCACTAGAACATTTGAGAGTAGTGAAGGTGTCCTGTGTGATGCCGTTAATGGCTGGTAGACATCATTTACCTAACCATGCAGGCCAGAGGTGAGCCAGGGGACAGTGGAGTGCCAGTGTGGGTTCACTGGAGTTAACTGGAATTGCAGTCTGTTGTGGAATGTTCATTGTGGGGGAAGATGAATGGGATACATTGAAAATTCATGCTCTTTCTTCTTGATCTCAACGTGAATCTAAGACTGCTCCAAAAGCTAAAACCTATTTTAAAAATATACTTAGAAAGGAGGATTGGGATTTGGAAACATTTAAAGATAAATATCCTCTAACTTATCTCTCTCATCATAAGAATTCATTCTCCATACTCCTGTCACTAAACATTCCCACTTAATCCACCATCTCCTCCCTGGAATTGTGATTCCCAGCAGATAGGACTCTGTGAACATTCTCTCCAGAAGGCCTATGCCCATTCTGCAGCTCACTGAACTCTTCTCTGTTACTATTATGTATTATTACTGATTTGTTTTTCTCCTCTGGAGCCCATGTTTTCCTGAGAACAAGGATTATGTTTTCTTTTCTTTTGCGTTGCTTTTTATCCAGATTCATGAAGCCAACAAAATATAATGGCACACCAAAAACTTACAAAATAAAATTTGCTTAGATTTGAATCTCAGTTTATGCATTGGCTTCTATCTACTTGTTTCTTCATTGATAAGATGAGGACAATAATAAAACCTACTCCAGAGAGCTGCTGAGGAAAGTAGAAATGAATACTATTAACAACAACAGCAATAATAAAGTAATTGAAAGAGTATCTGGGAAATGAATCTACCACAAGTTATTGAAACACCATAGATGGCCAGTGTTATTCTCCCCAGAGAGATTTAGATTGTCATTTTTCTCTCTTATAAAGGGAAGGGTCTTGTCCTCCCTTAAAAAGATTATATACATGTGATGAGGAGAATCAGTCCAGAGAAGGGTTTTCCCCGAAGCCTTGAAATCATATTACCAGGAGGATATTTTTTTCTAAGTCTTTTCGAACTCTGTGACTCTGCCCTGGCCTGAAGATTTGAAAGGAGATTAAATTCCTCGCAGCCTGATATTCTCCTCTGCCCAACTCAAAGTCTAAATTACTCATAATGCTCTGTTCTTGTAGAAAAGAAATCACTTCATACGTTCAGATTTCATCAAGTGGATAGCCGTGGTTGCTCCCAGCTGTGATTGAGAGGAGTAAGAAAATAGTAGCTGGAGAAGGGGGTCTGAAAAGTCATAGACAAACAGAGTCTTCATATAAAGGACCAGGGCTGGCTGTGTTCAAACCCCGGGGCTGTAATGCAGGGCACAGGTGGCTGTGGAAAGATGTGGGCATAAGAAATATGACCCTGAAACAGACCAAGCAGAGTCAATATTAGGGGCCAGAGCTTCAAGCTTCAGTCTGGGTTGTGCTCCATATTATTCGGGTGGCAAGTTTTGCTAATTCCTCGAATCAGAGACATATCAGGTGCAGGACAAATTTTTGAAAAGATTAACTCATACATAATATACAAACCATTAAGGAAAATTAATTTGCAGTGATATTTTTCTCATTGACTCGTTTGATTTCCAGCACACATAATGGTGTGTTTATAGTCTGTAGCAATCTAGAAGGGTGCAACAGTAGGACCAAGTAATAATACGTACATAGTAATAAGAAAATGCGTCTTTGCTAAACGTGCTAATGTCTGTCTGAGTTTTTAGGAAAACAATCCCAACGGATTCACTCAGCGTGCCGTTGCTCTGTGCCTCTAATCTTCAGGTAGCACACACGGCAGCGTGATGACTCTAGGACAGAGTGCAGGGTCTCAAAATGCTGGTAATTTGCCTCCAGTGGGTGTCTGCTACTGACAGGAGACGTTTTCATAGAGTTGAACGTTAAGACGACAGTAGGAAAATATCTTAGTGTTAGGATCTCTAAATATTCCAGCTACATTCAGTAACCGGTAGTATATGGTGCAGAAAGGGAACAGAAAGGAACTCTCTAATGGAATGCAGATAAATCAAACACATTGGAAACCTATAATTGCTTTGTAATGTAAAAAGAAGAGCGAATTTTCACTATTTACAGATCTCTAAGTTCACAAGCAAGCAAGCAAGAAAGCAAGCAGAAAAGCAAGCCAAAGACACTGGTTTAAATGTCAAATGCTTATATCCTAGTCATTTCGCGATAGACTAGAATTTATCAAACACCAATTTTTTCATTCCCAAAGATCCGTGTAATGTCAAACACCAACCAATCCTTAGTACTCATTAAATTGCTGTGTGTGAAGAATCCATTTAGAACCAGAGTTCTCTTTAAAGAGAAGAATGAGTCTGCAATCCGATTCCACTGATCAATGTGTCTGTTAAAATTTTGTCTCATAATTCTTTGGGCATTTTTCTTAACCCTAGTGGTCTTTCGCTTACACATTGTGGTTTCTGATTCTGTGTCTTTGTAGGACTTCTGTCTGTGAGAAAGTGTCTATATATACGTGTGTGTTTCTTGTGCTTTGGTTCTTTTTTCTGTTTGTTTGTTTGATTAGATTCAGGTTTGTTTGTTTGAATTTTATTATTTTTTTTCCTTTTTAAAAAAATGCCTGTTTTCTAATGAGAGTGAGGGCAAGAAAAGGTATGGACTTGGGGGTGGGGAGGTGGGGAGGATCTGGGAGGAGTTGGATAACAGGAACCATAATCAGAATATACTGTACAAGAAACTATTTTTCAATAAAAACCAACATTGACACATTATACAGCCTAAAATATGTAAAAAAGAAAGAAAAGAAAAGTTTAGTATTTAGGACCAAGTGGGTGATTGGCTAATGGCTGATTTCCCTGTAACCAGTTACTTCATCAGTTGCGAACCACTGAAGGAGATGACAGAGAAATATAAAATTGCATGGCAGTTGTCATCTATTTCTACAGTCCTTTGTCCCAGCATATAAAACAATCAAGTGTAAGTCCAGTTTGAGAACGAGGTAACATTCTTTCCTAAGCAGTGCGGGGCACACGCATTACAGACCTGACCTTTCGTAGCGTGCCCTCATCATTTATACACCCATGTAGCTCAGCAGCTGTCCATAACTGACTGTGTAATTGGTTAACGTGGCTGATTAGTATAATGATTAATGCACACCTATTTAGATAACATTATCTTACTATTTAAACTATGTGTTGACTTGACAAGAACAGACGCATAGGCTAACATCCTCCCTCTCCGCTGGGTTTCTTCCTTCCTTCCATATAGCTGTACTCTTATGTGTCATCATTCCCTTTGCCATTTTCTATTTCATTTAAATAAATTTATAGCTTCCGGTTTCTCTATTTCTGCATTTATAAAAATGCCATACTGTACATGATATTTTGGGAGATGATTGGCCAATAAAATCCTTTGTTCTGAGTTTTGTCTTTAATTATGATACATTGCTCATTTGCTTAGTCATATTAGACAATGTAGACTCTGGGATAAGATATGAATATAATATTTCCTAACAAGAGATGGCATAACTCATTATAAAATATTTCAATCACATGCACACACACACACACACACACACACACACACACACACACACATACACACACACACATGCACACACATATGCATGCATACATGCACACACACATATATATCTACAAAATAATTGGGTTCAAATTCATGAAGCAAAACTAATATAACTATGAAAATCCAAAAATTCAAGATCATCTTTTCTATTTAACATCCTCCTCTCAGTAATTAATAGAAAAGGGACCAAAATAAAGTAGAGACAGATATGTTATGACTTCATGATTCTATGTATCTTATTCTCACATCCCAACAGTCTTGCCCATTGCAGCTGCTCTACCAGACTGTCTGGCTCCAATGCAGACAAAGAATTCTATACCATACCTGTGGCCTACCTTTAGAACAATTTCACAACTGCTTCACATGGAACCTCCAGCCTGGGCCCTAGCAAAGGAGCTCTGCTTCTGTTGTGGCCTTGAATCCACTTTTTCCTTGGACCCATCTGCCAGAGCTGCTCCATGCAGGTCCTCGTAGGTGACCCTGCCACTGCTCAGAACCACAACCTACTATGCCTTTGGTCTGGCACACCCCACTCCAATGGCTCAAAGCAAGCCCTTGGGCCTAGTCCCTGACAAGTGACCTGGTACTCTGTGATTCCTGATCCACATCATTCCATATGGTGGACACTCCAATCTGACAGAAAAACTGATATGAGAATACCACCCATCCTGGATCCGGGCCTGGGCTGCTTCCAGACCAGCCCCGCAAGTCACAACCTCTCCACACAGATTTTCAATTCCTAACCAGAGATCCCACTACCTATTGAAACACACACACACAAAAAAAAAACCAAGATAGCTGAAATAATCTTGAATAATAAAAGAACTGTTGGCAATATCACCGTTCCAAACATCAAGTTGTACTACAAATCTAAAATAATACAAACAGCATTTTTTGGGGGACAAAAGCAGACATGCTGATCAACGGAATGGAGTTGAAGACCCAGACATAAATCTACACACCTATGGATGCCTGATTTTGATAAAGAAGTCAGGAATACACACTAAAAATGAAAACATCTTCAAAAAATGATGCTTGTCAAACTGGATGAAGTGGAAGAATCCAAATAGATCCATACTTGTCATCCTGCACCAAACTCAGTTCCAAGTGTATCAAACACCTCAGCATAAAACTAAATACACTGAACTTGATAGAAGAGAAAGTGGGAAATAGACTTGAACTCATTGGCTCAGGAAAAGACTTTCTGAACAGAACACCATTAGTATAGGCACTGAGATCAACAATTAATAAATGGGACATCACGAAACTGAAAAGCTCCTGTAAGGCGGAGGACACTGTCATTCTAACTAAGCGGCAGCCTACAGAATGGAGAAAGAATTTATCAATGCCACGTCTGATAGAGGGCAAATATGTAAAGAACTCAAGAAACTAGATATCAAAAAACAAAATAATCCAATTAAAAATGAGGTACAGATCTAAACAGATAAGCTCAAGAGAGAGAACTCAAAGGGCTGAGAAACACTTAAAGAAATGTTCAACTTCCGTAGCCATCAGGGAAATGCCAATCAAGGCTACTTGGACATTCCATCTTACATCTGTCAGCACGGCCAAGATCAATCAAATAAGCGACAGCTCGTGCTGGTGAGAATGTGGAGTAAGGGGAACACTCCTCCATTGCTGACAGGAGTGCAAACTTGTACAGCGACCATGGCAGTCAGGGTGGTGGTTCCTCAGGAGGACGAGAATTGATTTACCACAAGATCCAGATATACCACTCTTGGGTATTACTCAATATCTGCTCTATCCATAAAAGCCAGAAACTGGAAAAAACCTAGAAGTCCCTCAACAGAAGAATAAATAAAGAAAATGTGGTATATTTATGTGGTGGAGTGTCACTCAGCTGTTCAAGAAAATGACATCATGATGTTTTCAGGAAAATGGATGGAACTAGGAAAAACTAATCCAGAGTAAGGTGACCTAGAATGAGAAAGACAAATACGGTATTATTCACTGATATGTGAATATTAGCCATAAAATAAATGATAATCAAGCTACCTGTTTAGAAACAGAGAGGCTAGGCATAGAGCAAGGTACTCAGGGGGAATACATAAATCTCCCTGTGAGGGGAAAATAAAATAGATTTTACGGTTGACTGGGGCTGGGGGAGGGGAACTGGAACAGGAGGATCAGGTGGGGATGGGGTGGGGAGTTGGGGTTGAGGGAGAGAATATGGGGAAAGAAAGCTAGAATTCAAAGGTATTTGAGGGGTGGTGTGGAAACCTAGTTTAATAGAAGCTTTCTAAAATATATGAAGGAGATCCTAATGAATTCTCCAAATAATGAGGGAGAATGAGCCCAACAGGCCATTCCTTGTTACCAAAGGAAGCTTCCAGGATTGGGGCTGGGTTACATCCAGTTGAATTATTGGCCACAGGGGTCACATGGAAATCCACAAACATCCCAGGCTGTTGCCAAGACAACAGGTTGCTCTTCACAAACTGACAGTGGGGCCCCATTGCTGAAGACAACACCCATACAACTCATTGAATATAGATTGACCTGGTGCCTACATTGAACCTTCACCCCTATATTCCAGTGTCTTTTGCACGCACAGGACTCTTCAGGGTACCAACAGAGAAATGTAAACACCAAAACAGCCACAAAATCTTTGATATAAAATCTGTCCTGCCTGCAAAATATGTTAGGGCAATGTTGGCCCAAAGATTGTGGAATAATCAACCAATGTCTGACTTGACTTAAGGCCCACTCCACAAGTTGGAACCCATACCAGACACTGCTTGGGTGACTAAGAACCAGAGACTAGGCAGCCCAGAGGCCTAAGGTAAAACCAAATACTCTTGGTCTAAAAAAAGTAACAATAAAATGACTCTAATGATATCCTGCTATACCCATAGATTAGTGCCTTATTCATTGATTATTAGAGAAGCTTCCTCCTGCCCAAGGTGGGAACAAACACAGAGACTCACTGCCAGACATTACACAGAAAGAAAGAACTTAAAACCCACAGAGTTAAATACTATACCTCCATCAAATCCCCTCAGAGCTCAGAGAAGCCTGTGGAAGAGGGCATAGAATAAGTGTGTGAGCCAGAAGGGATAGAAGACCCCAGGAGAACAAGGCTCTCTAAATCAACTGAGCAAAGCTCATATAAACTCACAGGTCCTTTGAGTACATATTATAGCTTTCAGCTTAGTACCTTCTTTAAGTACTAACAATAGGATTGTTACATTAAGCTGATAAAATATGTAAGTCTAGGTAAAATTGAAAGAAAAGAAGCCAAGAAGAAAATTAAAGCATTCCCAGAATCGAATAGAAATAAAAACGCAACACACTGACATCCATGGGACTAAATGAAGGCAGTTCTAAGAGGAAAATGTACAGCCCTAAGCGCCTACATAAAACAATTTGAGAGATGTCAAATGAAAACTTTTGTTATGAACCTCGAGGGTTTGGAAAAACAAGAAGAATCCAAACATCAAAGCTTATATTGGGAAAATAAGTGAAATCAGGGAAAAATTAATGAAATATAAACAAAATATATAAACGAGTCAATTCAGTGAAGAGTTGGTTATTTGAAAATATTAACAAAATTGAAAAAAAATTGCCTAAATTAACCAGAAGAAAGAGAAGACCCAAATTAATAAAATTAGAAATGAAAAGGGAGAAATTGTGACAGATACCAATGACATTCAAAAAATACAAGGACATGTCTTAAAATTCTATTATATTCTATTACATTGAAAAATTATAAAGAAAACACATACATTTTAGATACTCAAGAAATACCAAAATTAAACAAAGATGAAATGAATATTTGAAAGATCCATAACCAGAAATGAGATTGAAGCAATAATAAGAGGTCAGCTAACTAAAACAGAGGAAAAGAAGGATCCACTGCAGAATTCTAGTACAAGTAACACCAATATTACTTACTTTTTCCATAAAATAGACAAAGAACAAATGCTTCCAAACTCCATTTATGAAACAGTATTACAGAGATGCCAAAACAGATAAAGACAAAACAGTAAGAGAAAATCACAGACTGATCTCCTTGGTAAGCATAGATGCAAGCATTTTCAATAAAATACTAGAAAATTGAATCTAAGGTCACATCTGAAAGGTCACGTGTCATCTTTAGGCTGACATCATTCCATTAGCAAGGAGAAGAGAATAAAAGACACATAAATAGGGAGACAAGAAAGCAAGTATCCCTACTCGCAGATTACACTGTTTTATACTTAAGAGACCCCATTGCCCCTACCAAAAGCTCTTAGCACTAATAAATACTTTGAGAACAGTGGCAGGACATAAAATCAACACAAAATGATCCATAGCCTTCCCATACACTGGCAAACACACTGAAAAAGAAATCAGTGAAACAATCCCATTTGCAGCTGCTATCCCTACCTAAACATCATGGGGGGAAAAATCTAAATTAAAGACCTCCAAAATAAAAACTTTAAGACACATAAGAAACAAATTGAAGGCTCTAGAACATGCAAAGAAATCCCATGCTCATAGATCAGAAAAATCAATGTTTTGAGAATGGCCATCCTACCAAAGGCAATCTGCAGATTCAGTCCAACCCCAGTCTAAATCCCAGGGACAGCCTTCACAGACATAGTTAAACAACTAAGGACCAAGGATAGCCAGTGCAGAAAGGATACTTTAGGTGATTCAGCACAGCCGTTCCCATGCTGTCTATATAAAGCCACAGTATCAAAAAGAGCATGGTACTGATGCAAAATCAGACACAGAAGTCAATGGACTATATATAATAAAGGACCTTTTTATAGGTCAATGAAACTAAAGTTACTTGATTTTTTGACAAATTGACAAAATCAACACTAGAGAAAAGACAGCATCTTAGGCAAATATTGCTATATATCTACAGGCCAACAAAACAAAACAAAACAAAACAAATCTCAATTCTCATTGCTCACCTTGTACAAAGTTCAACTCTAGATGGCCCAAATACTCCAATATAAGACTTGATACCTTGAAACTGCTATATGAAAAATAGGAATGATGCTTTCCCTATTATAGGCACAGGTAAGGACTTTCTGAATAGGACTCTATTATGGCAGGAAATAAGACCAACAATTGACAAGTGTGATCTCATGAGAATTAAGTTTCTGTTCAGCAAAGGAAAGTGTCAAGAGACTGATGAGGCAGTTTACAGAAAGGAAGAGAATCTGTCAGCTATACATATGCAGAAGATTAGTGTGTAGAATATACAAAGAACTCAGAAACACAATCACCAAGGAAGAATTTAAAAATGGCCTACAAGTCCTGCAGCTACCATTCAGATAAAAGGATAGTGACTTTAAGGAATGGAATTTTAAATTATTTTATTTAATTCAAAATAATTTAAATTTACATGGAAAGAGTTCTTTAAATATGAAATGTTAGACTAATATTCCTCAGGGTTATCACTACTTAACAAATTAAATCTAAGAAATCATATTCTCCTTCATCATGAAATATTGAGTGACTATTTTTTACCTAGTATCTGAACATAAGGATTTGGGAATTTTTCAGTTTGTTTGCATGCATTGAAATATGACAATTTAGGAAGAAACATGACAAAGCTTAAAAAATCCTCTGCAGTAAAGATTGAGTTATGTTTTGCAATATTTAATATCTTGAGATGGTTCTTTATAAATTGAAAGTCACTCAAAATACTAGTAATTGCATCTTCTTAGAAACTGCCAAACTGGTTCCAAAATTGGTAAGGGAATTCTATCATAATAGCCAAATAGTGGGATAAAGACCTACAAAGTTAGGACTAAGAAAATTTTTAAAAATTCAGTCATCAGCAAAGTACTGTTGTTGGCATAACTGTATACACAAGCAGATCAAAGAAACAGGACAAAGTTCAGAAAGCTCTGTGTCCAGACACTGCAAGATATGGACATTTTGTGTTTTAGAAAATTCCAAAGATAATTGCCAGAAATTCTTCTAAATAATACTAAACAATTCTATATCTACATGTAAAAATTACTTATATTTGTGTCTTGTATGATACAAAAAATTTACACTGGACCAGATAGTGTGATGTAAAACTTGGGGAAGAAAACAAGCACATAATCTACATGAATTTGGATTCTTCAAAACTGTTCTCATGATCTCAATGTTGATACCTGGAAAATTATCTTTAAAATAATTGTCCCCTTTACCTCTGAATAAAATTTCCAGTTGTCTGGATATTACATAGGTGCTGCACTTTTGAATTCACTGCAGTTATGGTGCAAAAGGTATGCTTTAGTCATCTGGGAAATGCAAATTCAAACTACTTTGAGATGTCGCCTTAGCTCAGTAAGAAGGACTATCATTAAAAACCTGACAACAGGTGTTGGGTGGATGTTGGGAGGAGGAAGCTATGTTTGCAGCTGGTGGGAGTGCTAAGTAAGCAGTAGAATCATTACAGAAATCAGTATGGAAGTTCCTCAAAAATTATAATAAATATAATACTATGATATGGCCCAGTTATACCAGACCTGGACATATCCTATGACACCATGTTTATTGTTGCTTTATTCATGAGAGCTAGGTAATGAAACTAGCCTAAATGCCCATCAACAATGGAATTTTATGAAGTTGTAGGGAAATATGAAATCATTAAATTTGCAGGGAACTTGATGAAACTGAGGAGTATAGTATTAAAGAAGGTGATCCAAACTCAAAAGGACAAAAACAGCCTCTTCTCTCTTACTTGTAGAATCTAGCCTGGAATATTTGTACACACACACACACACACACACACACACACACACACACACACACACAGGTGTAAGTGTGGATAAAACTTAAAAACAGGAAATGAGATCAAGAGAAGGTAATAATTGATAATTAGGATAGATTGCTAGTTAATAGATAGTTAGGGGGGCTGGGCCAAAGACAAATGGAAAATAAAAAAGAAAAACCAGTTAGGGAATGACCACAGGATGGATGAAGGTTAGCAGGGAGACAGGGGAGATGGAGAAGAGGTTAAACACTAAAACACACTTTAAATGAAAATGTTATAATTGTATATAAGATCTTATATGCTAATGAAAAATGAAAAATAAAACCACAAGATTCAACAAAGAAAGAAAATTAGAATCAATTTCCCTCATGAACATAGATGAAAAAATACTCAATAAAATACTCACAAAGCAAATCCAAGAACACATCAAAAAGATCATGTACCACAATCAAGTAGGCTTCATCTCAGAGATGCAGGGATGGTTCAACATACAAAATCAGTCAATCTAATCCACTATATAAACAAACTGGAAAAAAAAACCCCAAAACAAAACCCATGATCATCTCACTAGATGCTGAGAAAGCTATTGACAAAATCCAACACCCCTTCATGATAAAAGTCTTGGAGAGGTTAAGGATACAAGGGACAAACCTCAACATAATAAAGGCAATTTACAGTAAGCCTACAGCAAACATCAAATTAAATGGAGAGAAACTCAGAGCAATTCCACTAAAATTAGGAATGAGACAAGGTTGTCCCCTTTCTCTGTACCTATTGAATACAGTACTTTTAGTTCTAGCTAGACCATTAAGACAACAGAAGAAGATCAAGGGAATACAAATTGAGAGGATGAAGTCAAAGTATATTTATTGGCAGGTGATATGATAGTGTATATAAGTGATCCCTAAAATTCTACCAGGGAACACCCAATAAACAACTTCAGTGAAGTGGCTGGCTATAAGATAAACTTAAAAACAAAACAAAAACAATAGTTCTTGTAGCAATCTAATTGGAATTGTCAGTTCACCTGGGTTTGTGTTTTCCTCCATCGAGTAATAGCATTTTATCTCAGTTTAAAAGAAGACAGAATGGCTGCCCTGACCTTCTGCTATGTCAGCATAAGAATCACACAATGGTGATGTGCTGTCCTCTTATTTTTATGAAGAGTTTACCTTGATTTTGATTAAACTTAGCTATATTTTAGTGTCACAAGTTAACATCCAGAAGGATTATGGGCAACTTTTTCCAGACAATTTTTCAGATTCATCAACTGGAAAACATAATGAGGATCTATAGGTTGGGGAATACAGGGTCTTATCTGTAAACCAAAGCCAAGTGCCTTCTGAAGAGAAGGAACAAACTAATTAGGCAATTAAATAATATCTATGCTTTCACCAGCAAAATAAGCCATCATTTTTATTATTCATGGAAGTATATGCTGCTAAAGAACATTGAAAACAGAAATACTGTTAGTGTTGTGTTTGTCATCACCAGGGATGTGTTTGTCATTCTTCTCCATGCCTGAGGGTTTAGGATTTTGCTGCTATGTCTTTCTCTTATCTTTTCCAATTTTATATCTCTGTTCTCAATAGACTCCAATGCCCATTGTAATGAATACAAATATATTTTCTACACTAGGACTGTAAAGCCCACCATTTGTTAGTTTGTCCTGCTCTGCCCAGTGGACTGTGTCTCAAGTGAAGCTATTCAATAAACTACCATCATGTAATGGTAAAATGACAATAAATATCAATAAACCCCTGGATATTAGCTACCTTCCAAGTACTAATCAAATGTTTTCCCCTCTAATGCTTGGGGGAGGCTAATAACAGGCATATTTGCAGTGCATTTTTGCTTCATTTCTAACATTTAAACTCAGGAGGACATGCATTTCTGAAGAGTTTAGTTAAAACATGGACATTGTTTATTCTTTTAATATTATACTGTCCTATTCACCTTTGTTGTCTTTTATTTAATCATCAGTTGTTCTGAGTTTATTCCAGAGTTAAGTGTGAAAGGTAGAAAAAAAAAGGCATCCTAGATAAAGGACAAGATACCAAAGAAACTAAAAGTGGGATGTCTGCTAATGTGAACAGTCTTTGTAACTGTTTTCAATATCACTACTTGTTTATTTATTTGCTTGAAATATGTACTGTTGTATCTTCAGGAAATAATACAAAATAATGCATCTTGGGAATACATCACTAAAAAGACAAATGTGATTTCTCTATAAAATTATTTTCTATGAAGTAGCAAATATTGTCTACCAAGTATCACCACCATGCATTATTTAATGGTTAGTATTTAATTTGAAGCAGAGTGAAGTATGTAGACCAATTAGGAGAATGTTTTCTTGAAGACTTGGAGTTGTAAATAAGTGTGGAGAGAGGAAGAAAGATAAGATATGTCATAATCAAGGAAAACGGCTTTGTATAGATTCTAGGCCAGAGGAAAAAAATGACACATTCCAAGAATGAAAGAATTCCAATGTGTCAGAAACAACAAGCAAGGGAGATAGGTGGAGATGAACTCCTGACGTAGACAGTGAACACACCTCGCACATAATGTAGATATTTATTTTTAGAGTAATACAAAAAAAGATACTCAAGAATTTTAGCAAGACTATATGCTACCTCATTATTGTGTTCAGATGCAATAATCTCAGGGTCCAGCCTCTGTGAGCAAGCTGTGGATCAGGAAAAACCCAGTGAAGAGACCTATGGATCGGTGACACGAAAATTAAAGAAGTACAAGTGCTTGATTAAAGAAATAGCTGGCACGTTCAGCCAGGGAGCTCAGTTAGCAAGTACTGGCTCAGCTGCATCAGCCCTTTTATTTGCTTTTACAGTTTGTCAGTGTCAAGCACATACAAAGCTTCAAAGAACTTGCATAATTACATTGTAAGCAGGAACGATTTTTACAGTGGCAGCTTAATCTTTAACTTGTTTTTACTCAGAAAACTTTTAACACAGTGGTTCATTAATGTTTTGCTGAGTGCCTTGTTAAACAGATTTATAGTTACAAGATATCTCAGGCAGACAGGCAGAAGGACACAGAGGTGCCAGAAAATAAATTTATAGGTTTTAAGCTTTCTCTAGTTTTTCTACTTCTTAGATATCCAAATTTCAATCATATATTTCTTTGACATTAACAGCATCTATTCCTCTTTTTCTTGACTACCCATATTTCAAGTTTTGGGGTCTCTCTGTAGCTTCAAGTTAGTATATCAATTTAAGCAGTTTCAGTCTTAAACAGAGTTTTAAGCTTTGGGTATAATCACATCTATCCTAGGTTTATAATTTATTAGAGCTTTTCATACATTTTATCATTGCCTCTAGATAGGCTTTCTTTTTCTTCATTAAAAAAGGGCAAGCATTCTCAGGGGTGATTATCTATTTGTCCTTATCTTTCCAGATATGCTAACTCCCCTATCCAGGTTCCTTGGCCCCTGTCTTTACTGGGGAATCAGTGCCTTTTGTGCCAGGAATAATTTTGTAATACAACTCCTTCATTCTCTGTGTAATGTCAGGTCAGAGATATTAGACACGAAACAGCTCTCACATGTGCTTAGGACTTGAAGGTTAGTAAGATTGTTACTATTTTTAGTGTTGAAATCACCACGTCCTTGTTTTCTATAATGTGTCCCTTTCCGAGTTAGTAAGAGCTGAATTAAGGATTATTTTTAGTTTTACCAAAAAGCAATACAGACACCATGATCAATGAGACTGCCAGCATCTATATAGCAGAAATGAGTGGAAAACAGGCATGAGTCACTAGCTCCTGGCATTCCAGCACCCAGAACCTTGTCATGCAGTCGCTCACACTACCATGATGGTGTGGTCACCAGCACATGGAAAATCCGAGACTGTAGACAGGATGTAAAGGTAACAAATAACATGATGGGGTCAGAAAAACTGAGAAGAGTGGATGAAATACCTAGAAACACATATTTCATGTCTAACAGATAAGGGAGAACTTAGAGTTGGGAGTGAATTCAGGACAATTAAAACAGTCACAGGATGGAGAGCAGCACTATTTGTCAAACATTATGGTCAAAAGCTTTGGTCATTTGCAGACTCCCAATTAGGTATTGGTCCTTTGAAACTTAACATATCATGTGTGGATATTGGAAAGTGGTTGAGATTCAGATAGAAGTGTAAGGGTTACCAAATGCAGTAAAGAATATTTGGCTAAATGTTGTGTTCAAGCCTTCATTATCTTTAGGCATAGTTTCTTTCAGTCCAGTACCAGAAACTGAGACAAGGCAGTAGCACTGTGAGCTGTGGACCACTTACCGTCACATCATACACATATACCATCGCTTGGAATCGAGGTCACAGCAGTCATCTTTTTGCGTTATGTAACATTGAGGCAGAATAGGATAGAGAGGGAGGTATGAAGAGCTACAAAACTAAGATAAAAGAAACCGGTTGGCTGACAGAAACAATGAATACTTTCAGCCATAGCTGACATGTGATAGAAAGAACATGCCTGAGATGGCCCTGACTATGCAAATGGTCCATAAAATGTAACAGTCCCTTGGGTACGGGGTATGGAGTTGCCAACCTGCCCCTCAGCTGTGGCCCACTTCTTCCCTTGGATGTGATTCCTCTCATAAACTGTCTCTGTTTCCTCTACTATCTACATGTTCTTGTCAGTAAGGATTTGAATAAACAGTGTCCTCCATTGTCATGGACATCTGAACACTTGGTCCCCAGTGGTGGCGCTGTTTATGGAAGGCTAAGTGATTTGGCCTTGTTGGAAAGAGTCTCTCACCAGGAACAGGGTTTGAAAATAAAACAGTCTGCTTTCTCTATTTCCTGCTTGTAGTTCACAATGTGAGATTTCAGCTTCCTGTTCTAGTCACCATGGTGCTTCCATGCTATGCCAGCCATTATGAACTCTGACCCTGTGGCGCATAAGCCATTGCATGTTGACTTTTTTATTGCTGTGTCAAAACACCATGACAAAAGAAACTCATTAAAAGATGAATTTATTTTGGGGTTCAATGTTTCAAACTGTAGAGTGTATAACTGTCATAGTGGGAGCATAGCAGCAGAAAGGCAGGCATGGTGTTGGAGCAGTGGTTGAGAGCTTACCTCTTGAGACACAAACACAAGGCATAGAGAGCTAGCTGGGAAATAGTGTGGGGTTTTGAAACCTCAAAGCTCATCCCTAGTGACAGATCTCCTTCAATAATATCATACCTCCTAATCTTTTCAAAACAGTTCTACCAGCTGGGAACCAAATATTAAAATATATGAACCTAAGGGGACATTCTCATTCAAACCACCACAGTCATGGTGTTTATCACAGCAACAAAAAAGTAATTAATACATGGTCCGATTTCTTGTTCTGGAAGACAAAAATTGGAATCAACGTTAAGTTTCCACTGAATCCTGATATCTGCCATTATCAACACTAACTTAAAAATCATCTATGATAGCATAAGAAATGATGGAATACAGGGCTAGAGAGATGGTTCAGTGGTTAAGAGCACTGGTTGCTCTCCCAGAAGTCTTGAGTTCAATTCCCAGCAACAACATGGTGGCTCATAACCATCTATAATGATATCTGATGCCCTCTTCTGACATGCAGATGTACATGCAGATAGAATACTCATGCATAAATAAATAAATCTAAAAAACAAATTTGATTGTTTTCCTACTAAAAAGATGATTAAAAAAAAAGACTACTTCTGAGTTCTGGAGATGAATTCAGGCAGACAGCCCCTGTCCTGGCACAGGCAGAGCAAGTCAGCTCCAGGAGATTAGGTAGGAATCCTGCTTGCTGACCCCTCCCACTACACATGCCAAACCCGCCCTAAATCCCCAAACCACCTCTATCTTCCCAGCACCTACTCCTTCTGGTCACTACTTCTGAGTCCCAGAGACCAGCTGGGACAGTCCCTGCCCTGGTGAAGGCAGAGCAAACCAGCTCAAGGACAACAGTCTAGAGACCATCCCAGGCACACAGTCCCTGCCCTGGCACTGACCACACAAGCCAGTCAGAAGACCAGGCAGGCAGACTCTGCTCTAGATAAAGCCATACAAAACAGAAAAACACTCTCCAAGACCCTACCCCAAAGCAGAAGGGGACTCCATGTTGGACCAAAAGCCAAGGCAGCAACCAGAGCTCGAACACCCACCTTGGACAGAGAGACTCTACTCAACAGGAGGCCACAAAACAAAGAAGACCAGAGAAAATAAAGAAACCAAGAAACAATACACACATCCATTAAAGACAAACCTAGGAATTCAGCACCTAAACCTTTAATCACTCCAAACTCAGATGTCTAAATGCCAGTATAAGAACACAACTAACAGAACCAGTGTTATATGTCACCTCCAGAGCCCAACTACCCTACTACAGCAAGCCCTGGACACTCCCACACAGCTGAAGCATAAGAAAAAGATCTTAAAACCAACTTTATGAAGATAATAGAGGCCTTTAAAGAGGAAATTAGTAAATCCCTCAAAGATCTCAATGAAAAGGCAAACAAGCAACAGGAGGAAATGAATAAACTTATTAAGGAACCCCAGGAAAACACAAGCAAACAATTAGAAGAAATGAATAAATCCCTTAAAGAAACTCAAGAGCAAACAAGCAAACAATTGAAGGAAGTAAACAAAACTATTCAAGACCTGAAACTGGAAATAGAAGCCATAAAGAAAACAAAATCTGAGGGAATTCTGGAAATGAAAAACCTAGAAAGCGAACAAGAACTACAGAGCCAGCTACAGAGCCGGTTACAGCAATAGAATACAAGCGATGGAAGAGAGAGTCTCAAGAGTTGAGGGTAGTATGGAAGAAAGAGACACATCAGTAAAAGAAAACACGAAATCCAAAAAAATTACTAATGCAAAACCTCCAGGAAATCTGGGACATTATAAAAAGACCAAAGCTAAGAATAATAGGAGTAGTAGAAGGACAATCCCAATTTGAAAGCCCAGAAAATATTTTCAATAAACTCACAGAAGAAAAATTCCAAGCCTAAAGCAGGAGATCCCTATAAAGGTACAAAAAGCATGTAGAACATCAAATAGAATAGATCAGAAAAATAAAATCCACCCACCACATAATAATTGAAACACTAATCATACAAAATAGAGAAAGAATACTAAAAGCTACAAGAGAAAAACAGCAAGAAACATACAAGGGCAAACCAATTAGAATTACACCCAACCTCTAAACAGAGACTCTAAAAGTCAGAAGATCATAGACTGATGTGCTTCAGACTCTAAGAGAACACAGATGCCAGCCCAGAGTTCTATACCCAGCAAAACTTTCAATCGCCGTAGATGGAGGAAACAAAATATTCCATGACAAACCAAATCCAAACAATATCTATCTACAGAAGATATTACAATAGATAATGAAATTGTGATATAAACACAGTAGAATTTTATTCATTTGTAAATGAAAGTGAAATTGTAAAATTTGAAGGTAAATGGGTTAAAATTAAAAAAAATAACCCACAGATTGAGGCAACCCAAGGTCAGAAAGACAAACATTGTATGTTCTTTCTCATATGTTGATACAATTTTCAAATTTTTAGATATTAGAAGGAAAACTCCAACCCCAGGAGCTTGGCTATGCTAATGGAAACACAAGAAATATAGGCTTGCCCCCATCAGAACACAGTCACAGGCACAGTCAAAAGGAGCCTGGAATGGTTGAGGGAAGTTTTGAACTATTCTCACCAGTTACTGTACTAGAAAAAGACATTGGCAATGCAGATCACAGGTGCACTTTGAGAAATGGAAGCATTACAGAAGATTTAAATAAAGCATATTTTACAGAGACCTAGCTTTACTCAACTGCAAGAGCTGGTACAGCATCATTGGCTTAGCTATGTCTTCTACTTCTGCATCTGGCTCTCTGAGCTTTATAGTCACAGAGCTGGCAGTTAGAAAGAAAGATGATCCTGAGATAGAAGGTAGCTGGGATACATGGAATCTACTTTTATCCCATTCTAGCATTCATGGAGGCCTATCCCTATCTCTACACCTTCAACTTTCTTGTCAAGAGGATTTGGAGAAAACTTGTATGTTTGCAAGGGTGCTTCACTCATTCTGTGCCTGGGACGATGTCCTAGTCAGGGTTACCATTGCTGTGATGAAATAGCATGTTCAAAAGCAACTTGAGGAGGAAAGGGGTTTATTTCACTCACATTTCCATATAAAAGTTCATTATCAAAAAACAGTGAGGGTAAGAACTCAAGCAGGACAGGAAACTGAAGGCGGGAACTGATACAGAGGCCAAGGAAGGGTGCTTCGTACTGGATTGCTCTCCATGGCTTGCTGAGCCTGTTCTTTTAGAACCAAGGACTACCAACCCAGGGGTATCACTCCCTACAATGAGTGCTCCACCATGAATCACTAGTTAAGAGAATGTCCCACAGGCTTGCCTACAGCCCAATCTTAGGGACACATTTTCTCAATTGAGGCTCCCTCCTCTCTGATGACTCTAGCTTGTGTGTGTCAAGTTGACATAAAACTAGTCAATACAGATGTGTATACACTGGAAGAGCTCAATGAGAGCACAGGGGACCTGGGTCCTGCTGCTGCCCTCAACACAGCTGCAAATCATGTAAGACTGCAACAGGTTCTGACCTTCAGATGTAAAGAGTAGACACAGCCTCTCTTCCTGTTGGCTCATCTTCTGCAACTTTCTCTTCTTGCCAATCCTGTGGAGACTGTGAAGGAGAGCTCTGTGGGGATTTGGAGACATTGTTCACTTGAACCAAGTTGAAATATTGCAAAAAAAAATTGGCATCTTCTAGCAACCATTATCTGGTGTACAGCTTGATTTTTGTTGAAAACAAAACCAGATTTTCTTTGCCAGAATTCATCACTGTGCAAACAATGCCTGCAGGCTTCTGATGGCTTTGTCTTGACCTCTTACTTCTCACAAAATCCTTGATGATAGAGGTTAAGAAGAGGCTGTTCAGGAAAACAGGGAGTTTTGAGAAGACTGATGTTTGCAGGGAATAAAATACATCTGTGTTCCTAGTATTAATGAGTAGGAGTCTCAATTCTGGAAAATTTTTATTCACTTTACAAACCAGCTTGTAATTATTTACTAACCTTTTTGTTTTATGAAGTTATTTACTTCTTTTTGCTCCTACTTCATTGTTTTATGATAGATTTAAAAATATTTTAAGGGTTGTCTATATAGTTAACAGATAAAATTTAAATAATAGGCATTCAAAGCACGTTAATCCAATTTCACACTGCATTTTTCCGTTGTCAGAAATTCTACCGTTGGTAATTCTTTTTTCTTTTATAAATATATACCACTTCCTATAATCTATTTAAATAAAAATGTGGCAAACCAATTAGTCATTATAATTTTAGCCAGAATCAATTTATACATGGACTCTTTTCAACTAAAAAGTAAAAAAATAAAACAGGGAAACCAATTAGCTTGTTTAAAAGAGGACAGGCTTTAGATATCAAACAGATGTAGTTTTATTAAATGTACATTTCCCTCAGTGTAGAGTTTGTCCCTGGAATATTGTTACATGGTTAGACAGGGATTAACAGCTTTGGATGCCATCAGCAGTGTACTTACCTCATCATCAGCTTTAAGCTTCATCTCCTGTTTCCATGTTAATATTATAAATGGAAGCATCGTAACTGCCCCTCACTAGTATTTAAAATATTACATAAAATATTACATGAAATGATGGCGTCATGAGGTCATGAGGTCTCTGTTGAAGCTCATTAAAGAACAGCTACTTCTTCCTGGTCAAGCACCTGGAATCTGAGTTCTGCCTCTGGCCCTGGGTGGAGCTGTGACATCCTATTGTGCTCCAAAGATTAAAACAGTACATCCTATGGTCTCCTTCCTTAAAACTTACCCAAACTGAGCCTGGATCAATCACCTGGCCCAGAGAGGATGGCTGATTAACTGAAGACATGCTGAGGTAGTGGGAAGGGTAATTGCTCCTTGGATGAGGTAATGCACTTATCTAGAAGCCCCTCCCTTGATGTAGCTGCTCACAGAACTTCTGATGTATATTACTGTCAGGCCTGCCCACCTGGCTGAGTTATAACTCAGAAGGAATATTTTTCTCTTTCCATTTTCTTGCTTCCTTTTTTATATTTAGACCAAAGGCCGAGGCATGCTTTCCAAACTTGTTCAGTCTCTCTCCATAACTACTCCCACCCACTGCCCCGTGAAGATGAACATGTCAGCTTCCTTGAACCGTATGAGACCTCCCAAAATCTCCATCCACCTTGAAGCTGCTGAGATTGAAAACTTACCTGTGCCACAGTTTTTCTTCCAAATTCTAATAAAGTAGTCCCAGGTTTTTTCTCAGTCTGTTTTTAAATTCTTTTATTAATGTGACAAAGAACTCAAAAGAGAGCCTCAGTTTCCCCAGGAGCAATATGTCATATCAGCAACAACACACTGCTTTTATCGAAAGGCATGCATAAACAGAATTCCAGTGTGCTGGATGGTCACTGTGATGGTTAATGTTAATTGTCGATTCAACAGATTCTACAATTACACATGGCACGGGCTTCGTTGGCATGCCTGTGAGTGAAAATACTGCTTTCCTAATTTACGTGAGAAGAGCCACCCACTGGGGGTAGTATCCCTGGGTGGATCTGAGACTGTGTAGATAGAGAAAGGAAGCTGCAAGGTTGCATGCATTCATGTATTTCTGCCTGCTGATTATGGATGTGATATACAACCCATTGCTTCAACCCCTGCTGCCTTGACTTCTCTTCCATGTTGGATTGTACCCTGGAACTCCAAGCTGCAATAATACCTTACTTCCTTAAGTTGTTCTATTAAAAATATTTTCATCACAAAAATGGGAAAACTGAATAAGACCCTCACTGTCTAGTAGTGTGAGGTCTCTGTGACTACCATGGCCAACAGAGTAATGATGACTGGGATCCAGAAGGTAGTTCAGCTCAACATTGCTCAGTAGCTGGTGTTGGTTCACACTGCAGGAGTCTGAACTAGAGTAGTTTATTTTAGGCATAATTAAACACAGCACAATTTGGTTGAAAGATTTCCTGGTGATAATTAACTCAATCTTGTGTGTACAATAACGCTTAAGACATGACTACATCAGAACTTTTTGTAAGTACACGTGGCACCTTCCATAAAGATAGGCTCTATAGATTGGCAAGCTCATGGTAAGGGTCTGGGGAAGATTTGGTGTGGTCTTGGCTACACAGGTACCTCAAAGGCTTCCATACTATTAACCACATCTCCTTCCAGCTATCTGGGCAGAAAATAGGTTACACATTCTTCCCTTGAAGGGACAATCCTGTGTGACATTCTAGGTTTCCCTAGTGCTTATCTGTGAGCACATACTTTTCACATAGTAGTCATGGTAGCTCTGGGCTGAGGGTTTGTGTTGTTACCTCAATTCCAATGTGATAGAATTTGGGGATGAGGGTCTGAGAGAGAGTGAATGTCTGCTTTCTAAGAAAAACATGTTATTATGTTATAATGTTACTATACTAAGGTAGTTTAAGTTGGCTCATACCATAGTCATCCTTTAATGAGAAAACAATGTGTGGCTGGCAACGTTCCCTTAGGGAAGTAATGAGGTATTAATAGGCTTGGGGGTCATTGAGGATTCAAGCTCTCCCTCATAATCAGTTTTGGATCTAACAGCTCATATTCATGGTAACACACTAAGGAAGGGAAAGGGCCACAACTGGTCTTCTTAGAATTTGAAAGGCTCAGAGAAAGGAGGGAGGGCACGTCGTAATTTCTTTTATACAATTTAAAATGCAGTAAGAAATAAAGTAAGGTGTAAAGTGGCTATTTCTTCCCAATAAAGCACGATTATTTCATAGATTTATTTCCTTCTTTAGCTGTGTTTATTTTACTTTCTGTATGAGTCTTTTGTTCATTCCTATCTCTGTACAGTACAGACATGCCTGTGCCTTAAGATCAGGGGCTTGGGATCCCTACATGATATTTAACCAAACGAAGAGGACTTAACTCATAGCTTTGTTCCTTGATAGAGATATGACTTCTAAACTGCCCTAAATATTGTAAGATTATCAAAACATAGGATCATTCCCTCTCTTGAGAGTTAACTCAAATGGACCTGTCAATCACCTGGACAGAAAACTACTCCTAGGAAAGCTGTCTGTTGCAGAAACGTCAAGAAATATGATGCAATAAAGACAGGTGAGAACTATCACCTTCATGAAATGTGTACTTACCTACTCCAGAAGAATTTTTTTCTCTTGTCTGCCTCTACTCTCTGGAGACTTGGTTTCCCTTTCCTGTTACAACTTCTGACTGGTCCATTGCTGAGTCTTCTTTATTTCTGGATCTGTAACTGAGAAAGTATAACTTGCTCTTTTCCTCTGGAGATGCCAAGACCTCCAACTTGCCTATACTTTTTATTTCTCTCCTACTCTGCAAAAATTGTCCAAAGTTTTACTTTTGAGTCTGTTTTTTAAATGTATTTATTTATGAAATTAAAGACCTACAACATGGACTTTGTGCTCCTAAGTGACAATTCTAAAACCTGTGCCTCCCATATCTCAGGCATGACTCACTCCAACCCTACAAGAGAGTTGCTGGGATTGCTGTCACCCGCAGACAGTAGCCAATGTGTCACCAACGCCTGCATCATGACAAAACCAAACTGGAACTTGAGTTTGGAGAAGTCAGATATTTGATCAAAATTCTCTAAATTTTTTAACTTTAATATAGAAATCAATAAATTAAAAATAATCCATATCAAAGGAAGGGTCATTCTTAACCAAATAATTAAGACTAAGTAAATGAGTTTTCACTGGATAGCTTATTTACAAAGAGAGGATATTGAAGAATTACATTAAAATATTAACAGACCGTAGCATAGAGGGATGATTCTTTCTAAAAGAAACTTCTGTTGGATGCGACGTATCTGAAATTTGAAATCCAGCGCTGTATATTTGACCTGCTCCTCATGTGCTTTCACTTGGAATGTCTCTTTTTATTTTTCTACTTTTCCAAAGTTAGCTGTCACCATCATCAAAGTCCAGATTCAGAATCTAGACATAGGACTCAGTATCAATTTCCTGGTACCATTAATGTATTCCAAGAAATACATTATGAATGAAATTATGAATTTATGGAATTATGAAATAATTATGGAATGATGATTTGTGGCTTCAGGTGGAGTGGCAGAGCTGGTCAGTTGAGTGTCTCCTTCCCCTTGTTCCTAGAATTTAGAGTGCTGCTTTTGTTCAGTGCTGTATATATCTGTTTAATAATAAGAGAGTTCACTTTCCTCCAATTACATTGATGAATACGAGGGGCTACAGCAGTGGCCAAGAAAATAATAGCAAGCATCTTCTGGGGATTTTGGAAATGCTCACGATTTTGGTGTCCCTTTTGTTGGGAATAAAATGCTATCTTCCTACTATTAGCTAGAGATTTGTGAGAGTCACTTTATGCTCACCAGATACCAAAGAAATCTAGTCTCCCCAGGAATTAAAAATTTAAGAACAGACTTAATTAGCTCCAGAAAAGTTTTTTTTAGAGAGCTAGAGTGTTCTCTTCTTCCTCGTCCTCCTCCTCCTCCTTCTTCTTCTTCACAAACTCAAGGCAGGCAAACTGTAAATCCTAGCAGCTGCCTGGAGGTGGAGGATAGAGAACAGAAGGAATAAAAGCATGTTGCTCGAGTAGAGCTGGCATAGAGGCTCGCCAGCCACATGTGGGTTAGCAAACACAGGGAGCTGCAGAGAAAGAGTAAGGGGGTCCAAAGTATCAGAGAAAGTAGGAAAACAGGGAAAAAAATTAAGATTTTTCTGAGTAATTCAGGAAAGTTCACAGCCTTGTGAAGCTACATGGCTGCTGTGCTAGGGGACAGGGATTATGGCAGGACAAGTGCATTATCTTATTTAAAAGACAACTATTCTATAGCTTTAGCTTGACTTAAAATACTTGTTAGGATGGCCTCACTCTCCCAAGGAGTGGTTCCTTAGCCAGTTCCTTAGAACCTTAGCTGGTTCCTACCATTTGGAATGTTATGTCTCCACCCTGGTCAGGTATTTTGTCTTCTTGTCTGGAAGGAAATAGTTTTCCCTTACTGGTCCTGTACTGCTGCTCAGTCACTTTTACTATTGTCTTAAAGGCACGTGGCCTACTCGGAATTTGATGGCAAGGAAAGGTTAAAATATATTAATTGTAAAAAAAAAAAAATTCTTAAGAGCACCTTGCACTCAGCGTGTTTACAGTTATACATCATAAATTACTTTCTGGCAAGATTCTGAATTGTTTGGAAAGGAGAACCTTCTTAATCCTTTTTGACTAATTTTCATATTACTTGTAATGGATGCGTTTTGAACTTTTATTTCCTCTGAAGCCCCACACAGATGTGTTATTACTAGTGAAGGGGTGAAGGAGGGAGACCTGAGGCACTGGGTAAATGGTCCCTCACTTAACGTCAACCCTGGTAACTGTATGTTACCTCTAAGTTAATGTTTAAGTTAGTTAAAGATAACATTTAGGCATTAAAAGTGCATAAGGAGCATTTACCAGAGTTGAGTAGCTCCCCTTCCAGCTTTAAATGACTAATCTGGCCTTCTTCCCTAAAACCTTTATATAAACTGTGGGGCTGTCCTAGATCTGAGAGTGAGTTGAAGCTCGCCTTGAACCCTGGAATTTCTCATCCTGAGAGCGGTAGGAGTTTGGGTACTCCTTACCTTTTAGCCCTGGTCAGAACCCAGCTAAGTATTAAATACTGCCTGCTACACAGAAGGCCATTAGCAAAGCAATGTGGCTTAGTTGGTGCTTATCTGCACTGTAGCCGGAAGCATGGGGATGAGTCCATTTACTGATAAGGTGCCTTCCTCTTTTCCCCGTGGGACCACACCTCATGCAGAAGGTGCTCTTGCAAGAACTTGATGCTCGAAATGCAAATGAGGCACCTCCAGTATCCTTATCTTAACCAGTGGCTCCCGACCCTGGGTACCAAAGACCCTCCCCTGCCTGTACCCTATAAATGTAACCACTCTCACTTAAATAAATGAGAGATGTGCTCCTCTGACAGCCTCCCCCGAGAGTCTGATTCGCTCTCATCGACTCTTAGTCCTCTGATCTGGGACCCACCGGGATGCGTTGACCCACACACTGTGCTTTCCTTCCTGAGGCCAATAGCTCAGCCATGCTCCGGGGAGGGAAGAGAGAGAGAGAGAGAGAAGAGAGAGAGAGAGAGAGAGAGAGAGAGAGAGAGAGAGAGAGAGAGAGAAAGGAAATATCAACTTATTTCCAAAAGTCTATTTATTTTTAACAGGCAGAATATTAGTTTTTACTATTTTTTCACAGTTTATTATTATTACTAATACTTTTATCATCCTTAATACATGCTGCTTGTCAAGTTTTCACTTGTGATAGACTTCATTAGAGAATACCAGTCACAGGGGAGGGTGTTTACATGCCAAGGCGTTTGGAAGTGGTACAGACATGCAGCACTGCACAGCTTCTAGGGATTCTGTGAGCATACATCAGTTGAAACAGTGTGATTCAAAAACTTCTGACCCTTGTTACTAATACAGTAGACATTTCAAGAATACGCTATAGATGACTTTTAGATACAATGCATGAAAATTCAAAACAGCAGAGAAGACGTTCTTCCTACCTGGAAAGTATCCATCATACAGTGAGGATTCTTCTTCAAGTCAGACACTTATCTTCAACTCCAATTTTCCTTTCCCTCAGTCTGACTTTGTATTTCTCTTAACATAAAGGAAGTGGTGGCCATGGGCTTCTTAGGATTATTCCAGCGTACGAAGAGTTTGTTCTTTGTGTTGCAGGATTCATGTGTCAATTTCCTTGCTAGCTTCTAACTTCGTTTTTGTCAATGCCGCTGTGCACTGTTTTCACACAGAGATTCACTCTAATGAATTAGTGGCTGGCCTTCTGTCCTCGTATGAGTAAGTGCCACAGCATCTGCAAGAAACATACGAAGAAAGACAATCACAGACTACGCAAATAGTTTTCACACATAATTTTACCTCATAGGATTTTTACATTTTATGTTTTTTTTTTTTTTTCTGAATTGCTGAGTTAGGAATACACAACTGTGGGCTGCAGGGAAGGACAGAAAAATCTGCCCACAGTTGAGATGAGCCAGGACAATTTGGAAACAGCATGTTCAACTAGCAGAGAGACCTAAGTTTGGGCAGCTTCAACTATTTCAGCTGCTTGGGCATTTGAGACAGGGTGATAGATATCTTCTTATGTATCATCCTGACTTAGACTGGAAAGCCAGAAAACAAAAACAAAACAAACAAAACCTTTACACAACATACTCAGAAAAATGTGGAAGGAAAAATGAAAGTGTAAAATAAAATAAACCCCTTCTTGAGAAGCTGTGTATCTAGCATAGTTGTGGCCCAGAGAAAGTTTAGTTAACTGGAGAAGCAGCTTGGTGACAGAGTGCTTGTCTCTCATGTGTGAGACTCAGGGGTCCAATTTTCAACACCTCAAAACAATGAGCTAAAATTAATACGAATAGAGAGAATAAAAGTCCTAAAGCTAGCCACTGTAGCCTGTAGATGCCCAAGCCTTTTCAATGGTGATCCAGGCAAGGATAAGTCTTGTGACTTTGTCCAGAAGATTAGTAGGATAGAAGGAAAGGGAAGAAGTGAACAGACAAATCAGTTTCCTACTCTAATAGAGATAGGAGTCAAAAAGTTCTAAAAAGCCTACTTGCAATTACAAGTCTAAAAAAATCTGCAATTGGCAGAAGATTGTTAGTGGGGAGCAAGCAGTTGCTGCATAGCCCAGGACCTGCAAAGGAGAAGAAAGGGTCATGCATAATAGATGAACCAACTAGTATTTGAGTTCTGGGGATTTTTCACGTTTATTTCATTTATTCCTCATACAGGCCTTCTTGAAGGAACTCATTCCAGTTAACAAACGCGGAGATGAAGCCTCCAAGTAATCAAGAAACTTATTCAGTATGAATCATGAATATGAAGTTCAAGATGTTAAGTTAATTTAAATATCTAATTTTGATTACATCTTTGACTTTCAGTGCTGCTTGGGAAGCACTCCACTGAGGGGATGTATTATTATGTATCTGTAAATGGCATTCAAGGGCTTCCTAATGCTCTAATCTTATTATAGACAAGATACTCCTTATTTAGAGAACAGATAATTTGGTCAAATTCAAACACATAAAGAAAGGAGAATCTGTCCTGTGTCCTGCTCTTTGATTCCACTCTTGTATCCCGGCAACTCAGCAAACATTCAAGTGAAACTACAACCTTAATATAATATATATTAATATAATATTTGTATAACTATACTCTCAGAAAAGGATGACTGTTTTTATATTCTGATCTTTATTTGTTTAGCAGTTAAAGTTTACATGTTGTCTTTTTAAAAACAGGAAAATATTCATGGTGAACTGTGGTCCCCTCTGACCACCACCATGTTCTTTTTCCTTCAGTGCTGGGGTCCACCCCAGAGCATCATATACGTGAAGCAGGTGCTTCACACACAGGCACTGTCTTATTGAAGCAAGGTCTTGTGGGATAACTCAAGTTGGTCTGAACTCTGCACATAGCTCATGCTGTCCTCCAGCTTTTACGATCCTCTGGCTACGTAGCCTCTGATGCTTGGATGCTAGGAATACAGGCCTGCGCCCTGTACCTGTCTCCTTTTGTCTCCATTGCCTCTCCTCTTCCTTATTTCTCCTTGGAACAAAGGAACACCCTCTGTTCGTGCCCCACCTCCCACAGTGGTCACAGGCAAATGTTTTCCTGTCCACGAGACTTCCTACCCCAGAACAGTAAAGTCACACAGTGTGGGGGGGGGTTCCAAGTACCTCACATAGATGACAAATAATTCCTAGACATACATGCTTTCACTTGTTGCTTTAAACATTTACTCTAAAATCATCTGAATCTATGCTTAAAATGCACATCGAAGTCTGTCCTTTTCCTTACTTTGATTCTTAATGCTCAATTTTATTATGTGTTGAAATTGACTTAACTTTATTTTGAAGTTTATTTCATATTGTGCTGACTATCAGTCCCTGTCTTTCAGTGCTGTTTGGATTAGTTTGTGTTCCATGTGTGAATCCCCAAAGCCCCTAGAAGGAAGCAGGAACTCAGTGACATACACATGTGCCTTGTAATAAAGAACAAGGGATGAAGTGAGCTGTGTTGAAGCTGAAGGCCTTGGGCAACTTGATTCACATGGCCATACCTTTATTTATTATTTATTTATAGAAAATAAGTAATATTTACCTAAGTATTAGTTAATTATTTTTGATATATTGTATCAAAAAGTGATACAATGTAACTTACTTAAAGCAGCCACATCTCAATGAAAAATACTCATTTTTATCATTTCCGTGTGTGTAGATTAAAAAAAGAATTCAATGGCTTACTGTCAATACAATTCAAAGAGACGAAAATTCTGCTTCTTAATCTGAACTACAACATAGCTTATAATATTCACTATTCTCAGAAGTGTCCCCGTTTGCTTCTGAGTTCTATGTGATCCAGTCTGAGTCTCTGAGTCCTGGATAAATAATGAGGCAGTGATGTCATGCTTCCTCATTCCAGTCTCCAGCTTTCTGCTCCCTCTCCTGCCTTCCAAACTCAAGAAGATGGCTGCTCAAGAATCCCACAGAAAGAGTTCCTCTCATCTATTAGTATAAAAAGATGCTGATCACAAAATCAGGAAGCAGGACTTCACTGTAAGCCATTATAAACAAGTGTTGTGACTCTAAATGAGAACAGTTGCCTATCTGTGTACCAATTTATAGAGTTACAAAATTCAGTGGTTAGCCTTGCTTTGCCTAACATAAAAATTATAGCAATCCAATGCAATAAGCACTTTTGTCTGTGCATATGAAAATGCACTCAATCTATGTGACGTGTAAGTGTTAGGCTTTCTATGACATTCCAGATTATACCTTTGTGACTATTTTGCTTTCAAATCATTCCATTTCTAGATTATTTCATGTATCCCATGAACTATTTAAAAGTATTCTCAGTTTTTTGATTTTAGGTATTCACATAATATACATAAAATGTTTGTGTTTTGATAGAAGACTTCAAGGTATACAATGCAGCTATAAAAAATAGGTCTCTGGAAAATAGTTATTTGGGAAGTTTAAACAGGAAAATCTTGGGACACGAATTTGATGCAAGTAGTACCTGTGGTGTTATCACTTAGTTTGTATTTTCTGGTTCTTTTCTTTGTGTATGTGTGTGTATACACCAGTATGTGCAAGTGTGCATGCACATGTGTGCACATACCTGTGGAGGGAAGAGATCACACTCAAGTCTGGTTTCTCAGCCACTTTTCTCCTTGTTTTTGAGACATGGTCTCTTATTGGCCTGGAGCTTACTGAGTAGGCTAGGTTGATTGACTAGTGAACTCCAGGAGCCCGACTGTCTGTACCTCGCTAGCACTGGGATTCTAAGTGCTCATCTTTTTACATGGATTCTTGGGATTGTTTATTTCCTCAAGCTTGCATAACAGGTACTTTTCTGACTGAACCATTCACCCACTCCTATCCTTAGCCCGTTAAAGACAGAAATGATCTCTCGGTGGTATAAAATATACAACAATTTCTAATATGTTAAAATTTATATTTCAAGCAGGGTGGTTGGTGGTGGTGCATGCCTTTAATCCCAGCACCTGGGAGACAGAGGCAGGCAGATAGATCACTGTGAGTTCGAGGCCAGCCTGGTCTACAGAGTAAGTTCCAGGACAGCCAGAGTTACAACAGAGAAACCCTATCTCAAGAACAACAAAAACAAAAACAACCCAAACTGACCAAACAACCAACTAAACAAACAACCAAACAAACTAAAACCAAAACCAAAAAAAAAAAAAAAAGAAAAAAGAAAAAGAAAAGAAAAGAAACCATTATGTTCTAAGCATTATCAATCTGGAATAGATGAAACTTTTGATTCTATATTCATCTCTAGAAAGATAACTGGAGGAAGAGGAACACCTTATCATGAAATAATGGGAGAAAGCTGACTTCAAGTAAGATTTAGGTAGAAAACAAAAAATATATCAGGTTAACAGTTTGGTCTATGGCTGAGTAGCATGTATCCATTGACGTGTCACCCCCTCGGCCACTAGGGGTCACAATTACACAGCACACCCACAAACACAGACTATTAGTGGGCCAAAGAGGAAGGGCCAGAAATTAACATTTGGAAACGGTTTTGAGCATTGTGTGCAGATAGCACACTGAAAAAGCGTCTGCCACATGCCTGCCAGCTCTAATTACACGTTAGCGGAAAGAAGATACAATGGCACGGAGACTCGCTGCAGCCTATTTTTCCAGTCCTGTTTCTTTCTATTCCCACGCAAGACAGCACTTAGAGCTGGGTAAAAGAGCTTCTCCCCACCTTCGGATCAGTTTTCTGATGGTCTACATTAAGGAACTTAACGTCTTCCCTGGGAAAATCGGATTTAAGGCAGGCAATATTCATGGTTGACCGATGGAAATGCTTTAAAACACGTCTATTTTCCCAAAAGCAAAATGATGAAACTGTTCTTTCTTTCTAGCCCAGTCCCACAGTCTCAACAAGGGCCATGCAACTGTTTTTATGCACCGCAAATAAGCTGTTACTAATAAAAACATGAAGCATGTTTGTCTGATGACCACTCGGGTGCTAACGTCAGCCCTCCCGTGATTCTTCTCTAGCACCTTTGCTTGGTTCAAACACTTTCCCTTCTCATAAAAAGTAGTCACAATGTGGAGAGAAGGAACTCTGAGAAGTAATTTTGGTCCTATTTTCATCTGTCCTTTTCAGGGCTTTTTTTGTTTTTGTTTTTTAACTTTAACCTTTTAACATGTCTTCTTCCTTTTCCACCAACAATTTATTCTTCAATTCACTCAAATCGCATTATATATATATACATTGTGAGTGTGTGTGTGTGAGAGTGTGAATATGAGTGTGTGTGTGTGTGTGAATGTGAGTGTGTGTGTGTATGTGTGTGAGAGTGTGAATGTGAGTGTGTGTGTGTGAGTGTGAATGTGAGAGTGTGTGTGTGTGTGTGTGTGTGAGTGTGAATGTGAGTGTGTGTGTGTGTGTGTGTGTGAATAAAACAAACTTTCATGGTAGCACAAAAGTAAATGCACATATGAATCTTTATTGAACTTGTGGACTTGTGGTTAGAGTTGAAACCTGTCTCTGTGTAAACGCAAATGTGGAGTTTCAGTGCAGAGAGATGTAAGTGCAGGCAGATTGAGGTTGATTTTCAAATATCACCAAAAAGTCAACGGAGCTCATAACTAAGCCTATGCTGCTCTCCTTCCGATTATTCTGGGCGAAGGTTCTTATCTCTAACTTAAGAAGCTGGGTTGGTAACTGCCATGGGAAGTACGCTGCTTAGGGAAGGCAGGCTGCCCTGGTGCAGTACAAACAGGAACTGTGCTTGAGTGTGCCCATGGAGGACGCACAGACAAGCAAGATGCATGAGCTGATAACTAGATTTTTTCTTTTAATTTTATTTTTGGATTTGTTTTCGGAGGTTAAAAATATAATTACATCACTTTCCCTTCCCTTCCCTCCCTCTAAACCCTCCCTTCACGTACCCCCTTCACTCTCATTCAAATTCTTCTTTTAGTAGTTGTTACACACTTTACTTGTGTAATAACTTTTGGGCAGCTATGAAAATTTATATATATATATATATACATATATATATATATATATATATATATATATATATATATATATATATATTTGAGCAAATTATAGAAAAAAGAGAAGGTAATTGTTAGCGGAAAAGGAAAGGGGGAAAATGTCAAAAGATTAAAGGTTTACAAAAAGCCCCAGAAAGGGCAGAGGAAGATAATGAAACCGAAGTTACCTCCCAAAAAGAGTCCCCTGGGTGTGCCGGGGGTTTATTTTCCTTTTTTTTTTTTAATTTGAATTTTTTCATCCAGTGTACATTCTTTGTGGTTTCCCGACTCCTCCCAGATCCTCCCCACCTCCCGACCCATGCAACTTCATGTTCTCTTTCTCTCAAAAAAGAAACAAATAACTCCCCCAAACTAAAAGCAAAACAAACAAACAAAAAACCCCAAACACACACATATGCACACGCAACAACCAAAACAAAGCACAACAAAACAAAAGCCCACAAAAAACATGGAGCTTGCTTTGTGTTGGCAAGCTGCTCCTGGACAGAGGGCCCTCTCTGGAGTGTGGTTGATATATCTCTAGTGACGCTCCATTGGAGAAAACTGATTTTCCCTTTGCCAGCAGGATCATTGCAGATAGCTTCTTGGTTAGGAGTAGGAACCTGTATCCAGTTCCCTCTCTCAGTGCTGGTACCCCTTTTTGCTTGAACCTGTACAGGTCTTGTGCATGTTGTCCCAGTCTCTGTGAGTTCATATGTGCAGTAGTCCTGTTGTGTCTGGAAGGCACTGTTTCCTCAGAGCCACCAACTGCTCCTGGCTTTTTACTATCTTTTGGCGTCCTCTGCTGCAGTGATCCCTGAGCCTTGAGGGCTGGGCGAAGATATCTCATCAAGTAGAAGCTTCTTTTGATGGGAGTTGAGAGAGACACATATCTATGGGTATAAAAGTACGTTGTTAGAAGTTATTGTATTGGTATGCTCATTTATCAGTAATAGTGATAGGTTTTCTCTTAGGACACATATCTAGTCTCTGGTTTGTGGCTACTCTAGCAGTGTCAAGTATGGGTTCTATATCATGAAGTATGCCTTAAATCCAATAAAAAATGGTTGGTTACTCTCATAATATCTGTGCCATTATTGCACCAATGTATCTTTCAGGCAGGTCACTGTTGTGAATTGTAGAGTTTATAGCTGGGTGATATTGATGATTGCTTTTCTTTCTGCTCTGGTAGTTGCAAACTTCCAGCATCATAAACACTAGTCAGTAGGGGTTAGGCTTCTAGTTTGACACTGGCTTGATTTCTACATGTTCAATGACATGAGACAGTATTATCTTCAGCAGTAGGGCATTACTGTCAGGTTGCAGAGAGAAACAAGTAGCTTTGGCAATAGCTTGTGATGTTTGGGGTAGGAGTCTTGGGTAGGGGTCATTTCACCAATGACTCAACAATATGTAACCCGCTCTTGGCACTGGAGGGTTTGCTGGATTATATAAAGTGTCTCTCCTACATGGTGTGATGACTCCATGTATATCATTTCACATAAGTAAACATTTTAGGAATCTTCTATAGTGGTAGGTCTCCATGTGTTTTTTTCTAAAGGCTTAGTGCTACTTGCTCCTTCCCATATTCCCTCCTTTACCCTCGTCTCCCCATCCCACTTCCTGTTTAATTCTCCTATTCTGTTTTTTTATTTCTTCTCAATACCATATTCTAGTTCCCCTTCCTTGGGAGATCCTCTCTTTCTCTCTCTGGTCTATTACTATGTACCTAACCTCTATGGTTATTCAGATTTTGACACACCTATTTGAAAACGTATAAGTAAACATACATAGATAAGATAAAATGTGCATTATTTGTCTCTTGGGGTATGAGTTACATCACTCAGGATAATTTTTCTACCTCCATCAATTTACCTGCAAATTTTATAACTTTATTTTCTTGACAGCTGAGTAACATTCCACTGGGCCAATGCACCATCTTTTTGTTTTTCACAGAAGCTGAGGGACACTTAGGCTTTTTCCAACCTGGATCTTATAAATAAAGCAGTAGTGAAAATGGATGAGCAAGTATCTCTTTCGTAGGATGTAAAGTCTATGCCCAAGAGTAGTATTACCTGGACATTGGGGTAAACTGATCCTCAGCTTCCGGAGGAACCACTATACTGATTTTCAAAGTGGCTATATAGATCTGCGCTCCAACCAGCAATGCACAGGTGTCCTGCTTCCCTGCATCTTTGCCAGCATGAGCTGTCATTTGCTTTGTTGATCTTGGTCATTCTGACCAGGGTAAGATGAAATATCAAAGTAGTTTTAATTTGCATTTCCCTGATGGCTAAGGATGCTGACCATTTCTTTAAATGTTCCTCAGCCATTTGTGTATCATCTTTTGAGAACTCTCTCCTTAGTTCTGTACTCCATTTCTGAGTTAGTTTACTTGTTTTCTTGATGTTCAGGTTATTTTCATTTGTATATATTTTAAATATGCATAACTGGTAAATATCTTTCCCATTCTATAGGCTGCTGCTTTGCCTGCATGATGATATCCTTTGCCCTACAGAAGCTTTCTAGCTTCTTGAGGTCCCATTTATTAATTGTTGATCTTAGTGCCTGTGCTATCAGTGTTATGTTCAGAATGTCTTTGCTGTGTCAATGAATTCAAGACTATTTTCCACTCTCTTTTCTATCAGATTCAGCATATCTTATGTTGACATCCTTGATTTATTTGAAGCTAAGTTTTGTGCAGGGTGATAGATACGCATCAATTTGCATTCTTCTACATGGGACTACCCAATTTGACAAGTACCATTTGGTGAAGGTGCTGTCTTTGTACAGTGAGTATGTCTGGCTTCTTTGTTAAAAAACAGATGTCTATAGGTGTGCGACTTCTGTCTGGGTCTTCAGTTTGATTCTATTGATCAACCTGTCTGTTTTTATGCCAGCACCACCATTGTTTTTCTTGCTACAACTCTGTATTACATATTGCAGCTTGAAATTAAGGATGGTGGATACTTCCAGAAGTTCTTTTATTATTCAGAGTTTTTGGTGTGTGTGTGTGTGTGTGTGTGTGTGTGTGTGTGTGTGTGTTTCCATAGGAAATTGGGGATTGATCTTTTTCTTTTTTATTCTGTGAAGAATCATGATGAAATTTTGATGAGGATTGCATTGAATTTGTAGATTGCTTTTGATGGATGATCATTTTCACAATATTAATCCTTACGATCCATGAACATGGGGGATATTTTGTAATAGTAAACTATAATCTTTTACCCTCACTTTAGGGAAAGGCAAAGGAAGGAAAGAAAAAAATTTCACCACTTTTGCAGGTGGTCTATCAAGAGAAAGATAGAAAATTTCACAGCCTTTGTAGGCTGTCCTAAGCTTGGAGAGGACTAGCTGACAGTGAGCCAGACTATTATCTCAGCTCATGATCTGCAAACCCAATCTCTCCAACTGGTGTTCTTCTATCCAAGAATCAACACACTAAGGACGGACAAACCAACCAATGAACCACCAACCAACACCTACCCTGGCTCTCAGGGCATCAAACCTTTAACATTCTAAGCAAAAGTTCCCATAAATCCGAGCAGCACGTAATCCCAAGAACAAGCTACACGTGCCAAAACAGCTGCACCTAAGGAAATTATAGCCACTGGAATTGCTTGATTCAAACTCATAATCATCCACCACACCTGGGATGGGAACAGAAACCTATTCCAAACACCATTTTGTGCTTTTAAAGAAACCAAAATAACATAAACTTCTTCCAAGTGTCCCACTACAATTTTTCCATCTTCTGGTGTCTCTTCAAGTTCTTCCTTCAGTGTTAAAGCTTTCATTATATGGTACTTTAACTTTCTTGGTTAGAGTTAACACATGATATTTTATTTGAGGCTATTATGAATACTATTGCACTGATTTCCTTCTCAGTATATTGTCATTTGTATATAGGAAGGCTATTAATTTATGTTTGTCAAGTTTATATCTTGTTACTTTGCTGAAAGCTTTTATCAGCGGTAGAAGTTTCCTGGTGTTGTCTTTAGGGTATTATTTATCAATGAACACACTTTGACTTTTTCCTTTCCTATTTGTACCCCTTTCTTTTTCTTAATGCTCTAGCTATGACTTCAAGTACTATATTGACGAGGTATGGAGAGAGTGGATAGCTTTGTTTTTTTTTTTTCCTAACTTTAGTTTAAATAGATAAATAGCTTGTGTTTAAATACTAACTTCTTCAATTATTATTGTGAAGATAAACAGATTCTTCCATTACATTATCAAAGTATAATTAACTCTGGCATAAATTACATTGGTAAAAATTAGTAAGTCTCTGTGTTAGTGGACTTAAATGGATATATAACAGCCTTAAGCCTTAGAGGGTTTTTACTCAAGTATGAAGAGGTTCCAGTCTTTTGAAGGATGACGAAACTGTTGACACAGTAATAGAATGCTCCTCAGCGTTGAACCAAGAGTATTTGTTTGTAAATTCCAATTTTGTAGTGTGCTAGAGACTTATGTATAGATATGCAGCCTTCACCATGAAGCTTAAACTACTTCTCTGGAAACACTGGCATTTTCAAGAAGAACACACATGAATCAGCGCCTCAAATTCTGAGTTGCTAGACACTTGAAGTGTTCTTTAAATGGTTGAAAAAAAACAATGGGGAAAGAATTTATTCGTATGGATGGCCGAGAGAGCACAGACACAATCAAAGACATAATTAAATGACTCTCCTTTCTCACACCAGCAAAAAAAGCAATTCAAAGTGGATCATGAATTCATATCATTTCAAAAGTATAAACCAAATCTGGACAGAATATAAAAATTTGGGATCACGCATAATAGAAGATGTTTCTGAAGTACAAAATAATTAAAAGGCATAAAATAAGTGTATGATTACACACAAAATTTGAGTTTTTGTACCCCAAAGCACATGACAGCAAGGTTCCGTCAGTAATTTCTGAAAGTGTGTGTAACCAAGAAAAACATCTTACAAAAGGAAAATACAGTCAACGAGGAAAGGGGCAAAGTTTATAAAAGCAAATTGCAGAGCAGGAAATGGTTATGTCAATGTTTTAATACAATTGAAAACTGAGACGTGAAACTCAGAATCTGTTGCGCTGTTTCATGAGACTTTAACGGTAACAACAGTACGACAAGAGCTATGCCCGTAGAGAAGGGTTTCTTCCACCAAAGCAACTGCTCACAGAAAGAAATCGCCACGGAACGCATTCCTTTGCATATCTATCTGTGAATAAACGTACACACAAGCGTATGAGCACATCACTGAGATAAAAGGTGTTAGGGATGGCAGTTCTTTTGTTCTAAGGGAGAAAGAAGCATTTGCCCATGCTACATGTTTCGTGACTGGTCACAACAATGTTTTTATACTAGCACACATAAATATTTTATGTTTTCCTTAGATGCAACCTATTTACATATTCCTTTATTCATATCGGTTCTCTGTAATGTGTTATTACAGAACAATAAAATAATTTTTTCACATTGCTGGTTAAAGGACTCTTTTGCCTTGAAGATTGTTGAGAGTGTGAGTGATTGGTGATATGGGAATAACATGGACACAAGGAAACACATACCATGTCATTCTGCTAGCGGTTGAACAACTGGAAGAGGGAAAATCAGCTTTCTCCAATGGAGTGTCACTGGGTATAGCAACCTAACTCCAGGCAAGGCCCCTTGACTATGAGTAGCTGACTAAAACATAAAAAAATGAAACAAAACAAAAGCAAGCAAGCAAACAAACAAACCAACAACACCAAAAAAGCTGCCTCTTTTGAAGGCTGATTGACAGTATTGAAAAAGGAACATAACTTGGAAGGAATGTGCCAAAGTTTTTTAAAGTTATTCCTGGAAGAAGTGGTGTTACAGGAGATGGGTTGTTTAAGCGTGATCATACTTATTATTCCATAGAATGCTGTGTCTCTTGACAAACTAAAACTAAAGTAAAATATATGAATCCCACAGCCAAGTTCTGTTTTCCGTACAAACTGTACAGCATATACATACTCTATGCCATATTTCTCTTTTCTAAATTTACAAGGCTAATTACTACATTTAAGGGCTGAGGATATGTCCTGTATCATTCACAGGCTGTACCCCTTAGTCCAATAGCTCCTGTTAGGATGTTAATGATTGTTTCTGTAAAACTTTGGTGAAAACAGTGCTGATGGTTGGAGAACCGTTTTGGAGGAAGGGGGTATCCCAAAACACCACATTGCTCAACATCATTCAGGCCAACTGTTTCCATGGGTTTGGGGCTCATGACTTTAGATTCAAGAGTACAGCCTCTGACAAGAAATGACACATTCCAGGTTGGCTTCAGTAATTAATTCTGCGCTTCAGGAACCTGTGCTTCCAGGCACAAGTGTGTGGTCCCCGCAGGAAGCCGAGGAGCCCCAGAGTCAAGCACAATGAAAATCGCTTTCTGTAATAAGCTTAAATGCGCCTTGAGTATAAGCCTGGAGCATGAGCGGGCTGTAGTGCAGTGCCTTCACTTTCTCAAACTGCAGCTCCTTTCAGCGTGCCTCCCCCACCTCTGGCACTGACATTCAAATTGACTTTTCCCATTTATAATAGCAGTTTCTGTCTTGTTTTCACCATTGTCCGCTGAGACCGCTGCTGTGATTTTCTGCTGATGCACAAGATAGAAGAAAGCGTCCCAGAAAATGATGCACCACTTACTCCAGTCATTTTGCTAAAAGACACTCAAGTGTGGACAGAGTCGTCAGAGAAAATGACAGAGAACTGCACGCTACTGTCAGGGATGCTTCCTTCTCAGAGGTCCAATTTTCAGAAAGTAGTCTAAAAAGTCATGTGTTCTCCAGCTTGCAGTCAAAAAAGACACGCTCTATGAGGCATTTGAACCAGGAGCTGAAGAGTGTCGCTTGAAAAGAAAGAGGGTCTGGGAAGAGGACCCCTCAGTGAAGAACTCATGCTGCTCTTCCAAAGGACCAGGATTTTGTTTCCAGCATTCAGATTGGATGGTCCCAAACCGCCTGTAACTCCCGCTGCAGGACATCCTTTTTCAACCCTTGCTGACACACACATACACATGCACACACTCGCACAAATGTACACACATATGTACGCACACTGCACACACATGTACACAATACATGTCCACACACAAATAAAACTAATCTTAAAAAAAAAAAAGTAGAGAAAAGAAAAAAAAAAAAAAAGAACTGAAATTAATAATGCAAAGTCCTGGTTGGGAACATTAGAATTTTGAAAGAGGAAAATCAAACAAAATCAAAATGGTGCAACGTCAGTCAGGTGCACGGAGATGTTTACAGAGAGCTTTCGGCTTATGCGTGTTCCAGGAAGTGAGAACGAGTGACGAGCAGAAGTGCGGAGCGTGGGACGAGGAAGGGAAGGATTGCAACCACTCATGGTTGGAAATATGAATCTCAGGAAGCAGACACAAGGAAGAAGAAGAGAGAAGGGACGGGACCAAACGGATGAGGGAGGATTACCAAGAGTGGGAGCGAAAGGGAGAGAGGCAGAGAAAGAAGCAGTTGAGCACTTGAAGACTTTACATATGTGTCCATTTTCTGTGCATGTGTATGTACGCATGTGAGCACGTGAAAGTCACAGGGCAGCGTACAGGAGTCGGTTCGCTTCTACTGTCTCTGTTTCCAGAACTGAATCCAGGTCACCAGGCTTGGCAGCAAGTGCCTTCACCAGCCAAGCTGTTTCTCCGGCCCGCAGTTCATATTTCTTAAAGTTGCTTTCCACAAAACAACAATATCTAAGATACCAATACATGCTATGAGAAAAAGTAAAACAAAACCAATTCCAAACAAACAAAAACAACTCTGCGGTCAATTAAATGTCACGATTCTCAGAACTTTTACCATGAGAAATGCTGCCTGATTGCAAACAGAAATCTATAACATGCTTCATTTAATATTAGAAATTGTTTTCACTGACAGAAAGTCAGCTAGCACTGGAAAATGATTCCTCTGGAAATGTGAGTTGTAAGAACTCAGCGGCGTCTAGCCACACTGCCCCTCCTGTCTAGCTGTAACTGTGACCGTCTTTACCCTTTGCTGAACTTTAAAGCTTAAAAGTTCTGTGCAATAAAGGAGTTATCCAGGTTAATCTCAAAGCCTATTTTCTCATGGTTCAAAGAGGATAATTTATGTCCAAATATTCACCTATGAAAAGCAAACCCAACTGTCCCTTCATTGGGTAAGCAATGGCACCTAGCTCCCACCTTCTGAGAGGCTTCTATCAATGAGAAGTCAGACTCAGTAGTCCTCATGAGTTCAGTAAAGAAACCCAGATGTAATATTGGCACCCATTAAAGTCTTTCTACTCACAGTGGGTAGAGGAAGACCCTCATTAACCCCCCAGTACACTGCAGGCCATTTGTGAGACTGGTATTACTGTCCACACCCATGTAGACATCCACAAGGTGTGGAACTTCTGAAGTGCACTTCTTCCCCCTCCAAATTCAATCAGGAAATGCTAACTAGGGACTTCAAGCCTCATTTTCAAATGAGAAGAGGTATAAAAAAAAAAATCAAACAAAACATTACCTCTGTATAACAAGAAAAAGCTGGTCATAATGAAAACCAATAAATTTATAGACATATCACAGATGAGAAGTGGCAGAGAAAACTGCAACAAAGTAGAGAAGGAGGGAAAGAAGGAGGGAGACAGCAGGACAGAGAGAGACAGAGAAACAGAGACAGAGAGCTGAAGCTGAGAACTTAGAAGTTGCAGGAGTATGAAACATTTAATGCCAGTTTTGGAAAATTGCTAGAGGCCGCATTTAAATGAGCAACTCCTGGGATCACAGTCTTGGAAAATGTAGCCTTTTATTTACCACAAGAAACCCACCAGATTTAGAAGAAGAAGGTTTTAGGAAGTCTGTGTGACTCTGATAGGGTACAGGAAAGGGGAAATAAATATCCAGAGTCTTACACACCACAGTTTCTGAAACTGTGGGTCACGGCCACATGTGGGCTTGGGAAACGGAATCATTTCTGAATACACAATAACCAAAAATTAATTCAAGTCAAATGTAAAATGAATCCAATGTGCTTCTGGCAGAACCCGACTGCATCGCGTCACATGGCTTCCCTGCAGCCCTGATTCTCAACACACAGCATGAGCACTGCGCACTGCCCAGCCCTTCTCAACACCCGGGGCCAACACTAGCTGCCTGAACTGTCTTGGCTCAGACAGGACACAAACTAACTTCAGGATTTTTATGCGCATGTAAAGTTTTCTTCTCTCACATGAACATAGCAATCAATTACAGACAGCACAGAATTTCGATATTTTCCTACTGTCTTTTACACCACTGAAGCATCAAACGTTTAGATTGTGTTGTGTTGAAGTTTATTTATTCCTTGTGTGCATTTGTTGTATGTGAGTGTGTTTGTATGTGGACATGTACGCTTGGGTGTGGGCTAGACCAACTGGCCAGCAAGCCCCTGGAATCTGCCTAGCTCTGACTCCAGTGTCAGGTTTACAGGAACAGGCTACCATGGCTGGAGTTTTCTTTGGGTGCTAGGAACTCTCAGGTCCCCATGCTGATACTTTACTGACTGAGTCATCTCCTCAGCCCCAGAATGTTTCATTTTACAAACCTCTGTTTGGAGGGACTGGAGATGTGATTCAGTTGGTAGAGTGTTCGCACAGCATGCAGGAAGCCCTGGGTTTGGTTCTCAGCACAGAAGAGAACCAGACATAGTAGGGGACCTATAACTCAGGTTGAGTCCACAAGATTAGAAGTTGGAGGAAATTGTGGTAATTCTTAGCGGCATCTGGAGTCCAAGGCTGGTCTGAGCTCATGAAACCCAACCTCAGAAGAACTTAAGAAATAATTTGTTGTTTGAGTTGCTGACTTAAGTTTTGTAACAACGATGAAATGAATTTGGTTTAGGATTAGACAGAATTTCCAGCAGTTTCATAATGACTCTAAGCATATATCTCTTTTTATAATAGGTATTTATGCAAAGTGGCACTCTCATTTTCATAACTATAAAACCAGAAAGTCATATTGCTTGTGAAAACCTTAAAGAAACTCTATGTCCTGCAGTAGCAAGTATTTGGTCAATATTTTATTCTTTCTGTAAAAGTAAATGAATGCATCTATCTCATAAATACACAAGTTTTCCATAACATTAAATAAATGATAAGATTATATACATATCAAGGAATTGTTTTAATATTTTATCCTATGGTTAAATATGTTTTATGATTTTACCAGCAAGTGTTTGATTTATACCTATTTCATATATCTATTAATAGTGAGGTTCTGTTAAAATTTATTGGATGGGAAGGATGGGGCCATGCGGGGCAAAGCTTCAAATGCCTTGCTCTGCAAAAGCAAAGTCTACCCTGGAGGAGCTACCAGAGCCTGACCACAATCATCACACAGCGATCCTCCAGTTCCCACTCTGCCTCATCTAGTCTTTCTGCTCCACCCACCTGGGGGAGTGTCCAGCCAGTAGGAGTCAGATTTCAAATGGTTTAGAAAGTCATCTAGTAAAGAGAGTGGGCAGCAGAGAGGGGCATTCGTATCCCTATAGAAACTTAGTAAATATTGAGACATATATAATGTAGATAGGAAAAAGGAATGGTAAGACTGAGGTTTTATAATAATGTTAATAATCATCTTATCAACACCCATCAAACTGAGGACTAGGCCTTGATGGCAGCCAAAAAGTTTCTAAGGTGCAGTTCTTGGAAGGCCCAGGACTACTAGTCTCAGTTGTCCTAGAGGAATCTTCAGCTCGTGTTATCAATAGACACAGCAAGCATCGAATAGCTCAGTTCCTAGAGAGATTAACATAAAACATCACACCATGTGCTCCCTCTACCTCTTTTCTTATTAATCAAATAATCATTAAATTCAGTTTTCATTAATAAAGCAAAATTGCAAGAAGATTCTCAAATAAACAAAAATATAGCTCAAGAAGTCAAAGCAAGGATCAGAAATAGATTTAGATATGGTACAGATTTTTAAATCACCAGAAAGAAAATTTAAAACTACTATGATAATAATGTTGAAGTGTGATTTGCAAGAACATAGAGATTGCTGGGCAGTGGTGGCACTTGCCTTTAATCCCAGCACTCGAGAGGCAGAGGCAGGCGGATCTCTGTGAGTTCGAGGCCAGCCTGGTCTACAGAGTGAGTTCCGGGACAGCCAGAGTTACAACAGAGAAACCTTGCCTTGAAACACACACACACACACACACACACACACACACACACCCCAAAGATGAAAAACAAAAACCAAAACAAACAAAACAAAACAAAAACAAAAGAAACAAAAGAACGTAGAGATGATTATAAGCAGAAAATTTGGAATTGAAAAGATGTAAAAATGAGTATTAGAAATTAAGCACTATAAGAGAAATAAACAGTGCTTTGAAAGGGGCTCAGCAGCGGCAGGTAGCCTAACAGAAGACTTAGTGGATTTGGAGACAGTAATGTAAAGTCCCCACTCAGGATGCAGAAAGAAGAGAAAAACAAAAATAACAGAACACAATATGTGGGAATGGCAGAACTACTTCAGGATTATATATATTATATGTTACACCTTATCGATTTGTCCCTGGGAATGTGAGAGAGGCCATTACTGAGCCCTTTCAACTTGTCTCTACTTTCTTTGCTATTTCCATAATTTGTATTCATATATGTATTATCCAGGATACCAGTGAAAAGAAATAAACCACTTCAATTAAAAAAAAATGTTAAAGACAATTCCTCAGGTAGAAGGAAAGTTGGTTAGGGCTAAACATTGAATTTACATAAGGAAAAAGAGACTAATGGACACACAATAAATGAAGTTCAAATAAGAATCTTCTCTATCACTCTTTACTCATCTAAGAGAAACCTGTCTAGAACAAGAGTAGCAACATTCCACTGGGTAATTACACCATATGGGCAATCGATACGATGAAACTGTTCTGTAAAGTAGGTTTCTTCATGGGAAGTAGTTAAATGTTTACTTGAAGGTAGACTGTGGCAGTTTAAAATGTATATTTATTTTGTCGTATTTTAAAAATGAATGAATGAATAAAAACCTAGCCACTAGGGTAAAGGTTAACCACTGGACTGTCATTTTTACCTACTGGGAGAGGGAAAATCAGTTTTCTCCAGCAGGGTGACACTGAGGCTATCAGCAGCTCTAGGGCAGGCTTCGTGCTCAGGAGCAGTTGACCAGTGTATAATGACGCCACAGTTTTTTGTGTGCTTTCGTGGGTTTTTTTATTGCTTTTGTTTTCTGCTTGTGTGTTGTTTTATATTGTTTTCTTGATTTGGGAGGTTTTGTTGTTATGTTGGGTTTTTGTTTGTTCTTTTGAGAAAGACAAAGTTGGGGAGAGGATCTGGAATGGATTGGGACAGGGGAAGAATATGTCAAAATACATTTAAATTTAAAAATTATTTAAAATAATAAAAACATAAGAATAATATTAAGACTAAGAATAAAAACAAATTCAAGGTAAGCAAGGTCTACATAGTGAACAATGTCTCAATCACAACGAAACAAAGCAAAACATTACAGAGCTGAGGAGGTGGATCAGTGGGTGAAGTACTTTCCATGCAAGAGCGAGGACCTCTCTTTGGATCTCCAGTACCCATGTGAGGGAAGGGCACAGCAGAGCACTCTGTAACCCCAGTGTTGTGGGTGCAGAGACAGGTAAGTCCTGGGGCTCGATGGCCAGCCAAACAGCAGCACCCACGGTAGCCCTAAAAGAGTGTGGAGAATGAGCCTAGCCGAGGGTATGGAAGGGCTCAACAAGGACAACTGAGTTATTGAAGGAAGAAACTAAAGAGAGCTCTTAACAATGAAGAGACCTCACATGCTCATACGTCCACAGAGTACGATAGTACTGTGCAAATGCCTACATTACAGGAGCAAAGACACAGATTCGGTGTAATCTCCATCAAAATTCCAATGTAATTCTTTTCAGAGTTAGAAAAATAATATATAAAATTGAAACAAAAATAATATGTCAACTTGAGCAAAACCCAGCTGCGATGACAGTGGATGTATATCATGTACATAGATATGTAGTATATAAAATATAATTAAAACAGCATGTACGCTGCACAGATGCTCATATGTGAATGCTGTCATTCCTACTGAACCCATAGCAGGCAGAGAGAGTTGGCGTTATATTATTTTCATGCTAAGCCCAGTTCTTTTTAAAATGAGTGCTATTATTATTTAGGTACCTAATGCTAATCAATCAGAGTTGGCATTGAAGATAAAAATCTACTTGCAAACATAAAACTACATTACCGTACAAAGGAGAAGTTGGAGACTGCAAGAATTTAAAGAATATTCTGGTTACTTATCAAGACAGATAGTTAATGGAAAATTCAGAGCTAATGGCTAATAGCTAACATTTATCTAGCTCCTCAATCTATCAGTCACTCTTCTGAAAGCCCTATGTGTAGAAATTCATTTAAACCTCAAAACATTCATGAAAGACGTGAGTTATCACAATTCTTGACTTTATAGATGAGACAACCAGAGCACGGAGATGCAATCTGTCGGCTTGGGATTTGGGTCCAAAGACTCTCGAGCCATGATTTACAATCTTTACCGAAATGTTAAATTGCTCATAGAATGTAAATAAAAAGCAAGAAATTCTGGCCTTAAAAATTACTCAATGGTTTCAAAAGCACTTGAGAATTAATTTTTGTGTGAGTTTTGATCTTTTGACATCTCCTGGACGCTAAAGCCATGTATCTTGATCTTCAAGTGAAACGATCCTCAAAACCTCTGCTATGAAATATGTCCATGGGTAATTGCGGTAGGAGCCACTCAGGCAGAAGCTCCAGTGAGTCTCAGAGATGGCAGCCACAGCAGCACAACCCCTCGCAGCTCAGCAGGTTTTCCAGAGCGTTTCAGGTGCTCTCATGGATGAGGACCCCCAGGCAGTGTTAGAGCAGCTGGCTGAGGCTTCGGAACAGCACCTGGATGACATATACTGTTACTGTCAGAGCTGATTGTCAGATTCTTCTTGAGAAATACCGACATGCTATTACCAATGTAAAGAAGTCTCTTGAACTCAGTCCGAATAATTCTCCTGCTGCCCTGGTGAAAGGGATATGTGGATACTGTGGAAAAAAGAAAGACGATGCTTCTGCTCTAGAAAGTTTTGCACAAGGACAAACATATAGTGCAGATGTAGATTTCACTGTTTAGATGAAAAGGTGCCAAGATACTCAGAATGGATTAGAATCTGTGAGGGGTCAGAATCTCAGAAGACTCAATCAAAAATCAAGTATGGCTGTTGTCAAATGGGATCTCAAGAGGTCATTATACCTATGACCAGGAATCAGAGTAATGGAGCTTTCAGAAAAAGAGTTCTATGCTCTGGTGAAACTACTTGACACTGAAATTTCTTTAACCTGTTAAACCAGAACAGAACACATCTAAAGTATTTGCAACAAAGACCAAAATTAAATGAAAATATTAGAGGCTGTGAGGTGGGAAATGATGGAGGGCCGAGGAGAAATGCTGCTCCCCATCCCCCGCAAAACCCCAGCTCATCGCAGTCATAACGAACCTGAGTCCATCAGCTCATCATATAAGAAAGTGGGATGCGTCCATTGACGAGATCATAGATGAAAGGTCTAAGAAGCTGGAGGGTGATGTAGCTTTAAACAGGCCTTTTCAGCAGATCTGTTCAGATGGTTCTGATGAGGGGGAACATGCAATGAGCAAATCGCCTATGGAGTCTGGAGTCCGGAGTGCAGACCTGTGTAGCAACTGGTTTGATGTAGGTAAAACAAAAATTGCGATCAGTCCTCCTGATGATATGGATTAGGTATAGTACTTGATAAATTAATTTGCTAAAACCCGTCTCAGACTACACTAGGTGTTTTTCTTTAAAAAATAAGAACCTTCATTAAATGTGTTCATAGGCAATTTTATACTTGTATGTAATGCATTCTGCACCCTTCATCCTCTCAGAGTCTCTCATTCGCTTTACCACTTGCTGTCCTTCCTATGATTTCCTTCTCCCCATTCAGATTTTTTTTTTGTTTTGTTTTGTGACTCATAGTTTAACCAGGACCATCTATTATCACCACGGGTATAGAGTTACACACCGGAACCTCATGGACCAATCAGTAGGGTATGTAACTGAAGGTAATGTCTGTTCATCCCCTAGAACCCAACAGTAGCAATACTTCATCAGGATGGGGTAGGACCCTGTGAGCCTCTCTTTGATTCACTCATTCACGTTCACAGGCCTGGCCTTGTGCAGGTCCATTGTTGGCCATTACAAGCAGCTCTACCTGTAGTGAAATCCCATTTTTATTGGCTGCCATACTCAGAATACAGCATTTCGCAACCATTCTTTTCTATCTTCTGGCTCTGCTCTAACATTCTTTCTATCTCTTTTTCCTTGATGTTCTCTGTACCTTAGAGGGGTTGGTATAAATGTCCTCTTTGGGAGTAAACACACAAACATCTCTATTCTCAGTGACTTGAGCAGCCATGCACCGCTAAAAGCTTCTATCTTCAACAATAACACATAATCTCATCACCATTCTATTTACTATTGGATATAATGAAAATATTTGCCATAAATTTTCATCATTGTATTTAAATAAACATATTGTTTTTATTCTTTTTAAAGTTCTTGCAAATCTTGATAAAGAAGAAGAAAAAGAAACTATCAGGACTCTGTCTCCAGTGGGACCAAGTATGAGTGCAGGCCTAGGGGTTAGGCTCCAGTGGGGCCAGAGTTGCCTGAGAGACCTGGACTTTGTATCTATCTAGTAGTCCCAAAGGTCAGTGTGGGGCAGAGATTTTGATTTCTGAGGTCCTAGCATTCACTTCAGGACCAGGAATTTACAATTTCAATGCTCCCAGAGGGTGCCTTGGGTCTGACGTTTTGACTACAGCCCTCAGCCAGTGTATGGAATTTAATGGGACCCACATTTGCACTCCTGTTCCCAGAAAGTTTGTGGAATTCAGTGTGACCATGAATCTGACCCCATCGGGATATTATGGTGATCAACATGAAGTATTGTCATTGGTCCTTGATCCAAGATAGGATCACAGTAGTGACCCAATTTCATAATCATCCCCAAGATTTATCAGTCCCCATAGATGAACTTCATGCAAACTTCCCACTAGGAAGGCTCACAGAAACACATCCAAATAGAGTCAGAAGAATGGAAAATCAAAACTGAATGATAAATCCATTCCAACAGAAGTGTAAAACATGAAAAAGAAACACTGAGCATATGACACTATAGAAGAACATTTAATCCTTTAATCCAGCAATATGACTGCCCTAGGTGGAAGGAATGTTAATATACACCTTTAATCTTAGTCTTCAGAAGGTAGAGGTAGAACAAGTTTTTTAATTCTCCAAGACAGAAACAAGTAGAAGCAGAGATACGAAGCAGAGCTTAGAAGGAATCCAGTGTCAGATAGAAGACATCAGTCTGAGATGAATCAGAGTGAAGGGCAGGCAAAATATGAATCAGAGGAAGAGTTAGTAGAGTAAGTCAGAGTGAGGACATCACTTTCAAGATAGAAAATTAGACCCTCAGGCAGTCTGAGGAGTCTGAGGCAGAGACACAGAGGCAGTTCAGAAAAGTTGGTATCAAACTGGAAGAGTGAGTCAGTCTGAAGCTAAGTAGAGCAGTCAGAGAAGTTGCAGGAGTCAGCCAGAGTCTTCCAGAGTCAGAAGAGTTTGGTCAGAAACAGTCAGCCAGCTCTGAAGATGAATTTGAATCAGTCAACATGGAGAAGAGTTTGAGCCAGAATAGCGAGTGAGTTGAACCAGAAGAGTCAGTTGAGTTCAGTACTGCTCTGAGTTCAGAGTGGTTCCACCAGAAGTAATTCTCAGAGGTTTAAATGTTCTAGATTGTACAAAGGCTGAAGCCTTCCAGTTCTAGCCTTAAGATTAGAATGTATGGAGGCAGAAATACTCCAGGTCTCCAAGACTAGGACTGGGAATTAAATTAGCCAAAGAATAAAGTGCTGTTTGAACCTGAATCTACATCTACATGATACAATTACAATCATGACTCATCCCCAACCTCCCATTCCTGTATAATGGAATCCTAAATAAATCACAGAGGAAGCTGAAACATGTGAGAAAGAGTTGTCTTACTTTTTAAAAAGATTTATTTATTTTTTTATGTTTAGAAGTAATTTTCCTGCATGTATGTATGTGCACCACATAACTGTAAAGACAAAGGGATTGGAGCCCTGGAATTGGAGTTACAGGTGGCTGTAAGTCTTAGTGTGGGTGCTGTGAACCAACCTCTTGTCCTCTCGATTTTAGAAGTTTCCTAGGTAAATTAGTGTTACAAATTTAAAAGCTACTCGAATGAGTCATATTTCTGTTGATGTATTTCTCAAGTTCAAACATTTGGAAACCCTTTGGCTGCCACTTACAGTAAGCAGTTTTGAATACAGGACAGTATATGCTATTTGCCAAAATACTATACAGTCAAAGTTTACCTGTGTATGCTGAGAACTTTGGTGGAGCTGTGTGCCAATTGAATTTTATAATATCCAATTGTCTCAAATAATTTGAAGATATACATGCATATATTACTTTTAGATATATACAAAACAATTTGAAATATTACTAGATCCATTACAACAGTAGACATTCAATAAATATCTTTTTATTGAAGGAAATAACAGAGTCCCATCTCATAATGGTCACACCAGGGTCGCTTTGATGAATAAGCGAGAATGAGTACAGGTAAAAGAGGTAGAGGAAAATAAGCATTAAGTTACCTTCCCCAAACTTAACATAAAAGCAGAATAGCAACAAGACGACAGAACAATGATAAAAATGAACATTTATAACAAAATCGAATAGCAAGGAACCCACAAGATGTTACAACACAGCACAACTCAATGCAAAAATCACTGAATGTGCAAATATTTGGATTTTTTGAGTGACTGTAAAGAAGAATATGAAAAGGAAGGAACAGGGTGTCTAATATACTTGGGAATATGCTGGACCTCAACTAGCTAGATTGGATGCCTTTTTAAGAGTCCTTTTGGATTTGTTTTGACTTTTTATGTACCTGAGATGATCCCTAAGTTATGTAGCCTAGGCAACACTTAGTTTGTGGTCCAGGCACAAGGCTTTGTACTCAGATAGGACCAAACACTTGGTTTAATGATAAACTATAGCTATCCTTACTTTCTTTATAACTTTTGGTGAATAAGTTCCACATTTCTAGATTTTACTATTTCCAGTTAGCTCCTAATTCTTGTAAATGGTGAACTAACTGTTATCCGAGTATCAAGCCCCTGGGCCGAGAGCTGGATCATTGTGCCATATTTACATCTTGCCAGGGAGCATAAAGCAGGGGAGAAGACTTCACTTCAGAATCTTGGATTATGCAGTTCAGATTGAAGATTAGAAAATACTTAGTAAACCAAAGGCAGAGGGACACACTCAGGTAAAGGCTTCCCAAAGTTAATTCTTGGCCTTACTTTCTGGGAGCATGGGGTTTCTCAGAAATTGTCTCTCATGGTCAGTCAGATAATGGGATTACATGAAGCTCAGACTGTAGATCAGGATGCCAATCGTTTTCAAGGCATGGTCTTATTCTTTGATGAACACAGTGATTTGACAAAGTTTTCCAAGAATACATTGCAGGGTATTTTTCTACAAATAGACAGGTTCTGAGAACAATATGATGGCCAGGGCAGGGGAGCTCAGGAGGAAATGAGCCCAACTGAGTTACAGATCAAGACCTTCAGGGACTGCAGCTCTGGGGCTTAGCTGTTGATGGGGACATGCTAAAATTTGTCCAAATCATGTGAGCATATCAATAAGGAAAATACACTAATTAATTAATGGGTTAAACTGAAGTCATGCTAGCAACACAAGGCAGTACTAGGATTCAGTTCTCTGGATTCCACGCCAGCTCTGTCATGATGTTTCCTACATGGTGATGTGTTACTGAACTGAAAATGCATGCTCACAGACCGGACTTTAAAAACCATCACTGAGACTGGGGAGATGGCTCAGTGGTGCTGCACAAGCATGGGAACATGAGTTGGAATTCTACACCCACGTAAAGGGTAGGTGTGGCAGGACACATCTGGGTGGTAGAGACAGGTAGATCGCAGAGACTTGCTGGTCAACCAGTCTGCGTAGCATGGTCCACAGTCAGTGAGTGTCTCAAAAATAAGGCGGATAACCGATTGAGAAAGATATCCAACCTCAAACTGTGGCCTCCAAAAATGCCTGCACAAGAGAGCGTAGTTGCACATACCTGTGCACCAGAGTGAGGGAGCGAGGGACAGAGCACGGAAGGGAGTGATGGAGTCCGAAAAAGGCAGAAGAGGAGGGACTGGGAGAAGGAGAAGACAGAGAAGGAAGAAAGCAAAGTAGAACCATCACTGTCTCTTTGAAAAGGAATTGAGTGAAGGTGAGATTCATGCATCACCATCAGGAAAAGATGAAAAGTCTTCATTATGATTATCTCAATCTTCCAAAGCATGGTGAGATGAATGAGCTACAGCGGATGCTGTGTTCACTTCATTGTCTCTCATTACTGAGCAACTCAAGCCACTGAACATTTCTAGGCTGAGATATTTCCAAGGCAATGCTAACAAGGTATAAGTGTTTTTTAAACCTGGTTTCATTATTTTGTCATATCAGTCAGTTACAACTATCAACCCTGATAATTTTTCTTTCAGCGTTTGGTATATCATCTCTTCTATAGGGCTTAAGTTTCTGCCCAGTGAATTGGACAAGTGAATAATTATCCAGTTAGTTGAACAAAGATAGAATGGTGATCTACAAAACATTGACTGAAATATATGTGTTAAATTAAAGGTAATTGAGAGCTTGAAGCCCATTTGGCTAAGTAAGAACCCTGTTAATATTACATCTATAAAAGACATGGCCCCATCCAAGAGTGATGGTGTTTTTCCTTGCAAAGCTTTATAGTAGGGCTAACCGTCCTTGGAGAGCAGAGCTGGCAGTGCCAAACTGTGATGCATATTATAATCATCTGGCTAGCTATTAACACATAATGTTTCTCTGTCCATACAGCAGGCCAATTAAATCAGAATTCATTGAGGTGGCACTCTCAAATCAGCATTTTAAAACATTACAGGTGAAGATAATATGCAAAGTAGAACTAAAATCTCTTTGGTAGCAGTAAATTTAATTTTTTAATTTTCCCCTTACTGAGTGTCTGTAATATGAGTGTTTCTAATTCTATGCTATTCATAAAAACTTGTTCAGTTTCCTGTTTGCTCATTTGTGGACAATGGCTTGCACACGTCCAACTTGTCCCTAGTATGATAACCCAGAATAATCAAATCAGTGACCCCCAAACTCATCTATGGTCTTACTTCCATCTCACTCTCTCCCATCCCTGCCTACTTGTTAAAAATTTCTTTTTGTATTGATGTTTTCACCAGAGACTGGTGTGAGTGTGTGTGCGTGTGTGTGTGCGTGTGTGTGTGTGAGTGTGTGTGCGTGTGTGTGTATGTGCGTGTGTGTGTGTGCGTGTGTGTATATGTGAGTGCGTGTGTGTGCGTGTGTGCGTGTGCGTGTGTGTATGTGCGCGTGTGTGTGCGTGTGTGTATGTGCGTGTGTGTGTGCGTGTGTGTGTATGTGTGTGTGTGTGTGCGTGTGTGTGTATATGTGAGTGTGTGTGTGTGTTTGTGCGTGTGTGTGTGTGTGCGTGTGTGTGTATGTGCGTTTGTGTGTGTGCGTGTGTGTGTATATGTGAGTGCGTGTGTGTGTCTGCGTGTGTGTGTATATGTGAGTGCGTGTGTGTGTATGTGCGTGTGTGTGTGTGAGTGTGTGTGCGTGTGTGTGTATGTGCGTGTGTGTGCGTGTGTGTGTGTATATGTGAGTGTGTGTGTGTGTTTGTGCGTGTGTGTGTATATGTGAGTGCGTGTGTGTGTATGTGCGCGTGTGTGTGTGTGTGAAGCCACATAGACTCTACCCACCTTGATCTCCAACACCAGAGTTCACCTCCACGTGGGACTTGGGGATCAGACATAGGTCCTCACGCTTGTACAACGAGCAGTTTACAGACTGAGCTGTCTCTCAGCCCTTCATCCTTAAACTTGATTTCTTGGTTTGAGCTGAGCAATAATGTAGTCTTCTGATTCATTGCCTCTCTTTGTCCTTGAAGTTGTTTTCTCTTCTGTTTTTATTATTTGTTTTAGAATTTTATACAATGTATTTCAATCCTGTTCACCTTCCTCTCCACAAACTCCTCCCAGATCCAGCTCTCCTTTCCTCCTCACCCGACTTTGTTTTATCCTTCCTCCTGCTCTTATTGTTCTCCTCCTCCTCCTCTTCTTCATTCTCCTCCTCTTCCTCCTCCCCCTCCTGCTCCTCCTCCTCCTTCTCCTCCTCCTCCTTCTTCTTTCTCTTCTTTCTTCTTCCCACTGGCATATGGCTAGTGGGGACAGGGAAAGTCAGTTTTCATTTAAAAGACGGTTATTTTCTTGTGTTTATAAGCACAGAATCAACTCCTCACCTTAGAAACAGAACTATCATTCACTCATTCTCTTTTGGAAATTGTAAAATGTCAACCCAGTCCAAGTGAAAGGTATTCCTTAAAGATTAAAAAATACAAAGAGTAGAGGTGAGCTACTTTAATAGCTTCTAAGAAAGCAAAGAACAAAGTGAAATCACCAATGGCCACTTGTAAATTTGACTCCGAGGGTTCTTATTCTACAGTTTAGAAAATCTAAGAAGGTAGTCTTGAAATAGTTGCTCATTTCATCATAATGCATGCTTCCAAAGCTCATATTTAGAAGATATCACAGAGTTTAAACTTTACAGGAAAGTGTAAAACAGAAAAGTAGTATATACCAGCAGGAACAGAGAGTGTCTAAAACCTTCTAATCTAGGTAAGGTAGCATAAAGGGATACTTTTGAAGCCACTGCTGAAGTTGACAATGCTTCATGCTTTGATCAGTTCTGGTTCTGCAATTATCAAGTCTTTCAGGCAGAAATACAGAATCTGTGAAGAGCAGTTCAAGTTAAAGCTAGAATAGGGGTTGCAGTTGCCAAGATTTTTTCCTTCATAAATATTTCAAGGTGACAGTTCCTTAGTGAAGTCGACTAGTTCACATCACATGGGTCTCCAGTTCCCATGGAAAGCAGGCAAAGCAGGTAAGTAGGCCTCAAGTCCAGTATAATTAATTTCATATGGAATTAAATGATTAAATTTCTTAATGCTTAATGTTCTTGGTGCCTCAACATCACCTCAGTCTGGCCAGGATAGAACAAGTAAGATAGGTACCTAAGTGGAGAGAGTAAAGTCAGAGCTATGAGCTGTAAAGTTTTAGCTTTATTTTTTTTGCAGTACCTCTACAGATTTTGGCTGAACTTATAATAATTTGAGCAGATTTCACTGGAAGGTCATATATAGAAATGAGATGAATATTCAGTATTTCAGATGTTTAGAGACATTACTGAATCATTCTATTTAATGCAAGAAGAGAATTCTTATGCAATGTTATTTCCATATTTAAAATGAAATTACTGGAGCATGGAGATAGCATGCCACCTGTGACCATAGCCTTTTAAACTGTATAAATACAAGGACAACAGAGGCTTTAAGATCATATACTTCTAAATTATTAGTGAGTAATGTACCAGATTTTTGTCTGTATATGTTTTTATTTAATTGTTAATATCAGTATAGTATTTGTATGATGTGAATCGGGACAACAGCACTAGCCTCATTTAAACAAAGGCATATGGTCTTTATAATGTGCCACTTGGCTTGATAATGAATACTCATCAACAGAAACAGACTTGGTGCATGAATATGGCTTTGTCTTTCTTCAGGTAACTCTTCCGCTAGAGGACAAGGCTGATAAAAGTTGATAAAAGTTTATCACCATTGCAAAAAAAATTCTGAAAGACTCACTACATAATTTTACTTAATTTTTTTTTCATACAATTTATTTTGATCAAATTATTTCCCCACACCTAACTCCTTCTGGACCCACCCAACTTCCTCCCCGCAAAAATCTTCATGCTCTCTTTCTCTGAAAGAACAAAACAACACAAAGCAAAACAAAACAAAGTCTAATGAAACTAAAAAAATATAAAATAATAAAATGAAACAAAAATTGTACAAAAACCCATGGAGTCCATTTTGTGTTGGCCCAGCACACCTGGGAACTAGGTCTGCCCTGGGTTGTGACTAATATACCAGAGACACTTCATTGGAGAAAATTGATTTTTCCCATTCCCTGCACTTATCAATTGCAAATAGCTTCTTGGTTAAGGATGCGTCCACTTTTCCTTCTCCATGCCAGGATTTTGTCTGGTTTGACCTGTGCATGTCTAACGCATGCTCGAACAGTTCCTGTGTGTTCACATGTGTATTAATCCTATAGTTTCTAGATGATGCTGTGATCATTCATCATGTCTCACTTTAAAAAAGATTTCTACTGTCTCTCTGAATAGGTTCCTGAGCCTTGAAACAAAGTATTTTATAAAGGCATCCCACTTAGGGCTCAATGCTTCAAAGTCTCTTGGTCTCTGAAACTTAATCAGTTGTGGGTTAATAATACAACTGCAAGAAGAAAGTTCTCCGATGAGGGTTAATCACTGCTCTGACCTATAGGTATGACAATATTTCGTTAGGCGTATTTCTATTGCTGTGTTCCGTGAGCAGAATAATAATAGTAGGTTTTCCCCCTAGTACCTATAGCTTATTTTAGTCTCAGATTCTTTGCCACTTTAGCAGTGTCAGGTATGGATTCACTCTCATAGAGCGAATCAAATAGAAAAGTGGTTGGTTACTCCACTAACACTTTTGCCACGACCGAACCGGTATATCTTGCACCAGATCACTTTCGTAGGTACAGGGTTCATAGTTGGCTGATATGATTCCTTTTCCTCTGATAATGTGCAAAGTACTTTTCAGCACCATGCACAGTGATCAGTTGGCCATTAGCTCAATTTCACCATGCTTGATGACATAAGTAAGTTTTAGTCTCAGCAACTGGGATGTACCATCAGCCTTGACAGTGGTCTGTGATATTTAGGGGTTTGATGGGACCCCTTTGGCAAATGACTCAATAAAATGCATCCTATTCCTGACACAGGGGGTTTTCTGTGCTGGCGTAACATGACTAATTGGGGCGTTCTCTCCCCCATTGTGTGGTGACTCCACGTAAGTTCCTTTATTCATGTGTATATTTTAGGAAACTTATAAGGTAATAGGTTTCCATAAGGCTTTTCGAAAGGCCTTTAATGTTTGCTGTTTCCCTCAACATTCCCTCCTTTACCCTACTCTCTCATTAAGATTTTAATAGAACATATCAAATATGTTCTATTTAATAGAACACATCCTATATAATCAAACAATTATACTTTGAAGACTTTGACTTTTGCCTGAAAATCTTCAACTGTTGCATCTGCTGACCATCAACTATGATGTGATGATTCTCACAATTCTGAAGACCGAAACAGTCACCAGCCTCAAAGTGGACTTTGACCATCAGAAACTAAATGAGGTCACATCACACCGTCCCCATATCCTTGGGGAGATAAGGCAGTGTCGAGTCATTGCCCTGTCTTTTGTATCAAGTAATAAGCTCAGCGGAGTCTCTTACAATCTAATTTGAAGGAAGGGCGTTTGGCAGAGTCATATCCAAAACATGCGTCCTTTACATAGTTTGAACATGCGTAGGACATCTGATGTGATGTATTTACCTTGTTTAGTCTAATGAGGATCAAATAAACAAGTATTCTATTTTTTTAGAATGTGATGAGGGCTTGTCTCATGATGAATAGGATCAAAGTAACAAGAAGTCAACCAATTTCTTTACTTAGTAAAACTTTAATTTTCTTTTAAAAATTATTTTTTCAGTGTTGAGAATAAAACATAGAGTCTCACACATACTAGGCAAGTACTCTAGCAAGACATATCTCTAACCCTATTTTCTGTTTGACAGTTTCATTAGTTTACATACTTAATTTTAGTTTTGTCCCACCCCCATTGCTCTCTCACTAGAACCCTTCTTCTCAGTAAGTCTCCCTCCGACTTTCAAATTTTCTTTTCGTGTGTGGCCCACTGAGTTTTGTCAGAATTAGTTTTCTGTGCATGGAAGATGTTCTTTGGTGGATCAAGGGCAATTTGTCCATGGCTACACTACCTCGCAAATGATATTCCTTCGTGTTACAGCCCTCCCCATTCACAATGCAGTGGGGAAGAGTCCAATCCCCTGCAGGTTTGCTCAGACAATCACAGCTGAGCGCAATCTTCCTTCCTCTTGAATGATGTTTCCGTGCCTTAGAGTGAGTGGTAAAGCTTTCCCATTTAGGACCAAATGCTACAATAGCATTTATTCCTGGCATTTGGCCAGTTATGAGTTTCTGCATTGGTCATTACCTACTACAGTAAGGAGGGTTTTTTTTTTTTTTTTATGAAAGCTGGGCACAACACCAACTTATGGGTCTAAATGTAAGTATTTAGAAGAGCGTTTGACAACATGATTGTTTAGCAGAACGGGGTAGTAGGGCCACGGGCCATACACAGTGCATGTTTATATTACACTGACAGACTACTTAAAACAGATGAAGCTACAAGCTAGAGAGACACAAGAAATGACTAATGTGAAGAAACTTTGACTTACAAACCCCAACGAGTGGAGAATATTAGTACAGTGTCCCAGTCATGAGTCCAGCATTGAATGCATGAGTGACAAGTTCAATTTATCTATAAGTTAAGTATAAGTTGTACAAAGTAGAAAGGTAATAGGGTAACTCCTTGCCCCATCCTCACGATGCTTGTAATATAATAGGGAAAAATGAGTAAAATGGGTTGTAGGTGGAGCATTTAAGTTCTATTAAAGATTTGCTGATGCCATAAATGTCATAGGATATCATTATACTGCTGGAATTCTATAAAAATTTACTGCGTTGATGAGTCTTCCAGCAAGTAATAAAATTTTGATTGAATAAATCAAAGTAATTTTGGCAAAAGAATAAGGATAGAGATAATAATAGACTAATTTATAAATGCAGGGAGATAATGATCATGATGTGTGATTATAAATAAAACTAAGTTGTGCAATCAGGCTAAAATTCTGAGTATGTGCATGTTTTAGTTACTTTTACGTTGTTCTGATAAAATACTATGGTCCGTTTCCTTCAACGATGTGGCCCATAGTAGATCAGCCACGCCCAGTAGATGACACCACGCCCATGAGTGTACAGGTGATGCGAGTTATACTCAGTAGGTTATTATAAAGAAAAAAAGAGGACATAAAGTTGGGAGGTGATGGGAAAGTGGTGGTTCCTCTGGAAGGACTAAAGGGAGTAATGAAATGGTGAATACGATCAAGATGTATTTTATGGAATAACCAAATAATTTAAAAAGTATAATGTGTGTGTGTATATATATATATATATATATATTATTAAAACCCACCAAAAATAGACTGTTAGATCACTTCACAAGCTATCTTGCTGGAAATACACAGAGTTGTCATGGGAGACCTCCATACAGTATATAGTTTAAAGCAAAAATGCACATATATGATTCCAGGTTATGGGACAGTTGCACAAAGTTAAGAGGGTTCAGAAGATTTCCATCATGTCTGCATGATTATCTGAGTTTTCCTAGTGTCTTTTTAATCTCTAATTTTATTAACGTGGGACTTTTCTTTTTTCTGGCTAATTTCTCTAAAGGGTTTGTTACTTTGCCTATCTTTTTGAAGAACCTACTCTTTGGTTTTTATCGACTCTTTTTATTATTTCGCATTCCCATTTCATTAGTTTCAGCCTCAATCGTTGTTATTTCTACCCTTTACTTCTCTAAGGATCGGTTAGATTTTTTGTTTGTTTGTTTGTTTGTTTCGTTTTTTTCTCCCAGTGCCTTAAGGTTCATCATCAGGTTATTTGAATTTTCTCTGATTTTTTTTTTTTTTGATAACAGGCACTCAGTGCTGTAAACCATAAGCTGTAGAGTTCTCCTTCAGGACTGCCTTCCCTTTACCCCAATGATTCAGATATGTTATACTGTCATCTTCACATAAGTCTAGTATTTAAAAGTCTTTTTCCTTCTTGCTTTCTGAAATGGCCTAGTTGTCATTCAAGAGTGTGTCATCTAATCTCTGTAATTTCTCATATGTTCTGTAGTTTGTCCTGCTGTTGGTTTCAACTTTATCCCATTGTGGTAAGACAGGATAGAGGATTGTGGTTCAATTTTCTTGTATCTTGTTGAGACGTACTTTGTATCTAATATGGGATCTACTTGAGAGAAAGTTCTATGGATTGCTAGGAAGAATATGAATTATTTGTTGTTTGGATGGAATGTTCTTTATAACTGCTAGGTCCATTTTTATCTATAATGCTCTTTAATGTCAATGCTTCTTTACTGATTGGCATTCAGTTTATCTGTTAAATGAAGAGAGTAGAGTACTAAAGTCATCTGCTCTTTCTGCTTTAGCAGTTATCTGTGAATTAAAATCTGTTAGTGTTTGCGTCATCAGATTGAATGAGCCTATATTTGGTGCATATATATTTAGAATTGTAATTTCCTCCTGCCGAAATGCTTCCTTCATCAGAGGAGTCTGAAAAGTATTTCTATCAAGTTTATTTTTTCAGATGTTCATATAGGAATGACTATGTGTTTTCCGGTCCTATTTTCTTGAAGTATATGTTTCTCTCCTTTCACTTAAGGTTGTATTCGTCTTCGGTGAAAGGTGTGTTGGAGTCAACAAGAACAACTCTGTTTTCTAATCCAATCTACTTGTCTGCATTTTAACTAGTGGATTGAGATTACTAATTTTGCAGACTGTGGTTGGCAGGTCTGTATTTCTACCTTCCATTTAGTTGTAGTGTTTGGGAATTTATTAGTCTACTTTTGTTTAATGAGGAGCATAGCATCGTTTATTCTTCTCCTCCTATAGTACAGTATGTGTGATTTTGAAGTATTCTTTCCAGTACCCTCTTTAGGTAGCTTGGTTGCCATAAATTTTCTAGCCTGCTTTTATCATATTTTACTGTCAATCATGACTGATCTTTTTGCTTAGGGTATTAGAATGGGTTGGTTATGGTGATCTTTCAGAGCTTGAAACACATCGATCCAAGCTTCTTTTCTTTTCATGGTTTGGATGAAAGCATCAGCATTATTCTGTTGGGACTGCTTCTGTATATAACTTGGTTCTTCTCTTTTATAGACTTCAGTATATTTTTTGTCCTGTGCATTTTGTGCCTTTACTATATGATAATGTGGGGCGCTCCTTTTGTGGTCCTATCTCCTTGGTGTGCTTCTTTAATATAGAAAGGTTTCTCTATCCCTAGATTTTGGAAAATTTCTTCTACAGTTTGATTAAAAATACTTCATTAACACTTTACATGGAATTATTTTTCTTGTATGCCTACAACATGTGGGATTTTCCTTTTCACAAAGTCCTAGAGTTCTTTTATATTTTGTTCACACATTTAAAAAAATTATTGATCTTTAAAACATTATCCAGTTCTTCTATTTTGTCTTCATACTTCACATACCTTCAGGCCTTCCACACAAAACATTCTATGTCTGAGATTTTCTGCTAAGCTTTTTATTTGACCTATGGTGTTTTTTATTTTCTTTTGGGTCCCCCTCCCCCAGTATTTCCATCTATTAAATTCTATTTTATTTTACAGGTTAATTTTGTTTTTCATTCACCAAGCCATTTTTTTCCTCTTCAAAAATATTGGAATCTTCTTTATGTCATCTTACCACATTTATAGTCATTCTTTTGCATCCTGATTCTGGAATTGTATGTGAATCCTTTTGATTGGATCATCAGTACTGTAATTTTTTTAGCATTTTGAGTAGGTAGCGAGTTGTCTTACTTCTCATGTTACCTGTGTTTTTGCACTGGGATAGTCCCCTGTGTGGTTAGATGGTTGGTTAAGATCTGTTCTTTTGCCTCTCTTCTGTCAGTGGATGTATTTGCAGTGTTCAGAGAAGAATAAGTTATAGTACAGGTTTGGTGATGCTTCCATCTGTTAGAGTTGTGTGTCACATATGATCTGTTTCCAGCATGACCCTGTTGGCCGAGGACTATCTGTAGCAAGAGTCAATATCCAATAGTTCACCCATTCTGGTAACAGAATAGCAGATGACTACAAATCAGACACTTGCTATGTACCAGTTAGTTTATGAAGTTAAGGAACCCATGGTACTGAATATGTGATTATGTTACTGAGAGTGGAAAGGAAAAGGGAAGAAGACTTAAGAGATAGCAATGAACTCGTGATGAGGATTATGGTGTTAGAGGGGAAAGAGAGGACAGGGATATACATAGAGGTAGGAATAAATGAGGTAAAGATGAAAGTAATGTGGATACGTGGGAGCTTGGTTAATGGCAGACTAAAAAGAGGAAGTAAAGGTATATAACCAAGTACCAAAAACCAGGTCAGCCTTTGGGCTTTGGGAGGTGTAACAATGAGAGAAACAGTTACTAGAAAAAAATAAAGGAAGAAAGGAAGTTGTGTGTGTGTGTGTGTGTGTGTGTGTGTGTGTGTGTGCGTAAGAGAGAGAGAGAGAGAGAGAGAGAGAGAGAGAGAGAGAGAGAGAGAGAGAGATACAGATGTAGGCATAGAAACAGAGAAACAGAGAGAGATAGAGAGATACACAAAGAGAAATAGAGAGAGACAAAGGGGAGAGAGAGAGAAAGAGAGAGTGGGGGAAGAGAGAGGGAGAGAGGAGTTGGAAAGAACAGTGTTGGCCTGCTGCAATGTCTTCCTGTACTGGGAACTAGCTGCAGGGAAAGGAGAGGACCTGATGGGGACCTCAGACTCGGGAATCACTAGCAGATAAGGGGAAGCTGTAATGGGGAAAGGAGAAGAGTGGAGCTGTTAGAAAATGAAGTCACTGGACTGAATATTGATTTTTGTCTCCTTGCCTCCTTTCGCCTCTTTGTCTCTGCTTTGTCTCCCTGGTCCTGCTCTGGGGGGTACTCTGTTCTTTTCTTGTGGTCTCTCAACATCTTCTGCATATGAAATTTTCTTGCCTATGCTCTGTGGATTGTAGATATCTGAGGCAAACTCCACAGAGCCAAGGTTTCTGTATTCAAGTCAGGAATAATGCTGTGTATGAGCTCCTCAAAAGGAGTGTTATAGACTTTTGCTTGACTCCCACAGCTTTGGCTTCCTTTTTGAGCACTGTTGGTGGCTCTGAACATCTGTGAGACCCTTACTAGCGCTGCTTTTGCAGATTTCATGGTAGAAGTCTTTTAGCCCCATTTGCCTGGGGTAAAATCTGCTATTATAGCTGCATTGGTTACGGACACAGCACCAAATCAAGTCTGATTGTAGAGAAAGTTTGTGAGTCTGACATTAGGAGAAACTTGCTGGTTTGTTGAACAAATCTATTCCAGGACTGAAGAAGTAGCAAGTAAAGTGATGAAATCTCCCAATTCTCTTCATTCCTCAAACTGTAATCAGCCACTTGTTCCAACATGGCTTCCAGTTGGCCATATTTGTAGCAGTACACCTATGGTGTTGCTCAGCAAGAAAGACAAGGAGACATTTTCCTAGGTTCAAACCCTGCCAGATCTCAGCAGAGGGAAGCACCTGCCATGGCAAGCAACATACTGGACAGTGGAACCCTGATGGTCTAATCTCGGAGTTTTTATTAACATAGAACTCCTCAGGTATTCTAAGGTAGCACATGCGGATCATGAGGAATCAAACATCTTTTACATAAAGCTAACACCTACAGATAATACAAAATGGCAAGACCTGTGCAGCCCTTCCTCCAACAATGCAAACAAAACGAAACAAAGCAAACAACAAAAACCCAAACCAAAACAAACAACCATTTTAAACATAACTAGAAAAAAACTTCTGCAACTTCTCTTACCCTTAATGAAGCCTTTCAAAATCAGTTCCTGGTAGCATGATTTGTAAGGTGGATATTAAAACATTCTTGCCTTAAATAGTATTTCTAATGTATGAAATACTACAAGTTCTTCTGTATGCTTTTAAATCAAGAAATATCCTCTCCATTCTTTTTCATTGAAATGCAAATCTTTTTGAATAGGATTTGCATTTTAATTAAGCTGCTAATACTTTGGAGTTAATGAGTTTAATCTAAGACTTTCTTCTTGACAGGAAAGTGCAAGACTAACTGAGAGTCCTTTTGATCATTTAGGAAAATGTAAGACATCCTTGTGTTACTTAAAATATAGAAGAAAGGCACATATTAGGGACAAAAATAGGATTTATCCTAGACATCCACAACTTCACAGAGGGCTGCTAAATGACATCAGTCATTTTCCTTTTCTTTCAAGTGTTTTAATTCTATAAGATCTCACTTTTGCTCAGAGGGACTGAGAGATTCAGTCCCCCACTTCACTAATAAAAAAAAAAAAGAGAGAAAAGAGTTGCCTTGTGCTTTATATGGTCTTAATGATGCTTCTTCTAATCAATCTAGTGACTTCATGAATGAAAAGCATTATATAACTAATATCCTGAAAATATGGTACACACATACAACGGAATTTTATTCAGCTATGGAATTCTGAAATTTACAAGAAAGTGAGTGGAACCAGAAAATGCACTGACTGATGCATACCAGTCCCGGAAAGATAATATTGTGTGTCCTCTGTCATATGAAGACCTTAGCTTTGAATTTTTAGATTTGCATATTTAATTTGGAGTGTTTGTGTAGTCCAGAAAGCAAGAAAAGATCCTAGATAAAGGGGAAAAGAAGACAGTGGATAGTAGATAGAAAAGAGAGTATAAGTTATATGAAAGTAGAGGGGAAAGAATTAAAAAGAACTACAGATTATGAAAAGGCTATACAGAAATCTACATTCTAAGTCTATTGAAGCCCAGTAGAAAAAATAAAACTGTTTTCTTGCAAACACCCTGCATGTACCTAGAACCCAAAGTTTATTAAATAATAATCCCAGTGTCAGACCTATTGATCCTGGAGGTCTTAGAGTACCCCCAAATAGGCAACTGTCATTGCTTTGGGTTGCCCACCAGAACCTGAAGAGCTGTAAGACCCTGTTGCTGAACACACCACAAACTGAGATTGTAGTACACAGATAAATTAAATGTGGAAATTTCTTCACTGCTGGCCAACCTTCAGAGTGCTGGAAACTGTTATGCTAATTACTGAGAGTGAAAAGTCACCAACAGACTTACACAACTTGTGGATTCTATGAACTACAATAACAAGCTACTATTCAAGATTTGCTCCCTAGTGTGCTATAAGTATTTCTGATATGGACATCACTAATTTCTTTCTGATTGGATTTGTGATCTACTCTTCAAGAAAGAACCTGGCACAAATTAACCTGGTCAAGAGACTTTGGCTGGGGCGTTCATAGTCCCCGAGGCCAAAGATACTACTGTTTGTTGTGTCACATGAATGCGATATCAAATTGCCTTCTAAAAAGTTACATTTATACCCATAAATCAGTGCTACTCTCAGTGTCATCATGGAAGCTTGTTTTCTAAGTGTGTGCAGTTAATGCAGAGATCCAAAACTCATTGAAGTGCTAAGAGTAAGTACTACGGAGTGCTCTTCTATAAGCAGGACATCTATACCACCCCTCCAAGGTGGAAGGAACATCATGGAAGAGGCTACAGAAAGACTGCAAGAGCCAGAAGATGAGGAAGAGTTACTTGCAAAAAACTGGACACATAGCCATTTTGTCATGTGTGGATTAGAGCTTCATGATCCTCACCCTTCACTGAGGAGCCATGAGCAGTTAAAGGGTGCTTGGGAGGGGTTACCATTTTCTTCAGTGATATTGCTACTGTTAAATTGTTCAAGGTCAATAACCCACTACCCGTGATCTTGCAAGCTGTCATATTAAATCCATAAATCATATGCACACCCAAAAGGACATGAAATTATTACAGGGACTTTTGGGGGAAAAACAAGAGTTTCATGGGCAAGAGGTCAGAGAGGGTAACAAAGGATAAAAACGAATGAATTATATGCATGTATCACACTGTGAAAGAATAAAAAAGAGAGAGAATAATAAGTGGGGGGTCATAAACACAGAAAGAAATCCAACATCTTGAGTAAAATTTAGCTACATTTGTTAGAAAAATATCATCCACTTTCTAAATTATATAAATCTAACAATAATATATAAATATATATATACATACATATAATATATACTAATATATATTATAATAAAATATATATATAATTATAATATATAATTATATTATATAATATAATTATGTATACTATATAATATAATAATATAAAATATAATATAATTATAATATATTATAACATAAATAATATATTATATATACTATTATTATAATATAATAAACTAATAAAAAACAAAGTGGTCTATTTATGTGTTGTTATATTATATTTGTCTGTCATGGATGGCAATAAGAAACCCATGTCAAACTAGTTAAACAAAGTAGCTACCTATGTGCTCATATTGGTAGTAAGTGTAAGAGTTATTAGGTTCTGAAAAGGTTGCATCGGGGTTTTGGCTTCATTTCTCTGAAACTTTGGAAACGCCATGCCATCAACTCTATGTCAGCTTCACCCTCAGTGTAGTCCACATTTGGTTGCAAAACAGTTGGCTGAAGAAATAAATCCACCTGCCTTCTCAATAATTTTATGATGGCTGTGGAGAGAGTTTACGAAGCAACATAAGTGTGTAATTCTAGAGGCCATTATGTCCTGTTGATGTTTATTGACCATCTCCACGCCCAGAGGAGAACTGCTACACACTGGCTGCCACAGGAGAGCTGGTATTACCAGACTGCTTGAAACTAGCAAGCAGTGGCCTCTAGGGATTGGGTTAATTCCACTCAATTTGAATCAAAGTGGGTGAAGAAGTTATCCCACTTATCATCCCAGAACGACTGGCGATCATTATCTTATTAATATTATCCGTAATGACTACTATTTTCTGTACTGCCTCTGCTACTTATCCCATCTCACCATCCGTACTTCTATCATGATATTATGTCTCCCTAAGAATGGAAATTTCAGAGACAATTGCTTTGTGAATATTTTTGCAAGGACAATAAACACGCAGTTGATCCAATTTCATTGCAAAATAGGCTTCATTATCAGTATGTGTCTGAGTATTTTTTAGCACAAAATAATCTATTTTTTTCTTAAATAATTCATGGGATAGCTTATGACGGTACTTTTCCATAAGAGTCAAAGTGATATTTTCGAACTCACCTTATCTTTTCCTTGAGCAATGGATAATTTGTCTTTAAAACTCATTGTAATTAATCTGAAGTCATGTTGTCACTCTGCTAGTTTCTAGAAACACTTTGTATCATAATAATAAGTGGTTCTTTTTGGAAACAAGTTTGCTTGACTTAGCAAGCAAAAATACAGAGCTCCCAAACAAATGTGAATGGTACATAAACAATTCCTTCAAGGTCTAGACACCTTAAAATATTTAAGATAGTCTTGGGCTTAAAAATATCATTATTAAGCTAGCCACATAGCTTTGATTAACTGTATGTCTGTCCAGTAATCATATACATGAGTGTTGATCACTATTTTTTTTAAGCAAAATACTCCCAATGTGATTTTCTTGGGTTATTAAAAATTACAGCAAGGAAATAAGGAAATATGAGAACTGATTGGAAGCAAGACCCAGTAGGTTCTGTGGTGCTGCAGTGTACTGACCTTTCAGAACCATAGAGGAATCTTCATTTTCAAAAGAAATATATATATATATACACACACACACACACACACACACACACACACACACACACATATTGTTTTGTTTTAACATGAACTGGGGTCATTCATCAAAATGTAAGACGGTCTTTCTACGTATGGGTTTTCCATCATACCTAACCCAGTTCTGGCCAACCTAAACTATGAACACCACAAAAATAGAAGTAAGCTTGAAATTTCCATCATGTAGGTTACATTCATAATTAGTTCTCTCTGTCTCTCTGTTTCTTTTCCTCTGTCTCTATTTCTCTGTCTCTGTCTCTCTTTGTATCTCTCTGTGTCTCTTATCTCTCTGTCTCTCTCTTTGTCTCTCTGTCTCTGTCTCTTTTCCCTCTCTCTCTCCCTAGTCTGGATTTTGCTTCCTACCATCTAAACTGCATTTAGGAATCTTTGAAAGTTGAGAAGCCTTAGAGGATCTCACAATTTTAAATTAGCATTATAATAAAGCTAAGAAAACAGGACTAGGGAGGTGTAGAAAACAAAGGCCCAAGGAAAGATCTGAAAGACATCCTTGTATTTCTACTGAACACTTCAGACTTACCCACTTCAGCCTCCGCAGGCAGAAATCACATTCCAAAGGAAAATGTTTTACAATTGTAATTACATATAATAGGAGGAATGTATTTTGCCTTCATTCTGCTCCCATGGTGAATCAATTTAATTTTTAAATACAAGAGACATAATTGATTTTAGCCCTAGATTAGTGCTGAAAATGATCTATATGCGTTCTCACTAATGGAACAAGAGAATTGGCACTCCTTGGAGACTGAGCCAAACCTGTTCATGCAACAATTACTAGAGCCTGCCAGGTTAGTGCGTGAGGAGACAAATGAGGGAGGGAAACACCCCACTGGTTAACAGTTGAGGAAAATAATTAATATTATGCTTTTCCAAGTTAATTATGGATTAGGCGCAAATATATCATAGTCTTAGAAGCCACAAAGTGATGCAGCTGCCTCAAGGAGCCTCACTCTGTTCCTCAGAAAATGGACCTTCTGTGAATTTCCAGGCAATAAGGAGCCTAGATGGGACTCGAATAGGAGGGGATGGATTAGGGGCAGGCTTATTTCCCCTCCGAATGATAGACCCCTTTCTTATCTGGCAGTGGGTCTTCCATCTGTTTTACCAGACATCCATGTAGTTTACGGGTAAATGGAACAGCAGTAGCTCAAGGCAAAGCTATGAAATAGGTATTTCATACTTTGTCATCTCATCACCCAAACCAGCCCTCCAGCACAACTTCAGAATTCAATTCTTACTCTTACTGAGTTGTCGACTAATCCGCCCTAAAGCAGGATTAGTAGCTGGGATCTTAGCTTCTAAGACTATAATTCACAGGTGTATTTGCATTTTAATCAATGAGTCTAAGGAGACAAGACTTGGCAAGGGCCCATCACTACTAGCAAGGTAACGTAGAGAGCCCTAGGATCCAACCCGTACCTCTCTATTTGACAGTACAGTAATTTTCAAGTTGTAAAATAGGATTATAGCCCCTCATGAAGTTATTGTGATAATTAAGAAAATGATATGGTACATGATAATGTCTCTAACATTGTGCTCAGCATTTGTTAGCATATCTCCTGGCGGAGAAAATTCCTCAAGTCTTAGAATAAAAGGTGTCACAGTGGTGACGCTGTTGATCACCAAGGACCACTGAACCCCGGAGTGATTCGGTGCCTCTGTAAGAGAAGAGTGAGATCTAAGATCTGATCTGTTTATAAGATTCCCAGATTGCATTTCTGCAAAGTAACAGTGTTGATTTTAGTGTAACACAAGGATAGGAGCATGTAAAAGCCCTAAAGGCTCATCCTTTTCCATCATGTATGGAGACAATTTCAAAGAGCCTACTTAAGCATGACTAGCTCTGGCATACAAATCGGGTTGTTCAGGGCACTACAGTTGCCAGGTAGAAATAATGAGGGAGATGACCCGATGGACTTTCTCTGTAGGAACATGGAATAAGAAAAATGTTAAAGCAGTAGTGAATCTTCTCAATTTCTACTGGCCAGAAAAGTAATTCTCAAGTCATGTCTTCTGTGGCATCGTATGACTGACATGTCCAGGCTCTTCATAGACTGGTTGTGTGATAAACTCTCACAGGCAACTGGCCTTGAGCTCTGCTCTCTCTGGTGTCTCATATTACCCTGCCACCACACGACTCTCTGTCCATCAAAGCATGGTATCTAGCAAATGTTTGGAGAAATGGAAAGATAGCATATTTCTGTTTGTGTATATGTCTGACTTTGTAATTTTTTTTTGTGATTATTTGCACAGGTGTGTGTTTGTGTCTGTGGCCAAGTGTCTGTGAAGTTATTTGAATTTCAAAATAGACTGTCATTAGAAGTCATATAGCTTTTCTCTAGTAATAATGATTCAATGAGGATCACTGGATGGTATGGAGCTTTAATAGGATGCAAAAAAACCAAAGCAAACAAATAAATTCATGAGCCATGTGTGAAGGAAGGATGTGGAAGGGACTCACTGGATTATTCAGAGTCAAAATTAGCAATATTTGTGTCAAGCTGTAGTTCCTAAAGAAAGAAGTTTAACAGAAATGAAAATGCTGTGCTTCTGAGATTTTAGAGCTCCAAAGCCTGTGCAACAGTTTACAGAAAGCATGAAAGCTAAAACGATGCTGGTGAAAGAAAAGACTAAACTTTTCCTAGATGTGGACAGTTATTTCCCCAGCGTATGTTGTTCACATCTCCCTTGCACATGTGTACAGGGCACGGAGATTTTCCAAATAGCCCAGACCCTTTCAGTAGCAAGATGTAGCCTACAGCAAGAAAAAGGCTTTGGTGTTGGCGTTCAGTTTGCCAGAACCAGAGCACTGGCTCCAGTGGCATGTACGGCGAGCAAGAGTGTAACTCTGCAAGCTTTGCCATCAGAGTGAAGAGAAACTTGATACTTCCTTGGAGTGGATATCAGTAGGCCTTCCAAAATAATGTCTGCCTTCTATAAAACATTTTCATTACAGGGCAAGAGATATGGCTCAGTGCTGAAGAGCATTTCTGCTCTTGCAGAGCACCCACGTGCTGTTCCCGACTCCTACATCAAGTGGCTCACAATCACCTGTAATTCCAGAGCCACGGGATATGACACCTCCTGCTTCTGCAGGTACCTACACTCATGTACACACAATCCCCTCTTCATCCCACACCTATACATGATTAAAAATACTAAAAAGCCTTAAGAAGTAGTCATTCTATAGTGCTTACCTTTAGGTGTGCTATCAACTTGTACATACATTTGGAAGAACAGTAAAAACAGCAGTTTGGCGGAGTGAACGCAGGCTCATGTGAGCGTGGAACTCAATTTGCTTGAGTAAATATCTTAGTGGTAGAAGTAGGCTCCCCCCAACCCCCACCGGAAGTTCTTATAAATCATAAAAGCTAGCTAACTACTGTCATTGATGATAAGCCTTGCTACTGAGTATACTCCATTTTTAGCTACAAGACAGAAGCATTTGGAAGTGTCTGAGCCAGAGGACCCTTTCATGATGACTGATTTTCTTTATCCTTCTGACTTCCGATATAAATTTTTATTGTTTTTAAAATTGATATAAGTCTCAAAAGAATATTCAGGCAGTTAGAACACACAGACATTAAGCAGATTATTAGAACTATGATTTCCTGTAACCCATGACGGTCTTAGTGTAAATGACTGATGCAAAATACCCATTTTCTAGAACTCAAGTATCACAATGGAAAGACATTTTCTCTCTTCTAACAGTGCATATTATGTTTTACCCATAATTATATCTATAAGAACAAAATGATATCATGTCACTTGAGATAATTTAACGACTTCAGTTTTCAAAAACTATGATACTTAAAATATGTCAATCTGCTTTAACAAGCCACTCTCATGCTCAGTGACACAGGACATTAACAGCTGTAGGTCAAGAGGGCAGCAGAAAACCTGGAATATACCATGCCAAGTTCATTTTAGAAACCATCAATGTCTTCACTATCATTTCCAATGTCAACCCACAGGAATCCATCATCATCTCCTAGGACCACATGTGTCTGTTTCATTGATTTTATCAGGATGAGGATGTTCTCCATATTTTTTCAGACATCTAGCTTCATCCACACTATATCTTAAAGCTACAAAAGCTCTGCTGTCTTATTAGTGTTGAAGACCAATCCGTGTAATGCGCGAGGTATTTATCCAACCCTTTTTCTTAACGTTCCTCTGGTGTGGCATAGCCTTCTTACACCGTCAAAACACATTGCTTCCTACCATCCATTCCCCAGCAATGGGTCACCTTCCATACCCTTTCCAATTGCATTTTAACCCTAAATCTCTTTTTACAGATTCATCCTCATTTACTCTTATTCCTTTTCTTGGTGGTAAGAGCAAGCATAGAGGTGGAAGCTTGGTGACTTCTTGCTGATGGTGGCTGAGACTCCTTTCTGAGAACTAGATACATTGAAAGTACTAAGAGTGGTGTATCTTAAACACATGGTATAGTTACTAGAGCTTTCTGGTAAACCACAGATACACAGGATTCATAGGTAATAAATGGTGTTCTGGTGTCGCTGTCTTCCACCAGAATCACAAAATCGAACAGAATGCCTTTACTCTCACAGCCTGGCCAGTAATAATTAAAGTCGATAGGTTCCTAATGGGCAGAGGCCAGCCATGATACTTCCTGTGGTCTGACCCCATACATTCTCCATCCAGATCCCTCTGCTGTGGCACATGATGATTGACTTCTGTCATGTCAAAAGGAGCCGTATAAGTTGCTGGGAGATAATTACCACCAATAGTTGTGCTTGGTTATAGGGTGAGTATACTGTATTACCAAGATGTCAGGCAAGATTTGCTGGTACAATAATTACATTCTAATCAAGGAAGGTTCCACAGGAATAAACTCACATCTGGTACTATACACATACAATTAAGAACCGTGGCTCAGGCTGTCATAGGACCCAGTTGGAAAGACACTGATACCATTTTATGACATGAATGTTGGTTGCCTGTCAAACTGATTTTTAGACATTTGTGCCTAACCTATAGAATTATCAGCCTCAACTGGTCATTGAGGGAATCTTTTTTATGGGTCAGGATGAATCTATGGCATGGTAGTGGAAGGCTCAATAATAAATAGAGTAAAATAATTAGACATTTTTTACCCTACATGACTCAGAAAGCATCACAAAAGAGAGAGTAGAAATAAATAAAGATCTGGAGGAGGGGATGGACTGGTGTGTAACTGTTCCTTCCCAATTGAGACTGAGGAAATGAGGAAGGAGAAGACTCCTGTAACAAGAGATAGAAGGCACATGCAACTCAGAAAGTACTCAGACTCACAGTTTCCTCTGCAAGTTTAGAGATGCAATTATTAACAGCGGGGAGAGGAACAGTGGCAATATCTGCAAACTAGGCAGAGAGCTCTAGGATGGAGGTTTAAGAGTTGTTATCCACGCTGAGGTGGGCTTCTCTAGTCATGCAAGTACTTTTGAGTCGGTCACTCATTACCTCATAAGCAATGTTTCACCTACGATCCTGTAAGTAACCCCAAGAAACTCACTGACTAGACAAGGCATGGGTAGAATCGTTTCTTTGATCTTTAACGAGTGCTCTGTCTCAGGTGAATAAATGCTTGATCACACTTCACCAAGAAAAGTCATCTGAATAACGATCTAATTAAAGCAAGATGATTTCTCCAAAACATGATTTGACGAGTCAAGGCAAAGGTAATTCGGTAAAAGAACACCGAGTTCCAGGTAAAAGAAAAGAAAACCTGGGAATAAATAGTTCTTGTCTGCACATTTCCCCTTAACACAACCCCCTACTGCATGAGAATTTGTTCAGATCAAGGGCACTGGCTAAAACCTCATAGAACACTGAAAGGTTCTTTCCACGGGACACTATGTTTGAACACCTGGTCCATAGTTGATGGAACTGTTTGGGAAGGATTAGGAGGTGTGGCATTGTCGGAGGAGGTGTATCACTGGGGATGGGTTTTGAGGCTTCAAAAGCCCATACGATTCCCAGTTTGCTTTTTTGGCTTTATGATTGTGACTCTGGATGTAAGCCTTCAGCTATTTCTCCAGCACCATGCTTGTGGCCTGCTGCCATGCTCCTTGCCGTGATGGCTGTGGATTCTAACCTTCTTCCAATCATGAACCCCAAATTAAGCATTTCCTTTTGTAAGTTGCTTTTGTCATTGTATTTTATCACAGCAATAGAAAAGTAACTAAGATATCATGTCTTATTTTACTTCTCCAGCACTCTTAACATCAAGTCATTTGGATAATAAGCAATCACTGGTTGAAGTAAAGTTTTATGTGTATGTAGGATTGTGTGTGCAAAAAGGAAGGCATTGCACCAGGATTGACCAAAGGGTAAAAACCTAGATTATTGGCTTCATTAATACCTGAATGAGTAGATCAATTATTCTATATCTTAATGTGAATATATATATATATATATATATATATATATAGTCACAGGCATTGGGTTCAGGGTTTTCTGTAAAGTATGTATTCATAGAAAACATAAAAAAATATTTTACTCATAATACAGACAAGGAGAGTCAAGCACAGAATGATTAAACAGTTGGGCTAGAGTCATACAGGGAGTGATCTTTGGTCACAAATTTTATCATCTGCAGTTTTACTGCGATGACAATGCAGTTACTCTCAGGTACTTCCAAGAAATTACTGGCCCAGACCTCAACTGAGTTCCTTCATTGCATCAGTGTCTTAATAGCAATGGAGAAATATTCTAACTATATTAGTTCAGAAAAAGTTTAATAAGTGAGTGTTTTATGACATTTGTGTAGTAAGTAAACAACTGTTTTGAGGGTAACACATCCCTGAGGTTAGTTTCTCCTCTCACGAAGATGAGGATTCCCAAGGAAGACATAATTGCTGAGACACAAAGACAAAGAGGCTCCATAGAATGCACCCCCCACTTTGCAGTTCCACCCACATTTGGAGCCAACCAGAGAATAAACCTAGGTCTCCCATTGTCTCTCCATTAGACAAATACAGATGGACGTGATGGGACAGAATATTCTGTTTGTGGAGTTTATATAAATCAGTCCCCAGAGACAGATTTGAAATAGTGAACAGAAGGTTATCAGGGAACCTATCACACAAAATAAGTAAAACCTAGAATTGTGTTTTGTTATTTGAGGTCATTGGAGAGAGGAAAATCCGGAAAATAAAATAATGTTGGTTAACCTAAAATACAGGGTATCTATAATTACAAAACAAATTGTTCTCTGAAAAAAATCAACATAATCTTATTTTAATTTTTCTGGATTAATTTGTTTATTGTGTGTGTGTGGGAGAGAGGGTGCATATACCATGGAGTGCATACGGACGTCAGGGCGAAGATTGCAGGAGTCAATTATCTCCTTTCAGTGCATTTGTACCAGGGATAGAACTCGTTCGTCAGTCCTGGTGACAAGTACCTTTACAGTCAAAGCCATCTCAGCGACTCTGAGCTGATATGTTATAAATGGGATGTCATGAAGAGGAAACATATAATGTACCCAGAAGATTAATTAGAAAGTATTTGTAACAGGAATGGAGCACAGAAAGAATGGCGGCATATTTGGCACAGCAGACAGCTGCGTTCAGTCTGGTCAGAATGGTCCCAGACTGGGAGATACATGTTTCAAAGCCATGTTGACAGATAGAGTACTCTGGAGGAGAGGAAAATGTCAAGTAACAGTCTTATTTTACTTTCTAGATTATTCTTTCCTTTTAACTTAATCATTTGCTCTGATCAACACAGACTCAAAATGTTCTTACAGGTTCACATCTTAATATTCCTTTCTAAGTCACGAGGCAGGTCCTCTTCCATGACCTTACTCTGAAGCCCATGAGCTCCTTCTGTATTCCTGGCCTGCTATACAACTGGGTCCTCAGAATGTCTCAGAGACACTGGCACAGAATGGCTACTGAGTTGATAGAAAGTTCAGTAAGAGACAAAATAATTAACTAAAAGAGAATTGGAAATAGTGTATGTCCCTCTGTATGAAGACAAGCAGGAAGCAAAGAGATAGGAGTCAGCCTTTTCATTTAACTATGTGTCTTTGGCACATATATTTTCAGTTAAAAAAAAGTGCTACTTAGGGACGGGAAGATGACTCAGGTTTTAGAATGCCTGCCCTGAAAGCGTGAGGATTTGAGTTCAAATCCCCAGCAGCAATGCAAATTTCAGGCATGGCGTATGTCCTTATAACAATGGTGTGTGTGTGGTGGTGGGTAGACAGGTGATCTATAATACCATGTTCAATGAATGATAGATTGTTTCTCAAAAATAAGGCACAGGATTACAGGGAGACTCCCAGTATCCTCTTTTTTGCCTCTGCATGAGTAAGTGTGAATGCATGTATCTGCATACACACTATGTCTCTACGTATATATAGCACGTCATGTGTTTCCCTAGGGTTACCAAAACATCTAATGAAGTTGATTAGAAAACAGTGGTAGTGGCCAGTGAGGAACTGTCTGCTGTGTGTAGGAACCGGGCAGAGCTAGGCAATGACTTTATTTTACAGCGGTGGCTTCTCACTTACAGTAATCAATGCCAGGTTCACTGGAGTGGGACGCTGTTCCCATATTTTGTTTATCCCTGCAGAACTCAGCATGTAGGTAATATGTCGCGGAGCTCACAAGTCAGTAGCTATTCGAAAGCATAGGGGAAGCATGTTGAGCAGGATAGTGGCAAGCATTAAAGCTCCCGATGTTCCTTCTTTGATGGTGGAAAGGAAAAATTTGTGCATAGATCTAAGAGTAAGACACTCAACCAAGTAGCCAATAGAGGGCAACTTATCATTAGGAGACTATTAGCCAGTTTACATACTATGCTCCGATAATTACTAAGAGATTTTATCTTATCATAATAAGAACCTTCTGCCTTTATAGAAACCAAAGCTCTTTATCTGAAAAGTTAATTCTACCATGAGATTTTCCCAGCCAGCTAAGGAACCTAAGTAACCGTGAATTTATGTTTTGACTTTGGCCTCTGCACAGGCAATTATATTAACTAGTAGTTTCAAATTGCCTCAGTTACTTCTTAGAATTCTTTATAGTATCTCATATTTTTCATGAAACACTGCTTTTAAAAATACTTTTCATTACCAGCACTTCAAAGGGGAAGTAGACACCAAGTCTCACTCCCAGCCAAGAAGCTATTTGCAACTGATTCCTGTTGGAATAGGGAAAATCAGTTTTCTAGAATGGAATGTCACTGGTATATCAACCACACTCCAGGGCATGTCCCATGCCTGGTAATAGTTGACCAACACAAAACAGACAGTGTGTATGCATGTGTGTGTGTGTGTGTGTGTGTGTGTGTGTGCATGCTGCTTTGTGTGGTAGTTTTGTTTTAGTGATTTTATTTTTTCAGTTTGGTTTTCTGTTTTGGATTTTATTTTAGTTGCTTTCCTTTTATTTTGGGAGAGAGACAGAACATGAAATTGGATGGTTAGCAAGGTGGTGTGGCCTACAACCGCTGTTTTGCTTTCTACCCGTGCATACTTTGGAGGAGAGGGGGAATTCTGGGTTTTCTCCCTGGTTTGTTGTTCCTTGTCTGTATTTTTGAATTAGGAGGAGGTACCTTTCTGTACACAATACTGCTAGCCACTGATTTTAACAGTTGTTCAGGAGATCCAGAACCTGGGGTTGATGTGAAACATGCTGAGTGAGAATTCTCATGACGCTGGGTCAGGAGGAGAGCTTCCTTGGCCTTGAGACTACTCTCCCAGGAGTTACAGTCTCTCACTGAGCGTGTTCCTAGTATAACTAGATAGAGCTGTTATCACCAACCTATCTTTGTCTTTAGTTCCCATCCAAGACGATGATTCACCCGTCACCAACAGTTCTAGCTTTCTTTTACATGTCAATACCTGCATAGTTTAGGAGGACAACTTTTATTAGAAAAATAAAAAACATGGTTATAGAAGTATTGATTGTTGATTATATATCATATATAATTACATATATAGTAAACATATTATATATAATTCTATTTAATGAATATCTATATCATCTATATCTATATTTATATCTCTATCTGACAGAGATAATTCAGCTAGAGACACCTTGAGGAATTAAAATCTTGACAGCTCCTTTCCAATCACTTTCTATAGTAAAATACCAATGAGAACCGCGATGAGATCAGCCTCTGTTACCACTTTTTTCAATGCTAGGGATTAGATCATGAGCCTTGGCCTGCTGGTAAGTGCTCTGCCACTGAGCCACCGCCCACCCTAAAAACCAACTCTGACAAAGGCTTAGCTACTTCTCTGAGATTTAGTTTGTTTAATATGTAACTCCTATCTTTGACAAAAAGTGGGCTCTCTTCCACTAGTATTACATCCCACTAGTTTTAATTCAATGGTTTGTTTTTGTTTTATCGCACTGAGGACAAGAGGCTTTTAAAAATTATTAAGAAGGTAAGATTTTCATGGAAATTTCTCTCCTAATATTGATTTCATTTTTTCATGTATTCCATCCATAGAGATTTATCAAAACTGCCAGAGATAGTACTCTTCATAACACACACACACACACACACACACATGTACACATACAAGCCAACTGTCTTTCTTTTATTTTATTGCTGTGATAGATACTATGATCAAAAGCAACTTGAAGAAGTGAGTTTACTTCCTCTTACATTTCCAGGTACCTTCCATCATCACTGAAGGAACTCAGGGCTAAACCTCAGGGCTGGAATCTGAGGGCAAAGTTAAAGCAGAGAGCCTGGTGGAATAATCTACCTCAGGAGGAATGCTGCATCCTGGTTTGCTCCTCAAGTCTTGCTCAGACTACTTTCTCACACAGCCAAGGACTACCGGCCCTGTGCAGCTCCCGCAGTAGGCTGGGTCCTCCCACATCATTTGTTAATGAGGAAAATTGCCCACATGCCAGGCCGACTGAGGCATTGTCTAAGTTGAGGTTCTTTCTTCCCAGATGACCCCAGCTTGTATCAAATTGACATTAAAACTAGCCAGTACACCAACCTCAAAAGATATAAGAATATAGCAGAAACAATGGCCCACATACTGTTTACATAAATATTTTAAAATTGAGAGTTAAACTTATATACTAAAATAATCCATTCCTATCCTTCTATATCTTGAAAAACATTTTCGACAGCCCAAGCCATCAGAAGAACAAGATTGGCACTTGGCCTTCAGAATTCTTGGTTCTGTTCCTGCAACCCACTCCTCCATAGCCTCTCCTCTTCCAGCCCTGCTGCCCCAGCCTCCAATACCTGCAGATAGCCCGAAGTTCTATCACAACCTAAGCCAGCTGAAGAACCAGCCCCTAGAACCACCATAGCCCACTCTTTTGGAAGAACTAATGCAGACTACACCATCCAGCCAGAAGCCATAGCACGGGTCAGGACAGCCAGGCAGAAGAACAGTAGCCAAGTAGTAGGCCCCAAAGAATAGAAAACCAGAGAAGAAAGAAAAACAAAAGAAAACAAACAAACAAACAAACAGAAGGCCCAAGGAACAAAACACTCATCCAACAAAGAAAACCCCAGGAATTTGGCACCTAAACCTGCAACCACTCCAAATCCAGATGCCTAAACACCAACATAAGAACACAATCAACAAAACCCAGGGCAATAAATATGTCACCACCAAAGCCCAACTATCCTAGTACAACAAGAAAAGAATTTGCTAATACAGCCAAAGCTCACACACACACACACACACACACACACACACACACATCAAAACCAGTGTTATGAAGACAGTAGGGACCCTCATAAAAGAAATGAATAAACCCCTCAAAGAAATATATGAAAACACAAACAAACAATGTGAGGAGTTGAGTAAATTCATTAAAGAAGCCCAGAGAAACACAAACAATTAGAAGAAATGAATAAATCCCTTTTTTAAAAGCCAAGAAAAAACAAGCAATTACAAGAAACAAACAAAACTGTGTAAAACCCGAAAATGGAACTGGAAACCATAAAGAAAACACCAACCAAGGGGATTTGGGAGATTAAAATCGAGGAAAGCAATCAGGAACCGCAGAGGAAACCACGCAATGGAATCCAAGGGATGGGGGAGAAGATCTCAGGCATTGAAGACACTATGGAAGCATTAGGTACATCTGTAAAAGAAGATGTTAAATCCAAAAAATTCCTAACACAAAACATCCGTGAAATCTGAAACACTATGAAGAGACCAAACCTAAGAATAACAGAAATAGAGAAAGGAGAAGAATCTCATCTCAAAGGCCCAAGAAAATATTTTCAACAAAATCATAGAAGAAAAATTTCCAAAGCTAAAGGGGGGATGTTTGTAAAGGTACAAGAAGCATACAGAACACCAAATAGACTGGACTAGAAAAGAAAGCCCCCTCGCCACATAATGATGGAAACAGTAAACATACAGAACAAAGGAAGAATAGTAAAAACTGCAAGAGAAAAAAAGCAAGTAGCATATAAAGGCAAACCTATTAGAATTACCCTGACTTCTCAAAGGAGACCCTAAAAGCTAGAAGGGCCAGTTTAGATTGCTGCAGACTCTAAGAGAACACAGATGCCAGCCCAGACTAAATATCTAGCAAAACTTTCGAATACCATAGATGGAGAAAACAAAACATTCCATGATAAATCCAAATTCAAACAATATCTATCTATAAATCCAGCCCTACAGAAGAAGATACTAGAAGGAAAACTGCAATCAGGGGAGGTTAACTACACCCATGAAAGCCCAGGAAATAAAGAACCTCACTCTATCAAAATCAAAAGAAAGGGCACACACGCACACACACACACACAAACACACACACACACACACAGCCAACAACAACTACAAAGTAACAGGATTTCATTGGTCTTTGGTATCTCTCATCATCAATGGACTCAATTCCTCAATAAAAAGACACAGACTAACAGAATGGATGTAAAAAGAGGATCCATCATTCTGCTGCATACAAGAAACACACCTTAACATCAAAGATAAATGTTACCTCAGAGTAAAGGAGTGGGAAAAGATTTACCAAGTAAATGGACCCAAGAAGCAAGCCAGTGTAGCCATTCCAAAATCTAACAAAATAGACTTCAAACCAAAGTTAATCAAAAGAGATAGGGAAGGACACTTCATACTCATCAAAGGAAAAACTCTCCAAGATGATAATTCAATTCTTAATATCTATGACCCCAACAGAAGGGCTCCCATGTTTGTAAAAGAAACATTGCTAAAGCTTACACACATTGACTCACACACATTGACAGTGGGAGACTTCAATATCCCACTTTCACCAACTGACAGGCCATCCAGACAAAAGCTAAACAGAGAAATGCTTGAGCTAACAGACGTTATAAACTAAATAGACTTAGCAGATATCTACAGAACATTTCACCCCCACACAAAAGAATATTCCTTCTTCTCACCATCTCACAGAACCTTCTCCAAAATTGACACCATACTTGCCCACAAAGCATATCTCAATAGATACAAGACCATCATGGATTAAAGTTGAATTTCAACAACAATGGAAACAACAGAAGGTCTACAAATTCATGGAAACTGAATAGCTCTCTACTGAATGACAACTGAGTCAAGACAGAAGTAAAGAAAAAAAACTGAATATTTTTGAAACCTCAGGTTATTGTATTTCTCACTTTCAACTTTTATAAACAATTAATTTTATGTTTCTAATCTAAAGCCTAGTAGAAATCATACATGTGTCTACTATAAGCCAAACAGTGGGCCCCAACTGCAGGAGCCTGTGTGTATGTTTTAAGCCAATTCTTCTTGAATACATAATCTTGGAAGGAGATGCATTCTCTACTCTAAGCTTTACATTTTGAGGTTCTTTGTGCGAACATAGTGATGACTGGAGTATGACAAAGGATACTAGAGTATCCTTTGCTTCTGAGTTTTTATATTTAAGCAAGTATCACAGGAAAGTCTCTGGTGAGCGGAGAAGAAAATACAACCCTTGGGCTTGGGAGTCTCCCTCACACAGTTCTGCAGAGAGCCCCAGGGCCTCCTCATTCTCCTTCCTTGGAGTAGTCTGAAACCCAGAGAAGCAGCATCAGTGATCCTAAGACATATCCAAGGAGCTCCCACTTTTATGGGTTTTTAGTGTCCTTTAGAATTCCACTGGGTCTTGGGCAAAGCATCATGGAAAATTAGTGAAGTTAAGATACAAATGGTGTCTTTTCCCCTCTCTCTTGTCTTATTCTTTTTTCAAACCTTCAAAACATTCTACTGTCTCTAATGAAAAAAAGTTCTTTGATCAATTCATCAATTCATATTAATATGCTAATATTAATTTACTTATTATATTTACCCACTAGTTGCTCATATCCATCAATCATTTAATGTTTTAGTTATTCAGGCCACATTTATAACAATATTCTTTATAACATTATAACATTATAACAATACTTTGGGGCACATGAGAATTCATGTTCTAATCGTGGTAACATTTGTAGATTATTGAGAATTAGGATAACCAAAGTTTAAATTGTATGTCACGTGATTTACCACCAGAATTAACACAATTGGTCCATCATTTTCTTTTCATTAACATAACTTCTATGACTGGTCAGAAGATGAAAGTTGTAACTCCATTGCTGTTTCTGAATTTTCCTGAATCCCACAGGCCACTCTATAGAAAGGACTCATTGGCAGCCTGCAGCTCAAGTACGAAGCTCCATGCTCCAAATGCCAGAAAAATCCTGAAGTATTCCACAGTATCTTATCTTGCCCTATCTTATATTATGTAATCATTCTTACCCTACCTTACACCACACGATGACTCTTACCCTGTCTTATATCATACAGTCACCCTTGCCCTATTTTATATTGTGCAATAATCCTTACTCTAACAATAAATTCCTTGCAGTTCAACCAGACTGTAAAGTTTCAGCAATTATCAGGACTCTGCTTTTTCTGGGTTTGAAGGTGGTAGTGCCCTTGTCTGGGTAAGAAACAAGTTCAGTGGTTGAGAAGTGAGAGGGAACCTTCTTGTATATGCCAGCCTAGAGTCAAATTCACACTTCTGCTACTGTAGCCTTTCCAGTACTGATTACCAAAAATATTTACCACCTTAGATGTCTCATTCATATAATGTCAGTGTGGTTATTGTTTTATCTATTTCTTCTTCTTCTTCTCCTTCTTCCTATTATTATTATTATTATTATTATTATTATTATTATTATTATTATTACATTTTGCTGAAAATAACTTTTCTCATAGAATATATCCTGTTTATAGTTTCCCTGCCCCCTATTCCTCCCAATTCTTCCCCATGTCCCCTCCCATCTGGATCCACTCCCTTTCTGTCTCTCATTAGAGAACAAACAGGCTTCTAAGGGATATAATAAAATGGGATCAAACAAACACTAACACGTTAGACTAGGACAAAACAAACAGAAGGAAAGCAGTCTACAAAAAGGCACAAGAAACAGATAAAGATGCAAAGACCCACTCGTTTGCAAACTCAGGAATTCCACAAAATCACTAACTATTAAGGATCTGTGGGGTAAAAAGACCTGTCTCCTAAATGTCCTGTCAGGGTTCTGACATTTTTTTTACCTTTTTATTTTTATTTTATTATACACACAACACACACACACACACACACACACACACACACACACACATATATATATATATATATATATATATATATATATATATATATATATATTCTTCTTTCTTTTTATCCTCCAGGTCCTTTGCATATCTATATCACGACTTCTAGTTTAGTTTTTATGGGATTCCTGAGTGTACAAACATGTGGGTCCTGTTTCTTATGCCTTCTTTGGGATCTTTTCCTTCTGTTCCTTTGTTTTGTCCAACTTTATCTTACTATATTTTATTTTACTATTATCCAACGGAAGCTTGTTTGTTTTTTAACGAAAGACAGAAAGAGGGTAGATTGGATGGGAGGGGAGGTGGGGAGGAGCTGGAAGCAGTAGATGGAGGGAATCCATAACTAGGATATATTATGTGAGGAAAAAAAAATCTATATTCAATAAATGGAAAAATATATAAACAAAATAAAATAAATAATAAAAACAGGATAAAATAACAAACAAACACAAACAGGAAAGGCCCTGGCATAACATGATGAAACAAGGCGCTTCCAAAAATGGCCAATGCATTCATTTTCTCTTGGCCGTCTTCTGCTGAGCATAACGCCTACACTTATGAGTAGTTGTTTCCCCAGTGAAATTCCTTCGAGGAAACTAAATTTCCATTTGCAAGTGGTTCTCAAGTGGAGATTCCTTCCGACTTGGGTTGGGGGTATGTGCCCACATCTCTAAGAGCCTGTGCAGTGCAGACCCGTGAAGGCCTGTGCGTGCCGCCTTGCGTTTCGGAGTCCTCCGTCTCTTCTTATTGCCTCCTTTCCCTCGGGGTTCCACGATTCCCGAGGAGAGGGATTTGATGGAGACATCCCATCTAGGGCTGTGCTCCAAAGTCTATCATTCTCTGCATACTGTCTAGCTGTGGGTTTCTGTATTTGTTTCCATCTACTGTAAAGGAAGCTTCTCTGATAACGGATGAGCAAGACATCGATTTATGAGTGGCAGAATGCGTGGACTCATTTTACTGTATGTTCTTTTAGTAGAACAGTAGTGCTTGGTTCTATCCTGTGTTCCTGGGCTATCTATATAGTTTCATGTTCCTGGTCACCCAAGCAGTTTTGGGTATGAACTTCATCTTGTGGATGGGGCTTGAAGTCAAAGCAGATGTTGGTTGGTTACTCCCACAAGCTTTGTGCCACCATTGCACCAGCACATCTTGAAGGCAGAACGCCATTGGAGGTCAAAAGGTTTATGGCTGAGTTGGTGTTTGCATTTCTCTTTGACATCGTGCAGAGTACCTCCCTCTACTAAAGACAGTGTAGTGTTGTGGAAGTTTAGTTATGTATAAGATGTTTTATGCACTGTTGGGTGAGGGGCTAGCCTAGGTTTTGGCATTTTGTGTTGTCTGCAGGTGTTGGATTTCTGGGGAGGGTGTTTGATTGCTTATGATCTGCACCTGAGGAGTTCTGAATCAATAAAACACCTGAGTTCAGACGCTTGGGATTCCACTGAAAGTATTGCACTGGCCATGACGGTGGCTCCCTCTGCTGAGATCTGGCAGGTTTTGTATCTATGAAAGTGCCTCCTTGTCTTCCTTGCTGAGCCACGACTGTAGGCATACAAACTACAGTACAGTCCGTGGAGTGAAGACTCTGTGAAGGCACCCGCTTACTTCTCTGTGTTCAATGAGTAGTGCAGTCTGTCTCCTCCATTAGTTGGTGATTACATTTAGATTGTCTTCAAATATAAACATATTTTAGTAAGCTTCTGGTGTGTTAGGTGTCCCTACTACCTCTCAAATGGCCCTTAATTTTATCTGTCTATCCCTGTATTTTCCTCTTCCCTCCTTCTTCCCCTCCTCCCTCCCCATCCTCTCTTGAGTCTCCTATCCCGTCACCCAACCATCCATAACTATATATTTTGTCCACCTTTCCTAATGAGGTCTATCTGTCCCCCTAAGTCTCTTACTCTACACCTCGTCTCTGTAGTTCTACGGATAGTCGCTTAAACCATATGTTTTCAATGAAGTTACTTATTAAAGCTTCTGGGTGTTTTGATTAGTCACTTACTTTTTATATATTGTTCATAATTTTTTAAGGGATTGCACTGTCCTCTTGCTGAACCAATTTTCATGAAAAAACTCAATTTAATTGAATTCCAGAATGTCTGGGTTTCTACATACCTGAAATTTTCTATGTGGCTTTATGAAGTTTAAAATATCTTTATTTCACATTCATATTTAAATAACAGTTTGCTGGATATTGGAATTAAAACTTTCTCTGTAAATGTGGAACATGATACTTAATCCTAGTTTGATTTTCTCTGCTGGTTGAAATCAATCAGTGTTTGATTCCTACACGCGATCTGCTCTCATTATGGAAAATTTTGAACTTTCTTCCTTCTTGGATATAAGTTAATCTTCTTTCCCTGCCTTATCTTGACTATATATTTCACAGTTGAACAGTTTTAACATGAGACTTTTAAAATATTTTATTTTTAAAATCATTGGTTATTTTTCCTTGGCATGTTTCTTTCTTTTTACAAAATAAATGAAATTTCCTCTTTGTTTCTCTGTGACGTTATCTTTTTAAAATTTTTCAAACACTGACATATTTAGTTGTACCAAGATTTTGTTTTTCCAAATCTTTCTTTTATGTTTTTTCATTAATTCCTCATATTGTGAAGACTTCTTTACCTGATATTTAAGTTTATTACTTTTCTTTTTAGCTTTATAAATACCACTATACACCTATCACATTGACTTTCAGTCAAATTTTTCATGCCCAAAATGTATTATACCAATTTAAATAATTATTAATTTTTCTTCACTGGGTATAATGTCCCACAAGAGCAAAGTTGTTCTCTGTTTTACTCATTGGCTTCCTTTTAGTTCCTGTCCCTTTGGGATATCTGGGGTGATCTCATATACACAATGAAACGTGTGAATCCCCAGACTCCATCTAGAATCCCCTAATTGGCTCACAAAAGGCAGAGTAAGGGAACTATACTAGAAATTATTTTCCCCTGATATCTGAACCCTAATTCAACTTAAGGTTTCTTTTTGTCTGTGTTGCTTTCCTTATGTGTGATGCTGTAACCCTACATTACCATATCTATTGCTGGAGGTTTATTGGGTCTCTTCTTGCATATGGCGGATCCGTTTAGTCTCAGAAAAAAAGCCCTGTTCCCTAATAGCACCATATCTACCATCCCTACATGGTAATACGCAGGTCAATGTGAGGTAATTGATGAATAATACCTATTTTTTAGGATGTTATGGAAACAAATACCATACTATCTGAGGCCATAGTAATTAACTAATGTGAAAGAAATTAACCTAAATGAAATGGTTTGTTTTCATGAGTGGGCAGAACTGACACTAACAAACATAGTCAAATCTTATTTATGTCAAATGAAATAAACAGAAATAATGAAAGGGGAGTCTCATGAAAGGGGAGTCTCACACTACTGTAATGATGACTGCTGTCTTTTGTTATGTGTTGGCCCTGCTGGAGTACAGATGGTCAGGACTGGCCCAGGTAGTAAGAGTTTGCAAGGTAGTGGGCTTCCTGCTCAAAGAATGAAGGTTACTTTAACTTCAAGTAAATGAGACATTTAGAATGTGAGTTTTAAAAGACAAAGTATTTTACATAAAACAATAGACCCAGGGAGGACAAGAGAGGGATGGGGTTTACTTTCAGTGTTGACGGGGAATTCCGGTGTTGGTGTTAAAGTTTCATACAATGCTAACAGGACCCCGGAAGTTGAGTCTGCTCCCATGATTGCAGCAAGCATCCTGCTGTGTCTGTGGAATGATTCCACCTAGGTTTCCATGCTCATAAAGGAGCATGTGGTTACGGCCTCACATGAAAAGTAATGTATAGTGCAAAAGATAACGGAGAAAAGTACAATGCGATCTGCATGCATTCCCGGGTTTATAGCCAATCTAGTGCAGTATTAAAATCTGAGCACACTTAATTAAATGTCTCGTGTTGAGTACTGTGATGAATACCGGTCATGAAATGGTTAGTGCTGAGAACTGAACACCAAATGCACTCCATTCCATTCCGAGTACTATCTATGATTCACAGCTGAGATCTGGGGAACAAGCATTCGAGTTTCTAATCACACCTCACTTAGAGCCCTGGAAAAAAAATTCTAAGTTTCTGCGATGTGTCAACCTCTTTTTGCAGCTGGGGAAACTTAACGTGGCCCCTTGTACATGAAAAGAAAAACAAGAGCTGAAACTCAAATGCATCAGAAACCGTGAGCCGGCATTTCGGCTTTCAGATTTCTATCTGCTAGTGAATACGCGAAGCATGTGTCTCTCCTCAAAGGGAAAATTATATATCTTAAATCCCATTTGTTAAAGAAATGGTATAATACAGTGATGTATCCTTCAGAGGGTCGTGCATGTCATTCTTTTAAAACAACTTTGTCAATGCAAATGATCTATTTCAAATACTTAAATTCGAACGTAAAGGCCTCCCGGAAGCTGAGAAAATATACCGTTCTGTTAATCACTCACTGAAACACTTCAGACTCATTCATTAAAAATAAAAGACTCATTTACGGAAGGTGTATTACTTGATAAAAATTGTGCTGGACTGTTTTTTTTTTTTTTTTTAAATTTAGACATAGCTTGGTTCCTCCTCTCCAAGATTCTTTCACCAAATTTAGAAGTTAACACATTCACAGGAAAGAGATTCTTAGCACTCTACAGTAATTTAGGGAAAGTGCTTCATAAGTAGGGCATTCAGTAATCAAATGTAGAATCAAAATTATGTGATCAAAAATTGCTTAGTACTCCCTTTGTGTAGGACAATGGGATAAAGGCTGCGGATGATATAAAGGAAAATACAAGTGGGAATCTACACTTTCCCTGTGTCTTACTGCCACAAGTGCACTCTCTTAGCTATTATGTAAATACCCAAATTGCTCTAAGTGCTTAGAGAAATAAAATCTTTTCTCCTATGAAGGCAAAGAATAATCCCTTTCTCTGTAAAGCACTGAGCAATTTCGAAAGCACTTTTATATTCACGATCTCACTTCATTTTCACAGAAGACCTATAAAATAAGTAGGGCAGGTGTTCCTTACGTGAATGCATTTTCCACCTTAGTGGCTGAGGAGTGAAGAGGTGCCAACTTTCCCAAAGACACAGCTAACCAGCGATAAAGGAGCAGAGTCAGAAGCATCCCAACTTCTAACCTGGTGTTCTACTGGCAGTTTATAAAGGAGCCAGTGCTCCCTTGTAGAAAAGAGAAGAGAACGAAGAGAAGGTTCAGAGATGGTTATGCAAGGTTGACAGTCAACCTTCCTTCTCACAGGCATCCATGGCATCCTGTGAACCTTTGACTGATGTACTATTATTTGCTCCAGATCTAGTAATACTTTATTACATTTGTAAAACAGTTTCTAATAAGTTCAGGTTCTACTTAGGACTCTGAAATTGACCACTGCTTTCCTCTGAAATGGAAATGGCGACTCCTGTCCTGTTGGCCATTTACCTTTGTATTTTTTAAAGTGCCATTTTGTAGCATGACATCTCCATTAGAATATTTGCTTCATGCAGGGAAGTAGTGCTAAAGAGCCTATTCTAGTTTTTCTTTTAAACCATCAGAGATATGAACTGAGACATAGAGTAAGGCAAAGGAAAATACAGTTAATTTGATTTTATTCTGTTCTGCTACTTACGTTTCTTAATTATATCTATTTTGCTAATACAGCACCAGGAACTATGCCGTCAGATACACAGCAGCCATTAGCTACTTGTGAGTATGAGATTGGAAAAAGATTGAATTATAACCAATATAACACACACACAAGATAAGAGCACATAATTTGGTAACTTGGGATGTCTGTGTTTACCTGGGAAGTCATTGCCAGAGTGGTGATTATGAGCATATCCGTTCCCACAGCCACGTCTTCATGCTCAGAGCAATCTGCCCTTACCACTTCTAGCACACGTAACTGTCAATCTGCTGGAATTTTAAATCAGTTCTCACTCTAGGATTTAATGAAACTGAATGGAATACTATACACTTTTTAGTCACCATTCTTGTGGGTTTGGGGCTTCCCTTCTTATACTGAGCACAATAATTTTGAAATCCATTCATGTTTTCATTTGACTCAATAGTTTCTTTCTGTGGCTGCCCGCTTCACCAGTGACTGGATACACAACAATACTTTTATATCCTCATGGTAGACTAGGGAATGTTTTCCAGTTTGGGACTATTGCAAATTAAGCAGCTATGAGCAGTCTTCCATAAGTCTTGAATAGGCAGATGTTTTCATTTCTCTTGGGTAGAATCTAGGAACAAAATATTTGGGTTATATAGTGGCCGCATGTTTGATAGTTTCACGAAATCCAACATTTCCCCTCCTTACACGTGATTGGCTTTGATGACGAGATGGGAAAATAAGATCATTACTCACCTCTTGCTGCGACACTGAGAATTTTAATAAGAAATTTTAGTGCCACATGTATTTTTAGCATTTATGATGATGATCATTACCTTTTCCTCTGCAGACTATTCTGCGGTAAATTGGACTCATAGATATACCTATATCGATGCACGCCTACTTTCTTACAATAAGCTTTTCTTTTTCGTGATTTTTTTTTTTTGGATTCTGCTTTCCAGAATCATAATGTAGATTTTACATAGATACACAAACAAATGCAGTGTGTGGAATTGTGGGAAAGATGGAGTCATAAGGGTTCAACACCTCTACAGGAGCTTCAAAACGGGAAATGGAAAGTGGACAGTTTTCTTCACCCCATGCCATGCTCTGAAATATTTTCTGCAATACTGCTTTATCCTTTCTTTAAATGTGAAAACAGTAGAAGATCCTGCTTCCCTTCTGTCCTTAGCTTTCTGGTTAATATTTGGAAAAGACACCTTGTAAGATCATTTTATATCACCTGGGATACTTTTGAGTTGAAAATGAAAACACCTACTTCAGACATAATTTATTACCAGAAATAACATTCAAACCTCCTGTGTCAACATTGCTTTATTATTGTTTCAAGGAAATTCTTGTCCAGGAAGATAAGGCTGTAAATCAATAAACAACCTCACTATTAGTATTAGTTTGAGGATATTACAGAAACCCATTCAACCCAGTTTGCTCATCTTACCAAATAGCTCTTCTCACAAATAATGGGTTATTTGCCTGGCCTAACAGCTTGTTATTGAATTCCAGCTGATTTATCAGGGCTTCCTTATGAACCCTCATCTCATCATGTCGAACAATTCTGGTGTATCTTATATTGTGTCATTAGACCTTTGTCCAATCCCAGATACCCTCTTTGACAGTCTCTTTTTATATCACTTTGTATTTGTAACTTGATCCAGTACTCCAAAACATTGTTTGTATCTGCCTTACCTCTTCTCCCCAGACAATAATGATTAAGGTTGTTCTATCCTCCACTAAGTTTATGGAACATCACTTTGTTTAACCAATAGATTATTGTGAAACACTTCACCACTTATTATAGTAAGTAATATTTTTCAAGAATATTGTGCATTATATCTAGGTTTTTACCTTTCTCTGCATAAAGCTGAGAATAAAACTTTATATGGATGCTAATCTCTTTATCCAGTGCACTCCAGAAATTTGAATGTAGCATCTGGAGATGAAGCAGTCAGAGAGGGTAGGTCAGGGGTTGGGAGCAAACTCAATGAACTGAGGTCAGTATGAATGTCAGGGGAAGAAAGTTCAGATGCACTTGAGCAGCTGATGTAGTCCTGAAGTGTCTGATTCCACAACTCCTCATTAAGGGAGATTAACAATGAAGAAATCTTAGTCTGGACTCTCTAATACCTCTATCCAAGTCCTAACCATCAAGGGTACATTTACTTGTCTGTACTTTTCAGACTGCTTATCATTTCAGTTTTTACTTGCTTCAGCCAGAAGGAGTACTTGGACACGTTATCTTTATTGTATAATAACTTAATATTAAAAGGCTGTTTTATATTAACAATGACATTGAATGGTGATCAGAGAATGTAGACTAAAATTTTTCTCCAACAGAAATATTTTATTGTGGATAGGATATTAATAATGATGACAAATACATCATAGATATAAGCAAAAGTGTTTTCTTCTTACCATAAATACAGCTTTGTAACATTGCATAGCTGTGTGTATCCACCCGTAAAGTCGAGTTTATCGGCCATATTATTATGTCTCTGCACCATTACTTACTTCTTGTCTGTTATATCTGTGCAATTCTTGAATGTGATACAATAAAATCTTTTCCCGTAATTGCATTTTATCAAGGTCAACGTACATTTTGAATATTTTGCTTTATATTCTTAGCTGCTATCTTCCCGGTGCATCCAACTTTATGACTTTTATATCTTCTTCATAAATTTTTCTGTCCGTCATTGTGTAAGGTCCTTCGGTGTCCTCTCCAGTGCGTGCAGTCTCTCATCTCTTGTCTGATATTCCAGCTCACGGTCCTGATTTGTTGTTGCATTTGTGTCTTTGCTCCATTTTCTTTTTATTTTCAAAAATTTTTGCTTTCTGTATGTGTATGGATGTGTACACTTTCATGCGTGTGGGTGCACGGGCACACATGGGCACATGTGTATACACAAGTGGAGGTCAGAAGTCATATGCTTTCCTCATTTGGTCCCCACCTTCTTTGTGGAGCCAGGGACTCAGGCTGGTTCTGGGCCTCACCACGGTAGCTCAGCAGTTGTTCAGCAAGCCTGGGGTTCCTACCCATTCTGCGTCCCAGCTCCAGGCTTAAGGATTCACGCCTCCACGCCTGGCTTTTCTACGTGAATCCTGCAGGAGTGAACTCAGGAGCTTATCCTTTCAGGCAAGCGCCTTACCCAATCAGCCATCTCCCAAAGCCTTCAATGTTTTTCTTAGGGATTTACCCCATGAACCGAATTCAGGGATCTCTGCTTTGATATTTTTGAAAGTAATTTATTGTTTAAAATGTTTTTATTTTAAGTAATGAGTAGCTAAACGATACTGCTTTCCTCAGCCTTTGAGTTCTGCCTACTGGTTTGGTAGCATGGGAACAAGTTATCACACTCTCTGATGTTTATTATTTATTTTGTTATATATTCACTTTAATTTCCTTTTTTTTTGCTCTTTGAGATACTAATAATTCTATATTTTTCTTGTTAGATTTGAAGTTTGATGAAGTACTTTCATTTCGGTGCTGATTTTCCTCAATTTCTCTGCATGTTTATACATAAATATCCATATTCTATTTACCAATGCCTTTTCTCGTCCCTATAAGAGCCTTCTTCCCCTGCAGGATACTTAACAGTGCTTTTATTTTCTCCCTCTTCCTGACACTTTATGATGTCTGAGTTTTGTTGAAATATTTTAGTGTTTTTATAACTACGTTATTATTGTGTTTTCCCTTGCAGTCTGTCGTTTTTATTTCACAAGTCTATATTTAGTAATTATATTGTAAATGTATAAAACTCATGTTTTTCCGTCTGGTAGGAAAATGATGTCTTTTGGAAATAGGATTCATACCAGAGTACTTGTAACCCAATGGACTGATCATAAAGATGATGATGACTAGTTTCTTCTAACAATAGCAAATGTTTCCAGAAGAGACCCTCATACCACGGCACAAGGTCTAGGAATTATCTATGCCAGTCAACTTTGCAGTGGCAGCACAAAAGCAATTACAGTAATATGCAAATGGATGACAACTTTGCTCAGAAAAATACAGGCACCAGTTTGGATTTACCCCATAAACCAAATTCATGAATCCCTGCTTCAATATTTTTGAAAGTAGTTTATTGTTTAAAATGTTTTTAGTGGATACGTGTTCCAGAAATATAGCATTGGCCTAGCACGTGCAGACAATGGGTTCAGCTCCTAGCACCATCAGAAAATAAAGCATTTAGCAAAGTCATTTCTTTGCAACTGGACATGGAATGCTGGGAACGTTGCTAGGGCGTAGTTCTCAGTCTTTGCTGTTGTTTCACATTAAGAGCTATTTCAAACCAAATGCTGCAACTTTTCTTCCGTTTAGGAGATTGACTTTTGTTATTTAAACACCACCTATTTTCTTCTTTTTCTAATACTAGAATTTCTTTTTACTGACATAATAGAGTCCCCATATTGCTTCTCCATATCTTGAATTCTCCTCAGGTCTCTGTCATCTTGCATTTCTTTTCTCTTCATTTTCTTTCATTTGGTCTTCAAAGTTACTCCTTCATGTCTCGCATGAGTTATCCACAGACATTTATACTGAGAACAAGTCAAAGAACTCTAGTGGTACAACACATACTCACTCACACACACACACACACACACACACACACACACACACACATACACATGCACACACACGGGCACACACACACATACACACACATGCATAGGCACATACACACACACACATGCATGCACACACACATACACATGCACACACATGCACATACACATGCACACACATACACACACATACATACACAGACGTGCACGCACATACACACACATACATACACAGACGTGCACACACATACACACACATACATACACATGTACACTCACATACACATTCACACATACCTACACATGCACACACACACAAATGCACACGCACATGCATACTCACACATACACATACATACACACATGCACACACACATGCACACACACATGCACACTCATGCATACATACACATGCACACATGCACACACACATACACACTCACATATACGCACACATGCACACACACACATGCACACACATGTGCACACTCACGCATACATACACATGCACACATGCACACACACATACACACTCACATATACGCACACATGCACACACACACATACACACACACATGCACACACACACATACACATACACGTGCACACACATACACATACATGCACACACACATACACACATACACACATGCACACTCACACACACACACACACACACACACACACACACATACACAATCTCCTAAGTTCAGTTCAGCTATGTCGGCTCATTCGAGCATCCTTTGTTCTCACTAAGCACGTCTTACATCAATGCTGACTTAGCTGATCTAGGGTGGTCTTGGCTAGAATGACTGGGGTGGCTCAGCTTTGATCTCCACATTGCATTTTCCTACAGAGCAGGTTCCTGTAATGAATGCAGGACAGGTAAGCAATCGCGAGCAACTGCACTTCTTGAAATGCTCTCCCAGAATTGTCACATCACCGCCTCTGCCTCATTCTCCTGGCTGATGCAAGACGGCAGTCAACGCGGTCGAGTAGTGGGCAAGCCAGTGCTAAGAAGGGCAAGTGTGTGCAATGGCTCATGTGATGTTCTGGAAAGGAAGCAGGACGGTGGAGACTGATAGGCTCTATCAGTTCCAAACCCCAGCACTGACCTTTTTTCCCTTAAATAGACCTACTCAGTGTCTTTAATATGGACCACCGACTCCACACTCTTGCAAGGCTTCTGGCTCATTTTATTTTCAGTGTGAGCTACCGTTAATGCTTCATATTTATGGTTTGATGCTGAAGAATGCATCTGTCCCTTAAAGCTGTTTGTTATGATGGCTGTAATTATTTTCTTCTTTTTTTTTCTCCAGCGACTGGCTGTTCTTCCTCCTCCCGTCAATTTTTGATTTCCTGAGGCAAGTGCTCTTCATCCCCCACAGTGAATTCAATAGTTATAAAGGAAATCCCATGAATCATGGAAGCAGGTATGGTAATTGTAGTCTGTTGGGAAGTGATCTGCCAGATTATAATTTGATTGTTTCCTGTCAGGATATCAAATACTATGTGTCTTCCTAGAGGTCATGACCCAAGTTTTCCCCACCGGGATCCTTGAGTCCAGATGCCCTTGTTCCCTGTGGTAACTAATCATGCTCTGGCTCTCTCAATCCGTAATACGATTAAAGAGTACAAGGAAGTTTGGGACCTTAAAAAATAAAAACAAAAACATCCCCTTTAGGATGACTTATGTCCTCTTTGAAAAAAAAAAGTTCATACATGACTGCTTTTTGCTTCAGATCTATTTCTCCGAAATAGAAAATAACATAATTTCCCAGAGAACACATGAATGACACAGCAACATCACAGCAGGAAGCTCAAAAGTATACGTAAACTCAGAAGACCATGGCCGCATAGAATGAAATAAGGGTTATGTTGTGCTTGATGCTGCTGAGTCAGAAAGTACAGAAGGCTTATTGTCAAAATTACCAGTCTAATCATATTTGCAAAGGATTTGCAATACATTATGTAAATTTGAGTTATTGAAACATTTATTAGGATTATATCAGGGGTTGTTGTTTTTATTTATTTAGTGGGAGAATGTGTGCCTTACTACATGTGTGAAGGCCAGAGAACATTTATAGGAGTTTGTTCTTTCCTTCAACCACATGGTCCCAAGAATCAAACTAACATCATTTGGTTTGGCAGCAAGTGCCTTTATTCACTAACCTATCTCATGGACAGTATTATTTTGTTTTTATGAACACAGTGACAGCCCCTACAACATAGAACAAAATGGGAGGGACAATAAGAAGCCAAAGGGCTTGGTAGGGAGGGGTGGGCAGCAAGACGCAGGCGTGGCTGAGGGGACAAGAGAACCAACGTGAGCTGTGTGTGAAAATCCCAAACGGAAACCTGGTTGTTTCTAAGACAATTAAACAATAAATAAAATAAGCTACTTTGAAAAGTGCTAGAATTTCTTTATCAGAGTGTATTTCAGAAAGGTTTCACATACTTATGATCTATGGAGAAGAAATAAAGCCCGTGAATAAGCTTCAGACAGAACCCAATCCTCCTGGACTGCTCTCTTCCAACCTTGTCTAACTAGTTCCAACTAGTTCTTGTTTACTACATACCCTGCTACCAATTTACTCATTTTTCTTTTTTGACGAACTCTGACTGGTACCAAATGATTCATTTTTTGTTTGTTTTCATTACAACATTTTGTTAGGTTGCACTAAAGGTTGACAGTAGTTTTTGTGTTAGTGAGCTTCCCATCGCTGTGACAAAATGCCTAAAGAGACAATCTTGCTATCCTGAGGTTTCTGTTTGTGGTCACTTAGTTCTGTTGCTTCAGGGACTGTAGTGAGGCATTATACCGTGGAAGGAGTACTGGGCAGAGGGAACTCCTCACATCCCAGCAGCCAAGAGTCAAAGACAATACATCTTTATAACAAGATCCCTCTCCCACACCCATGAAGCTTTGAATAGTGTTTCTCTATGCAAAAAAAAGAACCCTATGCCTAATCATCAGAAAACACTGTACGATAAAAGGAATTAAAAGTTTCAGACGGAATTAATCTGACTTATAGATTCACCTAAAACTAGAGGAATTACTATGAATTATCCAGATTCACAGAATAGAATCAGAAGGATTTCCCAAAACAGAAGAAAGAGCAGAAGAGAAAAGTCATAATGATGTATTATGACAGAGTCCCAGACTACTGTTAGTATCTCTGAGGATGCAGGAAAGAGGCCATCATCATTCACGTGGTGGAGGTGACCTCCAGAAGCTAGAACTGGTGGGGAAGTAGAGACTCCTCAGAATCTCCAAGAAGAACCACAACTCTGCCTACTCCTGAATTTAGACTTGGTAAGAGCCACTCTATATTTCTTACCTAGGGCAGAAGATAAACTTGCTCTATTTTAATTCCCTCAAGTTACAGAAGTTTTTTGCACTCTTAAAAACATTAATATACCATTCGTTTCGGAATCTCCATCCCTGTCTCTCATGCATGCATATGAAAAATACCTGAGTTGGACATACTTAAGAATATGTATTTTAAAAACTGTAATTGAATATCGATCATCATTCTAGTTCCATAATCAGTTTTCAGTGGTTGTGATTATCCCAACCTACACACCACAAGAAACGCAAAGAATTGAAGACTGGAATATCCACAGTCAGTCATGGATATTCTTGATTACATAATGCTGCGCCCATTCCCTTATTCTTCCTTCTTTGCCAGATTCTTGTTATCTCAATTTGAACTTACTTTGCTTAGTCATTCATGATATAGTGACTGGAACTAGATATAAATGTAATCATAACACTGTCTAACATCTTAAAACATGTGTTGGTCATGTCTTGTGTTTCTTTGTATAATCAACACACTTAACATTTACCATTCCTCCGAGTTTTATAACTGACCTGGCTCCTTCACTAATTCACCAATCTATTCCGTTTCTTGAATACATTGATTTCCTGGAAGCGTTGGCCTCAGTTTAGAGAATACTGTACCTTTCACAACGTTCTGCTCTATGCTTGAAAGCTTCTGAAACCTATGTAGTCATGACATTTCTAATCTAAGAATGCTTTCTCTATTTGAGTAGGCAGAGGTAAAAGTTGCTTAAATTATATTTTACTTAATGAGTCTTTATCATGGTTCTATTTTGAAAGCTTAAGTAAATAATACTCGTGTTGTTATACAGTTAGATGGTCATTCCCCACGTATACAGTGTTTCTAATGAAACTCAGAGTTCTCCACCAGACCACTGATCAATATAGTAGTTACATATTTAATAAGCTAAAGGGAAATGCAGCATCTCCAATATTGCAAGTGAGAGAAACAATCATTAAATGTTATTAAATCAATGATTATGGGAGGCTTATTCTTTATATAATAGCTCATGCTTCAAACACATATCGATTCGCCTTTATAACAATTACACTAGATGAAGAGGCATAAGAAGGTCCAGAGACACACAACATATCTCAGACATCTGTTTGTCCTACCAAGGACACGCAAGTGCAAATGTTCATATTCGGATGGGTAATCTGCTCTTCCAGTGTCCAGAGAGCAGGCTACACACTGATGCATCCTGCTTCATACATTGTTTAATCATTCACAGTGACATAGTATCTGATGTTACTGTTTCAGTTGCTTTTCTTCAGCTCTGAAAATTACCACGAGCTATATCACAAACCCCTTCCATTTGAATACTTGGCCCCTGTCAACAGGATTTCTGCAGAAACCATTCTTCCTACATTATTTATTAAGGCATGATAAGGTAAGGTAATTACATTATGTGATATCTCTGTGGTGTTTGAGCAATAAGGCACCATAATAATAGCATAAGACATCTTGAAAGAGGGTATAATTACCACAAGGCAATTGCCCTCCTGGGGATTATAGTGGCTTGGATACATGTCTTCCCTTATAATGCCCCAAGGACGTGATTATCTCAAGAAGAGAGAAAGAGAGAGACTCAGTGGATAATGTTGTATTCTGTTATACAAAATTTATAGGAAAGGGCAAAAGCATATTTCATATGAGGATGTCATATGACAGTTTGGAATATTTGAACAGCAGTTTGAAATGAGTCAATTTATTTTTAAAAGATAGCTCATCACTTTAAAAAAATAAATAGGCCACTCTAAATCAGTTTGCAAACCCAGATTGATGCAGAAATTTACTGAGCCTTTAGCACAGCTTTAGTCCTAATAAAGTGGCCAGTTTTAGCCGGCTTAACAACTGAGGAGTGTCTTGGTGTGGGGAAAGCTCCGAAAAGATCCAGCAAGGGATCAAGCCATTCATGAGTGGTAGTTATAGTCTACAAATATGGGTACAAAATGAAAAGGGGAAATATTTTGTGAATTCTTCCCGAAATCAGAGGAAATCATCCTTCTGGTGCAATTAAATCGAATTCTCTTGTTGACATAAAAATGGAAGAGGCCATTGAAATGGCTCACAGGTATGCTCTGACACTGACAACTCGGGTTCCATCCCAGGAACCTGGAGGGTAGAAGGAGAGGACCTAGTCCTGATAGCTGTCCTCTACACAAGGGTACTATGTGTGGGTGTTCACAGAAAGGAATCTGAGGGAGGAAGGGAGGGAAGGAGGGAGGAAGGAAAGTAGGAAGGAAGAGAGGGAGGAAGGAAGAAAGGAAGTTAACTAAGCCACGGCCATAAGCTACAGATTTGACCATATCTTTCATAATTAAACCAATTCAAGATTTTCTTGACCTGTGAAGAACCAAAATTAAACTTTCCTCACACTCTACAGGGATTTTCCCAAGAACATCTTTAGCATTTAAAGGTGGAATAACAAGGTCAAGGGAAAATCACTGGAATCAAATTTAAAAATCTTACTTCAAAAATTAGTTCAGTTAGCAAAAGACAAGTTTTTCTTTAAAATTTAAATATATACATATTTAAATTTTATATTTATATATACTTATATATTTACATATATTTAAAATTATATATTATATATTATAACATATAATATTAATATATAATATATATTAATATAATATAATATATAGTATATAATAATAATATATAATATATTATATATATTAAAATTATATATATGTGTGTGTGTATATATATATATATTTTATATATATACTGTTTGTGTATAATGTGTGAACAGAAGCCCATAGAGGTCAAAGGACACGGAATCCACAGAAACTGGAGTTACTGGTGGCTGTGAGCCAACGTGTGGCTGCCAGTAACAGAACCTGGGTCTTCTACAAGAGCAACAAGCACTCTTAACTGCTATGCCATCTTCCCAGCTCCAAAAGACAAGTTTTAAAATTTAAAATATTTAAATAAAAATAAGGAAATTTGCCTTTTTTCATTTTCGGCAAAGACCCCAACACATACGAGCGGAGAGAAGCATCTGGTCAAACCAGTGCTTGCCTGAATTCATTCTGGAGATATGTTCTGTGACACAACACCTATCAAGGAGATACACATTTTAGTATAGTATTATTGGAATCACTTACAAAATTTCATTGTCTATAATCATAAAAAAATTCATCAGTTTCATTGAATCAATTTATTTTAGTGTCATTCAGATACACACTACCTAGATTTGATGTTAAGTATTATTGCTCAAAATCATATTTATTTTGTGAAAAGCACAGACTTAGTTGTAAAAAAGTCAAGGATTTGGGGCACAAGGACCATGCATGGTTCAGGAGTTCTTGCAGGAGAAAAATCTCATTTTTTGGTGTTACAATGTCTGACTTAGGAGCTAAGAAGACAGTAGATAATCAGAGATTGCCTTCCTGAAGATGATTGACAGCCTACTTCCTTTAGGTTTTTTAACTTACTCCATGCTAGGTTCTTTACATGTACAAATTGATTCAATTGCTATCATAGATTTAGGAGTAAGTGTTAATATCCTCATTTCAAATATAAAAAAATTGAGGCAGAAAGTGTTAGCTTATATGCGCAGTGCTATACCACTCACAAACAGAAATGGAGCTTTGATTTTTGTCTATGCAAATGTAAAAACAAAAATAAGCCACACATACCCTGTTCTTTACTACCAGAAGAAACACTTCAAATTTAAATGGTAGGTATGTTGGTATAGCTTTTGTCATAAACATGTATGAGATACACAATAGGAACTTATAAATGCATGTTTAATATGGTGGGAAGATTGGAGGATTAACCTCGTGTGCTCATCTGACTGGACTCGGGGATACCCAGAGAGCTGGGAGGACATCTGCCTTAGTGTGTCTCTGAGCATTTAGCCTGAATATTAACATTTGAACTGCTGTGCCACTGTAGTTCCAGGGAACCTATCACACTCTCCGGTTTTCAAGGATTTTTGAGTGTGTGTGATGCATATAACACATGTGCAGGCACACACACGCACACATAATAAGTAAGGAAGGAAATAGACAAATCTTTAGAAAATGTGTACATTCACCAAGAAGGGTTAAACATTTTGAATATTAATGATTTGGAGAAAAATAATCAAAGATATCCATTAAAACTATGAAAATATTGCTGGTTCCCTAAGGTAAGTAATGTTCCCTTTCTTTTCCGTAAGAAAAGCTAACAGAATAGCAAATGTCTAGCTGAGAATCCAGCAGGATTGGATAGGTCTTCAGGTGAGAGTTAATGTCAGAGCCAGGCAGCCTGATGTATCCTGTCAAGACTCTGTCCGAGACTGTCAGGGTTGTGGAGACCACCCCCTCACACTGCTCACAGCTAAGGTTCTCACCACTCAGTTTTGGGGAAAGGTAAATTTGCTCAAATCTTGGTGGAATTCTTGTACTTTTTTTTCCCCTTTGTATTTTTAGAGACAGAGTTTCTCTGTTGTAGCTCTGGCTGTCCTGGAACTCACTCTGTAGATAGAACAAGCTGGCCTCGAACTTTGCTGGCTGCTGCCTCCCGAGTGCTGGGATTAAAGGCATGTGCCACCACCGTCCCGCCAAATTCTTGTATTTTTAACAAAGACATTGTTTACAGGTAATGTTTAAAGTTTTTAATTAATTAATTGTGTGTGTGTGTGTGTGTGTGTGTGTGTAGGCCCAGGTGTGCTTTGACTAGAAGGAGTCAGTTCTCTTCTGTCACTTTGTGGGATTTGGAGTTAAAATGCAGGAAGTAAGTGCCATCTCATCAGCCCTAACAAATAATCTTTTTAGCAAAGACAGATGAAGAACTGGCCCAATGGTTCCAGGTTTTTGGGGTGGGGTCCATGAGGAGAAAGAAGGCACAATGCTCAGACACGCAGCTTCCTGTACTCCGCATGTGGTTCTCTCACACTTTGTTTCATCGTTGCTCAAAGACAAAAAATATAACTTTCTGATGTCTCATGATGAGTTTTTACAACATGAGGCATAAGGTACTCTTGGTATAATTTCTGTAAGTTCAGTGTTGGTTGTGATGGCTATACTTGACTGTCAACTTGACTACATCTGGAATTTACTAAAACCTAAATGACTGTGCACACCTGGGAGGGATTTTGTCTTAAGTATATCATTTGGAGTGGGAAGACCCACTTCTAATCTGGATCTTCGAGGTGAGCAGATCCACCTCTGAAGTTGGACCATGGCTTCTGCTGGCAATTATATAAAGGACATGGTTCAAGAAGGAAGCTTTTGCTCTTTGCCTGCTTGCTCTTGTCATTGCTAGCGAGTCCATTCCTTCATTCGCGTTAGAGCCTATTATTTGGGATTCTGGTGCATACTGTAGACCAGTTGAGACATCCTGCCATGTAGTCTGAACAACTTCTCAATTCTTAGGTTTTCTTTTCATAGGATCCATTGTTGGAGTAGCTGGGCCACAGCCTGTAAGTCATATATATATATTCATTCTGTAAGTTCTGTTATTCCAGAGAACCCTGACGAGTATATGAGAATTGCCAATTTGTACACTGAACACAGACTTCTTCTGGTATAACTGAATTATTTTGAATTTATTCTGACTTCATTTGGTAAACCTCACCTACATTAATATAACTATTTAATACATTTTCCTGACAGAATGAGTTTGCTGTAGTTCTTTTGAGAGAAAATAACTATTTCTCACAAAGCAAAACTACTCAGTAAGCAGCAACGTTGCTGCAGGTGAGAAAAGCAGGAACATGTCCCCATTTGCTCCCTGGCTGTTGCTGAGGTGGCAGGCTGGGCAGGCTGAACTGTGTTCTCCACATCGGGAAAGCAGGTACGCCCCCAGTCTTACAGCCGAGGAAGATGAAGCTGAAATTCAAGTCCTATAGTAGTTCTTCGATAGGACTTAGATGCTGTATTATGGCATGGCTAGCCATTTGGTTTGTGGAAACTAGAGGTCTGTTTATACATTCCAAAGGCTCTACCCAGTGGTTGGAAAAGCTATGAAGTCATATATAGAGTTGGGCGATAAGCAGCTATTGGGGTGGCTATTAAGATGCCCCAAGACAATTTGGCTCTAGACTAGCAACATCTAACCTCTCCAAATCACTGAAGTTACAATCAGTTAATCAGAATTTGGAGACACATCTTCCTTCCAGGAATTCTCATTCTCAGTGTTCCACAAACCAAGGAGACAAAAGGTAAAAGAATCTGCTGATAAAGCTATAAAGATATAACATGTACTCTAAGAGTATTTATCAAATCACAACTAATCTTTTAACAGGTAAAACATTCTCATTAAATGCTAATAAAAGCCTCCTCGAAGGGACCAAAACCAGTTTTATCTTCTTAAGTCTTTAGGGGAAGCTCCGTTGTCAGAATTAAATTTGTCTCATTCAATTATTCCACAGAGAAATCTAAAATTCCAAAGCAGTATTTTATTCCCTTGAAAGTCTTTTCCCCCACTGTAGAACTTAATTTTTTTCACACTAAAGACAGTCATATGGTACAAATGCAGTGGGAAGCCTTTAAGAATGGTCTGTTATTGCTTAGCATTGTCTCTAATTAATATCAATTAGAATCTATTAAATTTAATAGACTTTGAGTTATTGAGTTTAATTCAATTTCAATAAATTTCAATTAAGTACAATTTGTTTCTATTACTTTTATTAATTCCAGTCACTATCAATTACCTTCAATTAATTTAATTTACTGGCAATGTATGTTCAGGTAATTTCCTCTTACTTTCAATTAGTTTCTTTTCATTTCAGTGGCTTTCTTGGCTGCTAACTGATTTCATAAAAGCAAACGTGCATCTACAATAGAGTTCCTACAAACAGGACAGTCATACAAACTAATTAGCTCTACGGTCAAACTTACAATAACACATTAGAGCTACACAATTTACATACCACCTGCACTCACCTCTCACCACATTCTCCCTGAGTTACCAGCCTGCAGAGTCTTGTACCCACGAGGTGATGTCCGAATGCTCACCCGATTCACAGAACAACTGCATCTACATGGGCTGATTGTGTGCATCAAGAAGAGTACAAACAAGGGCTTCTCATCACTAGTCCCATGTGTAATGGCAGGGTCTGTATGTATCCTGTTAGCCGTGATGCCCTCTACATTAAACCATTGCTTCACACAGAACAGACATTTAACAAATTCACCTTCTCAGAAAAGCCAGTGTTCAAGCGAAGACACAGGACAATCAGAAAATAGTCTGGGTCCCACATTATGTATGAACTCACCCTATGGAAAAAATAGCACAAAATTATCAAATATTCCAAATAAAGACAACGCCAAGGTATTTTAGCATTAATTCATTTTGCAATTGAAGTTCTTTGAGGCCCAATAAGTGAGTCAATGTGAACGTGACATGACTAATTGTACAGGCCACTTGGTCTTTTCTGCCTAGGGAGCAATTTGCATTTTAAAAACATCAACATGTAGCTTTTCACAGTTTGCAGAGCACTTTAGCCTTCATTAACACAGTCTGTGCATCTAAAACACTTGGGAGGTGGCACTGGAAATTTTAGCTGCGCTGAGAAGCTAAGTCCTATACAGGTGCGATGTTCCTTCAATGCTGGACAAGTTAAGAAGGGGCAAGAGTCAGAAAGAAGCTTACATGACTGCAGAATCTAAACCCTGGTTTTGTGAGAGCTCTCTTAGGAAGAGAGGCAGTTCAGATCTCTAGGTGACAAACAAAACACCGCGCCCACTTGCCCCTAAGATGGTGAATTCCTTGCTGTGGTGCAGGCTCAGAGAAGTAGGCAGGAATGTCCTGGCAGACACACGTGGAACAAAGGACTCACTTACTGAGCCTCCTGTTCCCTCCAGTCAAGAGCTCCTCAGAGAACCGTACCTGTGTGCATAGAAGTGGCTGGACCCGTGACAGCTGGATAAAGTAGAGAGAGCATGCGTGGTGCACTGAGCAACACCGGAGGACAGCCTGCTTCTTGCAGGGGAGCTCACTCTGGGCGGGCTTCTTTGGCAGAGGGACAATGTTGGATCACAGGAAGCTTGGCTCACTTCCAGCTCGCTCCTGGCAGAAAACTTGGTGAGAAAAGGGTGGAAGAATTTAAGGTGAATCCAAACCAAATTACCAGAGTCCTTTGGCTAAGCTGTGGGAGGTCTTGGGTGGAAAACCAGGGAATTTAATAAAGCAAAAGGAAAATTGACTGGGGGTGGTGGTGGTGTAACAAGGCCATTGTATGTCAAACCGAAGAGATCCATGTTCTGGTGGGGATTGCCTTCCGCACAGCAAGAGTACAGACAGAGAAAGGTGAGAATATCAGAAAGCCAAACATTTAATAAATAGGCTAGGGACAATAGATTTCTAGTTTTTAATAACTGTGCTATTTGATACTGTTTTTTCTTTAGGTCTCTTACAAGTTAACATAAAAAATACTTCCATAAATGTTGGGTGATTGTCGGCGGTACTTTCCCAGAAAAATTTTTGTCCCAGCTGTGGTGCTGTCTTCTTCCTCCTCCTCCTCCTCCTCCTCCTCCTCCTCCTCCTCCTCCTCCTCCTCCCTTCCTCTTTTCTTCCCCTTCTCCTCCTCCCCCTCCTCCTCCCCACCCTCCTCCCCCTCCTCCCCCTCCTCCCTTCCTCCTTTCTTCCTCTTCTCCTCCTCCCCCCTCCTCCTCCCCCTCCTCCTCCCCACCCTCCTCCTCCCCCTCCTCACCACCCTTCTCTCCTCCCCTCCTCCTCCTCCCCCTTCTCCTTCTCTCCTCCTCCTCCCCCCTCATCCTCTCCTCCTCCTCCCTCTCATTATTATTTTGTAAACTTGACACAGACTGGAGTCACTGGGGAAGGGGATCCTTACCTGAGGAACTGCTCCATCACATTGCCTATACGCAAGTCCTCAGGGCATTTTCTTGAGTAACGACTGATGTGGAGGGCTCGGGGCACAGTGGTGCTGTCATGCCTGGACAGATGGTTCTGGGCAGTATGAGAAAGCAGGCTGAACAGTCTAGGCTGGGCAAGTCCTTGAATAGGGTTCCTCCATGGTCTTTGCTTTAGTCCCTGCTTCCAGGCTCCTGCCTGCAGTTCCTGCTCTGACTTCCCTTCATGATATACTTTGATGTAAGTGTGAGATCAATAACCTCTTTCCTCCCCAAGTTGGTTTCGATCAGTGTTTTATCATAGCAACATCAAAGCTAATCAGGACACCAGGCAACTCTCCTAGACAGTTTACACTCTGCTTTTTTTAAACTCCCACACTGGCTCCTCCCTGTTACCTCAATGGTACTTACACTCCATGACTTGCTGACATCAAATGCTGAGGCAGATGCAGTGCGAGAGGTCTCCTGCACTGATATCAGTGAGTATCAATGCAAAGATGAGTGGTATTGATCTCACAGTACAGGCCCACTGAGAGTGAAATGATTCCTCTTCTGCAGCAATCCAATGGTGGCGGGGCGCCCCAGGAACTTCTTCTACCCACTGACCAACACAAAACAATTTCCTGTTACAAAACTTCCGTGACACCCATATGCTTGTCTTGGCTAATCCTGTACTGATTTTTATGGCCTTCTAAATGTACCCTGTGTGTGTATATTCCCCAGACAGACATCGGAAATAGAATAAGGAGCTTTTGGTTTCCTTTATTTCCATTCAGAACACACACACAAGAAGATGCCTTGTAGGCACTTACTGTATTGTATTGTAGGCACTTATTAGCTATATGAGGCAGTCTTCAAGAGTGTTCTGACTTTTTTTCTATTTTTTTAATAATTGGATAATACTTATTAAGTATGTATAATGTATGAAGCACTGAGCCACAGGGTTTGACTATATGAGCAATCTCAGACCTCTCAAATTAAGGAGGGCATGGGGACGGCCAGGGGAAACAGTAGGAGAGATTCTGCTTTCCTCAAGAGTCTCTTTCTAGACGGATATTCTGTCTTGAGAGACAGATGGATGGTAGGTAAGTAGGTAGGTAGATAGGTAGGTAGATAAATAGATAAATAGATAGATAGATAGATAGATAGATAGATGATAGACAGGTAGACAAGTAGAAGAGAAATTGTCTAGAAAGTAGCAGTGAGAATCACAATATGGAAAACTCAGAGAGAAAAGGAGAAACCAGACAGAAAGCCTGGACCTGTGCATTCAGATGACCTAGATCGTTCTTCAGCAAAGCTTGGAGAAGGGTGCCTGTGTTTAGTATAGGGAATGTCCATTTGCGGAGCCTTCTGCTACTTTACACTAAGTGAGGTCAGCTATAACGTAAAGCAGATGAAAGCACAGCATGCTCTCAGCATTTGACAGCTCATATGAGCATGCATGTGAACCCAGAGGAGGTCAACACAAGGGAGATGAGCCTGGGGGAGGTGAACCCTGGGGAGGTGAACCTGGGAGAGGTGAACCCTGGGGAGGTGAACCCTGGGGAGGTGAACCTGGAGGAGGTGTTGATTGCAGTGCCCTGGCTGCCCTCTTCCCTCCTGGAATGCTCCTCTAGCTATCCAACAGTTCGTGGAACCTCTGCAAACAGTGCTGTTGTCATATCACTGTCAGAACAGAATCCTTCCTTCTCTCTCCCTCTCTCTCTCAATATCACTTCACTTTAAAACTTCATACAAGGTCCTTGGGTCATTTTTCTTCCTATTGAGCCCTAGTTATTGCTTATTAGTCTATTTCTGACTACCATATTTTTCTACTCCTTTTATAGACCCTAGTCTTCTGCATTCCTATTTCCCAAACTCTATTCATCTCTCCTAAAATCTTGTAAAAATGTGGGCTTTCTGTCTTTAAAGTTATTTTATTATTTGTAAGTGTGCGCATGTGTGTTTACTTGAGTGAAGGTGTCTTCCGAGGCCAGAGGCACTGGATCCCCTGGAGCTGGAGTTACAGTCAGTTATAAACTCCTTGACTTGAGTGCTGTGAACTGAACTCAGGATCTCTGGAAGAGCAGCAAGCGCTCTTAACTGCTGAGCCACCTCTTCAGACTCCCCAAATGCAGGTTTTCTTAAACCCACTGACAACCCTCGGCCTCTCTTTCTTGGGTCCATCCTTACAAACACACTTGGTAGAGCAGCAGACTCATAATGTCACTATGCCATGCTGCTTTCCTTAATTACACGGAAATTGATGGCCACCTCAGGGAGAAGCTTTAACTCACGCAGCCTCTGTAAACTTCGCACACTACGGTACAGCATAGAACTGACAGCAGGGATCCTCCTGTGTTGGCTGAAATACCTGCTTCCCTCCATTCCACAGAGGGCAAGGAAATGCCCTAAATTCTGACATGGATCAGAAGCATTTGTATTTGATGAGGAGAGACCAACTAACCTTTCATTAAATCCAAATCTTGAGTTGTTTTTGCTGGAGACATGTGACTATACTCTAAAGAAATATTATCTATAGTTTACCAACCCTTCCAAGAATTCTACTAGGTAGTGGACCATTATAAACCAAAGGTTTCCAGGTCACCCCGAATCACTAGGGTCAGGTTAATCTCTGCCTCTAATACTGCACATTATATGTTCTTATTTCTGTGTAATCCTTCCTATGCGTCACGATTTAATTTCTAATGTACATGTCTTTAAATTACTGCACAGAATATTTCTTTTTCTTTTTTACTACCTTAGCAAAAACTTGAGGCCCCAAAGCTTGAAAGGGTACATAATTCTCTCATTGATTCCATAAACCTCGGAAACCTCAAAGCCTCTGAGATTCTTAGTAGAATAATTGGCTAAATGACAAATGAAGCCGATTTTAGCTACGCGTGCTAAGAAGTCAAATCAAAGCTAGCAAAACAGCTCCATGTGTGAGGACAGTTCTAGATCTCCTGGTAGACAAGGAAGAGAGCTATATTGTATCTGCTCCCCAGAGAGTCTCCCCAGGCTCTTACAGGAGGACTCTCTTACCCTCTGAGTTCCTATGCACAAAACAAAGCAGTTAGACTCAACTATGCATATTTTCTTGAATTCTTTCTCTAATCACACGCTAGTCATTGGAGTGTCCCTGCTCACTGCCAGCAGGTGTATATCATCATCTTTGGTTTGCTGTTTGTCACTCAAAACAAAATTTTACCATCGTCATCCTCATACCTGCCCTGCCTTGCTCTTCCCTTCCTTCCTTCCTTCCTTCCTTCCTTCCTTCCTTCCTTCCTTCCTTCCGTTCTTTCTTTCTTTCTTTCTTTCTTTCTTTCTTTCTTTCTTTCTTTCTTTCTTTCTTTCTTTCTTTCTTTCTTTCTTTCTTTCTTTTCTTTCTTATTCCTTCCTTTTGTCAACTTTGGTCAATGAAATATTTCAGCAAGATTCAGAGAAAGGACAGAGAAGTATGCTGTGGTGTATCGTGCCTTCTCTCTGATTCCTCTGGCCCATGTTTGCTGGAAGTTGTCACCTATTGAGCAGAGAGATCAGTCACACAGTGTGTCTTCACATATCTGCTGCTTCTGGGTGCTAATATAATTATCCTCTCCCCTCTCTCCTTCAGGCCCAAGTATGTCAATAGCTTTCCAGTCTTGCTAATCTCTCAACACTAAGTCCCTTGTCAATTCACATGATGCTTACCAGATCTCTGTAAGTACTTTCTGTGTTATTGTCTCAAGATTCATTTGAATTAGGCTTTATTTTCTTGTTGGAAGCTTGATACATAAAATTAGGTAATATTATATATGCTTTAAAGGAAAAACAGCAGTATGATATAAAGTATATGAATGGAAAATAGTTTTATATTGTTAACCTAATCAGACTACATCACAGAACTGTACAGGTATCAGGAGACACAATCCACCCCCTTTCCCCCCTGCCATCCAGATAACCTGTGAAAAGATGGACTTGCTTAGCAGGGAACCATGTAGCATGGTGAATACAATATATAGTAGTCCAACAAAGTACAGACATTTATAATGCTATTTGCTTATATATCTGTATAAATTTATGTATTTTCTATTGATGCTGTAACATATTATTACAATTTGGCATCTTACAAACATATGAATATATATGTGTACACATACATATCTCTTTATACATATATCTATCAATCTCCATCTATATCATCCATATCTATCTATATATATCTTTAAATATATTCCTTTTATATAGTTTGGGAGGCCAGAGTTTATAATTAATTTAACTAAGCTGAAAGCAAGATAGTGACAGGGCCATGTTCCCGCCCTCCTGCCTCCCCTCCAGAACTACATTCTTCACATTCCTTGTAAATTAGTTTCTTCTCAGTTACTGTGATAAAATACTTTGACAAAGAGAAACTAAAGGTCCCATAACCTTCCCAAATAGTGCTATCAACTTGGAACCACACCTTAAAACACATTAGCCTATGGGGTCATCAGTTCTCATTTAAACTAGTGGCATGTCTCTTGGCTTTTCATCTTCAAAGCTATCTTGTGTCAGCGATCACACTGATTTTCTAGTCAATCTCTCTATGCTGCCCTCTTAGAACATTTGTGATTATAGTTAGGGCCTCTCAGACAATCCAGAAAACATTATGTCTATCCCAACATCACATCTTCCGGGTCTCCTTTGTTGAATGTTTTAGAGATTTTCTTAATAGAAAATGACTTAAATTATATAGGTCTTGGTTAATGAGATTCAAATAGAAACTCTTCAAGTTGGGACATTAGACTCAAATGTAAGTTAGAAAAGAAATGAAGCATTTATTTTCAGGAAGTGGACAAACCGATATGGCCTTCAAGAAAAAAAGCACAGAAACAACAATACCAAAATATGCCCCTTTGTAGCTATCACGATGGTAAAGGCCTATAGAAAAATATCCCAGGAAAATTGATCCTGATGGATGACTTTGAATGAAGTTGATGTTTTATAAGTTCTAAAATCATTTTAGATAAATCATTTAACTTCCTTAAATCTTGCAACAATCTTGTGAGATATTTATCTCCATTTTAGAGATGAGAAAATCTAATCTAATATCTAGTAAGTCATACTAAAAAGTCTTAAAACTTGTGAGTCATAGAGCAAGTGATTATTGGCAACCTTACTGTTTTTGAGCCTTGCTTGGTATCTTGATGATGAAGAAGTATGAAATAATGGTAAAATAGTGTTCAACCACAACTTCTTATACCAGTCAAGGTGTTCACAGCTTTCACATTCAGAATATCTATGTTGGAACTAAAGTCAATTGGTATTCATCCATCATATTGATAGAGAGAAGGAAAATGAGTATTGTGGTGACTTAAATGGGAATTCTTCCCTAAATTATCCCATATTTGAACATTTGGACAATTGATGGTGTCATTTAGGGAAGCTGTGAAACTTTTAGGAGATTTATCAGTAGGAGCAGAAAGAGGGTCTCTATTACAACAACAGGAATCAGTAAACACTTCAGTAATAGCTCTCAATATTAGTGGTCTTAATTCCCCAATAAAAAGACACAAACTAAGATTTATCTTTCTACTGCATCCAAGAAACACACCTTACCATCAAGGACAGACATCACCTCAAGGTAAGAAGATGAGAAAAAAAAAAAAAAGTGTTCCAAACAAATGCAAGCAGAAAGTACGATGATGTAGTTATTTTAAGGACAAAACAGACTTCAGGCCAAAACTAATCAGAAGATATAAGTAAGGATTATGCATATTCATTAAAGGAAAAATCTATCAAGAGAATATTTCAATCATAAACATTTATGCACTAAGCACAGGTAGTCCAAAGTTCATAATGAAACACTACTACAGCTAAAATCATATATTGATCCTCACACAGTGACAGTGGATGGCATAAATGCTGCATTCATTCTAATGGATAGGTTATCCAGACAAAAACTAAAGAGATATGCTGTAGCTAAATGATGTCATCAGCCAAACGGACCTAGCAGACACCTACAGAACATACCACTAAACACTAAATAGTATACTTTTTTTTGAACAGTCCATGGACCTTTCTCAAAAATTGACCGCATATTAGGACACAAAACCAGTGCCAACAGCTATAAGAAAATTGAAATAACACCCTGCATCCTATCTGACCACCATGGATTAAAGTTGGATATCAATAGCAACAGAGACTATAGAAACTCACTGAAGCTGAAAAACTTACTACTGAATGAAAATTGGGTCAAGACAGAAATGAAAAAGGAACTTTAAAAGCCTTTATAAAAATTGTTGGGAGTGATACAAAGAAAAACACTGGGAAAATGTATAAAATAATAAATCCATTCAAATGTAATCATGCATATGCGCCCGTCCCAATTGCTTGTTGATTTAATTTTTCTAAATCAATTATAATAGATTGCACTGACAACCCAAATTCTCTGCACATCTGAAACAATAACCTGCAGCTCCTTGACCAGGATGTGGGATTCACTTTATTATCAGTCACTCTACCCTAGTTTTATACTTTTGTGTGCACAGAGTATTGTGTCAATTCTGAGTGTGGTGCTTCAAAAACAATTCCAGATTCTACTGAGACTGTCAAACTTGTGGGTAAAGAGTCCTGCCCAACTTGTTTGGGAATCAGAAGCACATGGCCTGTTCATTCCATTGGACTGGCTCATAGCCAAGCCCTGACTGTAGAACAGCTCACATGGACTGAACTTAAATCACTAAGTCATATGGCCAGAATTAAATCACTGTGCTGAAAACCACTAAGCAGTAGATATCAGATACTTCAATTTTGCTGTTTTCTTGGAAATTTTCTTTTAAAACAACCAAAAAAAAAAAAGTTCAATCTTCACACCACCATATAAGCACAATGCAGATTTGGAAACATGAAGTTATACTTTCTAACTTCATACCCAGTTTGTTTCCACTATGTTTTTGCTTTCTCATTTAGAAAAATCTCACACGTTGGATTACATAACATTCAAAGATCATGCTAATTCTAAGATTCTTTACATACTGATGGTGATGTTGTTACTGAGAAATCTAATACATGGTTTATGCTCTGTCCCCATGAATATCTGGGGAGTCACAGGAACCATTCCCATGATAACACATGTCCTTTTGGAGACCTTAAAATGCACACCAGATTTCTAATTTGCACTGAGAACTTGGCAGGGTCCAGACATAGATGAGCAAGTCTTTATTTCCCCCCTGTTTTGTGTCTCCTGTTGGTAGCATTGGAAGTATTGTTTGGCTGAGCTGAGGATCAAGCATAGGACCTTACACAAATTAGGTCAGTGTTCCACCACTGAGATACTGAGATACATCCCTAATCTGCAAGCTTTTTTTAAAAAGTACATTTTGGTTTCTTTCTTTCTTTCTTTTTTTTTTTTTTTTTGAGACAAATTTCAGTGTGTAGCTTAGCCCAGCATCAACTTCCAGGTCCTCTTACATCAGCTTCCCAAATGCCAGGATTAGAAACGCGTGTTAGCACACCCAGATTTCTAGTGCAATTGTAAGTAATAAGAAAATAGAGTTGTTTGGTGTGTGTGTGTGTGTTTGTGTGAAGTCCTAGAGATTTATATACTATAAATATGCTATATGCTATACTGAATGGTCATTCACTTAATTGGAAAGTAACAGCATTGAAATGCAGAGGCTAAAAGGAGTCTGTCAAAGTCAGTTTGGCAACTGCAGGTATTGACTATCTATAAAGATATGAGTTTCTCCAGCCTTACTCTGGATGTGCAAGATTAGCATTGTTCCCTCTCTCTCTCTCTCTCTCTCTCTCTCTCCGTCTCTCTCTTTCTTTCTTTGTTTCTTTCTTCTTTCCTCCCTCCCTCCCTCTTCCTCCTCCTCCTTTCTTCCTTCCTTTCTTTCTCTCTCTCTTTCTTTTTTTTTTTTTTAGAATCAGAGGTCTCAAATGGATGAGGTCATTTCTGTTTTCTTTTGAAGCACATCTCCATTATTTATTCAGGACTTGCTGAAATATATGCTCTTTATTTTCTTACTTGCTCAAGAAAAAATATCCTGCTACATCTTCTTACCCATTTCGGGTCCATAAGGAGTGGCAGATAATACACAGCCAGCATCTGCCGTTCTTCTGGCTCGGCAGTGTGACACTTACCTGCTGAAAAGCCCAAAGAAATGTGCAGTGAGGCTTAGTGTACAGTAAGTATAATGTAATCAGTGGCCATTCAGAATATTATTCTAGGCCGAAACTGTCATAGAAAAAGGAAAAACCTACAATGGAATTGGAATGACTGTCTCTAAAGTACGAGTAAATTGGGTCACAGGCATCTATTTATTTTATCTGATGATATGGGAATTCCTAGCAGTAATAATACTTATTTTCCATGTATGGATTGAAGGAATACTTCTAAGTAAGTTGACGTATTTATCTCCTTCAGTCTTCTAGCAGCCTTGCACATTGAGAAAATATTATCCCTGTTTGTACAAATAAGAAAACGAGGCTCAATTGAGTGATTTATCCCCTAACATGCAACTTGGTTGCAAATCTGCATCAGAATTTGTAGCCAGTGAATTCCAACCCTGGGGTCCTGCAATAGAAAGCAAGTCTCTGTTCATTCCCTAGTCGCCCTGTTTCCACTGGTGTTTTTGTAAACCTTATGTTTAGAAATGGAAAGGAAGGAAATGGTAGAATAGTTATCCTGCCACATCTGCTGAATGTGGTTAATTCATTGGTTTTTCATGAATATGAAATGCTACAGATGAATATGCATCTATTTATATAATAATAACACACTCTGGGAAGACATTTGTGGTTGAAATATAGATGCATTGGTTTCAATTCTAATATTGGTTTAAGTAAATTATTTCTTACTCTACCTAATAAATATACCCATTACAGTTAACTTCTCTAATTTGGTTAAAGGACCTCAGGTTTATTCAACAGTGAGTGTACATTGGTTATGCAAACCAATAACTGAAGTTCATCCATATGGCTTTAATTAGGATGCATAGATTGAGAAGAAAAAGTGAAGAGACTTCTGGCTTTGATTACACTTGTATCTGCTCCAGTATCAATGTCTGCAAAGGCAAATATGTATTGGCTTCACTTAATACATGCTCATTCACAGACACCGTGCCTTGGCTCAATTTCATGTCTAAGGCTTTCATTAAAAGATATTGTTTGTCTATGTACCAGTTTAACTCATGTCATTCAATTATCTGAGAGTATTTTCCAGGCTTGGGAAATAATTGCATATGTTGAAAAGAAGTTGGTTGTGTTGTGTTACAAAGAAATCAGATTCATTTCAGTGAAAACTTCTTTGGACTTCTGGAAACTGTACTGCCTCCAATATATGTGCTCGTCTCCAAATATGCCTTGTTTTCCTTTCAGGACAGAGAACTCTTTGAGGGGAAAAGGATTCCTTCACAAGCAACAATCATTTTCTCAGGGGGTTACTAAACTTTCCCACCAAACAGAGAGAAGCAATTTTATAAAATCAGTGACTTATTTTACATTGGCCTAACATTTATTATCTTAAGAACAAAAAATATCTTTTGTAATAATTTGGGCTTTTGGTGAGACTTTTAGTTAGCTGGCCTGCTTTCATTAGTATGTACTGATTGTATAAAATGTATGTCATATATTTTACTTATATTCACTCCCGTTACAATCTCTTGTCCCCTTCTATATTTTACTGTTCCTCGTCTTTCTTTTCCTACACACACACACAATGTAATATAATGTGACGTGATGTGTGCATTATGTGTAATGTGTTTGTGTGTGAGGTGTGTGTGTGTGATGTGCATGTGTGATATTATGTGATGTGTGTATGTGATGTGTGATGTGTGTGTGTGTGTGTGTGTGTGTGATGTATGTGTGAAGTCATGCAGGCCATGGCACATACGGGAATGTCAGAGTACGACTTTGTGGGGTCACTCTCTCTTTCCACATTTGAGTGAGTTTCAGGGATGAAACTCAGGCTGTCAAGCTTGCACAGCAAGCCTGATAAAGGTTTGTTTTACCTGATAAAGCATCTCCAGCCTTAATACATAGTTTAAATCTCACATATGACAGAAAAAGTGTTATTTGTCTTTGAGTTCATTTTATTTCACTTAAAATGATGATCTAGTTCTATTAATTTTCCTGCAAGTGACATAATTTTGTTCTTCATAGATAAATAAAACTCTACTCTGTGTATGTACCATGTTTTGCAATTAATTCATCTATTGGTATATATCTAGGTGGCATGTGATCCAATTAAAAATGAGCTAATGAGATGAACAAACAGTTCTCAAAAGGTTAAGTGCAGATGGCCAGTGTACAAATGAGAACTGAGAACTGCTCAGCATCCTGAGCTTTCACAGAAATGCCATCAAAATCACACTGAGATTTAATCTCATGCAAGGCAGAATGATGATCATTAGGATAGTAAAAAACAAAAAAAAAATTTCTGGTTTGGAACCCATATACTCTGCTATTGGGAATGCAAATTGCTCTATCCACTATGGAAATCAGTATGGTGCTTCCTCCAAAACCTAAAAATGGAACTATCGTATGACACAATTTTATCACTTGTTAATATATACCCACAGAGCTCTAAAGAAAGATGAAATTACATTGTTTGTTGCCAATCCAGTGTAAAGAATCTGATGCTTATAAAATGTAACTCCACAGTACATAGAGTATTGCTTACAACATAGTGGCTCCAAACAGAGGGATAAAAAAGAAGAAAGAACATATTTAAGTGCATTTAGCTAATAATGTACCTGGGATCTGAATTTTCTAGTTTCCTGAAAATCATGAATACTGACACATGTGATAAGCCGAAGGTCAGGCATAATGGTCCAGAATATGTCATCTTCTATGCTGAAGCAAAGACCTCCGAGACCTCCTAGGATTCCAGGAGTTGTCATTATTGATTCGAGAAGCTGGAGGTCTGGGGTCAGTGGCGGAACACTTTTCTAGTATGCATGAAATTCTGGGTTTGACCCCCGCAGGACTACAAAAAACCAGTTGTTCGTGGTGCGTGCCTGTAATCTTAGTCCTTGGGAAATATAGGCAGGAGGATTAAAAATTGAATGTCACACTCAGCTACACAAGGGCATTTGAGGCCAGCCTGAGATACATAAGACCATGCCCCAAAACGTGGAGAGTGGAATTTTACCGGTTGCCAAAGCTGACAAAACAGGTTGACTATGAGAATGAGAAAATATTCCAGAAAAGAAGCAGGACCATGGAAGACAAACCGTATTAGAATCTCTTCTTTCTTTTACATTCTTTCTTGATCTGATTTCCTTTTCTTCTTTTTTTCTTTTACTTAAAATATATGCAAAAAAGTGCAATGTTATGAACACCACAAACGAGCCAGGTATTCTGGTCATTAGGCCGCAGATATCCTTCTTACAAAGTTGTGGTGCCAGAGACTCATCAGCAAATATTCTTTGCTTTTCATCCAGAAATATTTTCAGTCTGTAAAGTGTCTTCTATCAGAAAAGAAGTGTCTCTTGTGGCAGTGAGAACTTTCTAAGATCTTATCAGTTCAACTCATAGAGGACAGTTTATGAAATTGATGTAAAAGTTCTCTAAGTCTGCAGCACAGTTGCTTGACTTGCTAATATATACCCATATATACACATTAATAAAGGAGACAGTCTCAGAGGAGAGAACAGTATAAGTAGCATCTTTAGAATTCATCATGTATATTTTCCCAAGAGCTGTATTGTGTTTGCGATTCATTCCCATATGTTCCTCTTTACTCCTTTTTTTAATTAGAATTTTAAAAAATTTTTCCTCTCTCATATAATACATTCTAACACCTTTTCACCCCTCCTTTTATTCCTCCCATCTCTCCTCCATGTTCCCTCTCCCCCAGATCTACCCCCTCATCCTCCCATTCCCACCCCATTTCTTCCCAAGACAGAGCAGGCTTCCCAGGGTTACTGCTCAAACATGGCACAAAGAGATACAACAGGCTCAGGTTCAATTCACTACTTCAAAGGTGGACGAGGCAACCCAGTAGGCAGACAAAGTACTCAAGGGCAGGCAAGAGGTTCAAGGATACACCCCTCTATTCCAGTCTGTACGAGTTCTGTAAGAGTACCAGGACAGATGACCGACCTCAAGACACATTTGGCGGATCCAGCAGGTACCATGCCTACCGCTTCAGGCTCTGTGAACCCCTAAGAGTGCTGGTCAGTTGATTCTATGGGGTTTGTTCTCCTGATGTCCTTGACATCTTCACTGTCTCCTCTGGTCCCAGCCATCCTCCTCCAGTTCTTCTGTGGGGTTCCCTGAGCTCTACATTTTGTTTGGCCCTGGGCCTCTGCATCTGTTCCCTTCAGCTGCCATAGGGAGCCTCTCTGTTGAGAATTGGGCTAGGTATTAACCTATGAGGAGAGCATAATAACATTAGAAGTCCTTTCCTGACTTTCCAAACTCTAGTTTCTGGTGTGCCCTGGAATATCAGTCATGATTTCCCTCTTTTAGCACGGGGTTCTGCCCTTCCATTGTCACAGTGGATACTGCATGGAGGAGAGACCACAGGTTGAAGTTTTTGTGGCTGGGATGGGATCCCAGTCCCACCACTGGAAGCCTTGCCTCCTTACAGGAGCTGGCCTGTTTAGGCTCCCTGTCTGCCATTACCAGAGGTCTTCACTAGGGTCTCCTTCAATGATTCTAGTGAGTTTCCACTGCACTAGGTCTCCCTACTCTCCCATGTCCTCCAGTTCTGTTCCTCTTTCCATATATTCTCTATCTCCATCCCTCTCCACCTTTCTGGTCTCTTCCCTTCCCATTCCTATCCTTCCCTGTCCTTCTTACATCTTCTGTTCTGTTTCTCCTTTACCAGGGAGATCCCTGTGTCTCCACCGGAGCCCTCCATATTCCATAGTCTTTCTGGGTTTGTGGATTGCAACACCTTTGTCCTTTGCTTAACAGTTAATACCCACATATAAGTGAATATATATTCAGGATGATTTTTTTTTCTAGTTTCTTCCATTTGTCTGCAAAATTAATGCAGTCATTTTTTAATAGCTGAGTAATACTCCACTATGTAAATGTGGTATAATTTCTTTATCCATTCTTCAGTTGAGGGGCATTTAGATTATTTCCAATTTCTTGATAGTATGAACAAAGCTATTGTAAACATAGTTGGGCACACGTCTTTGTTGTAGGATGGAGTATCCTTTGGTATATGCTCAGGAGTGGTATAACTGGGTCTTGATGTAGGTCAATTTCTAATTTCCTGTGGAATCGCCATATTGATTTCCATAATGGTTGTAAAAGTTTGCATTCCCATCAGTATGTAGGAGTATTCCCTTTGGTCTACATCCTCGCCAACATGAGCTGTCCTTTGTGTTATTGATCGTAGCCATTCTGACAGGTGTAAGATGAAATCGCAAGGTGGTTTTGATTTGCGTTTCCCAAATAGTTAAGGATGTTGATCATTTCTTTAAGTGTTTCTCAGCCATTTGAGTTTCCTTGTCTGAGAATTCTTTGTTTAGATCTGCACCCCATTTTTTAATTGGGTTATTTAATTAGTTGATGTCTAGTTTCTTGAGTTCTTTATATATTTTGAATGTTAGCCCTCTACTGGAAGTGGAGCTGGTGAAAATCTTTTCCCATAATGTAGGCTGCCATTTTGTCTTATTAACAGTGTCCTTCGCCTTACTGAAGCTTTTCAGTTCTTCTTTACTCCTTTTATGTTCCTACCAAACTGTTTTCTGCAGCACAACTGGGATCAGAGAGAGGGAGAGTGGGAAAGAGAGAGAGGGAGAGAGAGAGAAAGAGAGGGGGAGAAATAGAGATAGAGATGAGAGAGAGAGAGAGAGAGAGAGAGGGAACAGAAATATAAGATGAAAGGAAAAGAAATTGGGAAGTTGGAGATGTGGAGACATTATTGCACTGTGAGATTTAAAATCTTTAAATAAGGCTGGATTTGACTCTGCTTGTAAACTGCCTAGTGTATATGAATTTCCAGAACCCCAGTGAAAAGCCAGGCATCTGGTTAACATCACTAACGCCAGGGCTAAGGGAGCAGAGACAGGCTTGCTGGCCAGTCTGTTTGCTCTTCTAAGAAAACATGAAGTGGGTTGGGAGTTTTGCAGTGTTGAGGGAGGAGTGGGAGTGGATGTGGTCAATATTCTCTGTATAAGATTTTAAAAGAATTAATACCTTTTTAACTTAAAAAAGAGGGTTCCCATAGATGTGCCCATAGGCCAACCCAACGTAGATATTCCCTCACACTGAGACTCTCTTTCCAGATGATTCTTGCTTGTGTTGATGTGGCCATTAAAATTAACTATCACATATATTAAGGTCATGGTTCAGATTCAATCTTAGTCATTGATCACCTTTGTGATTTTGGGCATTTTTTTTTTCTATTTCTCTCAGCTTCAGATTTCTTATCTTAAAGTAAAACACAATTATGGTAGTTATGGCAACAAATTAAATACTTAGCACAGTGACTGGAGCACAGTAAATGCATTGCAGAATAGGTAATGATATTACATTTTAGTATGACAACAAAATAGCAACAACACTGCCTCCAAACCCATGTTAGACTCGGCTTTGAGCATTAAATATTCATCTTTCTTGAGAGTTCTTTAGATTATGATAGATAGTGAGGCCAGGGTAGACGTAAAGAAAGTACTCTTACCATCCAGGAAAGAGAATTAAAAAATATTGCTGGTAAACTTCTCTAGGATATGAATAAGTTTTAAGGGGATAATGTATAGCTTGTTAAAAATACTGAACTGTGTCCCTAAAATCTATGCAGACTAGATCATAGGTCTTTTCACACAATCAAACGCAAATGTGTGAGATGTGTTAACTAGCATACAGTAACCATTTAGTCATAACATGGAAGTGTCAACTCATATTGCATATTTTAAATATATATCATCTTAGTTATCAGTTACCTTAAATGGAAGAATGTATTTGAATAAAAAGATCATTCCCATCCAAAAGATAACTGTTTAAGTCGACTCAGAGAATAAGGACTGTTGAAGTCTATAACTAAATGCAAAACTGAAAAATGACATTGTCAGAATTAATCAATACTGCTTTAGGACAGGATAGCTAAAAATCTGGCCATTCAGAAGTGATCTCTGTCTACAGAGATGGAAGAAATTAGAGTTTTCTGAAGAACGTGGTCTGAGTTGCTAAATCAGGGGCGAAAGCTTCGATGATGATGGTGTTGATGGCAATGATTGCTAACAGACGCTATTATATTTTAAGCTAGGTTGTAATTCATGCAAATATAACCATTAAGCCAAGAAATTATTGTTGATTTCTGGATAAGGATGAGGAAACCAAAACTTTAAAAGTTAAAGGACATAATGCAATATCGCATCAATAGAACGTATCCAAGCTGCAGACTGCATGCAGAGGTCAGTACTCATTTACCCTCATTTAAGCTCCATTGTGTCTCAGAAAACGTCATCACAAAAACACTGAGATCATCCAAAAGGTCTTGAGATGTCATTAGAAGAATAAATAGCATTTCATTGTCCCAGAACCTAATCCGATCAATGGCAATCATTCAAACACTACTAAACTCCGCAGTCAGATGTTCCTTCTGAAGCTATGCTTCCAACATCAGAGATCAAGGTCTAACTTCCCAGGCCTGCTTGCCTGTGTTCTGACTTGACCAGTACTTGGCTCAGGCCCTGGAAATAGCAGTCTAGGATGGAAACAGAAGGCAAACTCCTTTCCATACTTTAGTCGATTGAGATGGAGAACTAATTTTGCCAACTTCCAATTTATGCTCAGAGATTAATCTTGTGAATTAATTCTGTTTATGAGCAAAGCACAGCAGTTGTGGGAAGGAAAACTAGGCTGACATATTTTGTTTGTTTCATAATGTTGCACTATGAACTTGGAGACTCACATTCTGCATTAGGTAATTCTTTTTAATTTAGGTTAAATATTGACAGTATCGTCCATGCATACAGCATCCTGTGATCACTTTCTCCTCTTGCCCTAATGTCTTCCTTTTACTTTTCAGCTAGTCCTCCCTTTCAAATCATTTTGTGTGTACACGTGTTTTGCAGTTAGGCATACCTGTTTTGGTTTCATGGTTCTGATGACCACATCATATTTAAGACAATTCATAGCATTTCTCCTAAATTTCTGGTTCTCACAGTCTTTCTGTCCCATGACTCTTCACTGGCCTTGGAGAAGGTGATGCTGATGTCTTCTTTGTGGTTAAGCACTCAACAGTCATTTATCTCAGTACTTTGACCAGGTCGATGTATTTGCTTCACAAAGAACATCTATGTGCAAAGCTAAGAGCAATAGGTTAGACATAGAAACATAAATATTTAAGAGACAATTTGACTACAGATCCATTCAGCATTTTTGCTAATCACCAGTACTAAGTTTTTCCTTAAGGCCTATGACCTCTCCAGCCACCAGTTATTGATCAGATTTATCAAAAATGAGTTACCCATTTTTTTTTTATCAAGAGGCATGAGTTACCTCTTGTGGAGCAAGTCATGTATCCAATCAGAAAGCAGAATTCTTCACGTAATAGCCATGCCAGTATCTAACCAGTGGGTTGATCTTTTCTAACAGGTTGGTATTGTAGCATGCAAGAACCATATCTGGAAAAGACCATTCATTAAGTTTCTCCTCAGCAATCAAAATAACACATTATGGCACTATAGACACTAGCCAGCAGAGAGGAAGCTTTCAGTTCATTTGCATTTTGATTTCCTTGTGTCCTATATTAAAGTGAGCACTGTCTCCAGCAAAAGGATCTATCTAGTAATATTTTCTAAGGACACTTTTGTACTCTTGACACTATTTTTCAGCTGGTCAACTCATATCAGGGATTTTTGCATGTGTGAAGCATCTCAATATTAAGCTACCACGTAGCATGCAATGAGAGAACTGCTCTTGAAACAGGGAGAAAGGGAGGGACAAGTCAAATGTTCCTAATATAAACAGAAGAATTATGACATTTTGTTGTCAAAGAATTTCCTAGATTCACTGGACATTGATAAAACAAACAGAAGAAGTTGTTCTATCCCAAGACTAGTTAACATTAAATAGGAGTTTTGTGTGGTGATGATAGTTCTATGAAATGTCTGAAGGAGCCAATATGACTCCTTCTGCTGGGTTGTTACTGTATCAGGAGCTGTACCTCCCTCTACTCAACATGGTCAGTGATTAAAGTCTTAAACCTTTTTTAGTCTCTTCTTATCCTTTCTTCTCTAGAAGATGGCATTCCACTCATTAAGTGACTTCTTCCAAATGATCTCATTTCTGTGTCTCCCCTGCTTGCCTGTGGAAAAGAGCTGGAAAGTGACTCTGGGAAGCAGAGGTAGTCTTTCTCATAAGGCTTCTATTAAGATTGGCTGGAACCATCAGAAAGAGCAGTTATAATTACATCCTTGATGCATCTTCACTACCACTGCCCCTCACCACCATATTCAGGAATGTCCAAGAGCTCTTCAGGTTTGTATATGCAGAGAGTAATCCAGAGTGTGACTTTGGGATGCTGAAGAAGTGTCTGGCATGCTATCCTTGCTCACTGATCCTCCAATTGTTACTGAATGAAAGAGACTTTTCTATCTAGTTAATGTGCATAGCAGGTCTCTCCAATGTTTGTAATTGATTCTGAAATGAATATTCTACCAAGCAATCTAGAGTTCTTTTCAGGTTCTCTGAGGACACGAAGGTGGTTTAAATCCTGTAGTCTAACATCACCCTTACCATGAACTAGCACACCTGAGTATTATAAATACTTGGACTGAGAGAATAAAGATGATAGAAATCCAATCAGTGAAGTAACTCTGAATGAAAAAGCCCCGGCACAGAATAATAATAACCATGAAAAACCAAGAAAGCACAACTCCCATTAAAAGTATACATTTCATAGAACTGGCTACAAATGATGGTGAGTCAGGCAAAAATCCCAATGTTTTAAGCTATTTTAAAGATTTGTTTTTTATTTATTTTTGGTTTTACCTCAACTATTATTTGATTTCATATCTACTTATTTATTTAGTCTTGGCTCATTTTGGTTTTTATTATTTATTGAAAGTTTCATACATGTCTACAATTGTCTTGACAATAGCCACCCTTCCTGTCAAATCGCTCTACTAACTAAATGTCTTCCTTCCTTCTTTCCTTCCTTCCTTTCCTTAAGTAGTTTTAATTCACTGAATCTTAGTTAGTGCTGCCCATAAGTCCATGAGTTTGGGGAAACTACCAGTGGCTAAAGTACTAAAGGGAAATGGCTTTCCCTTCCCCAGCAACCATCAACTGCTAATATGGGACTTGAGCCAAGCATGGGACTTGATAGGCCCTCTTCAATCCATGCTGGCCTTTGGAACGGATTTGCTCCTGTACAGATCTTGTGCTGTTAACCACAGCTGCTGGGAAAACATGTGTAACAGCCATATCACGTCCAGAGCGTTTCATAACACGCTTTCCGATTCTCTTGCTCTTTCATTCTTTCTGCCACTGCATTCTTGATGTTTCCGGAACCTAGTCAGACCTTTTTTTGACTAACTGACTTGTGATTATTTAGTCTGTGCTGTAGAGGAATAGACCTGCGTGAAAGCTAGGAAGTGTCTATATTCCAGTGGTCTATATGAAGTAATCACATTCAGAGGCTTGTGTTGTCTAGATATAATGGAGAAAGAATGTTAAGAATGTTGGTACATACCTTTAATCCTAGAATTCAGAAAGCAATGATAGTGTACACTTTTAATCACAGTATTCAGAAGGTAGTAGTGGTACATGCCTTTAATCCCAGCACTTGGGAGACAAGAAACAGAACTCAGAAGGAGTCAGGATCAGACTGGAAGTGGCATCTGAGATGAGACAGAGTGAATGGCAGGCAAAGTGACAAATCAGAGGAAAAGTTGGCAAAGTGAGTCAGAGAGAGGACTAGCCCAGCTCAGAGCAGTCAGTTACAGTGGGCAGTATGAGGTGAGCATTCTGAAGCAGGCAGATGGGGGACAAGACACAGAGACAATGAAGCAATCTGACTGGGGATAAGGCAGAGAGGAAGAGAGACACAGAGACAGAGACACAGAGACAGCTCAGCAGAAGTCAGTATCAGACAGGAAGAGTGAGTCAATCTGAAGCTGGGCAAAGCAGTTCAGTCTGAGGCAGTCAGAGAGTCAGCCAGAGTCTGCCAGAGTCAAAAGAGTTCGGTCAGAAATGGCCTGCTCAGAAGGTCAGTTTTCAGCCAGCAGCTTGGAAGAGAGTTTAGGCCAGAACAACGAGTGAGTTGAGTTGAATCAGAAGAGTCAGAGTTCAGAAGGAGCTGGTCAGAGTGGCCCAGTCAGCAGTGAGTCTTGAAAGTTGATTAGATTGTACAGAGGTTTAAATGTTTGAGGCCGAGGATGAAGACTTCCAGTCTAGGCCTAAGAGTAGATCGAATGGAGGCAGAAACACTCTGGGGCTCTAGCATTAAGAGCTGGTAATTTAATTAGAAAAAAAGAATAAACCGCCATTTACCCTGAAATGTGGGACCCTAAAGCGGGCGAGGACAAAGGAGCAGCAGAGATGGACCTAAAACCTGGAAAAGTCTCACTCTGAGAATAGTTGGAGTTTGGCGTCTCCTCTCCCCAATCAAAACCCCCGGATGGGCCCACAGCTAAAACTCCTGCCTGTAAGTTTCACTTCTGTTGCCTGGTCCAACTCTGTTTTCCTCAGAGCACCCCCCTCCACTGTTTTTCCAGGAGATCATCTTCTGACAGCTTTTGGCCTCCTGCTTCTCAGAAATTTGAGCTGGTAACCAAATCTCTGGGACTTTCCCAGAGACAGTCATGCAAATAAGGTACCCTCTACAACCCTGTGCTAGCCTATAGGATTCAGCTACACCATTCACCTGCGAGGGATTTACTACCCACTCCCCCCATCACCCAGTCATAAATATCCCTTTCTCCCTACAATAAACGAGCTGTTCACTGAAGCTGTCTCCTGAGAGTTTGTTTTCGCCACGCTCAAGCCTCTGCCTAAAGTCCTTCCTGCTCCAAGTCACTATAGGCTATATTCTCCCCCTCACCCCACCCCCAGACTGGTCCACTGAGCAATGGCTTGTTCACCCCAGAGAGGGGAGAGATGAAATGGGACAGATTCTGAATCAAAGTCTACATATGATAAATCAACAGTTACACTCTGTGATCTCTTTAGTATGTTTAGCCTTCTCTTTAGGCTGAAGTATTCCTTCCGATATCCTGTGTAGAGTTGGCTTATTGATTCTAAATTCCTCTAATCTGTTTTTATAATGGCAACTGTTTTTTATTTTAATAGATATTTTTTCTGGATATAAGAGTCTGTGTTGACAATTGCTGTCTTTCATAACTTGGAATACATCTTTCCATGTCCTTTGGTTTTAGAAGTTTCTGCTGATTAATTAGGTGTCATTTTCGTGGACTCTCCTTTATAAGTGATTTGGCTTTTTTCTCTCACAGCTTTTGGTGTTCTCTTTTGGTCTGAGCTTTTAACATTTTCAGTATAATATGTCAAGGAGAGTTTCTTTTCTAGTCTTTTCTAGTTGTTATTCTGTAGGACTCTATACCTGGTTGAGCATATCTTTCTGTAGGCTTGGAAAACTTTCTTCTATTAATTGAAAACATATTCTATGTCTTTGGCATGGTATTTTTCTCTTTATATGCCAATATCTCCTTTTCATGCTGGAATTTTGTCTGGCTTGATCTTACACAGGTTTTCTGAGTGATGTCACAACTACATGACTTCAGATTTGCAACCGATTCACTGTGCTTGGAAAACACTCATCCACACTTTCTAGCATTTAAAAATCTTTCTGTCAACTCTTCCATGATGATCCTTGAGCCTTTGGAAGGGGTGTATGTGTGTATATGTGTGTGTGTGTGTGTGTGTGTGTGTGTGTGTGAGAGAGAGAGAGAGAGAGAGAGATTTAAGAATGGTTACTCCAAGTTCTCATATTTATGCATTGACCAGTTGTGGGTCTCTTTATTATTCACCATCTACAGCAAAAAGAAGCTTCTATGATGAGGACTGAGATATGCATTAATCTATGTGCTTAATAGGTAAGTCATTAGAAGTCATTTAAAAACTATCCATTTAGCAGAATTAGTAGCAGGTTCTCCCTTAGGGCCTGTGACCTATATATCCACAGGTTCTTGGCTCTATAACAGTGCCAGCCCATGAATTCCTTCTCTCCACCTCCCCGATTAGCTGCATAGCTCCTCCCAGCGCTATGAAAGCTAAGATAGCTTGGATTAAACTTGTAAGTCAGTACTACCTTGATTTCTTAATGTTTTATGACTCAATATGTATGTACTATCTTCAGCAATAGGACTTTACCATCAAGTTCTAGAAGGTGACCAAGAGCAATGACAATAGCCTGTAATGTTTGGGTGTGGTCTAAGGGGCCCCATTAGCCAATAACTCTAAAAGAAGTTATCTACTTCTAGCATTGGATGTTTTATGTCATAGCCTTCGGTGTCTACGAATGGCATTTTCTTATTGTAGGGTAACTACACTTAAATTTTTACATATTTGTGTGCAGATGTTACAGGAAGCTTCTACAATAATCTGCTTCCACATTAGAGGTTTTTAGTGTTATGTATTCTTCCCAGCATTCCTTCCTTTACTCTGATTTCTAAGGCTCCAACTCATCGTTTCTTTACCCAATATTCTTCTTGCCCCCCTTTATATTACCTGTGTTCTTTTTCCATTCCTTGAAAGCCCACAGCTATTTTCTAGTTTCTTAACTTCTATGGCTACTCCATTTTAACCCTACATGTCCAATGATTCAAAGATATCATCTACATGTGAAAGGACAGGCAATTTTGCCTTTATAAGTCATCTCACTCAGAAAGGTTGTTTCCAACTCCATCCATTTGCCTGAAAATTTCATTATTTATAAAAACAATAATCCTCATCCAAATTTCAATGCTACTCTTCCCAGACATAGAGAATGCAAACTTCAAATTTATATAGAAGCATAAAAGATATCAGATAGCTAAAGCAATTCTGAGCTAAAGAAACAAGGCTGAAGGTAGGAATTTCCAAGTAATACTGCAAAGCCATAGTCATAAAGATAACAAGGCATTTGTACGAAGTCAGACAAGAAGCCTGACAGACTAGGACTAGAGATCAAGAAATAATCCTCTGCAGTTATAGCCATTTAGCCATCTGAGTTTGGTTTTGTTTTTTGAGATAGGTTCTCACTGTGTAGCTCAGGCTGGATTTGAACTCAAAGAGAGAAACTTCCTCTGGCCTTCCATGTACTGTTATTATTAATATGTACTCACATTAAAGTTAGGAGCCACTATGCCCAACTCAGCTATCTAAATTTTGATAAAGATGCCAAAAAATACACTAGAGAAAAGATAACATCTTCAACAAAGAGTGATAGCAAAACTGTCTCATGTAGGAAAATGAAACATAGCTCTATTTCTAACTATGTACAGAAATAAGTTGTAAATGTATTAAGAACAATAATGTTTAGAGCCCGAGGTTCTAAAATAGGTAGAGAAAAAAGGAAGAGAAAAATAGTTTAAGATATTTATATAGGTGAGTACCTTCTGAATAGGACTTTAGTCACTTAAGAGACAGTGTAAAAAAATCAGCAAACTGAGCTTCATGGAAATGAAAAGTTTTTTTTTTTTTCCTCACAGCAAAGGGAACAATCAAGTAACGACACAGTCTATAGAATGAGAGAAAATGTTTGCCTGATTTCTGTCTGACAAGTGATTAATATTTAAAATATATAAAGAACTCAAAAGTGAAACTCAATGCAAAAAGCTAATTAATAAATTGCATAATAAGCTTGTTGATGATGATACAAGCCTTTAATCCTAGCACTTGGGAGGCAGAGGCAGGATGATCTCTGTGAGTTTGAGGCCAGCCTGATCTACAGAGTGAGTTCCAAGACAGCCAGAGTTACGACAGAGAAACCCTGTCTCAAACGAAGCAAAGCAAAGCAAAGCAAAGCAAAGCAAAGCAAAGCAAAGCAAAGCAAAGCAAAGCAAAGCAAAGCAAAGCAAAGCAAAAGTAAATGGCAGAATGAAATGAGCAGCAGTTCTTATATGATGAAGTTCAAATAATTATATGAAAATTACTGAGTATAACTAATAATCAAAGAAATGTAAGCAAAATGTACACTAAGAATCCATTTCTTCCCAGAATGACAGTCATCAAGAAAACAAGTATCAGAGATGCTAAAAAAGGAAATCCTTACACATTATTATGTAGGACCATAGACTAGTTCTACCACTATGAAAATAATTGTGAAGATATGAGCTCCTTAATTGCTTTCCTAATACAGAGAGGTCAGCCCTAAAATCATATACACACAAGTTAACACTAAACAGATGTAACAGGTTGCGTTATATATTTATGTGTGTGTGTGTGTAACAATAACATCCAAAGAAAAAGAGGCCATCAATTTGAGAATGGAGAATGGCATGGGTTGGAGGGAGGAAAAGAAAAAAGGAGAGGTGATATAACTATATTTTAATTAAAATAAATATGTATTGACGTATTAAAAGAATATAGAACCAAATCATATGTCAAACCTGCCCTCATGGATAGTTAGGGAAAAACTTGGAAGAGATCATAAATCAAATGCACATGCAAACAAGTAAAACGCAATGTGATTTAAAAAATTAAACTAAAAATGAACCTAGCTGTACCATTCTAAGTCAACACATCACAGAGACACTTGTACACAAATGCCTACTTTAACATTATTCACAATAGCTGACTTATGTATTCAACTTCGGTGTCCAACTTGAAAGGAGTAGATAAAAAAAATGTGACTTTCTTATGCACAGTGTAATTTTTTCATCCACATAGAAGAGTGAAGTTACTTTCATTTGCAGGAAAATAGATGAAACTGGAGATCATCATATTAAACTAATTAAGTTGATGTCAAAAGGTTAACTATCACAAGTTTGCTTTCATTGTGGGTCTTAGATACTACAGATCCATAAAATCATGTATGTTTCAATGACATGAAATTAAAAGCAAACCTAGAAAGCAAACAGAACCAATGACATGAGCATAAGAGGGAGGTTCGTGAATACCAGGAGGAAATATGCTTGGAGCATGTTGTACTCTTGCATGAAAATGTGTTTTTGTAATTCTGTACAATAAAACTGTTAAAAATTTATTTATTTTATTGAATTTGTGTAAGTGTTTTGCCTGCATGTATGTGTATGTTCACCATTTGTGTGCAGTTCCAACCATGGCCAGAAGAAGGTGATGGGTCTCTTAAAACTGGGGTTCAAGAAGAGGTCCTCTGGAAGTGTAGCTAGTTATCTGAGCCATCTCTCTAAGCCATGTAAAACAACATTTTAAAGAAGAAAACAACAAAAAGAATTTCATGAACAAGAAAAATTACTAGCTGTGTCTCAAGAACCTACAGGAAAAAGTCCAGTGGGAACAGGAAGTGGGAACAATACAATTGGACTTTTCATAGCAGGAACAATCACTTTGTTCTTCATGCCAAATAAAGACTTGTGATTACAGCAGTCTGTCTTATCTCCATCCCGAGACTTCCAATCCAGACTATAAACAGTTAAATTCTGGAAACCTTTCCAGTGAGTTAATGTTTTGAGAATTCCACAGAGCCCTCTGTCTTAATTTTAGTGGGTAGTCATGGCATGTCTAGCTGACCCGAGAATGGTGGCCATCCTTAAGTCTTCCATTATGGTGGAAGAAGTTCTTCCCTGTCTACTGACATCACACTATTGGGAATTGGGAGCACTGGCTGAACCTTAGCACATCTTTACTCCATATACATAAGTCATTCTGGGTACAGTTGTGTCCTCATCATTAGATTAAATTCTTCCATCAGCTCTTTGTCTATGCTGCCAATCAATTTCCACCCCCTTCTCTCAAAATCAATAAGTAACAGAAACATAAATATTCAAGAGAAGAGAATGATCAAGAGGAGAGGTAGACAAGGTCACTGTCAGCACCAAGAAGACAATGAAAAGTTCTTATAGATGGGCATTTTTAACAAACTTTGCATACAGGACAAGATCTTGTTGAAATATTGTCTGAGAAACATGGTAGCTAGAATCTGCATTAAATTACTTACCCCAGAGAATAGCAGGTAAAGGCCTTTGCAAGGCCAGAATTGAGGATGTGTCACCAAAAGTATAGAATTGCTTTCCTATAATCATTGAAACCAAGCAACCAGGAGTTACAAACTGTGTAGAGTAATTTACTGCACACACTTAGTGAAGTAATTTATACTGTAGAGCTACAGCAGTAAAAGAGACTTTCTGACAGGGAAATTTGAAAGATTGTATAGTTCATTCAGAAATTCTAAATGCCAGATTTTAACCTCAGAGATGTGCTTTCAGATGACACCTTTGAAAACTTGACAATCTGTTGGCTATATATGACTAAGTATATGTATAGAAATATAGTAACAACTTCTCTAAAATCAGTAGTTCATATGAAATCAAGGTGCAGATGAGACAGAATGGGATTGATCTACTATGACTTTCAACAGAATCATGCTCGAAACTGTCAAAGGACATGCCTCCTATCATGGCTTCTTGATCTATTAGTGCCAGGTTCAAATCCCATCTCAAGCATGTAGTAGTTTTTCACCTACACGAAGTAAACAAACTTGGCCAAATGAAATAATATCAGTTGCTGACCCGAGGGATTCTGTGAAGATGATTAAATAAGTAAAGTATTTTCTGAGTAGCCAGGGATTTGAAGATGCACCCAATGGCATTATCATCATGACTGTTATTAGTATTCTAGTAAATGTTGCATCTTCAGGTTGCAGTGAACTTGGGGTTTTATCCACCCTGAACTTCTCATTTCAAAGGTTCTAGTTCTGTTTGTTTTCTTCTGCTGCTCTACCTAACTATAAATGTTTTAAAAATATTTTTAGACATTCAACAGAATGTACTCAAATGAAATATATTTTGGTGGAAAAGACAGAACGCTGATAGCTTTCAGAACAAGTATATAAAGCTGGTCTAACACTGAGGATGCAGACAAATGAGAGAGCCCACTTAATTTCCACCTCACTTTACACAAATCACGTTAACTATAGTTTTGCTTAAATTGCAGGGGAAAAAATCTTGCCAGTTTTTGTTCTTAAGGATTCTCTGGGGTCTCTTGATTCCCAGTGAAGTAACCATAGTAACTGAGCTTCATTCATTCACTCTACTCTTCAGTAAACCACTGTAGGGTTTCCTGTGTGAAGAATCTCAGATTTGACCACTGGAGCCGTGATGATAGAGAGCTAATGGTGCAATGGGCACTTTCCTCCCTAATGACTCATCCTTGGTGAAGTTCATGGTCCATTCATGTGTACATTCAGGGACTGCCGTTCGTTTGTCTCGCCCTGCAATGCATCTCAGTATACCCTTGAGACTCTTCTATGTTTTTCCATTCAGTTAAAGTAAATTCAGCTGGAAAGGAGTCCCATTAATTAAATTTTTAGTAACACAGGCTTAACTAGAAAAAAATATAACTCTTATTGTTTAAAATATAGTTGAGCATGCCTTGTTCCTTTGGGAATTGAAATATTACCCAACAGCTCACTTTAATTTTTGGAAAGTGATAAGAGCAGGAAAAAAATTCCTCTGAACTTCTGTCTAGTGAATGTTTTGTGATTTTTCCTATCAACAGATAATAAAGAGACACTCAAACATGTCCTCCACAATACCACATTAGAAACAATGTTGTTATGGAAAGTTTATTTAAAATATTGCCTCAATAACTGCCCTGCAGCTGTTGTTAGCATTGTGTGATGCTGTGGTGGCAGGCAGGAGCTCAGATGCACTTCAGCTGAGGCACAGAAGGGGAGACAGATGTAAAAATGTTTAGTTAGCCATGGCGCCAGAAAGTGCAATCCAAAGACAGCCCACATTAAGTGTCATTTCTTCTCAGGTTTCTGCTCTGAGGGTCAACAGAAAACACCTGAATGCTTTTGTTACGTTTTAAAAAGACAGAGTGGAGTTTTTTAATCTGCAATTATATGATTACCAGAAATCTAAAAGCAGACAGGAAGGTTATTAATTGTGTGGATTTTATTTCTAGCTTACTCTTATAATGAGGGTGCTCTTGTTCAGCTGTTAATGTTCCTCTCAATGAACAGGTGTCTGAGAGACAGATGGATTTCCATGGCGCTTTGAGTTCTGAGGAGAATAGGAAAGGTACAGAAGGATTTGGACCTGATCCTTGCTAATTTTGTGGTGAAATGCCGGATGTTCACATTGAGCCAACCATTCCCTCTATAACTGTCATGGTTCATAAAAGAGATTGAGGACTCCATTATATTTGAGTTGATTGTATGTAATTTCTATCTGTGTGAGCAGGAGCTTCAGCAGCAGTAGAGCAGGTTGGGATACTGGTCATTATTTTGCTCTGTCAAATGAAGGGGAAAATCAATTCTCAGGTAGAAAGATTTGTGTTCAGTACTCTGCTCTAGATTTAGAATGTTGGGGAAGATTTAGAAACAATTAATTATAGCGCTGTGAACCTTCAAATGAGGAAACCACGCTGTCAGAAGGATGTCACAGTTGCTCACAATGATGGAGCTAACAGTGTGCGGGAAGCAATGAGTACCTCTCAGGACTCCTGACCTCTCTTCTAGTGCCCTCGATTCTAGTGTGACAATAAACTCTAGCAGAAACAGAAATCCCTAGAGACAGAACTCCCCCCCAAAATGTACAATATGGCTATTTAGTTCTAGAAAATTTGGAATTGCAAGGACTAGAATTGACCTATCAGCACCAATAGAAAGACAGAGAAAACATATAAAGTAACTGCTTTGAAAGACTGCTTTTAGCCAGTTGGTAATGAGGTTTATAAAGCTTGGGAGAAGTCAGATAGACCACTTTCCCTAAAAGTGAAAGAAATTCAGACAGAGCCCCATTTGTTCGGTGAACTGAAAAATTTGAGATGAAAGATTATCAAGACTGAGGAAACTGGCAAAAGAGAGGAAAATGCAGGGAGCCTAGAGCCCCACAAGTCTACAGAGGGTTTATTCCTTGATATGTGTGCAAATAAAGGTCCCCAATATGCCTGTGAGGAAGGAGAGACTCATAACTGAAAACCTCCCAGAGTTCAGATTCTGTGAAGTTAACAGATGCCATGGCGTTGGCACTTCAGCACAGTGCCCTTTGATGCTCTGTTCCATTAATTTTCTTCTTGATTACTTTCTATATTGCAGAAGTTTATTTCTAGCTATGTTTAAAATGGTTGTTTTGTGCATTGTTGGGTGAGGGGCTGCCTAGACCTTGGCAAGTTGTATCTTCAGGTGTTGGCTTTATGTAAAAGGTGTTTGATTGCCCCTGATCTGCATGTGCTATCAATAGAACACCTGAAGAGCTAAAATATCAATAAAACCCCTGAGATGAAATGCTCAGGGTTTCACTGTCCAGTGTGGTGCTTGTCATGATAGTAGTTCCCTCTGCTGAAGTCTGGCAGGTTTGCACCTATGAATATGCCTTCTTGTCTTCCCTGGTGAGCCACACACCAACATCCTGCTGCAAGTGGCACCCAATGTGGTAGGCAGAAAGCGAGTAAGAGTACAACATCATGCCAGCTAATCCAACATGGAGGACAAGGAAGAATTGGAAACAACTCCAGACCTCACAGAGTCCAGCAAGGTATGCTCAGAGCAGTTTCCAGAGGACAGAGATTTTATATATATGCAAAAAATAATGAGTAGAAGTTTCCTGAAGGAAGAGGAAAGCAAGGAAGGAAATAAGGCTTTATGAAGAGAAAGGCTGTGAAAGTTAAGTGAGAAAGAGGGCTCAAAAGTGAGAATCCTTTAGAGAAAGAAAATTTCATGGTAAAGACAAAGAATTCAGCTTTGAGAATGGAAAAGGCAAGGTTCCAACCACTTTTCCTGATCATGGAGCCCATCCCAGCAAAAGGAAACAGTGTGGCTATGCTCAGGGTATTCCCGAAGCTAACTACATGGGATGTGGGAAATTGAGCGCATACTGTTTTACAAACTGAGTTTTCTGATAGCTTTGTGTGTGTGTGTATGTGAAGCCCAAGCAGGTCTTATGTTTGAGATCTATGAAGAGAATTGTGTTTTCCCTAAGCATTGATAGAAAAGAATGGCAAAGTACCAGGACATTTCAGCCAGAGATTCTTCCACTAGCCCAGGACACCCATTGTGGAAGTCATGACTTGGAGACAAGAAGATGCTGATATAAACTGACCCCTTATTTTTCCTGAAAATCAGATTCTATCTTAAAATCTGAAAAGTGTTTCCTCAGAGCCAACACACAGAAGCTGTCTTCCATAGCTGGCCAAGGTTGTGTCTCTACTGGCAACTGAACTTTGTACTGTAAGAGTCACCAGGTGGTACTGGTTTTGAAGGCATGAAGAAGGCATAGAGAGCACAGAGAGCCAGGAGAAGCTATTAGTGAAAGTGCAGCCTAGTTGCAGCAGAAGACCCCAGTGTTCTGAAGATGTTAGTACCATGGAATGACTACCAAGAACAGCAGCAGCAGAGGAGGGAAGCCAGCCAGCACATGGAGGACAAGCTGAGTGTGCTGCAGACAGTACAGCCCGAGAAGTGACCTAAGCTCTTTGGAGGATCTCAGAAGATCGATCATGAGTGAATTCCAGATAATTGGACACTGATCACATTTTTCTGCTGTCCAAAGACATTGTGGAAAGCTTGATAGATGTTTGGTTTCATTTGGTCCTTAGCAACTCTCATGATTGTTCCTTTTGTAAATGGCTTTGCTGGTGTAGTGTGAAATTGTGCTGTAGAGATAAAGCAATGTTTTTGAGATTGGCTTATACAGAGAAGGGAAAATGCTGCATATATCTTAGTTATGTTTAATTTATACTTTAGTTATGTTTAAAATGATTGTTTTGTGCATTGTTGGGTGAAGGGCTGCCTAGACCTTGGCGTTTTGAATTGTCTACAGGTGTTGGCTTTATGTAAAAGATGTTTGATTGCTCATGATCTGCAGGTGCTGTCAATAGAACACCTGAGGAGCTTAGGTGCCAATAGAATCCCCTGAGATGAGGTACTCATGGCTCCACTATCCAGGATGGTGCTTGCCATGACAGGTGATTCCCTCTGCTGAGGCCTGATAGCGTTTGTATCTATGACAATGTCTCCTTGTCCTCCTTGCTGAGCAACACAGTAGGTGAGCAGCTATATTTCTATTTGTGTTTGAGTCGGAGAAATTTATACTGAAGTGTGATCAAGTTTCTTAATTCTTTCCCCTTGACAAAATCTACTGATGAACTCAGCAGAAGAGTTCATTTCTATTACCGTATTTGCTGGTTCTCAAATTTCTGGCTGCTTATTATTATATCCGTCTCTCCCTCAGAATGTCTCATGACATTTTGTTCAGTCAGGACCCTTTTGGAACTAGATTACTTAGTGAACTGATTTTGCAAAATGTGAAGTCCATATCATAATTCTGGCATCTGAGCATTTTCAATGTGATTCTGATGATTACTTTGTTGCTTGATAATGACTTGATTGTTTTATTTTTTGTATATCTCTTAATTTTTTACTGAATATAATAAATTTCATACAGGACAGAAAAGACTGAACAAAACACCTAGATTGTTATTAGTGGGCTATCATGTTTAAAGTAACAGTAGTTAAGTGGAGTTGAGGAGTAAATTTCAGAGATAAAGTTTATGTGGCTTGACAAGCTGCAGGAGTTGAAGAAACAGTAATTATTAATTACTTCAGCATATAGAGATGAACTTCCTTTAAGTTGTGGTGATAAGCTCTGCCTCTTATAGATTTAGTCAAAAGTAGTAAAATATTTTAAAAATGAATCTAATTTGCATTATGTGGCATCTATCATTTACTGAAAGGAAAGCTTTAACTTTAGAGTTGCTTATCTACTGTTTGTCTTTCTCAGAAGGTTTATCTCCTTCTCGTGGGTACTTTTCCTAATCATTTAGGTCTGATCTGCCTTCGAGTGCATCTCACCTTCCCAAAGACTCCTGACCATTAACCCGACTTAGCTACTCACACACTTCAATATCCTTTTGTATTTTGTAACATTGTCATCCATAGGTATTATTACCTTGGTTTTTTTTTTCATTTGACCAGGACCCCAGGCAGTTTTCAGCATCTGGCAGGGGCCTAAAACAAATATACAGGAAAAGAAAGCTGCCAGATGTACATGCCAGTAGATATTTAAATCAGAAGACCAATAGATGGTACCAGAAATAATAGCACTTTAAGATATACTAAAGAGGATGAACAATAATGTATACAAATTTCTTTGCAATGTTTGGCACTTGATGAACACTCTATGATAGCAGTCCAAAACCATCACTTCCATCAGTGGCATTCCTTTTTAATTATGATCACACAGTAACACATTAGCTACTTTAAAAAAGAGAATCTTTGGTCAAAAAATTATAATAATAAATTTTACCTCCACTTACTTAATTAGAACAAAGTTTGTTCATTTTCTTCTCTTAAATTAAACTAATAAAGATATGTTATAGGTTATATCATGAGATTTATCCTTAGAAGACATGAACAAGTATCTATTCACTTCAGTTGGGGTAGTGACGGCAGACATAAGAAATGCTCCCACCCAAGTCAAGTTCAGTAAGCCAGTCAGTTTTTTGGAGTTCCTTACAGTACTATCAGTGAGGGGTTACTTACAAGGCCATGCATGACTCAAGGTCAGCTGCATCATCAAGGAGTCCTCCACAGCAAGGTGACAACTCATAGAAACTACACCCCTAGAGCTCCCTGAATGACCTGCAAGGAGCTTGACTGGTTGGAGAATCTCCTCTCCCAGCAATTGTTAGTACTTTTGTAACTTGGGGAGGAGTCATGAGGCTACCTGGGTTTTGAGACTCCCTCTTTCAACTTTTACATTCTTCTTTCCACTTTCTTCTTCAATGTTCCCCAGTTCTTGGAAGGAGCTCTGTAGGTGTCTGATTATTTTCCTCCATCAGTATTGTGCCATTGTGCCACAGCAGTAAGTCACAGTTTCAGGAGTCTGACCAGGAGTCTTTACAAGTCTCTGCAGTACAACTTCCATCATTTAGAAGAAGTTTCCTTTCAGAACCAACAGGCTGACATCAGCAATAATCCATGAGCATGAGCAGAAATGCTCAGAAGAAATCTGTCAGGCACTTCAAGTCCACTCTACCTACCTATCAGAGTCTACAGGTTTCTGAGATATGTGCTTTTTATACTGGCTGGCAGTACCAGTTGTGACTTAACCTCTATGGAGCAGACCTCAAATTCAATTGTGAAGCAACTGATCATTTACATAATAGTTGTTCTACTATTGTACCAATGGGCACATCTTTCCTGGCCTATGGTGCTGTAGCATGAGAGGTCCATAGCTTAATAGGACTATTGGATCAATTCCCCCAGCAGTACTGCAAAAGCTAACCAGCAGGGAGAAACTGCAGACTCAGCCCCAGTCTAATTTTTTTCCAGATCCTTCCTAGAGCCAAGGTTTGTATGGTCTTCAAGAAAAGGGACTCACACTAATTCTGCTATGCAACTGACAACAATGATAATAACCTTTATGACTTATGAAGTCCCAGATTCTTATCTGGCCAATACCTCACAGGGAGGTGGCCTACCCCTAGTTCTGTGATTTTTATCAAATATCCTGTGGCTTCATAGAGTGTCTTTTCCTACTAACACAGGCTGCCTTTGTTTAAAAGCTTGAACTACTGTCTTTCCTGATCTTCCGGGTTTTTTTTCTTTTCTTTCTTTCTTTCATTTTTTTTTTAGAAATCTGTAAGACATTTAAGGGTTACGGCTACATGATGAAACCTCTATATAAAGGTTATACAGGCTTTCTGAAGACCTACCACCATCCATTCCAAGTACGTACCAGTGGATCTTGTGGGGCTCAGGGAATATTTGAAAAGAAATGTACAATATAATGTAATAAAAGCATCTCATCACTTCTAACAGTTGTTTCGCCAACTGAGTGATGTCGGGTACAGCGGCATAGGCAGGAAGCAGCACCTCATCTAACCCTGCATATTCCACAGGTGTCTTCCATGAGCTTCCTTTCTTTCTTTTATGGGGTATTACTGCCTCTTGGGGCTACTAGATATCTTCTCAGCCCTGATAGTCTTAGTGGACTGGCTTGTGATATTCAGCCTGACTCAGGTCCAAGGGGGCACAGAGACATGCCATACTTGCTGCTTGATCAAGCTCCCTAGTCCTGACAGATTCTAAGCCAATATGCTGGGTCTTGATATTCTATCAGCTTCATCTGGCCTCTGATAGGGCCCAAGGCTGGGGGGATGATTTCTGTCTGCAATATGCTTTCTTAAACACAGGATACTCAGCATGTTTTCCATCCCAAGGATAAGTGTCACCTTTTATATTTGTGTTGTTTTATTGTTTATATCTTTTGAGATATAATGATATATATGATATATCATATCAGATGTCATATATCAAATATGATGATATCATTGTCATATATCAGATATGATATATCATTTATATCATTATATCAAATGATAAAAAATTTTAAAAAGCCTGTTGTCCAGGCTTCAAAGCATTCAGAAACTCACTAGCACAACATTTGAATTCCTGTTAGTGTTTTCCCTAGGGACCCTCAGCTCAACCAAAATGATGCCTGTTTTGCCCTTTTTCTTCTTTGCAGCTTTTGCCTCATCTCTTGTTTGCTTTAACACCATCTAAACTTGATGGACATGCTGATTTAGGTCATTCTGATCTGCTAAAGGCCTTCCTATCATATAAACATCACGTCTCACCCCGAGACTCAGCCAACCCACTAAATTCCTGTATCAGTCCCAACGTCCATGTTGAATCAAGCTCTTTCTTAATCCTCCTGTGAACACAATTCTCTCCCACTCAGTGAACTGGGAAACAAATACTATCTCTCCAATGTGTGTCTTTCCTCTGCTGTCTCTGTTATTCGTGGAAACTCTCCAACTAGCTGAACTGCCTGAAGGTCATGCACAGAGCTGGAGGCCGGCAGCTTTCATGAGTGGTCACCAATGCTGGGGTGGGATCTTGAGTGATGCAGCTGCCTTTGAGCCACCTATGCTCCTCTAAGTAACCTCTCATCTGTATTTTTGTCAATCAATGAAGTTTGTCACTAAGTGTAGACTTGCACAGAATCGTTTCTTTAGTAAGTCATCAGTCCCTACTTTGGGTGAATAGAGGGAAAATACACTTTCACTTTGTAAGTAGCAGCTTACGTCTGACACAGGATAGATACCAGTCATGTTTGCGGCACAATGTGTTCCGGAACTGACCCTGTAAGTCCTGGCAGTCTACGCCTAGGCTTTGCCCCTTTCTTATTCCATTACTTTTCAAGGTATTAGTTGTTGATAGGAAGAGTTGCCCAATTGCTTCTTCTCCTTGATGAAGCCATCTTATGCTGGGTGGATTGATTATTTACAGGGCGCTCACAAGAAATGAAGAGGGCAAATTTTTGAATGTTGAATAGAGCCAGAACAGGGCTGAAGTTTTAATGGATTCTGCTTTCTTATGACTTATTTCCAAGCTTTCTGAAGGATTCCATCCAGAAGTTCGGTAAACATGATGCTGTTTTGTGTTTTGTTTTGTTTGTTTGTCTTTCATAGAGTAGATACCTACCTTATATCAATCCTATTTATCTTTATCATCTGGGAAGATAATTGTGTACCTGGTTTTGACTATTATGGCTGTGGTTTTGTCAATCTTTTTATGATCAAATTCAGATTGGAAGTAATTCAGGAGGAAGCCAGCTCTTTATGTCAAAGCAGAGGCAGATCGATCAAGTAAATTTGTCTAAGTCTAAACAAATTTAAAGAAATCATTCTGAATCACTCTCTTCGTTCAGCCCTAAATCCATGAAACAAGAATTTCTCCTCACTTCTTCTTGCCTTCTTGGGCAATCACTTGAGATGGGGCTTCTGCCATCACTGATTGTATTCCAAATATTACACAGATGACATTTAGTATTGCATAGTTCTCTATTTCTGCATCAGTTTCCCAAGATTGGGATAACATGTTGTCTAGTTACTTAGCATTCTCTTCTTGTTTTGATGGATCTTCTGGGCGTGGGCTGCAGGGAGTACAAGGCTGCTAAACTACAAAACCAGCAGTCTCTGCTGTAATTCCAGGTGCATAGATCCATAGCATCTGTTGTCTTCTTTTCACAGTGTCAGCTAGTGGTTTTCTATCCTTCTTCTTTTTCCTAAGAATGTATTTCTTTGTAAACCAGTCTCTTCATTATTTAATTTTCCTTTAACTTCATTGTTTGTGTCCTTTTATTTTTCTATTGTTGTTGCCTGTGTTTTGGAACAAGAGTGCCTGCTAGCTTCCAATATGTTGGTAGAAGTTGTAGTTTGCTTTCTGAAATTGCATCAAGCTGGAGTAAAGTTTGTTGCCCCCCCCCCATCCCCTCTGTTTGCTTGTTTTGTGCTTAGGAGCAAGGATGAAAGTGAAAAGGCAATATTTTTCTAAAACAACCCAAGGCAAGAAATCACTAGGTCGGAATCATTGATTGCATGCCCCCTCATGGGCTTGTTATCCTATTGATAGTTTGTCGGAGACACGAATTAATGCTGTCTGTTCTAGGAGAAATATGATATTCATTCAGTGTTGAGTAAATCCATATATTAAAGCCAAACATTGATAAATAATGTAGGCCAATAAACCCGAAAGGGCCTATTTCCACATTTTCTAGAAGAGTGACAGCATGCTACTATTTTTAATGGTTCTTACTGTTGCCATCTCGTATGTGTGAGGGATGTTCCAGTGGTTAAGTCTCTGACTTATTAATTAGAATGCAGTTTCCAGCATGCTGATATTACCCTGAGTTGAATGATAAGCACATATTTTAAATATGAGGTTTGGCAATTGCACAGTATCTTCAGTTGGCTTGGAATATGTGACGGATAAAAGTCTCTCAGAGGTACCGGGGATTCAGATCACTTCCCGGTGAACTGGCAGTTTAAACACAAAATTAGCATTTGTTTTCTAAGGATGAAGCATGGTACGACTTTGAAAGCAGTATTTCTTTAGAAAACATTTTGTTTTTACTTGAAAACCTTCCATCTCCTGGTCCGCACTATCAAATCCAAATGTAAATATTTTGAAAGATTGCTTTACTGTGTGTATTTGGGCAGAAACAGCAGCATGGATGAGGACTTTTGTCACTACTCTCCTAAAGGAAAGTTCCTTGCTAAGACTTTCTTAACTGGTGGTTTTTATTCTGGAATTATTCTTTATATAGGTAAAAACAGTAACCACTCTGTGTCAGTTACGTTTTGTTCTTGTTATTGCTGCTCCATAGCAATTTGAAGTCTATAAACTTATAGCCACCCTCCTTAGAATTATTTATTTTTCATGGTTTCCCAATCCTAACAAAATCAGTCTCACAAGGTGATATTCAGCTTCGGAAATGGGAAAAGCCTGAACCCAAGAGTTGGTGTTTTCTGGCGTGAAGGTCTTTCCTGTAGACTGACTGTCAATTGGTTGCTCTGGAATTGCCATCCCATTAAATTTAAGTATAACATCAAAATGGAGACAGACTACTTTGTAATGTTTAGGATTTGCTCTTTTCCTATCTCTTAGTTTCTAGCAAAATGTCAATAAAAAGCACCAGCTTAGACACTATCAGGAGCTTCTTGGTCCCACAGAATAGTTCTTTTTGGGAGTATAGGAAATAAAGGCAGTTTCACTCAAGGCTTCTGGACACTGGGGAAGCCCAAGAGCTTTCCTGTCCTCAAGTGTGTTCACTGGTTTTAATGTCAGCTTGAAGAGGGAACTTCAATTGAGAAGATCCCCCACCAGGTTGGCCTAGGTAATCCTGTGGTCCATTTTCTTGACTGATGATTGATTTGGAAGGGTCCAGGTCACTGTGGGTAGTAATACCTCTGTACAGATGATCCTTGGTGTATAAGAAAACAATGTGGTCAAACCAATAAAGGACAGTCTTTCCTTGGTCGCTGCATTAGTTTCTGCCTTCAGGTTCCTGTTCTGTACCGGACTGACCCAGTGGACTGTTACCTGAGGGTGTAAGATGAACAGAATCCTTTCATCCACAAGCAGATTTAGGTCATGGAGTTTTATCACAGCAGTAGAATCCCTAAGATACGAAACACTGAGATGGCCTCTGTGCTTTCACAATGTTCTTTGGGTACTTTTCTGCCTTTATAACTGTACTATTTGGTAAAACTCTACTCATATGGAAATTGGAACACAGAGCACAAACTGTCTGGGCTTTAATGGTCTAGGAGGCTCTCTCAAAAGGTCTTAAAGCCAGGTTGAAGGAAGCTCCTCCATCCCTCGCCCAGATTTGTTTGAAGTGAAGCAGCTGCTTGTTGGTGTGACCTCTGTGTTTTAACAACTGTGCTTCATTAGTCTCCAGGGCCAAGGCAGGACTATTTCTACCATAAATCATGAAGATTTCTCAGGATCAGTCTGTTTGGAGGGGTTGATTCATAATCAATGTCATTCAAGGCAGCATTTGCTTTATGAAAAGAGTCTCAAAAGCTGTCGTCCCTCTAACCTTTCCTCATGAGGGCCCTGCTTTGGCTTACCTTAGAAGTATAAGCCATGGGATGCAGGATGCTGCTGACTACAAGCTTCTGACATATTCTCTTTTTTCCTTCTACCTTATTACTTTACATGATATGCCAAAAGGGAAGAAGAGGAAATAGTCACAGGCTTGACCAGGAAATAGGTGTTTAAGACAACTTGATCCCTGATTAAAGAAACCTACAAATTACTGTGTTCAATTTTACAAAAGCTACTGAGTGTTTACTATTTGTCCAAGGAGAAATATAAAGAATATCATCTCTCGAAGGAAGGGATTCAGGCTGACACAGATTCTTAAAGGAAAAACTGAAAACAGCACAAGGTTATACACACACACACACACACACACACACACACACACACACACACACAGAGACAAAAAAACTAGATAGCTATATGTGGAAAAAATAGAGATCCAATTTCAGGATAATCAACTCTGTTTGGGGCAGAGATCTCCCAAGGTAGAGTATAGGCAACCACAGTTTGTCTAGTTAGGAGGCAAATAAATATAAGGGCTATATTTGGGTCAGGGTGGAATTGAGAAGGAGTGCTAGCATGAGAAACCTTAGGAAAAATGAAGATCAATAAAAGCCTTTTCCCTTGGGAAAAATTATTGAGCATATGTTTTATACTAAAATTTTGCACTTGCTGCATATCAATGCAAACAAAACAAAGTCATGGCCTGAATCAGCCATGCTGTCTTATAGCATGGAGACACACAATAAGCAAAACATGTATTGTAGGACAGGAATTATGGAGCCATGAGAGATCTCTGTGAAAAAGGAGGTCTTCAGAATAGACAGCAAAGACATGAGAGCAAGGCACCGAGATGGAGTTGGAGGAAGAGCCCACCAAGCAAAGAGAACAGCAACAATGAAGGCCCCGCGTGAACCCAATAACCGTGTTTTTAAAAAAATGAATGAATTAATTAAAAATACCAACAAGCAAACTCTGGAGAGTGATGGCAGACTAAGCGCAATGTCAGCCAAGGCCAAGTCCTTGTAGCTCTTTAGACCTTCGTGAGAACTTTGGCTTCCCAGCAACATAAATGGTACAGAACAAGATCCAGGCAAAGGAATGACCTGCTGGGATTCATATTCAAGTTGCTCTTTATTACTGCCATTCTGATGTAGCTATGACAACAAGTCTAGTTAGGAGACAAGTAGATAGGAAAGCATGGGATGTACCTGAGAAATGAAAGTAGGACACTATTTCTGCAACTTTTAATAGATCTTGAGGCATAGAATCAATGAGAGAAGAAAAAGGACAATGGGAGTTTCAGTTTTCAGTAGGCCTTTCTTAGGTGCTCTGCCACAGCTTGAGTTCCCTTCTATAGGAGAATCAAAATGCATAAGGGTCTCTAAATTAAGGTGTGGTTGAGTCTGTGGTTGAGACGTTATAGGACTGAAGGAGGTTAATACTGAAGGCAGAATGTGAATACAGTCCAGGATGAACAGCGACTACATGAATGAAAGTTCAGGGCTAACAGTGACTACATGAATGAGAGAAGTAGTAAAGGAGAGGGCTAACCGAGGACTAACCTGAGAGCTTTTCAGAAAGTTTGCTTTTTGTGATGAATGAGGTTAGAGATAAAAAAGAAAGAATGGCCAACTCCCTGCCAGAAGTTTCAGAGTGCTTTCATTGGCCCCTACCGTTATCCAGGAATTCGTCTGTCCATGCTTCCCAAGTCAGTTGCAAACACCTTCACGCCAAATACATCTGTTCATACGGGAGAAAAAAAAATATCCTGTTTACACACATAGAAGCCTATCTTTTCTCTACCTGTGCAAACCTTGGAATTGTCTGTTTCTGATCATTTTCCACCCTGCTTTACAGTCCGCCTAGATTGTGTTCCCTGTCCAGAAAGTTTCCCATTCCGTGTAGATGCTACTGTAATTCCCTGGCTTGATGTATGAAGACACAGTTATCGCTGCAGCGGGCTTCCCCACACGCCTTCCATCATAGTTACGGCTCCAGCCTAACAGGAACTTCGCTGGAAATGAATGCTAGAAATCATAATGGCATTTGGTTCATGCAGCTTTATTTAGGGAAATGCTATCTGGAACATGAAATAAGGAACTGCCCTAGAAAGGTATAAACAACTGAATCCCACAAAGGCATGTTTTTGTGTCAAGAATATTGTTTCCTGGCAATATGTTCACGATGTTTTTATTCGCAATCCATCCCATCTTCTTTAATTTTACTTAAAATTAATTTATCGACTTCTTTATCAAGTTAAAGACTGCGAGGGTGATTGAGTTCCTCGGTTGTGTATGTAAACAGGAGTCCTTATGATGGCATAAGAAATGATGTCAAGAGAATACAATCCTATTTCTCTCTGTGGTTCAGTCAAAGCCATTTTAATTCAATGCATATTTACAGAGAATCTCCTATTTGTAAGACTCTACTTGGGTGCTCTATCTATCCAATGGTGAATCATGGGCTACAGTGCCTTTGCTCAATGTGTTGTAGCTAGATATGGAAATTGTACAAGATACAAATATAATAAAGATTCATCAAATACCATGAGATGCAAAATTCTGTGAACATGAGAGGAGAGAGGGATTACTTCCCGCTACATATACAGGGAAGTGCCTGCAAGCATCTTGCACGGGAGCCAGCATTGGCTGACAGTGGGCTCTGAGTGTGTCTAATCATGAAAACAGAAAAGCTGACCAGTTGAAGGTATAAAGTGTGAGTTTTAAAATAGTAAGCGAGTGAATAAGGGTATTCTAAACTAATGAGAATGAAAGGACTAAAATACAAAATGAAGAAGCATCACAGCATAGGTAAAGGCTCAGGGATACTGAGAAAACCAGTGGCTTTAAAAGGTTGAATGTCATGGCGCTGGAGAGAAAAGGACCACCCTTGATCAAAAACTTGATTCCCTTCCGGGGAATGACAGTTATATCAACAGTTCTAGACTAGAATGCAACCGAGTGACACGAATGCAAATCAGGGGATGATGGGAAGATTAAGGCTAGTGATGAATGACTGGCTGAGGATAATACTTGCCTCCATAAGTCGCTTTAGTAGAAGATTTAAGGGGATTTACTTTACAGCTAGTTCAGGAAGATGATTTATAGGCTTTGGTGATTTTCTGGATATGGGCATTGGAGGTGAAAGCGAGATTGATCGTGTTGGAGCCCATGAACTGAAATAAGCACTCAATGCGAAGGAAAATAAAAGCCCCTGTAAATGAAGAAAACTTATTTATTTGGTTGGCTGCTTGATAAGATAGTGTCTCTTATGAATTTTAATATATTTTAAGTAGTTATTCATGAAAGACTCAAAGTTACCTGTGGGCATATTCTATCTTCATGTTTCTATCTTTCTCAAAATATGCATCAAGTAGGGTGGGCTTTTACCCTCGTCCCTTCCCCATGACATCTGAGTTTGCACTGGGCACATGAAAACACTGTTCACCACCATGTTTCCAAAGCACTGCCATGAGAAATGTAGGCTAGATGCTCTTATAAAACAATTACAAAAGTTATCAGCCCCGTGGTTATTCAGATTTCAGTCTCTGAGTATTTAATTGCAAGGTCGCCACTATAATCGGCTGTTAGCAGAGCTATGTAGTTAGTGTGTTCCTTACTCAGTTCCTGAGCAGTGCTGGTACTTAATCGACAGGCATTGGCTAATTCATCTCAGCTCAGATAATTTAGATTTAGTTGTATATTTTAATTACTTGGTAGTAATGTAAGATTTTTGGAGGTCTATAGCTCATAAAGGAGTTGTAATTTTTAATAGCACATGCAATAGAAAATAAAAATCAACCTATTCATTTATATGACAAGCCCTTTGTTATTGTAAAAGAAGCAAAGAACTTTTCCCTAACAGATCAGTCAGTAGATTTTTCATATGAGTAAATTCCTTTGAACAAAATAGAAGAACTTCCAATGCCATGGAGGTTCCCGTTTGCATTAATCACCCCCCAAGGTTGACACCCTTTTCATGAAGCTCTATTATTCTTAGGAAACGGCTTATTCACATTAACCCTCCCTCTAGACATCTCAAGGTTGCTCCATTGCTAGAATAAATTACATCTTAATAGTAGTTGGTGTTTTATGATTTACAGAGCATTTGGCTATCCTTTGTCTCATTCTCTTAACAGTCTCTCAATGTTGTGATACAAAACCCAAATCTATTATGGGAAAATTATCTTTCTCAATAGGCTATTGAGGCAAAGAGATATTTGAAAACTGGGCCCTCATATGAACATTAGTCACTGAGGATAAAGATTGCTTATAGTATATGGCTCTGAGGGAGAAATAAGGATCTCTTCAGGATGTAGAATACACAGGGAATTAGGGAATAGGTCTTGAGTATCACTGCTTGGTTTCAAATTCTGTCTCAGCTACCTAGCAATTGTATGTTTCCCAAAGCTTTCTTATTTCCCCAACATCATACTCATAGGATAAACAGGATGGATAGATGAAGCATGGAGAACAATATTTTCTACTCCATTTTATAGCTCTCCAAAGACCTGAGGAGTATTTGTATCTGAATAAAACATGGATGTCCACAAAGGAAACTCTGACAACTAAGTGTCACAGTATCTTTAGAATTATCTCCCAAGTACCCCTATCTCCAACAAATAATCCTCTACTAAAATTTTTACTGGAACAGCTGCTTACAGGAAACTTCATCTTCAGATGCACCCATTCCCAGTTTCAGGTTTTTAGTCTCTTTTGGGAAATAAGAATCAGTTCTATTTGGTCACAATCAGTGCATTTAGAGGTCATTTCTCCTAGAATTTTTACTGCAAGCAAAGCTATACTTCATGGTTGCAAAATAACATTGCTTACATCTTTTCTGTTTGAAGATGACATGTGCAAGCAAAATGCTACTTAATATGTTTGTCTATCATGGTTTAGCTCTAAAAATCACATCAATTCCTTTAACATTATAAATATTGGATTAGCTGCAAGTTATTATAATGCCAGTTTTAACTCAATGTTTTGAAGTAATATAAAATGTCAATAATGTAGAAACAAGTTAACTAGCAAATAAATTAATTCAATATCCTTGTCCATATATATTTATAGCAAGAAGTTTTAGCTTAATCTAAATGGGTGATAACGAGGTCTTTATGGTTTGAAATTTATGATAGTTTCAGGTCTCAATTACAGGAGTCTCCGCTATTGAAATGGTTTCTGCTGCTGGATATAGAAGCAAGGGAATGAGTGATGAGACTTTATTGGGGGACAGATAAAGGAATTCATAAAGAGAATTTGTAAAGATTTGACTTGAAACTCTTAAGGCATGAAGGGACATAAGAGTAGCTACTAGGCTTCGGCTTCAGCACTGTAGGGGTCCACACAGGCAGGACACACTGTCTGGCAGGAATTCCTCACACATCTCTAGCAGTCAAATATACATGTTCTGCTACAGTCTAGAGGGAAAAAAACCTGGCAACCCAGAGACTCAAATGAACACCAAAAGAGGGAAAAAATGCATTGCTGAAGACTCTCCGAAGAAGAAAATATTAGAACACATGAACTTTATTTCCAGAGCTAATTTGCAATCAGTCTTCTTTGCTTATTTTTTTATTGTTGTTGAGCTAGGATTGTAGAAGAGTTACCAAACTCATCCAGAATTCATCTATACTGCTTCTTCCAGTGGCAATATCTCAGTGCATTAATACCAAACTAAGGTATTAATATTTACACAAGATCTATAACCAACCTGTAGATTATTTGGAATTTACCTACTTTGCTATGGTATCATATCCTGGGCATTAGTTCTTGCAATGCTTTCTTGACCATTCTTTCACTCTTGTGACATGGCATTTAAAGAGATGTTTTGTAATGTGATTCCCAGCTTGAAATGGTCTGTGACTTTCACATTTTAGCTTAGGCTAAGGATAGGATAAGGGATTCATTGTGTCCTTGGTGCTACACGGCAGTGGGGAGATGATGTTCTATATACTCCCAGAGATGTACCTTGGTAAGCTAGTTGGGATGATTATTAATTAATTAATCTCTCTGATTAATCTCTCTACTCTTGCCATCTTTCCCTTTGCACATGCTAATCATTAGAAGCAAGTCACTATTCCAATTTGCCACCAACAAGAGAGAATGTGGCTCCATCTCCTGAAGAATGTTTGAAGCCATGTTAAAACTCCCATGGGAGCTGAAGACATATCTTTGGTAAGACAATCTAAGACTATAGCAATATGTAATTCCTCTGTTGAGATCCGCTTATAACTTGAAGCAGATATTAGGAGATTTTCATAGAAACCTCTTTCTTCTCAAAAATATTTTTAAATGATGAATTCAGTGTTAACAAACTACAGAGGTTGTATATTATATCTTGTGTAAGAATTAACTGTTTGGACACATATATTCATAACTAGTAAATTCATGATAGCCTGAAACCAAAATCAATTCAAGTTACTGATCATTCTGGTATGAATTGTGTCATTATGTGTATATATATATATCCACTGGGACTTCACTAGGCAGTGCTAGTGAAATCATGGTTATTGGAGGAGACTATACAACCACTAATTTACAGACAGGGAGAATCCCTAACAACAATCTATAAATTTCTTTTGTACCCCTAGATACGTGTAGTCTTCACTCCCCATCAAAGAAGCTTATTTTTGCAACAGGTAAGAACTTTTCTTTGTGTGTGTTTTATGTTCATCAAGGTAAAAACAGTAAGGACTGTTGTACTGCTTCAAGAGACTATCATTCAAATTCCAAAACTTTCACTGGATGAAGTTGAGAGTTGAATTTGAAAACTTGCAAGTTTCAAATAGAACCATCAGTGTGAGCTCACTTTGTATATGAGATGGGATAGCCAAGGGAAGTTATTTTATTCTCATTTCTAAGAGTTCTTTCCTGCCATCTTAATTATATGGAAATTAAGAGAATAGTTTTTTACTTCCCAATCAGAAAACCGTATCAGATGATTTGAACCAGCAACTGAGACATGCCTAAAATCGCTACAATTCGGGGGAATTTAGAAAGACTACTGATAATTCTCATCACCCCTTTCCTAACTGCCTATGCTAATCTGTCAGCTATTCAGCTCAACACCATACTAATACCTGAGCTTATTTGCTTTCCAGCTTGTATTTTGCAGAATACCGCCTTTCAACACACCCAAAATTTTGATCTACAGATGTTTTGTCACACTTAGTCTCTTAATGTGAATTCTACTTTTTATTATTATTTAGGGATCTTTTATAATGGTTTTTTAACTTCAACACAGATTGTTTCAATAATCTGAAATTTAATACAGCTGAGCTACAAACTTGAAATAATAGAGTGGTGTTGAATCATTTCTTGATTGTTAAGTCAATAATCATGCTATTTATTCTATGACAAGAGCCTCTTCCTGGATCAAGTGCAGAGTAAGTAAAACTGAACAAACTTACTTGCTCTGGTCTTTAGTAACATGATCTGTTCTTAGGCAGTAGACTTGACTCATGAGATCTTTGTCTTATTCTACTTATAAATTTAAGAGTGTGCTTTTCCTTACAGTTGTTCTTGGAATAAGGCCAAATCCAATCCAATTTTGTCTTTATGAAAATTTACTATTATTTTATGTTATTTGCTCATGTCTTTTGTATACGTGTTTTGTTTCTAATACATCTCTGGGTAAAATTATAGTTAAGAGGCAATACTGTTCACAGAAATGGAGGAGCTTTTTAAAGAACAAAATACAGAGTTACGAGAGTCAACTTTGCTACTCCATGACTCTGACTCAATGCTTAGTCAGAATTCACTTCTGTATTCATTATTTCTTCATTTTTTTTATTAGTGAAAGGGAGACAAAGAAACTAATAATATAGCCACACTTGGAAGAGCAACGAAGCGGTCCAGTGAACCAGAATTCTAACCTCAGAGTCCTTACATAAGTCTTAGGTTTAAATAGAGGATTGGAGGTAGATTTGGCTAAGATTACCTTTTAAGGTAATATTAAGTACCTCTAAGGTACTGAGCCTCTGTCTTTCATTCCTTCCATCATGAGACTTCTGGAGAAATTCCGGTTTCTTGAGATCTATTTTCTCAGTAGCGATAGTCAATGGAAGAGCCACAAGTGTTTGTTTAAAATGTATTCACTCAGACAACTCAGTGGATAAGGGCTTGCCATGTGTACACGAGAATGTGACTTTGACTCTCTAGCGTTGTGTAAATGCTGAGCTTAGACATTTAGACATGTAATGCAGATATTTGGTTTCGAGCCAGCCAACCTAGATGAAAATGGATCACTCCAGGTTCAATAAGACACTGTCTCAGGAGAATGAAAAGTGAAAGAACAGGGTATCTAATATTCTGGTATCCACATGCATATCACAGTAACGTACATATCTGTACACACATGCATTTCTCTCTCTCTCTCTCTCTCTCTCACACACACGCACACACACACACACACACACAGACACCTTCATTCCTAGATATTTACAACCCTCCATTCTCTGTTCATATATCACTTGAGGTGAAATATACATGTGCCTGAAACAATTATCATAAACAGACGAGGACCAGGAATGAAGGTCAGAAGACACTCAGTCCCAAGTACCTCACTGTGAAGCCTAGGCTGTCTTCAAGCTAGGACTGTTTCAGCTCTTTCAGCTTTGCAAGTGCTGGTGATCAGAGATCAGCAACCACTGCAGTCCTGAGCATGACCCTGTTTTGATTCTGAAGACTTCCCTGTCCCCCAAGGGCCATCTCTGAAAATTGTTTTCTGAAGATGGTTCAGGTTAACTGTCAGTTTAATCTCCACTGTTCCTCACCAGGTTGAGATCTGTCCTGTTTGGTCTGATCTGCTCCCATGGTTGGAGGGTGGGGAGAGTCAATAAAGGAACTGAGGACTGACTGCCAATAAACCTTTATAGCCAATTTTATACAACTAAGATGTGTGCAAGGAGGCTTCTCGAGTCCGAGTTATTTAGTACCCCTTTTTGTACTGCATTGCTGTGAGTGGTACTCTCGTCTCAGACGTACAGCGCAGGTTCTTTGGTTGGAATTTGTACTGTGGAATGTTCAGACAGCAGGTAACAAAACATTACAGAACCACAGCCAACATAAGCGTCATGGAAAGAAAACTAGCTTGGGGCCACTGAGGTGGCTCAGTGGGTAAGAGAACTTGCTGCCAAGTCTAATTGTCTCAACCTCATCCAGGAGCCCAAACGATGGAAGAAGAGAAATGACACCTGCAAATGTCGGTTGACCTCTACATGCCTATGCTAGTGAGTAGACACTCACACACAGAATCTAAAAAAAGAAAATTAAAAAGAAAATTTGTCTGAAAACTAAGTTCTTGTTCATAGTTGGACTTCTTAGATAACACAACCCAGACTCTCCGGAAGAGTTCCATTGAGGGACTGTCTACATTGGATTGATCTATGGGCATATCTTGTGGGGATTGATTACCTTTAAGTAAGTTCATTAACATGGAGACACCTAATCTACCCTGGTGGCACCATAGGCAGATGTTGGTGAGCTGTGTAAGAGTGGAGAAATGGAGCTGAGCACAAGCAAGAAAACACACATGCATTAATATAAATCTTTCTTCCCTATATTGCTTTTTGTCAGGCATTTTATCATAGCCACAGAATGTGAACAAGGACAGTGACCAGCATCTAATAACGTTTATCTGGTAAGAGGCATGCTAGGAGTCGCGGGTGTCAGGGCCTGTTTATCTTTACATAAAGAGCATAGACGAGGTGAAATTGGGAACATGTGAACATGTGAATGGGCTTGGTGCAGGTTAGCCCCACTAACAGCTCTAGATGGAAGGATACCAGCTTAGTGAAGTGCTGTCCCAAGCCTTGTACCCGAGGAGGCTGATATGCTACATCAGGGAAGAAAATAAAGTTAACGTATAAAGGATCCAGCCACAGTTGCAATACTACACGGAATTGCTATAGAGCCACCTTTTGTGTATGAATACAGTTTCTACTTTTAGTGCAAAATTTAGAATCTCTGGCTCAGCACTGACAGAAAACAAACATTAGACTTCTTACACTTTAGAGAACAGTGCTATTAAATACCAGCAATCATTTTCTGATGTACGATTGTGTATCTCATACACTCAATAGCAAAATGCTTATTTCTTCAGGGTAAATGGCCATAGAGCATGATTTCAAGTAGCACTTGTATATGTTTATAAAGTATAATACTTATCCCACACAAAACAATTTATATACTTAATTTTCCACTTTCTGAGCGGAACGTAAGTCATTTAGTCTCTCTTCCAGCGATCAGCTTCTATGGCTGGTCCTCTGAGTTGGCATTCCCTTCCTGGATGACTATGAAGTCTGAGGTGACACAGTCTCTTCTGCACTGAGTGCCTGTCCCTTCAGCTTTTCCTTATTAGTCAAAATGAACCCTGTGGTGGCCGTATGCATGCCGCCTGGGAGCTGATACTGTCAGACAGTGACTCCAGAATGTGTCAGATTTTTTCACTTAACAATCCCTTCTATCAGCCGTCTGAATATCTGTGCCGTCTGTTGCCACGCACGCCCAAGTCTCCGCACAGAATCAGTCCGTGTCCCCCACTGCGAATATGTCACGGAGAGCGGGAGACCCACCGTGTGGGTGGCCTGGGGTCTTCCTAGCGGGGTACGAGGATTATACGCTCTTCTTTCACGCCATCCAGACTTTCTCTTCTAAGACGAAACTCAAGTCGGCGGCTTCAGATTTGACTACTCCTCACGGCTTTGGTTAGCTTTGTTTCTTTTTCAATATTCTAAGCCTATGAGGAAGACATCTAGCCTGATTTATGTAAGTTGAGGAAACCGAATTTTCTTACTTTTGCCAAAAATTTACAATTATGAACTACTAATTATTTTCCCTATTTTGTTTTCTATACTCTGTCCACAGCCATGGAAACAACTTGGCTATTTTCTCTATTCTTTGATTTTCAGTACTTATGCTCTTTGGGAAAACTAAGGATCTTCATGACCCTTGCGACTCCCTTCTTTGGGTAGTATGTGTCTGTCTAACTTCTTCCTCTTCAAAGTTTGCTGTAAGCTGTTGATCTGTTTGTGCAAAAATTAGACCAGCTAGTTTTCTGTCATACTCCGCGGCTTTAATCTCTGTAAACTGCCCACCGTCCTTTCTTTCAGTCCTGACTCTTCTGATCCTATGAATAAGCGTAAAGAGACCTTTCTGTGCAGCCAGCTGTGTGGTTTCCATAAATCCTTTCACTTGCTAAACGTTGACCTCCATGAAACACAGACAAGCATCCACCTGCACTGCCTGAGAGCTGGGTTTCAAAGACTATGCACAGATGGTGGCGAAGCCTGTGAGAAGCTACACGCACAAAAGTTTCTGTGGCTACAGAAACCTGAAGAAGGCTCAACAGAATGTCGTGATTTGACAGATACATGCCTGAGACAAAACACAGTTATTTTTCTGTCATACAAAGATAATAAAATACTACAACTACTTACCCAGGATTTTCAAATTATTTGGAAGTTTCTTTATCATGCAAGCCTTAGTAATAGTCTAGGAAACATGTATACATGTATGTATGCACACATACATGTATATATATGTGTGTGTGTATGTGAATGGATATGTGTATATATATATGTGTGTGTGTGTGTATATACATATATATGTATATATATGTATATACATACACATATATGTTAGGTGTGGAGTTTTTTGTTTTTGTTTTTGTTTTTGATGCTGGGTCTTTTTTTTTTTTTTTTTTGGATATAAGTTCTGGCTATGTAACCTGACCTGAAGCTTACTATGTAATACTGGTTGATCTCAAACTTGCAGTAAACCTTCTGCCTCAGCTTCCTGAGTTCTGGTATTGCTGGCATTGACAAGCATATCTGGTTTTGAAGAGCATATTTTAATATGATAATACATAAAACCAATTCACCGCTTACTCTGTGCTATGATGTATCATTAGTGAATTATGGCTATCTACTCTTATGTGTGCGTGTCTATATGCACTAATTCAGTAAACACTTGCGAATTTGCTGTTTGATAGCACATACTTTGTCCCTGTGTACCATGGTAAAGTTATTATATTATTAGGTAATGGAAGTTTAAAATAGAACACATTCATAGTAAATAATAAACAGGAAGTCCAAGTGAAAGGATGATTATATCATTTAATGATATATATATTTATATATCATATAATATATATATATATATTTCAAAGTTTCAATATAAACAGATAAAATCTCACCTAGAAAGTACCTTTAAATAAATATGAAAGATACTTGGAAAGTTCAGTCATGCATTTAAGAATTCTAGGCAAAGGGAAATCGAAGAACAATGACCACAATATAAGGATCGCTCCTTGCTTACACGCATGCATATCATGTCCACTATAAACCACTGCTGGGTCAGGGAACAATGAGGAAGGACAACACGGCTGAGAAGCACACCCGCACAGTAGTCAAGATGTAGAGCCACAGCTGGATACATAAGTAGGCATTTTGCCTTTTACTGAATTAGAAATATCAAGTCACTAGAGGCTGTTGGGAAAAGTAGCGTGATTTTACAGCTTTTAACAGGATCATTTGGGCTGCTATGTTGAGGTCAGCTAGTGTAAGGGACAAGGGCAGAAGGCGAGAACTGAGAGCCTTTCAGAAATCCTGCTAAAAGGTAGCAATGGCTTGGACCGAAATAATAGCAGGACTATTTTCAAGATAGAGGGTCAATTCTAGTCTTTGTTGTTGGTGCTTGTGGTTCTCCCTTGAGTCGCCAAAAGTGAGCAGACAAAACTACAGGAGAAACTGTTAGTCTATGTGAGGGAAGAGGCCGCAAGTAACAAATCTTAAATCAGATTGTTTAGTGGCTGGAAACACGAGGCCATGCCATTTCGTTCTCGCCTTGTAATGCTACAAAGTGCCTTTGATTTTATACCTGCTTTAGTAGTGAGATGCTAAGACCTAAATAAGTAAAAAAATAGAAAGCTTATTAGCAGAGCCTGGGAACTCTAAGAATGGTTCTGGGATTTGAATTCAAGGACATTCTGCCCCTAGCGTCTGGTTAAAGAACCAATAAAATTATGTGTCTATAATAAGGGCTACTTTTAATCATGAATAAACTGAGATATAATTCCTTGCATTTAAAGTAACCAAACTATATACCATTGATAGTTTCTGGAGGCCCCATAGGGGTCACTTTTGTGCTGAGGAAGACAGTGCACTGACCTCTCATTTCCTCATGTTAGAAGCATTCCTAAATCTGGTGAAGAAATGGCGGTGTCTGATATATACCACTTCTGGATAAGTAACAGACTCAGTCCTGCTTTGGCACCTTTAAACCATTGTTAGCACTCTGTGCTGCATCTCCTATGGCTATGAATTTGAACTAATCATTCCTCTTCTTGTGATGGGTTTTAATCCTCTTTGATCTTGTCTTTGATCTGTCTTTATACCCCAAATCTTTGTCTTTTTACCATTCGTACTTGCCATTTTGTGTTATGTATTAGAATCCTTCCTGTTCCATAATGAAACATATTAAAAATAATAGCCTAGCTCTAATTCCTGCATGTGAATGAAAGCAGAAAACAATGTAAATTAGAATGTTGTGCTCTAAACCTCCCATAATTCAAACGTATCCATGGATTTTCTCGGCCATAGTGAAAAGTCTGGAGCAAAAGAAAAACACTAGGGAAAGTGGAAGTTAAATATAAACCCAGTGATCACCCACGGCTAAGGGATGGGGTTCTCTGCTGATTTAGAGGGCCAGGTAGAGAACACAGCCCAGGTATCACTGACAGCGATAGTGCCTTTCTTGCTTTTCTTTCAGCTCTGTCTCTAACCCTGCTAGGATGAGGCTTGGGGAAAATACTTCCTAGCCTGGGAGAAACATTCAGCTCCACCTCCTGAGAAAGCTCCCTGAACTCTACTTGGTGCAGATTCCACCACCGAGCTTTCCCTTCTCAGCAGTCCCTCCCTCAAGAGGCCTTCCAGAAACCCATCGGATCAGCTCACCCCTGAGTGCACTGTGAGCAAGTTGCGGGCTACCTCTCCCAACAGGGCATTATTAATGGACTCTTCTCACAAGCAGAGACAGCGCCCTGGAAAAGGCAGTATCGATTTCCCTATGTCCGTCTCACTGTTTCAATCACTGCTCCTTTGAATGGCTTTCATTTTTAGCAACAACAAGAGCATCTTCGAAGAAAAGTGTTTTATAGGATCAGCCTGAAATAAAATCACCGCTCAATTTAAGCTCTGAAAAATACTATTGATATTTTAATAGAAGTTTGGAGAACCTATTGTGAGCTCAATAATAGCTACAAGGAGTTTATACACAGAAATCATACTTAGGGATCATTTTATTTCTTGGGCAGTATGTGTTAACAGCAAATAAAGGTTTAAGGCTTCACTCACTGCTGTAGCGAACACAAGACTCTCAAGGCTCTGGAAGTGTTCAGAGTTCCTCCGAGTGGGTAAATACCTTTTTATGAGTTAAACGGTTTGTCTCTAATTGACCCTTGTAGAAAAAGCCTAGGGTGGTTTTCTCCTATGCTCTTTCTTTGCCCCGTTGGAATCAGGAAATCTCAGCTATCTTACGGCTCAAAGACCTGTAGTTCATGGAGTCATATCACTTTCTGGCTCACCCCAATAATAGTGTGGCTTAACAGAGATGGCGCTGGCTCAAAACACTGTCAAACCTTTCCCCTTGATCAGCACCTATAATCTTCTTTTTTTTTCTTCTTCTCGCTACTGGCATATAGTATTGATTCTTTTCTCTGTTTCCCTCGGATATTCTCTAACATGCCTATGATCTTTTCAATTCGTAATCTCATTGTTCTGCACAAACATACTCACTTGAGAAAAATAACAGTGACGCTGTTGTACTGATAGGCATTTTATGCAGGACTATGTGGTACTTATGAATACTTTTAAGGTCGCTATGCATACTTAAAAGACTCTAGAGTACTACGTGGCTCAGAATTATAAAAGGCACCTATCTACTTGTTGAGGAGAAGATGTGCAACTATGAAACATGACACATCTCCTAGATTAGTTGCACTTAATACAGTGCACATTTAAACTATGAAAGAATGGTCTGGGTGTTAAGAGACATAGAATGGAACTCCAGAGAGAAGAGTTCAAGAGGAAAAATGAAGAGCTACTCAATTTATTTGGAAAAACGTGAAAACTAGTTTTTAACATGCAATGAGCCAGGTGCTGGTGGCACACGCCTTTAATCTCAGCACTGGGGAGGCAGAGGCAGGCAGCTCTCCATGGGTTTGAGGCCAGCCTGCTTTACAGAGTGAGTTCCAGAAAAGTAAGAGTTACAACAGAGAAACCCTGACTTGGGGGTGGGGGGGGAGCAAGGAAATGAGAGGAAATAGGATGAGAAGGAGCATGTTTCTGAGTTTGCAGAATCAAATCTATGATTGTAGTGTGCTACACAGACAGAGAAAAGGAACCTTGGTCAGACTGGGTAAAAGCTTAGCCACTTAATAATGTAACTGATATCATGGGCATATATATGCAAGGTATGGCTGAGGGTTCTGAGGATAAATATGCAATGATGAGATTAGGAGTTACTGCACAGAACACAAGACTAGCTGATTGCTATGAGAGTGGAAAACAAGAATGAGTTTTTAAACTGTTGAGGAAGTTGTAATTGACTAAATATGATGTTTGGAAAAGCCATATGTCAACCTATTGTTTTATAAGCTTCATCTATACATACATATATACACGTATGTGTGCATACAAGTTTAACTGAAGCTGCCTTAAACAGGGGATAGTGCTCTTCGTGGAAGCCAAGGGTCAACAGATAAAAAGCCCAGTGTTATACTGGGTGGTGGTGGTGCAAGTGTTTAATCCCAGCACTCAGGAGGCAGAGGGAAGTGGATCCCTGTGAGTTTGAGGCCAGCATGGTCTACAGAGTGAGTTTCAGGACAGCCAGAGTTATAACAGAGAAACCCTGTTTTGAGAAACCAAAAATACTAAACTAAAATGAAACAAAATAAGTGTCAGGTATGCGTACTTCCTACTAATTTTTTGGTCAGGTATGTCACAGAGAGTACCAAAAACAATACTTGGTGGTAAGACCCTATTGCTGAAGACACTACATACTTTTGTAACCGGTCATGGAAAAATCAAGATGGTACTGACCATGAAGCTTCTCTGTTGGTAGTTTTCACAGTATAAGAAGGGGATCGAGGTTGCTGAGGGAAAATGTCATCAGTAGTCTTAGTCAAGTGCGATCCCTGTGAATTCCAATACTGACCAAAGTGGCATGATAACACCATAGGTGTAGTGGTGGTATAAACATTACCAGGTAACAACCCACTTTCTGATTGGAGTTAAGGACTGTTGCACAAGAGGAAACACATACTTTAAACTATAAACCTTTCCAAGAACAAATGGTTTGGAAATTCACAGGCCCAAGGGTTAACCTATGTCTATTATTCTCCATGGCTTAGTGTAATTCTCAAACCTCATCAGGGAAGTTCACTTGCACAGTGGCTGGTGATTAATGTGAAAACTCACAACTGATCAAAGCAGAGACTGTAAGTGTCCTTGCAGTGCTAAGCCACAAGTGGGCTATTTATATTGCCCTCTCCATCCTCCCCACACAGCATTCAGGGACAATTGCAGAAGAGGAGACAGAAATGTTGTAAGAGCTGGAGGCCAAGGAATGCTGGAGTAAATCACCATCTTCTGGACTTGGCAGCATCATTACACCCATGAACTCGGAACAAATGAGGTTACCTTGTGCACAAGACATGCACAAGATCGAGCCATTCAACATCCTAGCACAAAGCATGAAGAGGCTTATGAGTGCCCATCCTGAGGTGCTATTGACATTTGGTGGCTTCTGAAGGAAAGAGAGTAGTTTTCTTTAACAGTGTGGTTCCAGGAGGTTAAACAGGCTCCGGAGGTGGCCTCCTATCCCTGAAGGGCATGAACAGCTCAAATTAGACTTGGTGGAGTTCTTTATAAATAAAAGATGAACTTCAAGTGAGAGGGGTGGGAAGTGGAAAGTGCATCTGGGGAGAGTTTTGGAAAGGAGTAGGGATGATTTTGATTCAAATACATTGTAAGAAATCCTCAAAGAATTAATAGAAGTATTTTAAAAATTATATCACATAGGGCTTCTTTTACTTGAAAGAGTAAAAAAAGCTTTCATTACTACTATGTCCTGAACTATTGTTGTTAATGGTAGGTTAAGTTGCTCTATAGGAATATAAAAGTAAGATGAAGGTTATATACATATACTTTGAAAAGCACTTGAGGGGAATGGAAACAAATCATGGCTAGTATTGTTATTTGGCTACTAGTATCTATCATCTTTGTGCTCTTATGAAAGGTAAATGTTAGCTAAGGCTTTCTTTCCTCTCCAAATAGAAGGGAAATGACGTGGGACTAAGCCCCTGGGAATGATGTGAAGTTGTTGCTGCATGAGTTGCTGAGTATTTTATGGCCTGTGCTTGGGTCCAAGACAAAATGTTAGAACAGTTTATATTAGTTTTCAAGGGCACATAAACACCCATTGGGATCTCCCAGAAACAGCTTTTAAAGTTGGATGCTCACACATGGAATTAAATTTGTTTCAGGATATAAAATTTCATTGGAAAAATGGTTTTGTTAATGGAAATCACAGATAAGTAGGGAAATTATTGTGCTTCACGAGAGTGCTGAAGGAAAGACGTGCGGAATGCTTGAAGATCGGAGGAGACGTGGGTCCGTCTTAGCAATGCATAATCACTTGCTTAAATTTAATTATATACTGGATTTAAAGAGCAGTCTCATTCTCTCATCTCACCCCAAAGTCTACACTTGCGTTTTGGTATGTCTAGTGAGGATTCGGAAGCCTTTCAAATCAATGAAAATGCATGGGTCAAGGTGCTATTTGAGTAAAAGTAATATTCACGTCTATTTATATCCTGGATAAGATGATGTTTTTACAAGCATCACTGATAAGAAACAATATTAAATATTTGCCGAGCTCCAGCCCATCATACCAGTCTAAATACGACAATCAATTAGATATCTATCTAACTTCTGCAAGAAACGCCACGCTTGAACTCCAATAGCAAACACAGCAGTCTTCAGTGGGTATGACTTGGAAGTACTAAAGTCCGAGGAAATGAAATGTCTCTTTGTGATGTCATCTGTTCCCAACCAAAGCCTCTTCAACTTGAATAAAGCTTCTGACGCGATGGGCGACACTCACAGCAGTGTTTCCTAGCGTGCCTGGGAAGTGGCCTCGAGGCCTTCAGCAATGGGCTTCTCATCTTCTTGACAGGACAGATTGCTCTTTGCTTAGATAACTTAATTATCAGAAAAGTTTCCTTCCCTCAACTTCGGCAAAATTACCCTCCCTGCAATATCCACCAACTGATCCTTTTCCTGCTTTCTAGTGCAATTCAGAATCAATTGCCTGTCCATTTGCCCCATCTACTTCAAATACCATCCCTGTGTGGGGGCAAGCTGACCCTTTCTGTGTTGAAGAGAGAAAGGTTGGTGCTTCAGTCTTAAGATGGGTCCAATTCTTCAGGTTCAGTGGCCACTTCTTAATGACAGGTTGCTTACACCTCTGAGCCTTAGCCTCCAAATTATTGCAAGAAAGGTAAGAGTATATAAGTTCAACATTTCCCTGGGTTCTGTGTGAAATCATCCCTTCCACTTTAACATGTACAGCAAACACAGTGTAGTCCACTTGAGGATTTTTCCTGAGAATTTAATGAATTGTTCTCACCTGTATAAGATTTTCTTCAGTCATTAGTAACAGTGCTAAGGTCAAGTTCTTTCTAATTGTCATTGCTCTGACTAACGCAGCTGATTGGCTGAATTTTCCAAGTTCAGCAACAAACTGAAGGATTGTCTCACGTTAGTGATGATGATGTTTGCTCATTTAAACCTAGAGGTTTACGTATTACAGAACACATCACACTTTTCCTCATTCATAATTCACACTATACTAAACCTTACTCAAAATAGATAAGTTCATGCCAATAAGACGAAATTCAAATTAACAGAGAAGCAACAGGACTCGGGGGGCATCTGAGTATTTTCTTCAATTCCCTTGAATTGATTTATTCATTATAAGCCACATAAAAATCTTGAATATAGGAATACCTGCTTAATATGTAGGCTAAGGTATAGATTAGAAGTCTAATGACAATAATTCCCTTATAGTAGATGGTCCAGGACAGTAACTTAATCAGCAGGATTTATGAGCCATTTAAAATACATGTGGCTTTGTTCATCATTTCTAGGGAAACATGAATATTAAATCTGATAACATTTGCATATGTAAACTATTATAATTAGATGAAAGATTTCTCCCTCTATTTCTAAAGGGCATTTGCCAGATAGTATTAAAGAAGATTAAGCTGTCATATGCAGGTTACTGTATAAGATGTATGCAAATTACAATGCTCAGGGTTTTATTTTGAATGTATCAAGGAACAGACTACTGAGGCTGAGTGTGGATCACACTAATTGGGCACAATTATTGAAAATAATTACTTATAACTTAGAGAAATGAGTCTTGAGTTTCTAAGTAAGAAAAACCAACATTAAACCCAAGAAGTTTGAAGAACTGAAGTGCATATGAGAAACGTCAGGCTCAGAATGTGCACAGGACCATTCAAGTAATCCCAGTTTTGAAAGGTTAAAATAGAATGATCCTGAGTTCAAGGCCTGGACTACCTCACAAGACATTGTCTTCAAGAAATCAAAACAAAACAGTTCAAATAAAACTCAGGGAGGTGCACGCAGTACTTGGTGGTGCAATGAGATGGGGATAAGCCTCAGGCAGTGACGTAGACATGAAGGTAGGTTTTCAATACTGGAATTCATCATGAGTAGCATAAAGGAAAAAGAAAAAGAAAGCAGAAAGAATCAGTCCCATCCCGACACTCAGAAGGTATTGACTGCCAAAAAGTAAAACAAGGACTTCCAGGAACAAGGACTAGAAATTGAACTAAATGAGAAATAATTGCTGAACCTCAGTGAAACAAGCCATCTGCTGAAGGAGCAGGAATTATAAAGCCTGGGTGTGTCGGTTCCAATTATACTCAGCTGCATAGGACAAAGGAGACCAAGCAAAATGGTCTAAATGCAATACAAGTCGATCCTTTGCATTTTAAAAGCTGTAATATAGAGAATTATAAATAATATAGGCAATCTGCAGTTACCTTTTTGTTCCCTCTTACTCGCATTAGAAGACACTTGTCTCAAATGGTCACGGGAGCGTTAGCCACCAAAGAAGCATCTTGGCAAGCAAGTCAGAGGAGAGTAGTTCTTCTGTGTTCTGTGTTCTTTCCGAAACTACACGTCTGAGTCCATTTCATTAGATGTAATTACTTGATAACATATTTTCAAGGCAAACTAAAGAATGTCTTCAAGTAAACTCAAGGGGGAATAAGTATTAGAAAGAAATTGATTCTTTTATATATTATTACATAGGGATGTCAAAACATTATCGTAACATTTCTTGAGTGATCATTATATAGTGAAACCCTGCACAAAGTCTCTTACAAGTTTATCATTTCACTGTCATTCTGTCAGTATCTTGGGGCAAATAAAATTAAATGCACTTGAATGTCATCGGCTTGGAAAAGGGAGGTGACTAAAATGCGAATCTCCCATGTTCCAGAGACTCCAAGGTAATCTCTACAGACTCTGTTCTCGATCAAATGGAAGTGATGGAAATTCCCAGAGCCCACCTTTGATGATTACGGGAATATTTTTCCTTAGAGCGGTTTATAAATGTGTCCCACTAACCCAAGGGGTAATTTCACTTATAAGTATCCAAGAACCTATAAGCAAAAAGATATGAAAATATCTTGATATATATGATATATGAAATATATGAAAAATATATGAAAAAAATGATGAAGGAAGGGAACAGAAGACAGAAATAATAGACAAGAAGGGACAGGAAATATAAAAAATTCCTTAGGATGAATGTCATTAAAATGTTAGAAGGAATTCAAAGTATCAAAAAATATGAGAGAATGTGAATGAGGGAAAAGAAGCCAGGTGGGAAGAAAATCAAAGCTGTGGCTGCGCATGTGGGGGGCAGTCACCCCCTGCTCGTGCTCTGTAACTGTTTGAGTGGTTGGCAATATCACTCCTTAGGCAACGAGTGGGTTCACACATATATAAAAGAGTTTCAGAAAATGAAAATGGATATTATGACTCATTTCAAAAGAGAAATTCCAAACACTTTCTCTCTTAAAGATGTGAACACTGCAACTCTTGAGACTTATGAGCAAGCTGTCTGCAGAGTCTGACTTGTCGGTCAAATACTCAGTTGAGGGTAATAATGACAGAAATGGAGTAATTATGTCTTTACTTCATGTAAAATCTGCAATAATCACTATAGTCTACAAAGTCTCAGGTCCAGTTCTTGTTTGACGATTGAATTTGCCTTGAGACATGAAGAGGAGTAAAAGGCACTGCATTTGCTTTGATGGTAATGACTGAGTGCAGAATAAAACTCTCATCCAAACTCTGTACTTCTGATGCACAGGCTCTGTTAATGCATTTGCAACTCTTTAGCCCATGAGGGTATAATAGCCAGCTATATACACAGAAATAGCAGGGACCAGGGCTATATAACTTCCTGCTAATAATTTGTTATACGCCACTTCAAATAGCTTAGAGATATTGGAGGAGATAATGAGAATAGACATGTAGTCGTATGGCTATTTCCACTTTAGAGAAGAAGAAATTTCAACAAATGCCTCTGTTTTTAAGATTTATTTCTGAGGACCTGCCAGGAAAAATTTACAAAATTTACATACTACATACTACTTTAAATTTCCTCAGTATCGAAACGAAACAGTTAAAATGCTACTTGTATTTAGATTCTAAGCCAAACTTTCTGAAAGTGCAGAAATACAGAGCCTCTGCTACCCAACACTGAATGTTTTATACTCAGCAAACCCAATAACAATAAACTCTAGAATGCACCCATCAGTAAAATGGATTTGATTTTGATGGCAGAATACTTGCAGAGTTGCAAGGCTTTGATATTTAAAGTTCCATAGCCTGACCAATACATGTTAGTACAAAGAGATAAAGAACGAGAGCATATGAAAGGCTTCCAAGTGCAACAGGAGATTATGAATCGCTCCATATAACTTGGGTAAAATAGAATAGAATAATATGTAGCAATCTACATTGTTGCAGGCTGTAAGCAAATTTACCAACCCAGGTGAGGTCCTGGAAGGGAAACAGGAGAGCAACTCCTGCAGTGCATGACACTGGGGCAACAGGTGAGGTCCTGGAATGTAATCACCAGAATACCCATTCATAAACATAGGTACTACAGGACATCTAAGTGGAGGTTACCCTCTGCATCAGGAAACTTTGAAACAGAGACAGGATTCAGCTTGGGTCAGTAGAAACCAACAGACAATGGCTTGCAACGTCCCCTCCCCAACACACACACATACACAAGCACTATGGACCGGACAAGGGGAGAACTAACTGCTACAAAGTGCAGACCCAGCAGGAACAAGGGCCCCGTGCATCTCTATGAGCAGACAGCAGGGTGACTGATATTCTACTCCAGGAGCAGTATAGGTATTGTACCAAGTATCCTGAGACCATTAATCAACATTTAACATCTAAACTATGGACCTGTAACCTAGAACAACATGAATATTAAAATATTTTAACTGAAAGAATATGGCTACCAAAAAAGCATTCAAGGAATAAAATAAACTCTAATGTGCAAGCTTCAGCATAATGATAGAAGAAACACGAAAAAAATCCAGGCAGTATAGTCCATTCCCAAAGATATCAACTCCACAGCAATGGCTCTCGATGAGAGTGAATTAGATGAAATCCTAGACAAGAAATTTAACAAATGATTTCAAGAAAATTAATGAAAATCAAATAGAATACAAAGAAACTAACGAACTGAAAAGTGCACAAGTAAAACACCCACATAATATAAGAATGTCAGTGAAGGGTGACAGGAGTTTAATAAGGACATAGTCAATATTGAAAAACGGAATTGAATTTTTATAAATAATATACTCAGAAATTCAAATAAAAATCTTAACAGAAAGCTTTACTACTAGGAAGGATCAAGTAGAAGATAGAATAGCAGGGATGGGATGGAGAACAAGACAGGATATTCAGGCAACTACCAAAATAAAATAATATGAAAAGGTTTTTTTTAAAAAACAGTTTTGTGAACACTTTTAATAAATTTGTGAGCCACTAGGACAGAAGAAGAATGTTAGACTAAATGAATAAAGAATATGTTTGATAGAGGTATAATAGAATACTTCTCAAATCTAGAGACGCAGATGATCACTTTGATGGTGGGGGAAGGCAGAACAAAATAGAAAAGACCAGAAAGAACCTTTCCACATCATATTCTACTTAAACCACTAAACAAAGAAAAAAATAATTGAAGGCTCTAAGAGAGAAGTGCCAATTCACATACCAAGGAAAAGCATCAGAATTATAGAGATTTCTCAACGGAACCTTAGGAAACAGAAAAGAGCAGAATAATATGTCTCAAGGGTTGAGAGACGATAACTGCCAATCCAGATTGCAACATCCAACAAAACTATCTGCAGTAAGTGAGGGGCAAATCTTTCCACGATGAAAACAAACTGAAAGAACTCATGGCCACTAAACCAGCACTACAGAGAATACACGAGTGGATATCTTGGACTCAAAGGAAAGGTAAGCACATTCAGGAGACTGCAGGAAAGAATAAACCACTCCAGAACACTGAGACTAAGAATAAGATAGCACCAACACTACCGAGTCAACGAAATGATAGGAATGAATAGATAACTTGCAATTGTAACTTTAAATACCAATGGACCAAATCCCACACGTAAGACACAACTGAATAGCTAATTAATTAATAGGCTGCATCTCTTTGTTGTCATTAGCAATGCATGGCTTAGCAGGGAAAGTCTCTAGCTAATCAGTTTGACCCCCAGAACCCACTTAAAGAAGAAAGGTAAGGACTGGCTCCACAGAGGTTTCCTCTGAGGGACACACATATGCCATGAAACATGGACACACACACACACACACACACACACACACACACACACGCGCACACACACACACGCGCGCGCACACACACACACACACACACACACACACACACACACTAAATGAAATGCTTCCCATCACCAAAGAAAAATGCAACCTTAGGGTCAAAATATGAAAACAAAGTATTTCATGCAAAGGGACTAAGAAAGCAAGTAAAGTTGCAATTCTAACACCTGGCAAGGTAGACTTTAAATGAAAGATCAGTCAGAAGAGATAAACATATCGCTTCATATTGATTTTAGAAAAAAACGATGCATCAAAAGAAAATTTAAAACTTCACAATTCTAAGCATGTATGCATACATGTATTTCCTAAGCAAATAGTACTGAATGTAAAGACAGAAATTAGCCCAAGTACAGAAGCAGTTGCTTTCAATACCTCACTCTCATTTATAGACTGGTTATTCATCTTGCAAAAAAGAAGAGAGGGACAATTGAGATAAATGACATCACAGATGAAATAGACCTAACAGACATCATCAAAGCATTTCATCCACGTACTGAAGAATACATTGTTCTCATCATTCCATGGAATTATTTTCTATAATAAATCATATAGGCCAGGCAAGATGGCTTATCAAGTACTAACGGTGTTTATCAATAAGACTGACCTCCTCAGTTCAATCCCCAGACCACACCTGCTAAGGAGAAAATCAACTCACAAAAGTTGTCCTCTGACATTCATACATGTACTGTTGCATGAGTGTGCCCACACGCATATACATGTACATTCAACAGGTAAATGTGAACAACATGAATAAAATAAATCATATAATAGGAACAGAGCAAGTATTAACAAATAAAAGAAAATCAAATTAATTTTTACATTTTATCTGACCATAGGTTAGAAATTAACAGGACGAACGGTAGAACAGACACAAATTAAGGGTTAGAACAACACACTATTCAATGAAGAAATGAAAGAGTTGAAAAATTTCTAGAACTTAATTTTTTCCTCATTTCTTCAATGATTCATTCGAAGATAAAAACAGTTTTTGCTAAAATTATGAATAAAGATACAAGAATGTCCCACACCTCCATGCGATCCAACGTAGTTCTTAGTCCCATTCCTCCATTAGGTTGGGACGAACATGATAGCAGAGCTGTGGAGAACTGGTCACACTTTCTCCACAATCGGTAAGCAGAGAGAGGTGAATACTAGAGCTCTTTCCTTTTTTATCTTGCAATAAAGAGGGCCTTTTCTCCTCCATAACTTAATCCAGAAAGTTCTTCAACTGCCTGCAGAGAGATTTGCCTTCTTGTAGATCCTCCAGGTTGACAATAAATACAAATCACCACATACAAATAACTTACTGAAGAGGAAATTTTAAATCTCCCATTAACAATTGTTAAAAGAAAAAAAAATCTAGGAATAAACCTAATCAAGGAAGTTGAAGACCTCTACAATGAAAACTTTTAACATTACAGGGAAGAGATGGAAAGGGGACTAGAAAACGGAAGGACCCTGCCCCTGTGACCATGGGTTAGAAGAATTACTAGCTGTGAAAAGGCTGTAATGCTCATAATAATCTACTGATTCAATGAAATCCCTATCAACATCCCAATATCATTCTTCATAGAAATTGGAAAAAAATCTTAAAATTTATAGAAAATCACAGAAAACTCTGGAATGTCAAAACAACACTGAAAAAAAATGGAAAAATGGAAAAAAATTAATGCCAGAGTAATCACCTTATCAGATTACAATTTATCATACAGAGCCATGGTAAGGAACAGTACAGAAACGAGGCACATAGATCAAAGAACAGGAATAACTCTACATAGCTAAAGCTCGTTGATTTTTACAGAGATGCCAAAAAATGTACAGTGGAGAAATTGTAGACTCTTCAACAAATAGTCACAGCAAAACTGGATATCCTCACACAGAAGAATGAAATTAGATCCCTGCCTCTCATCCTGTACAAAAATCCATTCCAAAAAGATCAAAGATCTTAATGCAATACCAGAATCTCTAAAACTGATAGAGGTAAAAGTAGGGAAAACACTTCAAAATATTGACATAGAAAAGTACTATTTGGGACTCTCACCACTCAGCACACAGCACCAAGAGCTGACAAATGAGACTTTAGGAAACTGAATAGCTCTTTCACTTAAGAAAAAAGTAACTGAAGAGATAGCCTATAGAACTGGAGAAAATATTTGATATCTATCCATCTGTCAGAAGATTAATACCTAGAATATAAGATACCTAAAGCATAAATAATAGTAAATCACACAAACAAATCTACAAATGAGTAATGAAATTAGCAGATAGTTCTCAAAGTACAAAGAGCCAGTAAACATTTTAAAAGATTCAAAATCACTTCTACAAGAGAAATTAAAATAAAAACCCTACTGTGTGCAATCAAGGGCAATAGCAATAGCCTATAATGTCTTGGAAGTATCCTAGATAACCCTGACCAAAAGTCAAAAGAGGGTTTCTCATTCATGCCTGGGATTAGAATTGCACTGACATGTGTGTATTAATGTTAAGTTTTAGGCAGATATTTAACAATACAATTCCTAATGACTTTTTCAGATTGTCCTTACTATAAACTTAGCTTCCTCTTGTCTTCTCATCTATTTATTTCCCTTCTCTTTCCCTAATGAGAACTCTCCATTACCCCATTATAGGTTATTGATATTTCCATTTGTTGCCTTCAGAAATAGGAGATGAATTGCTGAAGATGCCATGTACTTTGGACACAGGGTCCATAGGACCTTAGTGGGCCTGACCTGAAAGCATCCTCCATGAGGACTAGCATTCATGGTACCAGAAGACCTCATGAAAGTTTCCAAAGGAGGAAAACAACCAATGCTCTTACCCATCTATGATGTCTATGGACCACAAAAACGATTAGCATGATATAAAAACCCTAACGGCACAATAGTGGTCTGCATACCTTGGTGATAGCCAATAGTTCTCTAATTGGGTTTAAGATCTGCTCTTCAAGAAGGAAATCATCTCTGGTACTGGAAACCTAGCCATCTACCTAAAGCTAGTGAAATCATAGATCTGGGAGGATTGCCAACAACGCCAACTTTACTAATAGCATAATCCTTAATTACATTCTAAATATTTGTCCTTAGACTCACAGGTAAGTATAGTTCTCACCCCCAATCCAGAAAACCTTTGTTTAATCAGAAGAAGATCATTACAGAAAACTATAATCAATCAGAATTTAGAGGTGTAGAAACATAGCTTCAACTATACATCTATAACACAACTCCTGAACCTAAATGTCAGAGATTATTGTAACAAATATTGCAAAAGCCAGAGGCTCAGGAACTTTGATGTGAGACTGTGTCTCCTAGAAATGTCTGACGCTATACCCGTGAAGTCTCACCAAAAATGGTGGCCTAAACATGAAGTGAGCAAGGGTATCACAAATATACATATTAACACGGAAGGCGGAATGCTTGCTCACAAGGTGTCAATCCTAGAAAAAGAAATAATGAAAACTAAAGAAATCTGAGAGTAGGAGAAAAGCACACCCAGGGAAAAGCACACCAACTGGTTACTCACTACAAAATTATCAGCCCTGAAAACGTACATACAAGGACATACATACATTGTACAGCCTGAGAAGGTTAAGCAGGTTGTATACAGACATACATACACACACCACACACATACATATACTTATTGAGATATATATATATATATATATATATATATATATATATATATATCATAATTTTGAAAGAAAGTAGGGGTTACATTGGAGAGTTTGAAAGGAAAAAGGGAATGAAGATATGATGTAATAATATTAAAATATCAAAAAATTATAAAAAAAAAACTACACTGTGATTCCATCTCACTTCAGTCAGAATGGCTGACATCAAGAAAACAAATAACAGCTTATGATCATGAGAATGTGGACAGAAGAAAATCTTTAATAATATTCTGTTGTTGAGAATTATAGCAGCCCAGCTGCTATGGAAATCAGGATGGAGATTCCTCCTAAACTAAATACAGCTCTAATGTATGGCCGAGCTCTACAATTTTCTAGTACTTCTTCCAGAGATTTCTTCCAATTTCTTCCAGAGATGTCAAAACAACACATTGCAGAGACAACTACACACCAATGTCCATAACAGGACTATTTAATATAGCCAAGCTATAGAAACATCCCAGGTATCCAAGAATAGAGGCATAGAAAAGAAAGAATGATTTATGTACACAATGTGATGTCTTTTAGCCATAAGAAGAATGAATTCATTGCCATTTGTAGGAAAATAAGTTCAACTTGAAATAATCTTAGTAAACAAATTAAGCCTGTCTCAGAAAGACGGATATCACATTTTCTCTCATTTGGAGGTATTAGATATTATAAATACATAAAATCATAACCTACCCATGTCAGCAAGGGAGAAGCAAAACTGGAGTACAAACGGAATACACAGGAAAGGAAGTGGAAGGAAAAACGGGTAGAGGGAGTCACTCAAGATACATCATATACTTGCGTAAAAATTATCTTAGGTAGTCCTGTAAAATTGTTTTTAAAAGCAAGAATGTAGTCATAATGTTTTATACTTAGATAATTAGGGAAAATTTGTAAGGAACTAGAAATCACTGTCACTTAAAATATAAAAGGAAGGAAGCTTCGATTTTAATTCTAGATCCCAAACCTACTGAAAAGTATGAGATACCTTACTATTTATTACTCAATCTTTTTCTGTAAGCTAAAATCTTTGTTCAATTTCATAGGCTGTTTATGTAAAGTAAGTTCCTTCCACATACTTCATATATATGTATATATTGTTATACATATATATGTATATATATTATATATACCATATACAAATAATATATAATTAATAATATATTATATATTATTTATATATTAATATATATTAATAATGTAATATAATAATTAATATATATTATATACAGTATATATAGTATATACAGTATATATATAGTATATATGTATATATATATACATATATATTTATATATTCAAATTTTTTACTTTATTATGAGGATTTTAAAAGTGAAATAACAGAATGTAGCACAAACAGGTCTACAGAGATGGACTGCTCTATATTTGAGAAAAATGTCTTATTTGAAATTGATTTTATTGTGTTTCAACCAGCACATAATAAAAAGTGTTCTCTAAGTCTAGCACACATTGCTGCACCGAGTCCCTACGTTGTCACACATACTTACAGCGAGAAACAGAGAGTAGGCACCACAGCCCAGATCATTCTGACCCAATGTTCAGGTTCTGCAGTCATCATTTTCTGAGTCCGTTTAAAGAAACTAGTTCTTGCTTTGAAGTCAGGCATCAAGTTTCACTGCAGTATATTTGGCACAATGATCTGACTGTAGCTTTACCACAAATCCCCCATGATCTGAAAGGGTCTTATCTTATTCTCAACGATTTTTAAAATTTCTTAGTGACTCAAGTAAGTAGTCTTTTCAGAATAGTAATAGCAATTCATACTTTGAATTGTAAACATTTCAATGTTAAAAGGTGCTAAGCAGGGAAGTCAGTGTAAATAATCAGCCCTAACCCTTCCCCAGTAATGTCAAAAACTAATAAATCATCCAGATGTCTTCTAATTTCTACATATTACCTCATTTGAATCTATCATTCTTTCCAGCCAGCACTTCAATTGCAAGTGGATCCCAAATCACAAACATCTGCTCGCCCCAGATAGGAAACCATGACAGACCGAAGTGTAGATACCACTGTGACGTCTGTTCTTGGTTGTCAACTTGACTATGTCTAGAATTAACTAAAACCCAAGCAATTGGGTACTCTTCGAGGATTTTTTTCTTAAATTATCTTAAGTGGGAAGATTCACTTTTAATCCTGATCTATTGAGGTAGGAAGACACACCTTTAATCTGAACCATACCTTTTGCTGGCAGCCAATATAAAAGACATGGAAGAAGAAAGCTTGCTTCCTTTGTCTGTTTGTTCTCATTCTCACTGGCAAGTCCCATCCTTCACTGGCATTAGAGCCCACTTTAGAATTCTGGCATATACTGAAGGCCAGCTGAGACATCCAGCCTCATGGACTGAACAATTATTGAATTCTTGGACCTTCTGTTGAAAGACAGCCATTGTTGGAGCACTTGGACAAAAGCTTGTAAGCCACTCCAATAAATTCTGTAAGTTCTGTTCCTCTAGAGAACCCTGACTAATACAGGTTTTGGTAACAGAAGTGGTTCCAGAGCAACAGAAGTGTAAAATGAATTTTAAAAATATATATAGAATAGATTTTCCAATTTGCCAACATCTACAGTTACTGAAGCCTCTCCTAGAAGCTTGGAGAGAACTGAAAGCACATGTTGTGAACTATTTTACAAACTTAGAGAGACATATGCATTTGAGTATGCCAATTTACCAATTGTGAGAAGCAATGGGTTTGGTGACTTGGTATATAAATTTTTTGACAATTTGTGAAAAAATAAGGAAAATTATACTGGTCAAATGTTCCTAGCATCTCTGGATAAGTTGGCAAAGAAAAGGAATACGTTCTGTGATAATATTAACCAACTTCTATTACCTCAGAATACGGTGAAGGACAATGAACGCAGTGATAAGATTGACTGGCTCCAGATGCACAAAAACAGTCTAAAGATTTCTAAGTGTTCCCTGGAAGAGAATCTTCTTTCTAGTAGCCACAGAGCTCAAGTTGCAGAAAATCAAGCCCAAGTCCTTGTTATAACGCTGGCTGAATTGCAGAGAAAAGTCAAGTCCCAGCCTTGGCGGACAACAGCGGTTAAAGTAAGGGCATGAAATGGTAAATGGAACACTGTAGCTTGGGATGTAATGTGTGGGAGCACCCTACTAAAGCTGAGAACCCTCAGATTCTCAAGGGTTTGTCTGACCTGAGAACCTAGTCTCCACCTTCAGCAGATGCGCTCCTGCACACACCCCCTGTAGTGCTGCCTTTTCTTCCTTGACCTGTGGGGTGGGGTCTATTATGGATGGGAAGGCTAAATGGAAACTTTCAGAGTTGCCTCTGCCAGAAAGAGTCGTGAATAAAGACAGTATTCATCCCTAGAGGAACTGCAGAAGTCAGTGCCACCAACAAAGACCTGAAAGATGCAGGGGTAGGGCTCACACCACACCCGTTCAACTCTCCTACGGGGCCAGAAGACACTCGAGTCATGGAGAATGACACAGTTGACTATTGAAAACTCAGTCAAGTAGTCGCTCCAAGTGCAGCTGCTGTACCAAATGTGCTGTCCTTACTTGAACAGATTAACACATCTGGCTATTGATCTAGAAAAAAGCTTTTTTTTGTATCTGTTTATAAGAACCACAAGAAGTAGCAAACTGCTTTCAATCTGCAAGGCCAGCAGTGTACCTTTACTACCTAAGGATATATTAACGCTCCAGCCCTGTGTTATAATGTAGTCAGAAGGAATCTTGGTCATCTGTTGCTTTCACAAAATATCACATTGGGTCACTATATTGATGACATTACGCTGATTGGACCAAGTGAGAAAGAGGTAGAAACCATGTTAGAATCATTGGTAGCATATATGAGTATCGGAGGATGGGAAATAAACCTTACTAAGTTTAAGGGCCTTCTATCTCTGTGAAATAGTTAAGTCTTGGGACATGCAGAGCTATTCCTAACAAAGCAAAGAATAAGTGATTAGCCTGGCCCCTCCCACTACCAGAATAGAAAAGTGCAAGCTCAGTGGGCCTATTCAGATTCTAGAGACAGCACATCCCTCATTTGGGTGTGTTACGCTGGCACATATACCATGTGACTCAGAGCCATTAGCTTTGAGTGGGGTCTGGAACAGGAGAAGGCTCTTCAAAGGTCCAAGCTGCTGTGCAGGCTGCTCTACCTCTTGGACCATATGGTCAAGCCAACCCAACAGTGCTTGAGGTGTCGGTGGCAGATAGGGATGTTCGCTAGAGCCTTTGGCAGGCCCCACAGGTGAATCACAGAAGGGAACTTTGGGATTTGGTGGCAAAACTCTACCATCGTCTGTAGAAAACTATTTTCCTTGGAAAACAGCTCTCAATCTGCTATTAGGCCTTAGTGGAAACTGAATGTTTGACTGTTGCCCACTAGGTTGTCATGTGACCTGAGCTGTCCATCATAATCTGTGTATTACCTGACCTGCCAAGTCATAAAGTATGATATATATAGAAGCAATCTATTATTTAATGGAAGTGGTATGTACATGAGCAGCCTGAGCAGGTCCTGAAGGCACAAGTGTGTTACACAAAGAAGTTGTCCAAATGACTGTGGTTTCTGCTCCTGTTATGCCATCTGCTGCTGAGGATTCACTTAGCCTCATGGGTATGCCCTATGATTGGTTAGCTGAGAAAGAGAAGACTAGGACCTGGTTTACTGATCAACCAGTGATCACCCAGGCATCACCTAGAAGTGAGCAACTGCAGCATTATAACCGTTTCTGGACAACCCTGAAAGACATCAGTGGAGAGAAATATTCACAGTGGACAGAACTTCAGGCAGTACACATGGTTGTAATTTTGCTTTAAAGGAGAAACGGCCAGATGTGTGAGTATTCACTGATTCCTTGGCTGTAGCCAATGGATTGGCAGGATGATCAGGAACTTGGAAAGAGCATGATTGGAAAATTGGTAAGAAGGACATCTGGGGAAGAAGTTTGTGGACCATCTTTCCAAATGGATGAAGGATATAAATATATTTGTGTCCCATGTAAATGTCATCAAAGGTCACTTCAGCCGAGGAGTTCAATAATCAAGTAACAAGTAGACAGGATGACCTGTTCTGTGGACAGTCAGCCTCTTCCCCAGCCATCCTTGCCATTGTCCAATGGGCTCATGAACAACGTGGCCATGGTGGCAGAGATGGCCTTATGCATGGTATTGACAATATATACTTCCACTCACCAAGTTGACCTGGCTACAGCTGCTGCTGAGTGCCAGATCTGCCAACAGAAACAAACACTGAGCCCCAGATATGGCACCATCTCCAGGGTGACCAGCCAGTTATCTGGTGGCAGGTTGACTACAGTGGACCACTTTCTCAGTGGAAAGGACAATGCTTTGCCCTTACCGGACTAAATCTTATTCTGGTTATAGTTTTCCTGCATGTGATGTTTCTATCAAAGTCACTGTCTATGGACTTACAGAATACTGTATCCACCATCCTAGTATTCCACACAGTATTGTTCTGACCAAGGAACTCACGTCATAGCTGGAGGAGTGTGATAGAGGACCCAGCTTCATGGAGTCTTACCATGTTTCCCGCCATCCTAAAGCAGATGGCCCAATAGAAAAATGGAAAGGCCTTTGGTAGACACAGATAAAACACCAATTAGTGCTACAGCCTGGAGGGCTGGAACAGGGTTCTCTAGAAGGTACTATATGCCTTGAAGCAGCTTCCAATATGTGATATGGTTTCTCCAATAGCCAGGATCCACCTGTCCTGGATTCAACGAGAAAAGGGAAGAGTTTGACTCACTGTCACCTCTAGTGACCCTTAGGAAAATTTTTGCTTCCTGTTCCTGCAATGTTAAGTTCCACTACTGCCAGGAGACACCACAAAAATTCCCTTGAACAGATTTCCCCCTGGCCACTTTGGGCTTCTGATTCCCTTAAGCCAACAGGCTAAAAAAGGGATAACAATGTTAGGAGGGGTGATTGATCCAGATTCTTCTGCCTCCTTCTCAGAGTTTAGAACCTTGCCCTGAAATCCTCAGCAGGAATTCACTGACTGCTCTTGTAACTCTCTTATTAAATGAACATACCCTACACCATCTGCCTGGCCCTACCCTAGTCTTGTGTGGGGCACCTGCTTCCCACAGGTAAAAAGCTCCTAGAAAGTCTAGATGCCCCCACAATTACTATCATTAATTAACATTTAAGTTTTTGGGTTCATTAATGAATAAATAAATATGTATATTGTTTTTACTTTCACTATTTTGGGTTTGGTTTAATATATATATATATACACACACACACACATACATACATACATATATACATACATATATATACACATACATATATATACGCACACGTATAACATACATACATATAACATATATGTGTGTGTGTGTGTATATATATATATATATATATATATATATATATATATATATATATAACTTGTAAAATGCTTTTACGTATCTCACATTTATATGTTAAATATGGAGAAATGGCTTTAAAATAATTCAAGAATATAATGCCTCTTTCTATAATGTAAACCAAAAGCTGTTTCTATTCAATGACATCATTCATTCTTTTGTTTTTCCTTGTTACTGCTTCATTTTTCAAGATTTAAACAACTCCTGAGATTTTTGTTGTGACAGCAGCGATCCTTCCCTAGTCTGAAATCTACTGATTACTCGTCTCACTTATGTATTCCTTATTACCATTTGGAGTGCTATTGTTTGTGTAATCCTCATGGTATTGTTGGTAATAGTTTTATTACCCAGAGAGATTTGATGCAAGTCATCCGGTGAATCCTAAGAAGCTATGCCTGGAATTCTCAGACCATCAGATTTCTTGGAAAGTGTGGGGAGAATATTTTTTCCATCTCACATCAAGTCCAGAAGGCTTGCGCACTACAGCAAGGAGGATCAGAGATAGAGCAGGCTAATCCCTCCGAGCGGGCTATTTTGTGAAGATAGGAATGATGGCGGTACTTAGATATAAATCTCAATCCCCTCACCAAAAAGATCCAAAGCTCAAGAGAAGGAAGGAGAACAGGTAGATAGGTAGAAGGAACTTCAAGTGGGTTCTTGTCTGGCTCTGCATCTGGAGCAGTAGGACGCCTGCGCGTAGGGGATCTTCCCATCACTGTACCAGAGGCCAGAGACAGACAGCTTATGAAGAAATATACATTGTGCTTATCTGGGATCACAGTTTTAGAAATGTCAGCCCATGATCTGTTGTTGTTGATGGCTCATCATGCCGAGAGCACACAGACAAGCAAAACCATTCACCCTCCAGCTGGGAAGTGAAAAAGAGAGAGGAGAGAACTGGGCTCCGTGACCTCCTTCAAGACCATGCTCACAGTGACTGAAGAGCTTCCATTAGGACTCAGGAGGGTTACCTCACAATACTACATCTCTGGAAACTAGAGTTTTAGCACATGGTCTTTTAGGAGATATTTAAAATCCAAGCCACAACAGGCAGCACAGAGCAGCTGAGGAGGGTGGAGAAGCATGGGCTAGTCACAGAAAGGAGGCAAATATTTGCTTACAAATTTCACTCATCTTATATAGCACCGATGCTGCGCGAGAGTCAGTGGGGACGGCATTAGTCTGCCTTGGAAGGGTGCGAGGATTCTCTGCAGCAGAAATAGAAATCTAGATCTCCTGCAGCATCCACGAGACATCAGAGGACTACAGCAGTTGAGAGCACAGAATGCAGCAGAAACACCTGTCAGTAGCACTTACTAGCGGAGCTGGGATGTGGAGGACACAAGCCACTCCTCAACAGATGCCAAATGACACCTTTCTGGTCTCTTTCTCTCAAAGCAATGAAGCAATCAAATGCTGGGTATATGTTCTACAATTTCATGTGCAAACATTTGTGTATATGCACAGTTACTTAAATGCACCCGCAGTCCCAGTAAACTCAGAAACGAGGTTTGGATTGACAAATTTTCAAAAAAAATAAGACTCCTTTGCCCTTATCTGTGAATGTTAGCTTTATGTCATTAGCTATGTAATAATCCATCTCTCAATTTAGCAAACAATAAACTCCGTATAGACAGAAAGTGTAGTAATTTTAGTATTCTGCATCAAAGTTTCAACAATGAAAGGTGCTCCAGAAATATTTGCCCAGTGAATATCAGGAATTATTGACAATCATGAATCTTCAGTGGCGAGTCACACATCATTTCCACCCTCCATGCCAATGCCAGCTGTGCACTAGGAGAAAAGCTCCCAGGACGGACAAGGTCCCACGCCATCCCTCTCCGTTCTGTTTGCACATACCAATCCATTCTGTCCTCAAGCAACCAAATTGTGCACATTTATGTTTTTGACGAAGCAACTGAGAACTTTCTCTAAGTGTGAATCAAAGCAGTCTGAATGGTCACTCAATCCACATTCCTGATATTAAAGAGAACGAAGAGCCACAGACTTGATAAAATATGTGTTAAGGCATATTGAACTTATGTTTACATGTCTTCACATGTAATACAAGTCCTCAGAAGATGCGCAACATTGAATGTGACGTTTCCATGGAGAATTTGTTATACTGAATGACACATCAGACTTACTCAGATCACTCCTTGTATGCATTTAATATTATTTGCTGCTTGATTATTTCTAATTTATCTTCAGTCAAACACATTCTAGGTCCCATTCCCTTGCTGCACACAATTCTACTACTTGGATCGTGAGTATCTTCAAGGCCTGAACAGTCACAATATTCTAATGGCTACTTCCTGGCTCCATGGATGCACAGTATTTCATGGAACTTGTTGAGGAAGAACGTCAAGACCGACTGGAGCGGTGAAAGCCGGAGGACAGGAAGGCTAATTCGCAGCTGTTTTCTGAAGTACTACAGAGGATTTGTTCAGCTTCAAAGGGGAACTGGGGAGATTCTGGAATCACAAAGCCATTCTTTAGAGGACATTGGGGATTCCTGGGAGCAGGTCTATGTCTTCCCTCTCCTGATCTTCTCTTCTACTCTTATATCTCTCTTCCTCTTCCTTTCTTGCCTTTTTATATTGCTGGAAGAATAGAAAGTAACTGAAAGCGCAATTGGTTTGTCTTGCTGAAATTTGTTTCACAAACATGAATGTAAAAAATATCCAAACACATATAAAAATGCAAATAGGGATGTCAGTGGAGACATTTCTGTTGGGTACCAGTGCTAGAATGAGCAAAATGCCAGGCAGGCCCTTGGATAGTCAATGCACAGCTCAACATCAGGATCCAGGGATGTCCGTGTAGTGGTTAGTTTTAACTATGAACTCGACACTATCTAGAATCATCTGGAAAAGTAGTCTGAATGAGAAATTATCTAGTCTAGGATGGGTGTGCCTGGGGGCACGCCTAGGAAGGATTTCCTTTTTAGGTTTATTGAGGTGAGATGATACCCCCACCCCTGATGTGAGCAGCATCATTTCATGGACTGGGTTCTGGATTGAAAAAGAAAAGATTGAGCTGAGACTAAGCATTATTCTCTCTCTATTCTGTTTTTTGGGAGGGAGTGGGGGGCAACTTTCGAGACAAGGTTTCTCTGTTGTAACTCTGGCTGTCCTGGAACTCACTCTGTAGACCACCAGGCTGGCCTCGAACTCACAGAGAACCGCCTGCCTCTGCCTCCTGAGTGCTGGGATTAAAGGCGTGCACCACCCTGCCCAGCTTCTCTCTCTATTCTGAACTGAAGGTATGACTGGTTGCTTTGAGTTCCTGCCACCTAGAAATCCCTGCAATATTGGAGTATAACCTGGAATTGTGAGACAAATAAACACCCTCTTTCTTGAGTTGCTTCTGTCACTGGACTTTTATCACAGCAATAGGAAATAAAAATAAGATGATCTAGATGCAGTTCACATGGAAGAAAAGGAAGGAATGGGGCAACGAGTCACTGAAGCTGAGCAGGGGAAGAACCAGTACTTTCCATGGCTGGTTACTGGATAGTGAATGTTCAGTCCATGTACAGCTTCTCTCTCTCCACCTTTCCCTCCTTTGTCATGTCTCCCTATATCTGCATACTTACTTCCTTTTCTTAAAGACCCAACAACCCAGGAAGTGCTCAAGACCAGACCTGAGTGCAGAGTGAAAAGTGTATCTAGTGCTGCCTTTGAGGGGGTCAGACTTCCCTCAGATGCCAGAGAACAATAATCAGTCTTCTCCATGCCAAGATATTTCCTTCTAACATTTTCAATCCATTTTAGGCATTTTTCTATGAAAACACAGCCATCAAAGCTAACATAATTTGTGCATCTTTGTGAGAAACTCTCTACAGAGCCCTGGAAGGAGTTTAACATGTATCTAGACTATGGGTAAAGGGCCAGCAGAGCACTGGAGAGATAGTTTTGATGACATTGTGTTTCATTTCACAGAGGACGACTCATGTTTCTCTCCTTAAATATATACTGCAAGCCACATGAGATGGCAGCTGTCTAATTAAACCTGATAAAGCCTCCTTAAAAATGAGACTTGGGGAAACACATCATTTCGACTGTAGAGCTGCCCAATTTTCCCTGGAATCCAGAGGGAGCTGTGTACTGTTCAGGGAGGGACAGGAGATGGGACCTGAGGGAGAAAAGGCAAAATCACTGGCACCATCAAGTAGTTGGTGTGAAATAACAGAATACACACAATACATATTTAATGTAAACGAGATAACTTTATAAAACATGCAAAGGATGACCTCATCTACCATTTTAAAAGCCACTGATGAGGCTTTGATAATACACCAAATCCCTTCTTAAGTTATAAAGATTTAATGGGAACACTCTATTTTCTCCAGCAGTCCTTTGCTGGCAAGAGAATCTGGGAGACTGATACAGGGATGTGATTTCTTGTCTAAGGCGGTGAAACAGCCAACACCAAACCCTCCCTTTCATGTCTCTAAACCCATGAGGACATAATTTTCACTTTGGTTTTAGATTAAGTGTTCAATAAACATATTTACACACACAGAGCATTCCAGTCCATGAAAAACTCGGGAGGCCTTGGCCTCATTAATGATCACTTCGTTGTTTTTGAATTTTTATCCAGTTTTTACTTTGACCGTTTCGAATTCTCTCTCCCATCCCCAATAGAAGCCTCGGCACAACCCACTGTCCGCCCACTGGTGCTGTCAGAAATGGGGTGGTCTGTTGTGCAATCCTGATGTGATAAGGGGAGACTCTTAGTCAGTGATGTGGCTTCTCCAAAGACTAATAAAAGCAGAGCTAGAGCTCTGAGTTTCTTAGGCTTGCTGCAGGTTAGTTCTGGCACATGCCTCTGGAAACAGGCGTGTATTATCTGATCTCTTATATGTGCTTCATGCCACCTTAACTTCTGGCTAAGTAACAGCAACACTATGTTGTCACAAATGCATCCATTCACACCGTCTCAAACTACACCGAAACTAGAATTATCATTATGCTTTAAGCCTGGAGTCATTTACGCCTAGAATCTAGCTAGATTCGCTCATTTGTTGGCATCTCACCCGTTCTTCCAAGTGTGACAATCGCTTCTTCCCGCTTCATCTAGGTTCCATCTGTCTATGTGATTCCTTCTAGTCCTTTGTTCTAAAACCCAATTATTGTAATATCTAGAGCATTGCATCTTGGTTCTTACCCACTCATATTTTCTTATCATTGTCTACAAAACTAAAAACTTAATTTAAGAATAAATATTATCTCTTCAATTGTTTTTATTACTCATAGAACCTTTGAGATTGTTGCTCTATGAAAAGGAGCTTGGGAAAGTTTGGTGGCAGCCAAATCCCAGAGTCGAATCTAGAAATCATGCCAGCTCGTGTGATGTTCTGTACAAAGCTCTCTGGATAGAATTTGGTTAGACTGAGACAAAATATTGACCTCCCAGATGTGGGTGCGGTGTCATACTCACGAGATAAAAAAAAAAAAAACAAAAAAACGCCCAGCCCAGTCTTTTACAGACCATTTCCCCAGTATTCTAGGTCCATATAATTATAAATGGTAACATACACCAAATGAATTCTGTGATCAAATTAGTTCAGAAAGAGCAAGGTTAAGCAAAGTTTAACAAGCTATTTTACTACAAAACTTGGCAGAACATTTAATAGCTGAAATGCGTGATGATGTTCCAAAAGAGGGAAAAGTAGGCACAGTTCCCAAAAGTACCTCAACTTGGAGCCCTTCTTGAGGGAGCCTCCTGTGAGGCTGTGAGCACAGTCTGTAACATGCACTCTAGATTCATACTTACCCACAGAAAGAGTCTGCTGCCCAGAAGTTTTCGAAGTTTCCGGCACATAGTCACTCTGAGACTAGATCACTGTTCAGTGCCACTTCTTGTCTTCCAAACAAGCCACTACTTTTGACAATCCCGGTGGAATTTCTGCCTTTCTAAGAGATTGTGACAAACCAAATCAAAGCTCTATCTAAAGACAGACCAACAGGGTGCTGCTGTTTTACCAAGGTTCTGGAAATATAAGAATGTGATAAAACTTATCACACAAGAAAAGAACAATCAGTCATAGAATTCACAGGACAGTAAGACAGATCTCTGTGTGTGTGTGTGTGTGTATCAAAAAGGCACATTTGTGATTATAATGCTCTAGAAACAGTATATGAGACCTAGAGAGAGCTAGGGAAGGGATGGAAAGCCTGCTACTGGAGTCAGAGGAGGCTCTGCATAGCAGATAACACGGATTGAAGGGAGTAGAAACCAGTGATGTAAAGAATGCAAATGACAAGAAAAGAATCCCAGGTATAGTGACAGGCATTGTGATGTGTCTTCCCGACATGCCTAGCTGGTGCTGTCAATGTTATTAGGTAGTTAGAATTACTTTTGTAACACTATGCATGCTGTAAACCTATCTCCTAAAGTATACTAGTGGGTAACAACTTCGCTTTTGCCCATCACAACTCTCCCCGAACTATACTTTTCTTGAATAAAGCACCTTATCTTTCTCTTACTCTTTCAGAGTAGAAGGCACTGGGATGAATATTTGAAGATATAACACACGCATACACCACACACACACACACACACACACACACAGGTGGGTGGGGAGGGAGCGAACATCAAAAAAGAAAGTATCAGTTCTCAAAACAGAAAGAACACAGAACATAAAGGTTTAAACCACAAGTTTGAGTTTGATCATCCCATCCCGTGATCACGGATGCCTCATCTCCTTGGAAACAGATCACAAACCTTGGTGTCCCTTGCCCAGTACAGTGTCCTGAGCACACTCTAAACAGAACTCTCACCGCCTTGTAGACAGACATGCTTGGAAAGTGGCATGCCCAACCTGTATGCTTCCTAAGACCTAAGAGAAAAGATTCCAGCCAGTAGCCCTTCTGTTGACACTCACAGAGAAAGAAGCCAACCAATCTGGTGAGCAGCTTTCCTAACTTGTCTTCTCTAATGTATAAAGAAGGCATTATTTAGAATCTGAAAATACTTCCAAAGAATAAAAATCTTTTGATCATTTTGTAGGTAGAAATTCTTGAGAGAGGGAAATACTGAGAAATGGCTCAGTAATTTCACATCCAAAAAAAAATTCCCTATATGCTTGAATAAAATTACAGAAGGATCAATAAGCATTTAAACTTTTTTCTAGCTCATTTGGCAATCTTAAGTGGCATTTATTACTATGAACTCAAAAAGTTAATTATATCCTAATGCCTTGCATGAACAATAAAACTGTAGCTCAAACAGAGTCTATTGAGCGCTTCTTGATGCAATAAATTTATTTTTTATGATGGACTTCAGTCTTACAATCCAAAGTATAAACTGGGGTTAGTAAAGAGAGGGAGGGCCAATGGTTTATAGAAAAGAGTTAGTCAGCAGGAGAAGGGTATTCAGCCTGGCTATCATTCTTCACATTGTACAGACACAGTTGTTCAGGACTTGATGTCTCAGACTGACCCTCCTTCTCCTCAGAAGAAAATAAGGAAGAAATGTGCTCAAACATGGTTCAGATTAGGTACTCTGGGAAGCAGATACCAAGGCAAAGCTTCTTATGCATTCTCTTGCAGTAGCATCTGTAGAAGGGAAGGTGGAGAAATGGGTTTGTATAAAAAGAAAAATAAATCTGTAAAATAAGGACTTCTGGCAGTCTTGACAAAGCCCTATGAGAATCCACGAAGCAGTAATCATACATCAGAGTTGTCTCCTGTTTGACCCAAGTTACAAACCATTTCATTCCCTACTCTGACCAGCCTTAGACAAGGTGTTCACCGAGAGCCAAGTCAATAGCAAAATTATCAAAAACTTGATGGGAATTCTTTAGCAAAACATCTTCTTTTGCTAATAAGAGACTAGAACAAGAAACCAAATAACTGAGAATGCATTGGAATCGTTGAACTGCTTCATAGGATCCGTGCAGATGGGCAAAAATAAAATAGACCCTCTGAGTTCACTTTTGGAGAAAAGGCAAACTGGTGCATGCTATAAGACATGGTGAGAAGTAAAAGTATCAGAATATTTACACTCTTTCTTGTCTGTTATAATATCCTTTAGACATATTGTTATAGTTTACCATGCTACTAATCCTGTGTTGTAGAGAAGGCATTGAATCATCTCTAATTTACAAATGAGGGAACTGGAGGCCAGAGAGAGGAGTGATTTTCCTGTGCCTACTGAGTGTTTCAGAGCTGGAGCAAAAGCCAAGGCTTCCTGACGTACATGTCTCACTGTGATCAGAAGTCTTCCTCCCTTCTTGCTTTTGATCTAATAGGATGTTCACTCAGGAAGCATTAGGCTTTAGTGATTTGGAGGCAGACTCAATTATTTTTAAAAAATGTTTCTTAAACCATTGTTTTTATTTTATGTGAATGTGTGTTCCGTCTACATGGGACTGTATACCATATGTGTGCTGGATCCCCTGACACTGTAGTTATAGACATTTGTGAGCTTCTATCTGTGTGCTGTAAATTGAACCCAGGTCTTCTGGAAGAGCAACCAGAGCTTTTAACTCCTGAGGCATCTCTTCAGCCCCCTACTCCAGGCACAACTCTTGATGGAAGTACGATTCCTGCAGTTTCTGCCACTGTCCACATAGTGCATACGTTCCAAACACTTCACTTCCATTTAGATTGTGGTGATCCTTTCCGGCCCTCAGCTGGTTGTAGACTAAGGGATTCTTTAAGAGACTACTTAATTGTTAGCTTCACTAACAATTATACTAGACAATAATACTAGAGATTGAGATGCCTGGAGTCTGTCATATAACTTTGGGTAAAACATCTACAACTGAGGCTCAGTTTGTTACCTCTAAACAATCTATTATACTAGATGAACCTCATAGTTTCTTACAAGTTTGAAACATAGGCATGGATCGGGAAGCTGCCTCCTAATGGATTCTGAACTTCTGAGGCCATTGAGTGCTGCTTTTAAGGCACCATCAATGACAATTGGTACTGCTTTTCTATTTTGTCCTGGGGAAAGCCATATGGTGTTATTGAAGTCAGAAGATTGCTTCCATTAACTTCACCAATTAGAAACAGATATGAACATTATGACTTTTCTTTTGTTGGTGCCTTTTCTACTTCTAATGAATACAAACATCTTGTAAAAAGAGTTTCCTGAGAACTTATAACCTCTCACTATAGACATACTAATCTTGATTTAATTTTGAGGTTTCTGAAGCCAGGAACTAGCAGACTTAAGGACCTACACATTTACTGTATAAATTATTGATGCTGCAGAAGAGATAAATGGAGTGACCATGTAGTCAACACCTGACTTTGCACAGAGTTGTAACAAAGATCTGAATATGGGAAGGATACATTGTGTGTAAGTCTTAATCAAAGGAACACTAATGAAAGAGCAACTTTGAAATTATGTACTAGAACTATATTTAATTTTTAATTATCATTGAGGCAATAATCGTGGGTGAGAGAAGAAACGACATACATTGTAAGGACTCCAGTTGAGAAATCTGAATGGCCTGCAACAAATCAGTTAGGATTTTAACAGGCCACAGTGTCTGGGTAGGAGAGGTACCACCAGGTATCAAAACCACTACATCTTTCAAAGCATGGGGACTGTGCTTTTCTTTCTCTGGGCCTAGGGACAGGGAAGTACTATATCATTGTAGGGATTGAGTCAGCAAAGCCTTTCGCTGAATTACCCACAAGTGCATACTACATAAAACACGCTCTTCTCTTCTCAGTGCATCTCTGACTACAATCTTACCACAGTCCTAGCTCTGCTCCTCTCAGTAACAATAACAGGACTGCTTAAACGAGATTTGCTTTCACCTCGACTCTAACATTTAAACACAAACCAGGGCTTCACAGAGGCTTCTTTCTCTGTCCAACTTGTGACTCACTCTCCATAGAAGCTCTAAAAAGCTCATTTTTACTAAATGATAATGAATCTGAAAATCTTCATGCATTACTCTGCCATGGGCTTTGGTCCACAGTAGAAATGGACTCAGGACCGTGGTTATTTACATGAAAGGCTTTGGTCTCTGAAGCGTGACCGTGATGTTGGGACCCAGTGGCTGGAAGATTGCATTGGCACTGATTCCCCTGCCCAGGTGCAAATTCAGCAGTGTCACCTGGGCACAAGGTAGTGACTTACGGTGAGGTTTTCAAAGATGCCAACATGCTTTTCCAATTTTAGCTTTTGGGTCTTGAAGTCACACCATTCCTTTAGTTGACATTGATATGAATCTATTTCAAATGGGGTATAATTCAGTAATTATCTGCAACCTGGCCTGGCTTTTTTACTGTGAGGTGATGTGTCTCTGCTTTGAACTACAGGGCTCACTGTTTTTCTTTTCATTTCCAGTTTCCCTGAAGATATTTATATTTGGAAAACAAAACATTACCAAAAATATACTTGGGCACTTATTTGCACAAAATGCCCACAAAATTGGGGTGAAACCCAACACGGAACATTCTATGCCTCCCCTGCCTAACTGTCCATCAAGACGTGGAAACTAGAGCCAAGCAATTGAACCTTGCATTATGTCTACATGACATTTTAGGAAAATTGAAGACTGGAAGCTACACATACAAGTAGAACCGGTGATTACAGACAATGAGATTCAGTCTTGGGGGGAAAAAACCAACACAACAATATTATTAAAGAGACACTTGCAACTCCTTCAGCCCTCAAATAAAGACTGCCCTAAAAAGCTAAGTGCAGCAATCACAAATGTAAGCCTGAGTTTCCCTCAACACAACTTAAAAAAATACAAGATTCCCCTAAATACATGATTATGTCAGAAGCATTTGGAACTCGTATTTTTTAAAACATAATTTTAACCTTTTACCGAGAGGCAGGAGGCAGACCGTGGGAAGTACTAGTTTTGTAGATGGTGAGAACTCAACTCTGTCACCAGTTAGGTAATCACAGAAATGTATTTAATTTCTCTGAGCTTCAGAATCCATTCCCACAAGTAGAATCTCCTCAAGTTATAAAAAAATAATGTTGTAAAGCTTAAATAAAATCTATCAAACAGTACCCGACAAGTGTATGCCTTTAAAAATTTTTTTGCTACTACTTTATAATTATTTCTCTTTTGAACTCAATAGTTATTGTCATGCCTACAGTATGTTTAGTGTTGAATTAATAAGGTATGACTTTCTGGGAAGCAGAGAGGTGCTGAGATTTGAGATGAAGCTGAAGAGGTCGGGAAAAGGCATAACGTCAGGCTTGGATCTGAACTGACAAAAGTGCTATGAATAGGCATTCGCAAGCCAATGAGAACAAATGTGGAAGAGTGTAGCAGGAAAATATATCCTTGGAAACTGAGAACCCAAAAGCAGATAGTTCCTGGGCTGGAGAGGACTCTTAGGCGGCTAGCACATAGGCAGTTAGGAAACCTTGGGTGATGGCTTGCCAAAAGTATAGTCCACAATGAGGATAACTTTGTGACCTCCAGAAGATCTATCAGTTATGTAGACCTGATAGGAGGAAAGATATGAATCAGATAACAGTTTTGTTTTGAAGAAACCAAGCCTAATTCAAGGAAATATATAAATACACAAAATCCAAAGTCATTGTGGGTTAAATTAGGGAAGATATCCAGTATACGGGGAAGAAAAGGTACTGAAATACATGTAGAAAATACTCATAGAAGTGTTACTTCTATACTTAATAGAAGGTATAATGCCATTTAGATAGGGGCAGCATTTTGATGGTGATGATGATGATGGTGGTGGTGATGATCTGATGATCATGATGATGCTACCGCTCAGAAGTGTATCACATTTATGACCACTATTTTTTACCAACCAGTCTGTTAAGTCACATTATTACACCTCATTCTACATTGGAAAAGCTAAGGCATATCCAGATAAAGCAACTTCTTGCCACATGAAAATGTACAGAGAGAATTATATGGGCAAAAGCAGAAAGGACTTGGGCCATTCACTCAACAATTTTAGAGTGGCCTGGCCTGACTGTCACTTCAAATAAATGGAGAACAGAAGTGGGTGAAGAATCTGGGCAGAGAGGTTATAGAGAGCCTTGAACTCCAAATTTTATATAATGAGCAGTAGAGAGTCATTGAAAAAAATCGCTGAACTAAAGTGATAAAATAAAGCTTCACTTTAAGACGTTTGATATGACAGAAGATATAGAATGCATTAGGATTTAAGAAGAGAGCTATAAAGAGCTTAAAGGTTATTGAAAATGTGTCAAAGTAGAAGCAATATTTCCTAGTTACCCTTGGAACCTTTCAAAGCAGAAAACTGACCTCGAAATTACTTTTCTCGTAGGCAGGGCTCCTGCAAGCTCAGACACTGTGCATGTCTCCATTTCTAGGTGGGGAAAGTCCAGATCTATCCTCTGCCTATCCAGGTCCTCCTCCCTCACACTCACTGACCGCAGGCAGCATTGATTAGCAGACAAAATCAAAGTTAATTAGACAACTATTTCCAGTCTTGCCTACCACAGCTAAGGCCAATAGTTCACATCATTGCTGGAGTTTTGAGAGACAGTCACAGAGTCAGAGACAGACGAGCACTTCTAAATGTTTTTTATCAGTGTTGAGAGAAAGGATGGAAAATACTTGCTAGAACTCAGACTTATGTGGAAGAGTAAAATGGAGCTGTGATAGAAGACCATGGGAAGAGTGGTGCCTGAAGGCATGGAGCACAAGGTAGAGGTGCAGCTGTTCGAAATTAACTCTAAACTCAACATTACTGAGATCAAACTCTACTTGTAGAGTGGTCCATGTGTTACTAATTGTTAGATGAAAATTTTATTAAGAAATTTACGTAAGCTTACAATACACACCTATCTGACACAGAAACACAATGAAACATTAAGTAATAGCCAAGGATCAATAAGGCCAAATGTCATGCCATAAATATATAGTGCTGTGGCTGAAGTTTATTTTTAGTTATGTTTAAAATAATTGTTTTTGTGCACTGTTGGAAAAAGGAATGCATAGGCCTTGGCATTTTGTATTGTCTGCAGGTATTGGATTTCTGTGGGGGATGTTTGATTGCTAATGATCTGCATGTGCTATCAGTAGAACACCTGAGGAGTTCTGAAAGAATAAAAACACCTGAGCGATGCTCCAGGTTCCACTGTCGAGTATGGCATTGCCTATGACGGTGGTTCCTTCTGCTGAGGTCTGGCAGAGCTTCCACCAATGAATATGCCTCCTTGTCTTCTTTGTGAACTACCACAGCCATGTACTACTACATAGTGCCACTTGGCCATGTAGCAAAATGGACACCTCAGACTCCACATCAGTCCCAAATCTGTCTTCACTGATCCAACCATCTTGAAAAACAATATCTAGAGTAACAGGTCTAAACTATATGCTGCCTTCATTCTCTGATTCTGACACTGAGTTTCCCCCAGCCATGGTGCAGAACAGTATTATATAACTTTCATGAAAAATAAGGAATTTCCTGAAGCCAAAACCTTTTGATTTTTCTATAATGTATGGCTTTCTCCATTGTTCTTCTGCTTTCTCACTAAATTATTTACGTCTCATATAAATGTTAAATGGGTCCTTTTAACCTATTAGGCTCATAAGTTATGGTTTGGGAGAGAAAATAAAAGGCTCTTGATTATGGACATTGATGTGTAAAGATATATAATATGGGAGAGGGCTATATTAGGAGAAAATATGAGACAGTAATCATATGTGTAGTAGCATGTTGCTGTGTTGGCTCACCAAGACAAGGAGGCATTCTTATGACTGCAAACCCTGCCAGACCTCAACAGAGAAACCCACCGTCATGGCCGGTGCCAGATTCCATAGTGGAAGCCTGAGCATCCGAGCTCATTTTAAAGCATTTTATTGATTCAGAACTCCCCAGGTACAGATCATGAGCAACCAAACATCCCACAGATATCCAGCACCTACAGACAATACAAAATGCCCTAGACCTATGCATCCTTTTTCCAACACAAAAACATAACTAAAAATAAACTTCCCCAACAAATGTGAGATTATATCCAGAGGTGACAGCACATCTAAGTGCCACACATTTAATTATTCTAGTCTCAGTTTCCTTTTCTGTATCACAAGAGATTTTAAAAAAAGAGAATTATTGAGTTTTTTCAAGATGGAACATTCCATGAACTAAAACTTTCTTAAAGAAATAGTGAATAAATTGAGCCTCCAAGGGCAGATGTGCCAGCTGGCGGTGACCACCATGCGGTAGATCCTTGGCTGCCAAATTATACCTTTCACGCCAAAAATGGAAAGTACTCAACTGTTTCTAATTATGATACGCACAGTTTTGGGGGGAAACAAAGTAAAATGTGTTGGGGGCTTCATGAGTTGTGCGGGAGCAGCTTCCCTCACAGATTGGAACTTGGGAGTGCGAGTTCTCACTGTCCAGTAAGCAGCCCTGGAAGGAGAGTCAAGGGAAAAGTCTAGTCTAAAAGAACTCCACAAAAGAACCCCATGCCAATGTGTTGATTTCAGTTTTGCCACAGACTTGATGGTACATTGTTAAGTATGGTTTTGCCCTCAGTATCGACATCCTACAAGAAAAGTGTCAAACATTGGAAATAGGCTCTGATCCGTTCCTAAGACGAAGAGTCAGTACTTTATCATGCTCCAGGAAGTCTGGATGTAGGGCTTGTGGAATGGTCCTTGTTACTTTCAGGAAATCCGCAACTGTGTGCAGCAGTGTACTGCTAGGGGATTCCAAACTCTGGAGAAAACTTGGCATGAGAAAGTATGCCAGCTAGAGAAGTTCTAGCTCAGCATCATCATTCCTATAGCCCAGGTCATCTCATTTAGAAGGTTTTCTTATTTGTAAAAGTGTACAAATGAATCCCTGATTGTAAAGCACAATAAAATTGTCAGAATCAATTGTGAAGAATATAGTGATATATATATCTATATATCTATATATATGTGTGTGTATATATCTATATATCTATATCTATATATCTATATATATATCTATATCTATATATATATATATATAAAGGTTATGCTGAATATTAAAAGTTCATCTTCCATATTAAAAGTATGGCCTCCATGACAGTATTCTAAAATATATTTGCAGAATAGTCATAAAAATTCTAATATTATAGAAATCTTTGGCTAGAAGCAATATGAAGAAATCTGTAACTGTCCATATCAATAGTTATAGTATGTTTTCTTGACATTTTTCTCTTCAGGTAGAGATGCATAATCTTCCTTAGTAACTTGAGCCTTTGTTTCATAATTCTTCTTTTATTCTTTTTCCTACTTTTTCCAGGGATAAGGATAGGCAGTCCTGGGATCCAAGCTAAGAAAGAGCTCTACCATGAGTGGCATCTACGATATTCATCTTCACAGTAGCTGGAACTCACTCGTGGGCCATACCCTGGCCCTTTGCTACCTATATGTTTTCGTTCTTCACACTGAGTGGCTGGATAATTGTATTGGCGATTTAAATTGATTGTTTATTTTAATTTGCAAAGTTTTAAAATATATTTAAAGGTATCTTGCAATGAGTTCATATTGGGCTTTATAATTACCAACTTAGATGTTTATATTTGCAAGTCAAACACAGCCTCTGAATGACAGTTGGTGTGTTGACCGCACGCTTCAAGCAATTAATCAAGAAAGATTATTCTCCTCTTCAATTATACTTCAATAATTCCTTATTAAAACATCTAAATATTCACATTATGCTTTCTTTACATGGAAACACATAATTTCAGATTTAAAGACACAACTGAAATGAAATCACATGGAACAAATGAACACAAATGAAATCAAAGCCTTTTCTAATTTAATTTTGACGCATTTATATTCCACTATTTAATATAATTTTGGATGTTGTTCCCAAAGTCTAAATAGTTAAGACAGTTTTCATAGGAACACTGAAGGTTTTATATTCACTAAACCAACTTTAACATGCACACATTTTATTACATGCCACTGGTACATTTCTTTACTATCAATCACTTGCTCTTGTGAAGTTTCAAATACAATAATGTCGTGTGACAAGAAACAGATAAAACAGAATTTTGAGTTATTCAGCATCCTTACAAATCTAGGAAGGCAAATCATGAGTTCACACTATATCACTCTATGATATTAGTCTATGGAACATCATTTAAAATGTTTTATTTAATATTAATACATGCATGTCATGTGTTTAGATCAAATCTACTTCTAATTCCTTCCCGATGAATTCCTCCCCAATCCCCCTGCCACATTTACCTCTCAACTTCCTTGTCTCTCTGTCTCTGTCTCTGTCTGCCTGTCTGTCTCTCGTCTTCTTGGTGCTGCCTGTATCTGCATGGATTCAGGACTTTCTATTTACTGGAGTATAGGCAACTTCTCAGAGGCCACATCCTGAAGAAAATTGACTCTCACTCCTTAATGGCCTTCATCTGCCAGTAGTTTCTCAGATAGGAGTGAAACGTCAGTAACTCCTCCTCCATGCGGCTTTTGGCTGGCTTACCTTTTTCAAGTATTGTGAAGAGAATCCCAGCTGCTGTGAGTGTATGTATGTAACCATGCTTTTATATTCAGCAAAAAATGAAGATATTTATTTCCTCTGGCTTTACAATATTTCCACACCTTCTTTTCTGTGATGTCTGAGCCCTGGGGGAAGGGGCAAAATACAGATGTCCCACTTAAAATTCAGCACTCAGCAGATTCTGTGTCGGCTGCTTCAGTCTCTGAGTCCTTAACAGTGCTGGTCTTTTGACTCGGTGGGTTTTGTTCTCCTGAGGTCCTTGACCCTTACGGTCCCGCAATTCCTCCTCACCCTCTTCCACTCGGTTCCCTAAGCTCTACTTGTTGTTTGATCCAGGACCTCTGCATGTGCCCCCATCAATTGCCGGGGAAAGCCTCTTTGAAGCAGAATGGGCTAGGCAGCATTGAAACTATAACCCCTTCCACCTCAGCCTAGTGAAGTGGAATGTCATCCCAGAGGAAACAGTAGTCAACAGAGGGCGCCTGCCCCCCAGCTTCCAACTTGCAGGCTACCTTTCAGGAGGAAGCAGGATATCAGCTTTTCTTATCCCGCACCACCTACCTGCTGCTGCAACATGTCCTCGGCAAGGGAGACCAAGCTTGGCTCCACTCATTGCTGGAGAAGAAAACCCTAAAGCTCTGATCAGCTGCCCCTGGAGCTTCCAGTCACAACGGTCAAACCAAGAGGACTCTGCTCCCTTCCATCTAGAATTTGTCTTCAAATGTAAGAGAATTGCTTAGAAGTAGACGTGGTGTTTCCCTCACTGGTAACTCAAGATCTGAGACTTGATGACATTGCTTAGAGGAAAAGCAAAATATCACAAAAATAACTCTTCATCTCTCCCTAAAGGGAGATCGGAGGAATGTCATTTTCAAAAACAGTCTAAAGAAGTTCACAGTCAAGGGCACTCTTGAGAAGAGTGGAGATAGTGGTAAGAAGCAACTTATCTGCAAGTTTGAGAATTCGCTGGAGAAAAAAAAGGGTCAAACTCCTCCTCTGGTCAGAAAAACATTAAAACCTGACACTGGAATCCATTTTATTCTCAAAAGATCTTGAATGGATTGGAGAATTCAGTGCAACAATTTATGACTTGGAGGATTATTGGAAATAATACATAACTGGTAAACAATGGACTTGAACAGGTAGATAAATCATGAAGTTGCAGAACAAGAAAGCGCTGTAATCCCAGAGCAGCTGTGGACAGCTGTTATCCCCGGAACCACTGCAAAAGCCCTCATTACTGGATGAGACTGGTTTTGCTGAAATTATCCAGCCAATCACTAAACAAACAAGTAAACAATAAGAACAAGCTCCAGAAGAAGATTCCAGTATCTACAGATATTACAGTATTTCATCTGAAATGTCCAAAACTCAACAGAAATGACAAACTGGCACATGCCCCTGAGGGGCTGAAAGAGGGAAACATAGGTTCCCGTGAAAGTGACCAAGTGCAAAGTAGCCATTCTAACACATACAGGTACACGAATGACCTTGGTTAAAGAAATAAAAGGAAATATAATGATAACATGGCATAAAATATAATATCAGCAGGCAGATAGATATTATGGGGAAAAATCAATGCATATCCTGTAGCTAACACGTACAGAAACTGAAATAAAGATTCACTAAATGTGAATTGACATTAGAAATAATTATAGACATGAGAATGGAATGATAAACTACCTACTTCAATGAACACAGAAGAAAAGTAGGGGGAAAACACGAGTTCCATGTCTAGAAGGTAGACATCAGAGAAGGCGGAGGGCAGTGAGCTCACATGGGCACGCAGAGAAGGTAGGACAGAGAGGGTGTACATACCGGAGACCAAGAAGAAAAGAGAGATATAGGGAGAAACAGAAGTGTATATGCTTTTCAATAATGCTCAGAAATCAAACATTTTAATAGAAATAACTCAGCTGAGAAACTTAATAAATTGAAAAACTATAAACAAAAGTAAGCCATGGACAGACATGCAGTGCTGAATGCTGATGAGACAGAAACAACTCAGCACTTCCAAGTGTGTCCCAGGAGAGTCATTAGTGACATTTTAAAAACAATGGGGATGGAAAGGTCATAGGAAAAGAGTATCAAAGTGCAAAAATAAAAAGTTATCCAACCCCAAATCCAAAATTTTCTACATAGTACAACTACCTTCCAAAAATGATAGGTGAACCAGTTTATGGTAAAATATTGAAAGAAATTACAAATGACTCCAAGCAGTAAGTCAAATAACAGAGAGCATATTTCTAAAAGGAACTACATGATTATAAAATATGTATTACCTTTCCTCTCTTAAGTAATTGAAAAAGCAACTATAAAAAGTAATATACAACCATACATAGAGTTTATGACACTGAGAATTACAATATTTCTCAATATCAGAAAAGGTGGTGACTAGAAGCAAATCTCTTTTATGGTAAGGAAATTATTCCAGATTTTATCCATGAACGCAGAGAAAGAGAACAAGAATTGAGGGGAAAGCTCATATAAAAAGCAATAAAGGAAATCTGCTTTCCTCTCTTTCTTAGTTTCCTTAACTATCCCAAATCATATATGGCAGTATTTTAACAATGTACTTTTAAACATCGTATTCATGGGAAGGATTCCTGTATATCTATACACAATATTCTGGAAATGGAGAAAAGGGATAGGTCTACGAAGGAATGATGTTTCTATTTCCCAGGAAAATTCAATCAGCGCAAGTCCAAGGATTGCTTCTTGTAAGTTAAGGTGTGAGCGATGAGACCTGAGCCGCTGCTGTAGACCTGAGAAGCAATCACAAAGAGCACTGAAAGGTGACATTAGAACATGTTTGCTAACCAAAAAGGAGAGTACTGCGGGAGCAATGAGGGAGCAAAGGAACAGAGCAGATATGAGACAAGAAAGTGAAGCACAAGACACAAGCCCAGCTGAATGCTAACAGTGCGAGTCATAAATAGTGCCTTAAGGGACCAAAAGGCAGGAAATTGCCAGATTTGGAAAAAAAGCAAATGGGCCTTGACTTAGGAACACATTGTTTATAGAACACGTTAGACCCAAGATAAATGTAGACGGATACTAAAGAAAAGCCACAAATTAAAGACACAACATTTACAAGAAAAGGTGAGCAAGCTATGAACAGCAAAGAAAATACTCTTGGAAAAAAGTTACTCAAGATAAAAGACATTTTATAGTGGAGAAAAATGCGTACTTGTTGACCACTAGAGTTATAAAGATTAAACTCATATATGTACTTAGTAACATACAATAATGATATTTATATCTTTAGTGACAATATAGAAATACACAAAGCAAAAAATTTATAGAAATGAAGGTGAACATTCTCAATAATAGGTAGAGATGGTAATACCTCGCTTTTAATATCAGCAAAAGAAACAAGTAAATAAGACACTACATTGGGCAACACAGGACAAGAACTAGAACAGGCTTCTCTAGAATGTAACAGCATGGCTGCAAGTTTTCTTCAGTGCCTGTCAGTCTCTCCACAGGACATATGCGAGGTCAGAGGCCAATCCGTACCACTCTTTTCGTTGTTGAAACTGGACTAGAATGGAATGAGAATTACATGTCATAGGAAATTTCAGACGTGGAAATTCACACAATCCTAAATTGTCAGGGAGGAGGCACTCAGAGGAGAAACGAGGAGGGAAATTTGGAATATTTCAAATACATTCAAATGAAGGCACAACACATCAGAACTCACAACATGCAACAAAGGGAGTCTGTAGAAGGAAGTCCTAGGCCTGGGTTCTGGTGTTTATTAGGGAGGACCAGAAGTTAATGACCTTACCTCCCATTATAAGACGATGGGAAAAGAAGAGCAAGAGAAATGTAAAGCAAGCAGATTGAAGGGAATAAAAATATCAGAGTGTACACTAGTGATAATCTAGTGTACTCTAGTCAAAGTAAATACCAGCAAAGCTAGATGATAGCACATTCAAATTGCAGTCTTTCTTATCCTCTGTTTAAGTACATGAAAAACAAAATGTATTGGCTTAAATTATTTTTACATTTATTTATTCATCATGTGTCTATGTATATGTGTGTGTGTGTGCATATGTGTGTGTGTGTGTGTATGTGTGTGTGTGTGAGTGTGTGTGTGTACACATGCACACCTGTGTACTAAGACATGCATGTGGAAGTCACAGGACAATTTTTAGGCATCAGTTCTGTCCTTCCTATCCGTGAGTTTAGGAGATAAAACTCAGATCATCAGCCTTGATGACAAGGCCCTTCTCTGTTGAGCCATCTTGCCAGCTCCCAAATGAAAATTATTATGTAGTTCACTTAATGGCTTTCTCTGATCATTAAGGTAAATAAAACATAAATTTTTAAGACTGCATGGACCATGAAACTACCCAAGGGAAATGTATGCTGTCATAATAAGTATTATTATTATTTCAATGCCAGTATTTAAGAAATGATAATCAGGTAATGTCTACTGGGTGGGGAAATTTATTTATTTCAAAAGTAGTTACATGAAGGTTAGAGCGATGGCTCAGCTATTAAGAGCACTTGATGCTCTTGCACAAGACCTAGGTTCAATTCTCAATACCCACAAGGTAGCTCACAGTCATCCATAACTCCAGTTCCAGGTCATCTGACCCCCTCTCTTCATCTCTGCTGGTATCAGGCGCACACATTGTGCATGTACTGATAGGCAGACAAAAATGCTTATGCAGATAAAATAAATAAATCAAAAGAAACTGAAAGTATTTGTATGTTGATCTGATCATAATCTCACAATTCAGGGTTTTGTCCTGCACAATTCAGTGATTTTTAAATGATTACACAAAGCAAAAAACAAAACAAAACAAAAAACCCATGGACTAAATTTCCAGAAGTCACATGATAGAGAATGTACTTCATGTAAGATCTGGTACAAACTCTTTGCAACAAACTGGATGATGTAAAAGAAGGTTAAGTGTCAGAGGATATAATGAGGGCATTTTTTTAAAGTGTGGTCACTGACTGCAATTCGACTGAGCCACAGCCAATCTGTTGACAGCAGATGGGCATGAGCTCTCTTTCTATTGGTTAAATGCTGTGAACTTGGCCAATCTGAGTTTAGTTTCTTCAAGTACATAGTAGCTGTAACAAACAAACAAACAAACAAACAAACAAAAAACAAAACAAAACAAAGAAAAACCAAAGATGTTGCCTCCCTTCTCCCAGAAGGCAATCTTAGCAGGAGTGATTGCTATACTAGACATAAATATTTTAGGGCCGAATAACAGAATCTCCACTTAATTGTCTAAAAACACATGAATCGGCTCCGTGTTTGGTGCACTGAAGAAGGATTCCAGGAGTGGTCCTGGGTCTCAATTATGTCAGAAAACACAAAGGCTTTCTCTATGCTCTTCTCTGCCTGCCCAGCATTGGCGGTGCAGTGGTAAGCATAGCTACCATCCACGTGCCAGTCCAGCACAAGTGTTTCATCTACTAAGCCAGAACACACATGCTGCGTCTCTGCTCGTTCTATTTTCTTGACTAGAAGAAGAGGGAGGCAAAGGGAGGAGCGTGAAAATCAAGCCTGTTCAAAGAGCACGCACAGGAACCCATGCCTTTACAACACACTGGGTAGTCTGTCAACACGCTGCCGGGTCTCAGTGTTCGGTAGGGCTAAGCCTTTGTGTACATTGATCCATTTGTGCCTCACAATCACTTTTTACACACGGAAAAAGAGAGGCAAAGATGGGTTCCTTACTGAAGAAAATTGTCCGTATTTAAGGTGCTTTGGTTTAAATTCAGAGTGCTATGCTTCTCCTTTGTGGAGTCAGTTCAACATCGAAAATGATCAGAGTTGAGGGTGTGCTTATGTGTTCCTTGGAATCTTTGGCTGGAGCCCCTGGACTGAAGGCAATCTGGGCATGAGAAACTGAGCTGCACAACTAGCAACTTGCGAAACCAAACAATGTGTCAAGTATTAGACACCAGGATCATCCTCTTAGCCAGCAAACTTCAACTGCCCTTTTAGAGTTGGACACACTTGCTGGTAACTTTATTTGACCAAGAAAAGGGAGAAAAAATGAGACTGTCCAACTATATTTAAGAGTGCCATGAGTTAAAAAGTGTTTTCTATTTCTTATTTAATTTGTTTTGTGAAGGCTAGAGTTTAGAGACAGTCTTCTCAAGCTAGGCAAGTGCTCAGTACCTCTGAGCCATATCCCAGTCCTCTGGCTGTAATTCTCAGTGTTATTCACACAGAGCGAATTCTAGAAGTCAGCATATGTGTTGGAAATAAGCCCTCTCTTACAGTGTGGTGCGGCAACAGGGCCTTTGAGAGCTGGGTGCGCTGCAGTCAGGGTTGTCTTCCTTTATAACGTGCCAATCACCTCTCTGGCCTCAGGATTATCATAACTATTTTTTGAAACTAGGAGCCTTCACAGGGGAATGGGGCTCATTCTTCAAAGGTACGGATGGCATGAATACACCATGGAGCCGTACCCAAAGGCCATCTTTCCTTTCCTTGGAAGGCAAACACGGGAAAGGGCCCGATTGTGAGTCTAAGCCAGTATGGAACCAGGTGGGGAGGGAGCGAGCACAGAAACAGACTTAAGGTGGAATGTGGCCTCTCAGCGGAGCCGATATCCAGAGTCCAAAATGGCAAGAAGGCTGTAAGCTCCACGGGGTCTCAGCAAACACTGGGGAATCTCACACGCTGATCATTACGATAGCAGAATACAAATGTATTTTTCAAGATGACCATGTGACACTTGTGCGACATAAACAAAGCATGACGCTTCTATCAAAAATATTCTTAGCAAGCAACAAAGTGGAACCTAAGAGTTTTGTGAGCAGTAAATTTTTGTATGTGTGTTAATTATATATTATATTGCTATAAATTATGCATTATTATGTATTAATTATATATTGGTGTTTTTATTGTTCATCCTTATTGTCATTTATCTGGAAGCACTCTGCCTTGTATAGTTTTGTGTGTTCTATGCAAGTCTGGACTGCGTCGCTGAGTTTTCAAAGAAGAAAACCTGATTTAGCCACTCCCTTCATCTCCCACTCTTCCACCTCAGATCCTGGAAAAGAAACATTGACGGGGACTGCAGTTCTCAGGGGATCAAACTTGCTGAAGAACAGTCACTAGCAACATAAAAGGAGGCCTGCCCTGCTGCGTTGCTCAACGGGGCTCACTTGGTCTATTTATGAGAAGAGTGCATTCATCCTGATTGTAATAAGTGAGCGTGCAGGGCCAGACAGGCTCTTTAATCTCAGAAACGATGCTGTGAACTCCAGTTCACCTGCTCGATTTATTTACATTGCTTCTGCCCACTAACAAATCCAAGTCTCCATCAGATTAATCAACATTTATCAGCCAGCGGCGGGAGCATCATTTTGTAATTTAAGTAAAATAGAGAGGGAGTGAAATGGAACAGAGTGTAAAACTCCCATCGTTCTGTGGCTATTTTGTCTCTCTGTATTTTATTCCCGTAATAAATGATGTACTTCTGGCTTGAACAATATAGCAACCCTGTGCTCTGTTTGTTTAATGTTTTCACACCAGGGACTATACAACTCAGGAAATATGCACAGCAGGATGAAGGAGAAAACGGTCAAGTCCTGATCTGGAAGGTTTAAGATCACTCAAATAAAGCAAAGTTTGATTACCCGCAATGTTGTCTAGGGTTTTTGGATGGTGTTAACTCAAATAAGTCATCAACAAGTAACAAAATAGTATTTCTTTATGGCATGTTATTGACCGTCAACATAAATCATTCATTCATATTCTAGGAATTATTGAACAGTAAGTATGTATCAGAAATTATTCTGGGTCCTGAAGTAATTGCCTCAAATAGAAGAAAGCTCCCATCCCCATCAAAAAGATGGGTTGCAGAACACAGAATGTAAATACACAAGAAAAATGTGTTTTGATGAAGAACATAGTGGGCTAAGAGGAACAAACAGAAGTACTCTTTGGTATACAGCAATCCAAACCGCTGTTCTCCGATGGTGTTGGAGCATGAATCTGAATGAAAGGCGGGAGCCAGGCATTCAGATTTCTGAATGAACGGCGTTTGAGGCAGAAAGAATGGAACAACAAAGAACATCAGCTGGGAAGATCTGAGTGCGGAAGGCAGGGAGGTTTATCCGCGGCGCAGAGTCACATGTAACAGTAGGGATTTGAAAGCAATAAGAATCGAGTATACAGTTGTTAAATCAAGTCATGATTTCACCCTCACACATATTACTCAAGAATAAAACATTGGCAACTCCTCACTGTTCAAACGAAACGTTGCCACCACCCATTAACCGTTGGAGCGACGCTGATGACGGCCATGACGACAGCACAGGCATCGGCCGGTCACTGCTTGCTCAAACCTTTTAGGAACTTATCTTCCGTTTAACGTTTCCAGTTTGGAGTGCGAGTTGCAAAGAGAAGCATCTACAGTTGCTATGTGAGTGCTCAAGGAATTATCACAGGGCAAAATTATCAATAAGATAAAAGATTGAACAGTTGAATAATGTTCACAGTTCACTTTCTGAGGTCTCCATCCACAGTGTTTCCTGCCTCTGCGTAGCTCAACTCCTCCCTAATTTGAAAGAGCAGACATCTGTTTTGCTAGTTTTTAGTTTTTTCAACAGATAAGAGATTCGTTTTTGCATGTAGAAACATCTTTCCGTTTGTAATTCTGTTCAAGGGTCAATTACACGTACTACCAGCTCTACATTATCCCCCGCAGTCTTCACAAAAATAGGACCTGGCTTCAGTCTGATAATACTAAGCGTTGTGCCACTATGAGTCATCTTATGTTTCTATATGGCTACGTATCCTGTGCACACCATTGTATTGGCTGCGTGCCTAAGTGTATGTCCACATAAAAGTTGCTGAGATCAAAACAAATTTGTGTCTTAGAACTAAGCAGAATATATCATCATTTTTTCCAAAGTGCATGTAGGAACGCACATGTAACTTTAATTTTAACTTGCCTTTTCTGTTGACCAATGAGTTACATTACTGTGACATTTATTCACTCTGCACTTACTTCTCTTTTGCATACTACCTAATTCTCTTGGCCATTTATTTTTCTGAGCTATCAGTCTTATTTTATAGACAAGAACACTTTACATATGTTGTGAAATATCATTCTGCTCTTGTGAAATTTAGTCTTTTAAAGTTGTCTCTCAGTGAGGAAGAACTCAATTTTGGGGTTTGGTTTGGTTTTGGGAGTGTGTTCACATCCTCTTTGAGTTGTTTGGCCATAGCTATAATCTTCCCTTTGACATCTTTGGAAGATCTTCCAGGTCATCGTCATTAGAGGACATTACTGTGGGATTTAATTAGGGGGCCATGTTGTCTTAGTTTGCTTTTGTTTCTGTTCTTGTGACTCTGCGTCTGAAGTAGTTTGCTATTTGTCTTTCTTTATATTCAAGTCATCTTTCTTCTTTAAGTGTAGGCGTGTATGTGCTCAGGAGAGGGTTAAGTTGTAAGTCATTTCTTTCTGCAGAGATGATATTGAGGGCTGGAAGTTCTAAACTTCTTTTGAGAGTCAGCTGTTGTCTCTCTAACAGACAGGCTCAAGGCACTTCTCTGGTGCCTTCCGGTGTGGCTCTCCGAGTCTAATTGCCCTCCACTGAGTAACTCTGATAACTGGTAGGTGGGAGCAGGAGATCTTGGAAGCTAGGTGTCTAGCTAGCATGTCTAGGTCTAGACAAGCTTATACCTCATACCTCATACCATCCGTATACCTAGGAAGTCTGTGTGTGTGTGTGTGTGTGTGTGTGTTGAGGGGTACCTGTAAAGTCTGGGAAGCAAGGTTCCGGAGGAGCTGGCTGCTTAGAGGATAGAAAGAAGTGGGCCTCATCTGACTTGGAGATGAATGACTCCAGAGGAGACAGGTACTTTAACAGCACTGAAAGGGGAAATCCCAGGGGGACCAGGAGGCCTATGGGGTGAAGCAGAACATTACTCTTCCAGCACCTAAAAAAAAATCAGATGTCAGTAGGCAGACTGCCTAGTGTGGGAATGAACAGTGCTTACCTGAAGGATGCACAGGGCAGGTCCCAGAAGAGTGAGGGCATCTGTTGGGAAGGGAAGAGCAGTATCTACCTGATGTACCCGTAGGGAGGGAGATTTCAGAGGAGCCAGGACCAGAGGATGGGGGGGAGCAAATCCCACCAGGCCCAGGGAAGACAAGTCCCAGAGGGCCCAACCTTTGAGTCAGGAAAGAACAGACTCAGCTGGCGTGGGAGAATTCACACATTGGATTTAATGATTTGTCTTTTACACCAACTCTTCTTTTTCATTTAAAACAATCATTTTAAATTTTGCCATGCATTTGTATTGATAATAAAGTTCTACTAGATATCTTGAGGTATAGAATCAACATTTAAATATTACCCAGGGATCTTAGCCTTGCTGTCCTTGCTTATAAATCCCGGTTGTGTTGATTCTCTCAGGGTTTCCTTATGGTCATTAGTTCATAGCATCTGCAAAGATAGTTTATTTCTTTCTTTCACGGTTGAGCATAATGTGTAACCCTTTTTTGTTCTGTGGGGATTGTTTGTTTCATTTTGTTCGTGCTCAGGATTGAACCTAGAGACGATTGCATACTAAGAACATACTCTATCCTTTTCCTCTGTGTGTGCACGTGTGTGTATATGCTTTCTTTCTCTATTCCCCTAGGCTCCCCCCTACTTCCTCTCTCCTCTAGATCTAGTCCCCTTCCGTTTCCCTTCAGAAAAGAGCAGGCCTCCCAGGAATATCAACCAAACACTGCATAACAAGTTACAGTAGGACTAGGCGCAAACCCTCATGGCGAGGCTGGACAAGGTAACTCAATAGGAAGCAAAGGGTCCCAAGAGTATCCAAAAGAGTTAGGTAGATCCACACTCTTACTGTAAGGAATCCCATAAAACCAGCAAGGTAACAACCATAACATCCATGCAGGGGACCTGGTGCAAACCCATGCAGGCTCCATGACAGCTGCCTCAGTGTCTGTGAACCCATGAGGCCCTCCTTAGTTGATTCTATGGGTCATGTCCTCCCGGTGTTCTCCACCCCTCTGGTTCTGTTTTCTTTTTAAAAATCTTTCTTCCAAATCTATGGCTGTTGGTATAATGTAGTAAAAGAGTGCCAAGTCTTTTTACCATGCAGAGGTGTTATGATGTTTTTCTTCAACAATTCATATAATTATGTGAGTGATTATCTCTAGTTTATTGAAGTGATGAATTACATAAATTAATTTTTAAATGTTGTGCCAATATTGAATACATGAAATGAATCCTATTCAACTATGGTACATAATTCTTGTTATATCTTGTTGAATTTGATTTGACATTATTTGAGGATTTTTACAGTTAAGCCCCTGAGAGGCATTGGTATTTTATTTTCTGTCTTTGTGATATAATATTCTGATAGTGATATTAGGGTACTGCTCCCCTTTGTGGATTAAGTTAAGAAAAACTGCCCCCTTTCTACATTCTAGAAAAGATTTTTAATGAATGGCTCCACATTTATCCTTAGAAGTTTGGCAGAATACAACAGCGGACCCATCTGGGCCCAGTTACTTCTGTTTTAGAAGATAATTAATTTTCTAGTAATCCACTTGGATATCTATCTCTCCCTTTATGAGAATTGACTGTGTCTTTTGAAGAGCTTGTCTACCACATCTAGTTCATCAGTTATGCAGTCGTACTATTTATTTATTGTTATTTAAATGTCTGTGGACTCTGCATTAATGTCTGCTCTTTAATTTCTGGTATAAAGTTTTTCCTTTTTCCTGGTTAAAGGTTTTTAGTTTTATTGATTCAAAGAACCTGCTGTTATTTTGATTTTTCCCTGATAATACTGAATTTTCACTTTCATTTATTTCTGGTGTGATTTTATTAGTTTTTAGTGGCCTGAGTCATAATTAATGCCCTTCTTTTCCTCATTTCCTTAGCTAGAATTATAGATTTTAGGTTTTCGGTAAATTGTGAATTCATTGGTATAAATTTTCATTTATGTACTGTTCACTGTCGATAGCAAATTTTAATAATTTGTCATTTTTTTTACTATTTAATTTTTCTGACTATTTCTTTTTTGACTTATTTAGAAGTATATTGTTTACTTGGCAAGAATTCTGAAATTTTTTTTCCTGTCTATTTATTATTTCAAATATAATGTCATTATTTTATGAAATCAAATATTATATGGATTATGATCTTTTTAATCTATTATTGTGAGTTTTATGGCCCTAACTGTTACCTATCTTGGTCCACATTCTATGTGAACCTTTAGATTGTGTTAGTATAGCATATCATTTCCTACCTAATTATTTTTAACGTAGGTATATAGCTTTGTACTAAAACTAGACAACTTGTAGAAAACATATATTTAGAATTGCTTATTATATATATTCTGAAAACCTATGTCTTTTATCTGAAAATTTATAACTTTAGTATTTAAGGCAGTTATTGACATAGTCAAATAGCTGTCAACTCTATTATAGTTTTCCATTTGTTGTTCCTTATTTCATGTTTGTTTATTGTTTTTCTTTAGTCTTCTGTCATTTGTGAAATTATTTGAACCTTTTTTATGATTGTATTTCATCTTTTCCTAGCATTTCAGTTATAGGTTTTCTTCCCCCAAAAGTTCTATCTGGTTATTATTAACAATATACATCTATAGTTAATCCAACCCTACTGTCAAACAACACTGTCACACTTCACACCCTGGACACATATCTGATAACACCAAAGAGTCCTGGTTTTTCTCCTATCAATTGTATGTTGATGTTATTCATTTTACTTTTACCTCCACGGTACATATCCAAAGATATTGTGACTAATATTATTTTGAACAGCATCACCTATTAGATAAGCCAAGAATATTAAAAGTTTTGGTATCTCTCTCATTTATGCTTTCTCTGCAACTCTCCTTGTTTGGGCAAATCGACACCTTGACCTGTATAGTGCTCCTTCTCACTGTGTCTTTCTGTTAACGCTCCTTGCTAAGCAGATCAATTAGTATACGATTCCTCCCATTTTCACCTGAGGAAGTTTCCATCTATCCTTCATATTGGAAGAGTAGTTTCTATAGGATAGACTTTTAGTCTTTTTATCTTTAGCGGTCAGCATTTTTAAGTATTTTATTTTACCCCCCCCCCCCCCGCACAACCTTGGTTTCCTAAGAGAAGTTTGATGCACTTCTAACCTTTGTTTTTCAATGAGTAACTTGACCTCTCTCCTGTTGAAGTCTTTCAAGGCTTATTTTTGATGCTTGAATGCTCAAATATTATATGTCTAAGTGGAGCAGTAATTTTCTCATTATCCTATTTGATAGTCTGAAAGATTTTTGCAACTGGATTGGTGTCTATAAGTCAGTTTAGTCTGTCACAGTAGCATAGCATCTACTGGATAGCTGAACTATGTGCATATAATTTTCATAGGCCTAGAAATTACCAGAGTGATCTTAAGTTACTAGAAGAGCTGAGTTGTTAAGAGGTCCTTTTAATGGCTTACTGACTGCTACTTTCTCATGGTATCTTTACATGGAGGAAAGTAGACAGATGTGGCAAGCTCTCTTGCTTCTCTACTTAGAAGGTCCTAATTCTACTCATTTGAACTTCACCTTCATGAGTAGGATTGGATAAGGATTGAGCATACGAATAGAGGCCCAATAATTAAACATACATCATTATTCCGTCAAATATATAGTCTGTTCCTTTCTGTAGTCTCCTTTGTTATTCTCATTACTTATTTTATTTTTATTTTTTGGTAGTTATTCACCTTAATTACATGTTGTCTTTTCCTTAGTCTTTTCTTTGTTTTGCTTTTCTGCTTTGAAATTTTCTATTGCTACATCCTCAAACTCAGGCATTTTCTTTTCCGCCATGCCCACCCTATTAAGAAGTCCATCAAAGACGTTATTTGTGTTAAGTGTTCCTTTACCTTAGAAAACAATTCTGATTCTTAGAATTTCCTTCAGTGCGTGTTGCCCGTTTGTGCTCTCATGTTGTCTGTTTTACCTGTTGTTAAATCTACAGGTTGCTAAATTCAAGCTACTATCGTTGCTACATCCATATCTTATCTGATTGTTGTCTATATGTCAAAAATTTTTAATCGGTTTTGGTTTTGTTTGGGACCTTTGGCTGTGACTCGAAGTTTGTGAGAGTCGACATATCACACTGTAAAGTGATGCCCTAGCAAGTTAAGGATGGAGAAGGCATGATCGGTAGTCCTATGATGAATTTCAAAGTTTTAGTGAGACTGTGTCTTAGGACTGTCAGCTTCACATGTGTTTCTTGGGCTTCTCTCCCTTCTTTTAGGTAAAACTGCATAGAAACAGCATTTCTGTCTTTTAAAGTCCACTGGATTCAGAGACAAAGCACTATTTTTACTCTGGAAACATACTTTCTGTTGAAGAAGTCCTTTTGGAGAATAACAAGATGTTCTAGTGTTTTTAAAAATGGATTCCTCCCTGCTCCTTTTATAGAAACTGAGGAGAACTTTCTTCAGCTTTCAGCAAGGACCTGATGGAGTTCCCAGAAGTTAAGAAGTGACAAAAATCCCACTTAACCTGTCTGTGTGGTCCGGGAGTTGTAACCTCTGACCTGTCCATCTTAACCTGCAGCAATTCACCAGTTACTGTATCTAGCTCCCTGGCCTGTCTCTGGTTCCTGGGGGATCCCTGGCCTGTCTCTGCTTGCTGCTGAGTCTCTGCATTTACAAGCTGCTACTGTCTTTAATCCAACTTACCAGTTTTTATAAATTTTGGGAACAGCATTTTCCCCCAGACTTTGAATATACTTTTTCTCTCAAAATGAGTTGGACCACTGCCTTATCATGATATATACTGTTTCTAAAGTATAGCATGTTTCACATTAAAAATAATTATTAAGCTGTGAACATTTGGTAAAAAATACATCATTGATTTTTTTACTGTTATAATTAATGTCTATGATTTGTCTCTTTTTTCAGTTGAAGTAAATTCTGATAATTTTAATGTATTTGTGTGTAACTTGGATAATAATTTATAACCTATGAAATGTATGGAATAAGTTCTTATTTATTATAAACCGAAGATAAGTTCATGAGTAGAATTACATGCCCTCAAAAATAGTTCCGTATTTCCTACTGCCATGTAAAATTTAGAAATTAATTTATGTCATTTCATCATTCAGTTTTGCTTTCTAGAATGAAATCTTTGCCTCCTGGACAAGAATAGCATTCTTTAATTATATTCTTGAGTATTGGCCTCAAAAAAGCATCAGTTGCTTACTTAAAAGAGGCTTTTGGTATTAATCAGGGAAGCATCACTTCTCAGAAACATCAAACTAAAGCCTGCGTGATAGACATGTGATTGCTTCCACATGCTCAGCTAGCGAGCCATCGAGCAGATAGAACAACACAATCTCTAGACCCCATGTCAAACCAACGGATGAAGGTGAGCCAGAGGGCCACTGTCAATGACCGCTTCAGTGAGCATGTGCCTGTGTTTAAAATAAATGTGTATATAACTCTAAACAATTAAATAGAATAACCTTGTTGATGATGCTCTTGAGAAATGAACTACTGAAGGTCATAGCACTATTAGGAAATAGAAAAATCAGACATAATTATTGATTATGTACCTGCTATAATATCTGATAAGTGTATCAGGACTGAACTTATAGCTAAAGGATCATAGCTGACCACCAAAAAGAGGAAAATAATAAAGACTAATATATTGTTCACAATCATACCCTCACCGAAGGCCTGTTGTACTATAAGTATTAGCATCCCTGTACCTGTCTTTTATAGTGACTGCCAACAGTGTAATAGGTAGGGGATGAAATTACACATTACATTTAATTGTCATACTGAGTAGCACCAGAAAGCAGCCTTCTCTGGATTTTTAATGGTGATCTGGTTGGCTTGCCAGTTAATATAATATCAGTCTTCTAACTGCTTTCTTTATGGCTGTCATGATGACCTCAACTGATAGACTCTTACAACCTTTCTCAATATAATCCAATTTTCTAGACATTTTAAATTGAATCTTTTTACACAAATTAATGTTAAATGAGCGATTCCCCACATCAACAACCCCTTCCTCTTTCCCCCAGGAAAGATTACGATTGATGAATTGAATTATAGCTAGCTAAAACTGCATAGAATGTTCAAAGCATACAGATTAACATGCAGTTGTGCAGTGTAATTTATTTTTTAAATTTGTTGGTCTGGATTCAAAAAATTAAAACAAATGTTGAGGTTGTGCTTCTGATGGATGAGAGACAACTTTGTTGGTAGTCATATGGCCTTTCAGGACGGATTCACAGGTTTCATCCTGTTGTGATTATCACAGATTGTTCAAAGTAGACAAGCTGTCCCCAACCTCGACGAATGCAGCTTTCTTCCCATGAAAACGGAAGTTTTCCTCTTTGCTAGAACGTATGTATTGGTTAAATGAGAAGATGAACATAAAACACATAAGATGGTTTATCGATAACATGCACTGATAAGTAGTTCCAATTTATGCTTTCCACCATTTGCACCAGCAGAATCTGTTTCTCTTTGTCCCAAGTTTCTTCACTTCAGTGAAATACTATATGGTAATATTGGTTTAATTAGCCAGCCTGGAAAACATTCCTGCTCAGACGGAAATTTTATAGGATCTTGACTCACAGAGGTGAGAATTAGTATGGTTTTGTCTTGTGCTCTAGGCGCTATGGACACCTGGACATGCCATCAAAGAAAGGCTGCACAATCCCAGGGCTTCCAGATGTGCCTTTCTGCAAAATAACATAGAGAGATCAGATCTGTGGTTAGTGCCAGTTACCATGGTGATGATAATGTAATGTAAATACTTTGGGGATGTCTCACTATTGTCCTGCACCTGGAGATCATAGCCGGGCTTGCCCAATTCCAGATTTGGAAAAAATCAAATTCAACAAGGCTACTATGTGGTACAGCTCAACAAACATCTGCCCCTTGACAGTTATAGGAAGTGGATCACTCTCTGCAGCTGATAAAAAACAATTAGCAAAGCCACCATTTTGGGCACAGCCTCTTCTTCCTAATCCAATCACCTCACACTGATCCTGTAAAGTGTATGACTTTAGAAATTCCAAAAGAGATCATCATTCACAATCATGAAAATAAAGCTTGGGAGGAAAAATATGAATACAAAAAGTATCCTTAAACTGACCAAGATTTATTTTAATGTCTATAATCACTTTTCCTTATGTAGCCAGAGGGCAAATGGGGAAAGGTTTCTGAGGTGGGTACTACCCCACCATCACTATTGTCATGAACTCAGTGGCCATTGCTTTTCCACTGAGCCCAGTACCCTCCCACTACAAGGCACACAGCTTGTCCTTCCTTAGAATCTCACTCTTCATTTACACATTCTTCTCTATGCCTCACAGAAAATACCTGCAACATGCAGCAAGCCTGCTATTACTGCCTTTCTCTTTTCTCTACTAAAAAATAGCAGACACATAAACTCCTTAATTCTCCCATCTGAAACTAATGGAATTCCAGCTTCAAAGACTGTAACTTTATCTGTTCCGCAGCCCAGGTTAGTAAAATGCCCTTTCTTCTGCCAACCTTGAGTGTTGTTATTTGGGAAATATTACTTCTCCACATTCTCTTTCTCTATTTGTTTGTCTCTTCCATTATTCGCAGTTCAGTGGCTATTAAGACCTGGCGCTGTGGACAACAACAACAACAAAAGAGCCATTAATAACTAAACTTAAAAACCAAACCAGTCAGCAGATAACAATGCCTTGTCAACATTTCTAAATGAAGCAGAAAGAAGGAGAGCCAAAAGGACAAAGAAAGGGCAAACAAGAGAGACAGGATGTTTTATGATGGATGAGGATGCATAACTGGTTCCAATAATGGCTAAGAGGTACTGTCTGCAGAACGTTAGGGGGAGAAGGAAAGGGAGTCAGAGGAGGAGGAGGGAAAGGATCAGGGGGAGGAGGAGGAAAGGAGCAGGAGGAGGGAAAAGAGCAGGAGGAGGAGGGAAGGGAAGGAGGGAAAGAAGGAGGAAGAGGGGGAGGAGGAGGAGGAGGAAGAGGAGGAGGAGGTGGTGAAGGAGAAGGAGAAGGAGGAGAGAAACAAGTAGAAGGTTTGCTAAGAAGCTCCCAGGATGGTGATATATAACTAGATTGTGGAGAAATGCCACAGTCAATAATATTTCTCTGAAATGTTCCTTCCAATTGCCCTGAGTTCAAGACTCTTTTCTCTCCTTCACATTAGCACCACCAACTCCATCCTTTGCACTGTTCCCACAAAGCCATACCCTCAGAAGAAACTGATCCCCCAGCTGATGAGAGTTTAAAATGCTTGGAATCCCAAAGGCCTTCAAACTGCAAAGTAAAACACAGTAGATAAGTAAAGGAAATATTTTGTCATGAAGAATTTTCCAGTCACCATAAATGTCTCGGTGCTAGAAAACTTATTCGTGGATAAGCTTTAGATAAGTTTTGGATGCTTATTAGAAAGAGTTTTGACCCCACACATTCCCCAGTGATTTCAGCTCCGGAAATATGACCCATACTCCAATGTCCACTGGAAAGAGGAAAACCAAAACAGAACTTTCTCCCGGCTTGTTTTCAGAGCTTCAGCCAGACTGATCATAGCAGTCAGACAGATCATTCACAGGCCACAGTAAATAACTGGATCTCCTTCTGAGTCTGCTATCCATGGTTGCACCTAAGGCAAGTTATTAAAAACTGTAATTTTTCTCCCATCTCAAAGTGCTGCAAAACTTTATCCTTCACCACACATTGGCACTAATCTGAGATCAAGTCAATACTGAAATGGAAATTGGAGAAATATTACACCACATAGTTTTTGTTGGCCTGCTGACATCCTGAGCCAGACTTGAACCGGTTTCTCTGATTTCTTTATAGATCTGCAGCTGAAAGCCTTGTCCCATTATTTCGGTCCACTTAAAATGTATTCCTGCAAAGCAACAGCCTTTCTTGATGTTTCCCAAAGACTGTGCTAACTCAAAACCAGTACCCATGAGAATCGGGCTGAGAACTTTCCTCCAGCAGTCCTCTTTGTCTGCAGCTCACTCAGGTCTTGTCTTCTGCTGGGCTCTGTGTGTTTCCTCACATGGCGTCATCAATTACTGCTGCTCACGTGACATAGTCACATCTCATAGATGCTGAACTTATTTCAGTGATCTACTCACCCTTTCTGGGTAAGATCCTCTTTGTGTAAAGTCTAAGCACATAAAAGGAACATAGAACGAGGAACAAATCACTGTGCTTGTTCTCCAGGTAGATGGAGATGCACTCTAAAGGAATATGAGGAAATCTTCTAAAGTCAAAGTCATGTGCATTTGTTTCATAGGATTTTAAGAACTCAGATGTTTGCAATTGTCAAAACATCGCGAATGTTCACTTACTATGTGTTAATTTTATTATATGGAAAGTAACAAACAAAAACTTGAACTGAACTGATTCCTGTCTTTCCAAACGTGTTTTTCCATAAGCAATTTTTATTCTTGTGCATTTCTACTCATGGCTAAAACACTGGAGTCATCTTTGATTTATCAAACCAATCTATCCATTGATCCTGCTGACCCTGACTCCAAATATAATTGAATATAACATGCATTATTAATATTAGGCCAGCCATCATGTAGTGTTCCACACACTGTTGAAAACTCTTCTGAATGGACTCTTGGTTTACATCTTTGCCACTGAAGCAGTGCTTTACCCATTCCAGACTCACGGAATAAGTACCCAGTAAGTTCTGAGGATCATGTAAAGCACTAATCAAGTCAGTTGATTCCTGTTTTCTTCAATGGATGCTAATTTCAATTAAATGAAGTAAAAATAAGAAGGTATTTCATCATCTACTCACCTGGATTCAGAGCTGTCTAGGAACTAATAAAACACATCTGTAGGTGTGTCTGTAAGGTCATTAGCAGAGACAATTAGATTATGAGGCTTGTGACCTTTATCAGTCAAGGTTCTCTAGAAGAACACAACTGATAGAATGGATATATTTACATATATGTGTAGGATTTATTAGAGTGGCTTACAGACTATGGTCCAGTTAGTCCAACAATGGCTGTCACCCATTAAAAGTCACAGAATCCAAGTTGTTCAGTCTGCAAAGATGGATGTCTCAGCTGGTCTTCAGTGTACATCCTAACCCCAAAGAAGTAGGCTCTAATACTAGTAAAGGAATAAAATTGTTAGTGAGAGTGGTAGCAAGCATGCAGAAAGTAGAGCTCCCTTCTTGCGTGTCCTTTATGTAGGCTGTAACCGGAAGGTGTGGCCTGGATTTAGGATGAGTCTTCTCACCTCAAATGATCCCATTAGACTGATGACCTTCACATTTCATTTAACATTTACGGAGCTTGGCTTCACCTCCTTACAGCTTTTCTTGAGTTTATCATTCTCTTAGCTGCTCACTACATGGGGTTTGATCGCTTCCACACTGCTTTTAGATCCATAGCTGTTCTGTCTGACTTACCTGAAGCCCAGATGAAGGGAAGGCACCCTCCTGTGACCCCTTTCAGCCCTACTTGCTGCTGGGGTTGCGCTCAGAGGACAATATCTGCAAGTTGTGAACCTGTATGAACCTCCCAGTCTGGGGTGAGTTTCTTTTGGATGATACATTCTGGGCACATCATGAGCTTTGAGAGTGTCGTTACTGATGCCTGTGCTTTTGATACCAGTGGAGGCAGCATTTGCTATATAACGCAAGGGGTGGTAGGCTTCCTTTCCGAGCCAGAGAAGAAGATACTTTGGATGCACAGAAGCCATTATGATTTGACTCCTCATTCACAAGCTGATTTCTTGCCTTGTTCCATTGGCTAATCTTGAAGTATTCATGAAAGTCTCAAAAATTCAACTGCTTCAACAGCCTGCAAGCTGATGCAATGGTAGCACAAATGTTACAAGAGTGATCAATCCATTGATTTTTTTCGCTTGGATATAAGATCCACTCCATGAGATAGAATCCATACATGGCACTCCTAAAGTGGTCACAACCTTGGGACAAGAAAGGTGTGGTGGTTTGGATGAGAATGGCCTCCATAGGTTCATAGATTTGAATTCGTGGTCACCAGAGAGTGGCACGGTTTGAAAGGATTAGGGGGTGTGGCTTTGTGGGAGGAAGTGTGTCAGTAGGGGTGAGCTCTGAGGTTTCAGAAGCATATGCCGAAGCCTAGAGCCTCTCTCTTCCTGCTGACTATGGACCAAGATGTAGAAACTTCACCTTCTCCACACCATATCTTTCTGAGGGCCATCATGCTCCCTTCCATGATGAAAATGGACTGAGCCTCTGAAACTAAGTAAGTTCCAATTAAATGCTTCATTTTGAAAGAGTTGCTGTGATCATGGTGTCTTTTCAAAGCAATAGAACACTGACTGAGACGATAGGTAATGGGCTCAGAAGAAAACCTGTTACTAGTATTCGGCTAAAGAAGCATAACAACAGTGAAATTATTCCTCAGGACATATGGCTGTACCCATAGATCAGTGTATTGCTCAACGCTGCTCAAAGAAGCTTCTTTTAGTAGATGAGAATTGACACAGAGACTCACAGCTGAACAATGTATAGATAGTGAGAGACTTTGAGATTCTAAGTTTTAAATGAGAGGTCTTTATCAAAAACCTCCCTTCAATGTTCAGGGATCTGAATAGAAGAGGAGGTGGCCAGAGGTAGTAAATGACTCCAAAGAAAAAGTGTCTTCTAGACACAACATGGCTGACACACATGAATTAGGAGAAACTGACAGCACATGTAAGATCCGAACAGGTTCATACTAGACAAAAATCTGAGCATGGGGAAGCAGAAGTAGACACAAAGTCCCACTTCAAGCCATGAAGCTGTTTTCAGTTGCTACCTTTTAGGAAATGGAATATAAGTTTCTTCTATGGAGTGTCACTGCATAGGTCAACCACACACTAGGGCAGGTCTCACACCCAGGATCAGCTGGCCAACACAAAATGGACTGCATGTTTCTTGTGCCATTTTAAAATTCTGTTTTGTTTGGGTTTATTAGGCTTGTCTTTTGCCTTATTGGGTTTTTATTGTTGCTGCTTCTCTGTTTGTTTTGTTTGATTTTGGTGTTTTATTTTTATTGTTTTTTTTTTAAGAGAGAGAAAAAATACATGAAGTTCAGTGGGTGTGGAGGTGGGGTGATTTAAGAGGAAATGGGGGGGGGAGAATATGATCAAAATATCCTGTATGAAAAAACTTTATTAAAAATACAAGAAGCAGTTGTTTCCCCAGGAAGTGGACAGATCAGGGCTGATCACAACTGCAGCACACTTGGGTCTTCCCCACAACCCACTCCTCCACAGCTGGCTCCTCTCCTCTCTGCTAGCCGCAATGCAAGACCTGAGCAAGTAATCTAGCGCCACTACAGCACCAATCAGCCAACAAACCAAGTGGGTTTGCTGCCTGAAGAACACTCAGTTCTGTTCCCAAAACACACTCCTCTGTAGCCCCTCTCCCACTCTCCTCCAGCCCTCCTGCCCAGCCCACAATGCCTTGAGGACAACCCCCAGTGATATCTCAACCCAAGCCAGCTGAAGAACAAGCCCCAGCACCCTCACAGCACACCTCATGTAAGGAACTAGCTCAGACCAGGCCACTTGGCCAAAAGAACACTACAGGGCAGGACTGACAGCCAAAAGAACAGTAGCCAAGTCCCAGCCCCCAGTGCAAACAGAGAGTTTCTGCTGGACCAGAGGCCAACTAGGTCACCAGAGCTCCAGCCCACAACTCAGGTGGAGACCCCCAACTTGACAAGAGTTTACAAAGAACAGAAGACAAGAGAAGAAACAAAGGAAGAAAAAAATACCAAGGAACAAAACACTCATCCAATAAAGACAAGACAAACACTGGAATTTGGCACCTACACCTACAGTCACCCCGATTCCAGATGCCTAAATGCCAATGTGTAAGAGGACAATCAACAGTAACAAGTGCAATACGTTACCACCAAAGCCGAACTCACCTACTACAAAAAGCCCTGAACACCCTGACACTGCTGAAGCAAACACACAAACAAACACACAAAACAAAAAAACCCAACAAAACTCAAAACCAACTTTATGAAGATAATAGAGGCCTTTAAAGAGGAAATGAATAAATCTAAAAGAAATAGATGAAAAGACAGACAGTGGGAGGAATTGAGTAAATTCATACAAGAAAGCCAGGAAAACGTAAACAAAACAAAAAATAGAAGGAATGAATAATTCCCTTAAAGAAAGCCAAGAAAAAAATAAGAAAGCATTTCAAACAACCAAACCTGTGGAAGACCTGAAAATAGAAATAGAAGCCATAAAAGAAAACACAAACGGGGAATTTTGGAAATGAAAAATCTAGAAAAGAGATCGGTAACTACTGAGACAAGCTACAGCAACAGAATATGAGAAATGGAAGTGAGAATCTCAGGAGTTGAAGATACTATGGAAGAATTAGAGACATCTGTAAAAGGAAATGTTAAATCCAAAAATACCCTAACACAAAACATCCAGGAAATCTGAGACACTATGAAAATAACCAACGTAAGAATAATAAAATAGACAAAAAAGCATCCCAACTCAGTGGCTCAGAAAATATTTTCAACAAAATCATAGAAGAAAAATTTCCAAACCTAAAGTAGGAGATTCCTTGTTAAGGTACAAGAAGCATACAGAACACCAAATAGACTGGACCAGAAAAGCAAGTGCCCTCACCACATAATAATCAATACTTTAAACATATATAACAAAGAATACTAAAAGCTTCAAGTCAAAAAGAGCAAGTAACATATAAAGGTAAACCTGAAGAATCATATCTAACTTCTTGATGGAGATTCTAAACTCCAGAAGGGCCTGGACAGATGTGCTACAGACTCTAAGAGATCATGGATGCCAGCCCAGACTAGTATATCCAGCAAACTTTTCAATTACCATAGATGGAGAAAACAAAATATTCTATGATAAATTCAAATTCAAACAATATCTATCTACAAATCTAGCCCTACAGAAGGTACTAGAAAGAAAACTCCAACCCAAGGAGTTTAAGTATACTCACAAAAACACAGGAAACAATCTCATCCCATCAAAAGCAAAAAAAGGGAGACACGAACACTCACACAGACACACACATGCGTGTGAACACAACCAACAACAACTACAAAATAACCAGACCACACAACCATCCCCAATAAAAAATACACACTAACAGAATAGATGCAAAAACAAGACCAATCCTTCTGCCACATACAAGAAACATACCTTAACATCAAAGAAAAAAGTATCTCTGAGTTACTAGTTGGGAAAAGATTTTCCAAGCAAATGCACCCAAGAAGCAAGCCGGGGTAGCCATTCTAGTATCTAACAAAATAGACTTCAAACCAAAATTAATCAAAAGAGATGGGGAAGGACACTTCATACTCATCAAAGGGGAAATCCACCAAGAGGACATTTCAATTCTAAACATTTATGAGCCCAACACAAGTGCTCACATCTTTGTAAAATAAGCATTGCTAAAGCTAAAAGCACACATTGACCCCCACACACAGATAATAGGAGATTTCAATCCCTCGCTTTCACCAATGGACAGGTCAACCAGACAAAGATGAACTAGAGAAATACTGGGGCTAACAGATGTGATAAAATGGCCCTAACAGATATATGAACATTTCACCCACTCACAAAAGAATATATTGTTTTCTAAAGGTTTCATAGAACCTTTTCTCAAATTGACCACATACCTGGCCACAAAGCAAGTCTCAATAGAGACGAGAAAGTTGAAATAACCCCCTGTATCCTATCAGACCACCAACAAATGGATTTCAACAACAACAGAATTCATGGAAACTCAACAAGTCTTTACTGAATGACAGCTGGGTCAAGACAGAAATAGGGAAAGAATCTAATAGGGAAAGATTTTCTAGAATTCAACGAAAATGAATCTACAACATTCCCAAGCTTATGGGACAAAGTGAAAGCTGTGATAAGAGGAAAATTCATGGCACAAAGTGCCTACCAAGATAGAGTGCAGAGACCACATATTAGCAAATTAACAGCACATTTGAAAGCTCTAGAACAAAAAGCAGCAAGCACACCTGAGAGGAGTACATGGTAAGAAATCAAACTGAGGGCTGCAATCAATAAAATAGAAACAATGAGAAAAATTCAAAGAACCAATGAAACAAAGAATTAGTTCTTTGAGAAAATCAACAAGATGGACTAATCAAAAAGACTAACCAAACTAATCAAAAGACAGAGGGAGAATATCCAAATCAACAAAATCAGAAACAAAAAAGGGGATATAATCATAGACACTTAGAAAATCCTAAGAATCATTAGGTCATACTTTAAAAAACCTATACTCAATAAAATTGGAAAATGTAAAAGAAATGGACGAGTTTCTCAATAGATACCACCTGCCAACACTAAATCAAGATCAAAAAAATAATTTAAACAGACCTATAAACCACAAGGTAATAGAAGCGGTCATTAAAAGTCTCTCCACCAAAAACAAACAAACAAACAAACAAAAAACCCAGGACCAGATGGCATTACTGCAGATTCTATCAGACATTCAAAAAAGAGAAGCAGAGTTCACACCAATACTCTTCATAGTATGTCACAAAATAGAAACAATAGGAACGCTGCCAAACTCATTCTGTGAGGCCACAGTGACCCTGATACCCAAACCACATAAAGATTCAATAAAGAAAATTACAAACCGATTTTTCTTCATGAACTTTGATGCAAAAAATCTCAATAAAATACTTGCAAACCAAATCCAAGAACGCATCAAGAAGATCATCTATGATGATCAAGTAGGCCATGATTACCCCAGAGATGCAGGGATGGTTCAACATATAAAAAATAGTCAATATAATCCACCATATAAACAACTGAAAGAAAAAAAAACCACATGATTTTCTCACTAGATGCCAAAAAAGCCTTTGACAAAATCCAACACCCCTTCATGATAAAAATCTTGGAAAGAATAGGGATACAAGGGACGTACCTAAACATAATAAAGGCAATTTACAACAGACTCACAGCCAGCATTTAATTAAATGAAGAGAAGATTAAAGCAGTTCCACTAAAATTAGGAACAGACAAGGTCATCCCCTCTCCCCATACCTATTCAATATAATACTTGAAGTTCTAGCTAGGGCAATAAGATAACAAAAAGAAATCAAGGGGATACAAATTGGAAAGCAAGACATCAAAGTATCTTTATCTGCAGATTATATGATATTGAGATATATATATATATATATATATATATATATATATATATATATATCCCCAAAAATTCTGCAAGGGAACTCCTACAACTGATAAAAAACTTCAGTTAAGTGGCAGGCTATAAGATCAACACAAAAAAAAATCAGTAGCCCTCCTAGATGAGAAAGAAATCAGGGAAACAACTGCCTTAACAATAGCCACAAATAACATAAAATATCTTTGGGTGACTCTAACCAAGCAAGTGAAAGACCCATATGACAAAAACTTCAAGTCTTTGAAGAGAGAAATTGAAGATCTCAGAAGATGGAAAGCTTTCTCATGCTCCTGGATTCTTAGGATCAACATAGAAATAATAGCCATCTTTGCAAAAGCAATCTACAGATGCAATGCAATCCCTATCAAAATTTCAGCACAGTTATTTACAGACCTTGAAATGACAATACTCAACTTCATATGGAAAAACAAAAGATCCAAAGCCAAAATAACCCTGAAAAATAAAAGAACTTCTGAAGTCATCACTATTCCTGATCTGATCTCAAAGCTGTACCACAGAGCTATAGTAACAATAAACCACATGGTGTTGCTGTAAAAACAGACAGGTGGATCAATGGAACCGAATCAAAGATCCAGACATATGCCCATATACTTATGGACACCTAATCTTGGATAAAGATGCAAGAAATATACAACAGAACAAAGAATTCTTCTTTAAGAAGTGATGCTAGTCTAACTTGATTTATGCACGTAGAAAAACTCAAACTGATCCATATCTATCACCATGCACAAAATTCAAGTCCAAGTAGATCAAAGACCTCAACATAAAACCAGATACACTGAACACTATAGAAGAGAAAGTGGGGAATAGCCTTGAATTCATTGGCACAAGAGACAACTCCCTCAACAGAACACTAATTGCTCAGGAACGAAGAGCAACAGTTAATAAATGGGCCCTCATAAAACTGAAAAGCTTCTCTAAGGCAAAGGACACTGTCAATAAGACAAAACAGCAGCCTGCAGAGTGGGAAAACATCTCCAACTTCACTTCCGATAGAGGGCGAGTATCCAAATATATAAAGAACTCATGGAATTAGACATCAACAAAACAAATAATCCAATTTGAAAATGGGATATACATCTAAACAAAGAATTTTCAAAAGAGGAATCTCAAATGGCTGAGAAACACCTAAAGAGGTGTTCAACATCCTTAGCCATTAGGAAAATACAAACCAAAACCACTTTGAGATCCCATCTTACACCTGTCGGAATGACTAAGATCAATTACGCAAAGGACAGCTCATGCTGATGAAGATGAAGAACAGGAAACACTTTTTACTACTGGTGGGAATGTAAGCTTGCACAACTACTATGGAAATCAATATGACAGTTCCTTAGCAAATTGGAAATCAACCTACCTCAAGCCCAGCTATACCATTTCTGGGCATGTACCCAAAAGAAGCTCCATCTTATGAGAATGACATTTGCTCAACTATGTTCATAACAGCTTTATTCATAATAGCCAGAAATTGGAAACAGCCTGGATGCCCCTCAACTGAAGAATGGGTAAAGAAACTGTGGTACTTTTTCACAATGAAGTATTAGTCAGCTATTAAATAAAGTGACATCATGAAAGTTTGCAGACAAATGGATGGAACTAGAAAAAAAAAACCCATTCTGAGTGAGGTAACCCAGTCCCAGAAAGACAGATATGGCATGTACTTACTTATATGTGGATACTAACTGCTAAACAAAGGACAAAGGTACTAGTATCCACAGACAGAAAAACTATGCAACAAGAAAGGCCCTGTTGGAACCCAGGGATCTCCCTGGTAGAATGGAAATTGAACAGAGGGTGCAGGTGGGTTGGGGTGGATGAGAATGGAGGCAGACGGGACCAGGAGGAGGAGAGGGATGGGGGGAGAAAATATATGGAGAGACGACAAGAACTGGGAGACAATTAGGGAGTAATCAGGAGACCTAATGTAGTAGAAATGCACAGGAATCTATGACACAGACCCTAGCAAAGATCCCTAGTAATGGGGGATAGGAAACCTGAACAGGCCATCTACTGTGGCCAGGCAAGGTTTCTAGTAGTGAGATTGGGACACAATACCAGCCACATGACTCATGATCTGACTCATGATCTATCCTTAGTGACAGTCAAAGGGCAGACATCCATGCCAGAGGCGGGAAGCCCGGCGTGAAACTGCAGGACAGGACAGGAACTGGATAACCCTGAGACCATTTCTAATGATGTCATGCTCTGCTTATAGATCGGAGTCCTCACCAGGGAGGCACCCTCCAGCAACTGAGGGGAACATATGGACAGGTCCAGGGCCAATCACAGTGCAGTGATTGGGGGAGAAGGGATGGCAGGGAGAGTGAATGGGTTCGAGGACACCAGGAGAATGAGCCCCACAATGTCAACTGACTAGCACTCTTATTGGCCCACAGAGACAGAGGGGCTGACATAGAACCTTCAGGATCTGCGAAATACATCTTATGGTTGTATGGATTGGTGTTCTTGAAAAATTCCTACAGGCTGGAGTGGGGATGTCTCTGACCCTCTTACCTGCACTTGGGACCCTTTTGCTCCTGCCGGGCTGCCTGGCCCACACTTTATGTAGGAATTGGTGCCTGGCCTCAGTTCCACCCCACTATGCCATGACCTGATTATGTTGTAACCCTGGGCAGATGGTTCTTTTCCAGGGAGATGCAGGAAGGTGTTTGTGGATGGTGATGGGGAGTAGATCTGGGGCAGACAGGAGATGGGGGAGATGGCTGGTGAAGGGAGGAGAGGAGGGGGACCAGGATGTGTTGTATAAGTTGTATGAGAGAAGAAAATTTTTTTAAAAATTAAAAATATAAAAGCAATAGATGCTTCATGTTGGCAAATAATGAGTGCTGAGCATTAAGAATGAGAAATAGATATAGTTTTTTAGGGCGGGTATAGAAAAGGCATCAGGATAGCGATTTAGTCATCCAGGTCATATCTTAATGTATCATGTAAAACTTGGTGAGCTCAGCTTGGCTCCATTAATCTCGGCTTTGTCAAAGCCCATGTGGCTTACTACATAAGCCTGGCTTGTCTCCATACTTTCTCCAACTTCACACTTGTTCTTTCTCTTTTACCTGAAGCATGAGTGTCTATGGATAAAGAGAATAAAAACTCTTCAGTGACATCTTTCAACCATGGTTGTTGCTAGAATCATGAATACACTAAATTCTATTAATGGTATGCTTGTACAAATTGCCTGATGTAGTGTGAGTTTTCAGTTCAAGAACAAATGGATGATTATCATCTTGTGTTGTTTCTGGCCTAGTACTGAATTCTGGATGTCTTCCCATTTTAAACACATGACATTAACTCATTTTAAAGAAGTCATATTTCTTTTCCAAGAACAATGACAACTTGCTGAAGTTAGCTTTTCCAGTGGCCCTGAGGAGCCAGTGACTGCCAGTATGTATCTTTTACTCTACAGAAATAGCCAAAAGGCCACGCAAGATATTGGACTTCCTTCTGGCCGTGGAAGAAGTATGTTCCAATATCAACTCAAAACTTGGAAATCTGGGGAGAAGCTGTTCTACATTATTTCTAAAGAATTGGAGCCCAAAACCCATGTGATGAGCTAATCACTTTAATAGCATGAAAATACAACACAAGACAGAATACAAGCAAGGGGGAAAAAGCTGAGATAAAGAGAATGATGAAAAAGTCGAGAGAAAGAAGGATAGCAAAAGGAAACGGGAAAACACTGAGAAGCAGAAACGAAAAGAAAAGGTGTATTCCGAAAGCCTTGGCTTAATTTGTGATGACTGATATTTCCCATACTAGAAATGGAAACATAAAATGCTTTTAAAAATATGGTAATCACTGGAAATGTAAAATATTGAGCCAGACAGGAATAACATAATAAAATACAAGCTTGTAAAATGAAAAAAGAGAAGTCAACAGCTGGGGGCGGGGGCATTATCACCCCAAATGATATAACTTCACATATATTAAACACAGAATAATCAAAACCTCAGTGCCAGGCAACCTGCTTTCAAGTAGCTGGTCAAGGGAGTCAAAGAGACTATGAAAATAATATAGGGTATTATGTTTTCCTTGCTGCCTTTAAGAACTTGAAGATAAGACCCTATTGCCAAAGATACCACACAGTTCAGACACAGGGGTTAAAAGAATTCAGCTGAAACAGACTTGAAAGCCTCCTCCTGAAAACCAGCTCTCATAATATCAGAATGTGCGAAGCAAGGTTCCAAGTGGGAAAAATCAGTCCATGGTACTACCCAGCTATAAAGTCTAAAAACCACAAAGATTTTCAGCAGGCAAGGTAGCCCCATGAATGCAGTAGTAACATCTATCTTGGGGCAAGCAACAACCACATAATTGGACTCAGTGTACTCAACAGAAGAAAATTCATGCCTGGTTCTATATATCTAGCCAATTACTTGTGGCTGGAGAGGCCATGGACCCTTGAGGAAAACTTACTACTCTCAGTTTCCTAAGCCAGTATAATTTCTGGCTGTATTCAAATCATTTATTCTTACACCTATAGAAAAGTATTGCTGTCATCTCTTGTTATAGTTATTTTTGTTTTGCTCTTAAGAGCCATAATGACAAAGGCAACTTAAGAAGAAAGAGTTTGTTCAGGTTTCAAGTTCAGAGAGTTAGAGTCCGTGAGCATCACGGCAGGAAGCATGGAAGCAGGCAGGCAGGTAAGATGCTGGGGCGGTGACTGAGAGCTTGCCTGCCAATCCATAAGCACAAGGCAGATGACTTAGATCTAGAGAGCCCTACTTTTTAATGCGGAGTCTAGGGATCACATGTGTGTTCACAGGCTTGCAAGGCGAACACTTTTCTGACTGAACCATCACTCAGAGCCGGAATAGCCCACTTTATTCACAACTTCATTTTCTGCACTTCAGTCAGCTTCAGTAAACTCTGCTCCACAATTACTAATGTAAACTTCTAGAAATAAGCAATTGATCGTTTAAATAACTTTAATCATAGCACATTTGCTGTAATTTACTTTGCTCTATTTTTTATTATTGTTAGCCTCTTGCTATGTATGGGTTATAAACGGATCTTTATCATAGGTGTCTACAGAGAGGAGAAAATAAATAGGAGGTTCAATGATACCAAAGTTTTGGGGACCATACTGACAGCCAAAGAAAGGTATATCACGGGGAGAGATAACTCAGTCAGAAAAGTAAAAGATATAACCTATCTCTGGAAAGATGGTTCAGTAAATTATTTGCCTTATAAGCAATAGAACTTGAGTTTAATTCCCCAAACCCAAGTTTTAAAATCCAGGCTCACTGGTACGGTGCCACAGCAGTTCTGCGTGTAACCAGTTCATAATTGAATCTGGGACCCGCCCCATGGGATGTAATATATGCCGGGTACTGCAGACCTGGCTAAAAGCCAATGGCTAGGGAGGTCATGGCACCTGTGGAGGAACTTACTACTGACATTTTGCTAAATAGACACAGTAAGACTGCCTTCTAAACGTTTGTGTTCATACTGATGGTCTGATGCTGCTGTCAACCTTGGTCAGAGAAGCCTCTTTTAGAATTGGGCAACATTCAAAGTCGTCACAGTGCCGGAAGGGGCTGTGCAGGCTGCTGGGGGAGAAGAGATACCATGGCCTCACCCTGCTCCAGCAACCTCTTCATGTTCAGTGTCCCCAAACCCCAGTCATACCTCCAAAATCTGTCCGGTCTCTCTCCAGGTCACTGCTATCATGGCATCTGTCTGCAGGATGGGAGAGTGACCTTCTGGCAGCTACAGTTGACTTAGGCCTTTCAAAATAAGCACAGTGTGACTGGGAGTAAATTGGTGTTCGCCCTTGGCAACATATCTGCAGAGAAAAAAAAAAAACTGCCCGAGCTTGTTTCTTATCTCCTTAGCTCTTTCCCTTACAGTAACCAAGTCTACTGTTCTCCTTCTTGACTCCTGTCTTCCACTACATTGCGTGGGTGTGGCTTGCCATCCACTATCTTACCCAGAAGTTGCCAAAGCATTCACACAGATGTATTTTGAAAGTATTTATTATTCTTTCTTACTGGGACTTCTTAATTTTACAAGTTTATATTACTTATGTGTGATATGGAAATCAAGTTTTAATGTTATAAAGAAGGGCTAAAGAGATGGCTCAGTGGGAAAAGCGGCTTGCTGTAAAAGCACGAGAACTTGAGTTCGAATCCACAGCACCCACATGAAAATCTAGGAGTGGTTGTCTGAGCCTATGACTCCAGTACTGTGGTAGAGAAGAGACAGGCTTAGTGGGGTTTGTTGTCAGCTAGCCTGGCTCTGGGTTCAATGGAATACTAGACAGTGATGGAGACCAGGATGCCTGATGTCTTCCTTCCGCTCCCCCATGCCTGTAGACATACACCCGTAGACATACACCCGTACAGACACACGCACATACACCGCCTGCTTATGCCAATAGATCCCTGAGCTTTGAGAGGAGAGCTTTGATAAAGGCATTCCATTCAGGACTGAGTGTTCCAAAGGTCCCTCCCTCTCTGCACAACGTCCAGTTGTGGGTCTCTGTGTTAATTCTCGCTACGGCAAGAAGTTTCTCTGATAAGGGTTGAAGTATGCACTGATGCATGGGTGAAGCATTTCTGTCACTGGGAGTCTTTTTATTACTATATAAGTAAACCAAACCTTTAGAAAAGCCGCGTCCTCGGTTCCGAGTGGCAAGAAGCCTGCGCTGCACTGCACGTGTGCCGTCACATTGCTGTGTTCTCTGAGCTCCATGGGAAGCTCTGCACTCGGCTTCTCACCATTCCTCTTTCGTCTCCTCAGTTTCCTATGTCTCTGTCTCGTGTCCCGACTCTACAAAAACTTATGTCTCTTGATTTTTGTGTCCTGAATACAATGGGAAAAATCAGAAAGAGCCAAAATAGCTCTAAAAGTACCCACCTGTCTCACAGATGTGTATAGGTACCAGGTAGACAATTTCAGGAACACAAGACATTGAAAGTATTAAAATGGTTTCATTTTAAACAGACGATATTCAATGTTTTATTATAAAACAGACTTTGTGTCTGTTGACCTTACCCAAGTATAGGTTAATGTAAGTACCTTGGCTAGGATGAGCTAGAACTTTAGGCAAGTTAGGTAGTATGCTGTTGTGGTGGCTCAGCAAGGAAGACAAGGAAGAATATTTCATAACCCTGCCAGACCTCAGCAGAGGGAACCACCGTCATGGCCAGCGCCATACCCGGAAACCCGAGTGTCTGCTCTCGGGTGTTTTATTGATTCAGAACTCCTTAGGTGTTCTGTGGATATCATGTGCAGATCATAAGCAATTAAATGTCCCCCACAGAAATCCAACATCTGCAGACAATACAAAACACCAAGACTTAGAATAGACCCTCACCCAACAGTGCATAAAACAATTTCAAACGTAACTAAAAATAAACTTCCCCAACCATTAAATGCACACTTGACTTATGATATATTTGCCGTATGATGAGTTTATTAAGATGCGATCTCTTTTGAGTGTATGTCTGTGCTCATATGTATGTGTGTGCACATGCAAATCTGTGGCATTCATGATGTGAGTGTGAAGACCAAAGGCCCATCAGAGATCTTAGTCACTAGGTGAAGGAAATTAATCATGTAAGCTAGGCTAGCTGGCCCTTGAGTTTTGGGGAGCCACTTGTCTCTGCTTCCCATCTGGCTCTCACTGCGAGTACAGGCTTGGACCATGAAAGCCAGCTTTTTATGTGGGTTCTAATAATATGAACTTAAGCCCTCATGCTTGCGAATTGAGCACTTTATCATCTGAGTCATCTTCTTAGCACATGACCCATTGTAAGTCAAGGCACATATTTATATGTGAAATATTTGTAATGGATCTGCTTGTCTGCTACTAAATCTGAAGTCCTTTGAGAAGGGCATTATTACTGCAGCAAGTGTTCACCAAGCAACCACACCATAATGTAAACTAAGATGAAAGGAGAAATCTGCACCTAATTTATAATCTATGCATTTTCATCTCACTGGTGGACAAAGGTGAATAAATTCTTTCCATACAAAACCATCAGCTACTTGTTCCTAGAGGCTGTTGAATTTGACTTCTGATTTTTATGGCTCTCTGTGATGTTGGGACAGATGACTTGGAAAAAAAATGGGACTCTGATTTTCTAATCTGTAATGTGAGAAAGTTGGAGTTAATCATCACTAATGTTTCCTTGAATCAGTAAAACCAGCCTGCTGTTTAGAACATTCCAAACCTTCCAATCATGCAGAAAAGGACTAAGTTTTATAATACTCTTTTCATTTTACACTTCCATTTTCTTCCTAGGTGGTTTAAGTCCTGGTTTGTGCTATAGAGAGGAGTTAAAATCACAGTAAGATGTTGAAGGTAAAGAGACATCAAGGGGCCACCGTATCCATTCCCACCTGTGACAGATGACAAGGAGGTTCCCTAATTATATGACTTGTCTATGTTCCAGCAGTATGTTACAGGTAAAGTCAGGAGCCTGCAGACTTCCAACTACAGCCTGGGCCACTTGCTACTCTGTGGGTGTGATGGTTAGGCTTTCTGTTAGTTTGAGAGTTTTCTACATGCATGTAATGGATTTTGATCAAATCCACCACTAATCCTTCCTTTTCAACTCCTCTTATCCATCCCAACACATTTTCCTTCCAACTTCAGGAACTCTTTTATAAAGCCTTCTTGAGTTCATGTATTTATTTCAATATGTGCATCAATGTAAGTCTGTACACCGGAATAAAATTGATTCCCCTTCCCTTGCAGCCACCAGCTGCTGATAGTTCCCAGGTAGGGGTTGTATTTTGAATGTTCCCCAGACATGCTAGGATTTTGGATGGCCTGAAATTGTGCATGTAGTCATTGGTGCTGTGAATTCATGTGTGCAGTAATCCTGTTATGACCTGAAAACACTGTTTGGCAGCACTCACCTACTACCTCTGGCTTTTATACAATTTGCACACCTTCTTCCAAAATGATCCCTGAGTCTTTGTGGGGGCATTGAAGGGAGATGGTGATATATATGTCCCATAGTCTCTTATTCTCTACAATTTGATTCTCTGTATTAAGGGCCATCTGTACAAAGAAGCTTCTTGGATGAAGCATAAAAATGCCCGATTTTGTAGGTGTAAAGGTAAGTGCTTAGGAGGGTAGTTTAATATTATGTCAATATCACAGAAGAATTGCAGTAGGTTTTCATCTAGGGACTACAGTGCAGGTTTTTGGGTCAGGCGATAATACAAGGTATAAGTTTTTTCCTATTGAATGAGTCTTAAATTCAATAAGAAAGTGGGTTTGCAAATTGTTTATGATAAAAGTTTTAAAAAAATAACAAGAAAGAAAGAAGTGCTTGGTTACTTTCATAATACCCATACTGCTCTTGTGCCTGTTGGCATAGATTCAGAGTTAGCAGCTATACACGAGGGAGAATCTGTGGCATTTTGAGGGAACCTGGGTTACCGCACTCAGAATGATTACTCCCAGCTACTTACGAATTTTCATTTTTTTTACAGCTCAATAATACTATTTCATTGTGTGAATGTACCATATATTCATTATTCACCATGCAGGTCATGGACATCTAAGCTGTTTCCAGTTTTGGAGCATTGCGACTAGAGCTGCAATAAACATAGATGCGTGAGCGTCTTAGAGTCCTCTGGCTGTATGCCCAGGTGTGGAATGGCTAGATCAGAATGGCTAGATCTATGCCTTTTTGGGGAATTCCCACTCATTTCCCCTGTGAACTGTGTCAGGTCATAATCCCAGTGAATACGCGTCCTCCTCTACCTATATCCACACCAGAATGTGCTGTCTTTAGTTGTTATTCTTAACCATTCTGACAGGATATAATAAAAGATGAATTTGAAAAACATTTTTAATTTGCATTTCCCTTTTGGGTAAGGATTTTGAACTTCAAAAGATACGTATTTCTTAGTCATTTATATTGCTACTTTGGGAACTTTCTGGTTTGTCACATACCCCCATTTGTGTGTACATTCTAAATATACATTTGCTGTCAGATGGATGGCTGGTAAAGTTCTTGCCATTCTGTGCGCTGACTCTTCACTTGATAGATGGTTTGCTTTCCTGTACAAAAAGCTTTGTGGTTTCCTGAGATTCCACTTGTTGTTAGTTGGCTTTAATATCTTCACTATCAAAATCCAATTCAGAAAATCATTATCCGAGCCTGTCTGTTGAAGGATATTCCCCATCTTCTCCTCTAGCAGATTCAGGATACGTCTGTTTGTAGTTGAGTTCTGAATGAGATGTGGCATATGGGTCTAATTTCATTCTGCTACATGTAGTCTTGCTTGTCCAACATCATTTGTTGAAGAGACTGTATTTTCTCTAGTACTTTTGGCCCCATTGTCAAAATCAGGGTGCCTTTATTATAAATGTGTCCAAATTCTATTCCACTGATCAATGTCTCTCTTTTTATGGCAGCACCATGATATTTTTATTACTATAGCTCTGTAGTATAATTTGAAATCTGTGATGGTAAAACCTCCAGCAGTATTTGAATTGTTCAGGTTTGTTCTGGCTATCCTGGGTCTTTTGTGTTTTTCATATGAATTTTAACATGTTTTCTCAATTTCTGTGAAGAATTACATTGAGATTTTAGGGGAGATTGTAGGTAATGTGTAGCTTGCTTTGGGATAATGGACATTTCAGCAATATGCATCCCACAGTCCATGGGCCAAGAGGCATTTCAACTGCCTGGTGTCCTTTTCAGTTTCTTTCTTCAGTGTTGTAAAATTTTTATTACACAGGTCTTTTAATTTTTTTGTTTAGGTTTATTCCCAGATTCTTTTTAAGTTATTGGGAATGGGATTATCCCATGATTTTATTCTCTGACATTAGTATGTAGGAAGGCATGTGTGTGTGTGTGTGTGTGTGTGTGTGTGTGTGTGTGTGTGTTAATTTGGTATCTTGCCAATATGCTGATGTGTTTAACTACAGTAGGAGTTTTCTGATGGAATATTTAGGGTATTTTATGTATAGAACCATATCATGTGCAAACAAGACTACTTTGATTTCTTCTTTCTAGTTTTACCTCCTTTATTGCCTTCTTTTATCTTACTGCTCCAGTTAAGACTTCAAGCACTACATTGAACAGAAGTGGAGACGGTGAACATCCGTGTCTTATTCCTGATTTACATGGAAATACTTTGAAATTTTCTGCCTTTTGATTGATGTTATATGTGGGCTTCTTGCATATTGTCTTTATTATCTTGAGATACACTTTCTATATCCATAGGTTTTCTGGGACTTTTGTCATGAAACTTGGTGGAATTTTTTCAGAGGCCTTTTCTGAATCTAATAAGATGACCATGTAGTTTCTGTCCTTGAATCTATTTATGTGGGGATTACACAGGCTGATTTGTTGAACCATTCTTGATCTCTGTGATAAAGCCGACTTGATTGTGGTAGATTATCTTTGTGATGTGTTCTTGAATTTAATTTTTAAGCATTTTATGGAGAATGTTTGCATATCTGTTCATCAGGTAGCTTGACTTGTAATTTTTCTTGTATCTTTATCTGGTCTAGATATTAGTGCAATTGTGGCTTTATGAAATTGTTCTATCTTGTAAAGTATTTTGAGAAGTTTTGTTTTTATATCATCTTTACAAGTCTGGAAAACTCTAGTAAATCCTCTTGTGCCTAGAACTTTATTTGATTGATTGCTTGGTTGATTGGCTAGAAGCTCCCATCATCTTTCTTTCCTTTTTTATTTTTATATTTTTATGGGTTTCAACTTTCTATTTCACTCACCACAGAATACTGAGACCTCCTGAAGCACTCTGTTTGCAAAGACTGTAGATATAATCAAATGTATTAAAAATACATAGAAACCAGAAGAGAACAGTAATCTGGGTGAGAAAAAAAAAATGAGAGAAGAGGGCTTGTGACAGGTTTTGTGTAAAAGCATAAAGTTTAAAGGTTTGAAAACAGCTGCCAAAAAATTACAACCTAGTCTTTATTCTTCAGATGTCTTGAGTGTTATACTCATAGCTGATCCCCTGCCTCTTGTGGTCTTACTTTGGAGGAATTGGATTTCAGACTTGTGTGATCCTCCTGTTGCAGCTTCCAAGTGATACCTGCATTGACTTTTCTGAGAGGAGCATCTTAGCGGTTATTTCAAAAGTGTGTAAAATCTAGTAGTTTTACTCTTATGCATTTATTAAAGATGTTATTAAAATCATAAATTACCCAGCTGTGTTAAACTGTAAAACTTAGATATTTAACAAGGAGCTGGCTGGCTAATTTGAAATACATCTTGGGGGCGGGCTGTTATTTTCTTTTGAGCGGGGTTCTCCTGTAACCTAAGATAGTTCTGAACTTCTGATCTTCTTGACTTTATTTTCCCAAGTGCTAAGATCACAGCCATACACCATTATGGCTTGTGTAGGAGAAATTAAACTATTGCATTTTTTCAAAGAAAGAATATTTGGGGAACAAGGTAGACATCATTCTTATCTTAATATATAATTTTATATCATTGGAGCAAAGATTTCTTGATCAATAGGTAAAAGAACCTGCTTAATGTGTGTATACTCAGTGAAATAAAAATACTGTAAGTTTTTACAATACTGTAATGTGAATAGAAGTCAAATGTCCTTCCATTTTTTTCCAAATGGGAAAAAGAAAATTCCTTTGAAAATCACTAGAAGCTTAGATATGATCATCTTTTTTCCCCAGACAATTCTGTAGTATTTAGTTACAAAGGAGATGTCTTCAACATTTCCGAGAAAATACAAACTCTCATGAGAATGTTGCTGCCAATCACAGTACAGGAGTTGAAGAAGCTGATTTTTCACACAAGAGTGACCCCAGATGCTCATGTCTGCTGTTACCATTGGCTCTCCTCTGCTCAGACCCACAGGTATGTGTTGGCACAATTCTAAACATTCTGATCGAACTTTGACTAAAGTTTCCTTCTCTAAAGAAGGTCAGATGTCTGGACTCGAAGTTGTGCCCATCTCATTGCTTGTGATGAATCCTTAATTTTTTAAATTAAATTTAAATCTATTTTATTTTTATCTGTTCTTGGTTTAATTTTGGTATGTTGTATGCTTTAAGAAATTCATCCATTTCATTTAGCTTTTCCAATATGTTGGAATAGTTTTTGAAGTGTATTCTTACACTCTTCTGGATTTCATTGATGTCTTTGTAATATCTCCTTTTTCGTCTCTAATTTTATTAATGTAGGCCTTTTCTGTTCTGAAAGTTTGTCAATATTATTAATTGGCTCAAAGAACTAACTCAACATAGCATTGTTTCTTTCAATTCTATTTCATTAATTTCTGCTCTGATCTTGATTATTTGTCCCAGTCTACTGTTTTTGGCTGTTGTTTGCTTCTGTTCTTCCAAGGCCTTAACATTCACGATTAAATTGTTTATTTGGATACTCTTTGAGTTTTGTTTTTTTAATGTCGGCACTTAACCTTAAAAGCTTTCCCTGTGAGATTGCCTTCTTTGCAGCCCATAGATTTAGGTAGGTTGTGTTTTCATTTTATTTCAATTCTAGGAGATTTTAACTTCCTGTTTCTAGCTCTAGTATGATAGATTCATTATTCAGTAGTGTGGGTTTTTTTTGACTATGTATATTTTTTCATGTTCGTTATAGCTGGTAGTATCTGTCTTAGTCTACTGTGGCCAGCTAAGATACAAGAAGTTACTTTAATTTTCTTGTATTTGGTGACACTTGCTTCATTTTCCAGTAAGTCATCTATTTCAATGATTCTGAACTGGAGGAGTGAGGTTTATCATTGTGGCTAAGAGAAGTTTAAGAGGATGCTAATAGCAACGTCTGACTTCTTGAGCTCAGATGGTAGAAGGTAACTGGAACAAACTGGACTAAGCAATCAGAAAGTATTTTGTGTGTGTTATCTAGGTAAATGTTGTAACCTGATGCACAAATCAAGTGGAATAACATTCACTCAGGAGAAACAGTATATGAATCTTATTATGCTATCTGCAAATATCATATAATTAAGCTCGTTTCCTAATATTTCTCAAGAGAAAGTAGGCTTGTCATTTTTGAAGTTGGAGGGAGGTGGTGCTAGGAATTGAACCCACAGCCTTGCACATTCTAGGCAAATTCTATCCCACTGAACTACACTCTAGTCGTCCCAGTTTTGATTTTACAGACAGAGTCCACCAAGTAGCTCAGGATGGTCTTGAACTCACAAAGATACACTTGCCTCTGTCTTCAGAGTATTGAGATTAAAGGCATGAACCACCCTATACCTGGTGCATCCCTAGTCTTCAGAGGTAGGTTTCTTACTAACAGTTTTTCATCTTTCTGGGTAATTGGTTGATTGGGTTTTGTTGTTTTGGGTTGTTGTTTGTTTGTTTGTTTGTTTGTTTCAAGGCAGGGTTTCTCTGTCATAACTCTGGCTGTTCCGAAACTCACTCTGTAGACCAGGCTGGCCTCGAACTCAATCTATCTGCCTCTGCCTCCCGAGTGCTGGGATTAGAGGTGTGGGCCACCACCACCTGGCCCTTCCTGGGTAATTGTATACAAGTGTGTGCATACATACACCTACCAAACTGAAAGCAGAACCTCAACTGACGTTTACTGTAAATTTCTTGGGTAGATAATCCAAAGCAGCTGTTGAACTCTAAATACCATAAGAGTGGTTAAATGAAGTAAACATTCTTCCAGCTGTAAAGGTTGGGAGCATAGTGAGCATTGGGGTGGCAGCATCGGAGGCAACATACAGGCAGACATGAGGATGGAGAGGGAGCTGAGAGTTCTACATCGGATGGGCAGGCAGTGGGAAGAGAGTGACTCTGGGCCTGGCTTGAACTTCTGAAATGCCCAAGTCCCCCCAGTGTACTTCCTCCAACAAGGCCACACCTCCTCATAGTGCCATTTCCTATGGGGGCCATTTTCATTCCAATCACCACAATAGGCCTTCAGCAACAGGGCCTGGTTTTGTCCCTACACTCCATGCTAGTGGTAGAGATTTAAAGTAGAAAGCATTTCTTTTTAATACATGAGGATTATAAAAGAAATGTTTTGGCTTTTGGCGTCTCAATTATGTGGCATCTAAAAATCAATTACTAAATTTTTAATGATTTTTAACTTTTAAACAGTTTTGTTTCTCTACACTTCTTGAAGACTAAACTGCAGTATATTACAGAGATAGGTATTTGTGTCCTATAAAATCAAGTTTGACAAAAAGTTCAGAACTTGTACGCCACTTTGTCCAAACTTCTATGTCAGAACGTAATTAATATATCACAGGATATTCATGTCCTGTATGCTTCGTATCTGCTGCCACCAGAGACTTATCATGAGTTTTGTATTTAACACAGTTCAGTGCTATGAAACCTTCAGGACTACACCAGGGTAAACAAAGCTCTTATAGGGTAGCAGATTGGTTCTTATCTCACTTGTGGCTGGAGAGAAAGATGTGTGTGCCTATCAATATCCATATTAACTTGTGGTTAGTCATATAGTCACTTAACGATATATTGTGACCCTGTGCAAATAAAACAGAATTTTATGTAAAAAAAAAAAAAAAGAGAAGAGTGGGTACTTTCTAGTGTTTGAATGTATACATATCAGCTAGATCTATTTGATCTATGATGCTATTTAGGGCTATTTCTTCTCTGTTCATTTATACCTAGATGATGTGTACATTGGTGAAACTGGAATGTTGAAGACACCTATATGAATACGTATTACTTTGAATGTAGTAGCATTGCTTTATGAAGTTGGGTGAATACAAATTTAGCACATAATATTTAGGTGTAGTGTCTTTTGATGGGTTGTGCTCTTGGTCAGTGTGAAAGGACTTTCTTGATCTCTTCTGAGTAGTTCTGTCTTGAAGTTTATTCTGTCTGATATTTTCTGCTTGGTTCCTGGATCTATCAACTTAGTATACCTTTCCCAGTCATCTCACTATAAGCTAGTTTCTATTGCTGGTGGTAAAGTGTGTTTCTTGGAAGCAGCAAAGAGATGGGTATTGTTTTCATTCCAGCCTGTTAGTCTGTGACATTTGATTGAAGAGTTGAGGCCATTGGTGTTCAGCATCTTTATTGAAATATGTGAATCAATCCTGCCATTTTGTTGATCTTACGGTGTGTCTGTTTGTCTGTTTTGTTTTGTTTGTCTTTCTTTGTTTAGTCATTGGCCCAACATTGCTATGTTGTCACATACTTGGATATTCTTATACGTCTCTTCAGTCCAAAGTATTTGTTTTAGTACTCTCTGTAGGACTGGCTTGGTGGTCATAACTTCCTGTAACTAATCATGGGGAGTTTTGCTTTCTCCTTCAATTATGGCAGATAACTTTACTGAGTATAACAGTCTAGGCTGGCACCTATAGTCAGTCAGAAATTCTACTACACTGACCATGCCTGTTTGGTTTGTAAAATCTCCATTGGAAAATAAGCTGTTATTCTAGTATGCCTGCCTTTGTGTGTGAGCTGGTCTTTCTTGTATCTTTTAGTATTGTTTTTTTAATCTGTGTGTTTAATGATTTTATCATCATATGACCTGAGAACATTATTTTCTGGTCCTGTAGACTGGATATTCTGTATTCCTCCTGTACTTTATAGATATTTCTTCTCTTAGATTTGGAAATTTTCTGCTATGACTTTGTTGTAAATATTTTTTGCCTTTCACCTGGGTTTGCTCTCCTTCTGTATCTATTACTCATAGGTGGAGCCTTTTATAGTGCCTCATTGATCCTGCTTCTTCTACTCATAGCTTTGGTAGATATATCATTTTCTTTGAATGAGCCATCCAATTCCTCCCCCTTATCCTCGAGCCTTACTATTCTGTCTTTCACTTGATCCATTCAATTGTTAAGGCTTTCCATTGAGTTTTTTATTTAACATTAATTTTTTAAAAAAATTTTTATTTCAATTTTTGTTTTCTTTATAAAACTTCTCTCTTCACTAAATTCTATTTTCATATTTTGAATTGTTCTCTTACACAACTAATTGTGCTTCTCTTGAACATATTTATAGTGGTTACTCTGAAATCATTGTCTTTTGTGACATCTCAACTGCTTTCCTTGGGGAGCATTACCATGAAGTACTAATATTTGGCTGAGTTCCATTGCTTTGATTTTTGTGCTGTTTGCGTTTGTGTGACGGCACCTGGGCATCTGGGGTTAGGCCATTGGCATTGTCTTTTAATATGTCTACTTTCTCACGTATTTTGAACTAGGTGTTTGTTTCCCTCTGTGGCTGTTACCCTAACTTGTCAGGCTTTAGATCAACTGAATCACATTTGAGGTTTAGTTTGGAGCCACTCAGTGTTGATGTTTGATGTGTGTGGTAGAATATCAGAAGTTTTTCTAGTTCAGCTAATGCAAGGTACAACTTCTGGCCACAGAAATGAATGGTAGGGCCACCAGATTCTATATGAGATGACACATGAAGCCCTTCACATAGTTCTCAGGTGGTAGAGGCTCAGACTGTGATTGCATTGGGTAGTGCTATATATGGGAAGCATACATGACTCTCTACATCTCTCAGGCAGCAGGGCCTGAATCCCAAGGGTTTGTATGGTGCTACCTGAAGGAGACACACAATTCTTAATGATCCTAAGTTGGGGGTAGAGCTCATGTTTGATATCAGAGTTGCTTGTGTAAAGCACAGGGCTCTGAGCACTGTCCTCAAGTATCAAGAGCTGGGGTCACACAGAGAGTGGGGCAAATTATCTGTGGGTGCTATACAGCTCTATGTGTGGTTCTTAGGTGTCTGGAGCTGGGATTGAGGTGGGGGCTTGGTGGTCTGGAATCTTTTATTACACAAAAAATGCATGTATAGCCATAAAAATTCTCCCAAGTATACACACACACACACACAGGACTCTCCCAACCCCCACAGACTGACTAATGCCAACTAAATAGCACATCTTCTCCTGTTTCTGGTGAGAACCCGCTGGAAAACCCATTTCTGAACAGTAAAAAGGTGAGCCAGGGGGCACGCCGTGAGGAGGTTATTTTGTACATTGGTTTAATTTATGGGGTTTATTTGTATCGCCTACAGGGCAGCAGGAAACTTTGTAAATGATGTTCACAGGCAGTAAGCTGCGATAACTGAGCTGATGAGTTAAAGACTTGACTGAACATTTAATGTTGCTTATTAAATAATTATGATGAGGTTTGATGAATGGCTCTGATTCCCAGAACTTCCAACTGAGATTTTCAGCATGAGTTTCATTAAACAGAGGAGGATGGAGCCTGCTGCAATCCAGCTGCAAATGAGTTTGTGAGACGTTTGAACCGGAAACCTTCAAATGTGAATAATTCAACTATTCTGGTCTATTTTTTGTGGTCTCGAAACTAGTATTTCATTTTCATTTGATAATGAAGTGGAGGAAAAGCATCCCATGTCTATGAGGCTTTCTAAAATATCATCACAAGCTATCTCCATATGTAATTTATGAAAAAATTAATCTACATTCTTTGTGAAATGAAGAAGCCTATCCAACTTAAAACATATCCAGATATGTCAATCATTTTATAAGAGTATATTAGGTAACATGTGCCCAATGCAGAAGAGATGAGAAACACAAGAATTTATTAACACTGCTTCCTCCAAGTTAAGTTTGTTTGCTTCAGAGCACGTGTCTCCTACCTTTGAAATACCACATTCACTATGACAAGGTCTTATTCGATCATCCAGCAATCTAATGTCAAATTAGAAAGCCTTAGAAATGCAATGCTTTCATACCTCACCTTAACCATGATACGCAGCCGTGTGTTGGTAGGAAATGCAATGTATGTATCTACTTAGATTCACATGTGTGTTTTTGTCATTGAAAGTTTTAATAAAGATCATGCTAAATTCCTCTATAGGGGAAGAGAAAGAGACTGCCATGTGGGAGCCAGAGGCAGAGGGATCTCTGTGAGTTCAAGGCCGGCTTGGTCTATAGAGTGAGTTCCAGGACAGCCAGAGTTTCAACAGAGAGACTCTGTCTTGAAAAAACAAAGAAAGAAAGAAACAAAAGAAACAAAATGGTAGGGAGGGAGCCCTGAGATCAGAGACTGAGAAAAAAAGATATCTGAGGTCTAACTCTGAAGCAGAACTTTTGTATCCCAACCAGGTCCACTTGGACTGATCTAGCTTCAAGAGTTCCTAGGAGCTTCTTAGAACTCAAGTTCTTTTACTTGTCATTGGTGAGTAACCATGGGGGAGTACTGATGCTACTTTGAACCAAGAAATAGAGTTCTTGGCTTTTACCTTTGAAATCGACTTAGTGATAAATAACATTCCCAATTGTAGTAGTCCATCCACAAAATCATCACTTTTCCCCTTACAGTTGTCTCAACATTTTGTCTATACACAGACACACCTAGACACAGACAGAAAGATAGACAGACACACACACACACACACACACACACACACACAGACACACACACACACAAGCACACTGATGCAAAAATTGTATAAACATATTTATCAGTGAATATTCAGCATATAGATATATATAGATATATAGATATATGTTATATATATAAGTAGGTTATGCAGACATTTCCTTCAGAACAATATAATGTACCCACTTAATTCAATTTTAAAATAAGGTGTACACCTATAATCAGACATTGCTTTATACTATGATGCTATTTAATCCATTTATCAGTGATATAATGCCAATTTCCATTTGCTAAAATCATTAAATCTCAAGAAGCTAATCATATTTTTGTAGTATATTGATTAAAAACAGTCTAAAATATTTTTAAATGGTAAAATAATAATTTATGATAATTTGAATAAATATAATAGAGTAATAGAAAACCCAAATGGGTGATAAAGATACCTCTTAGTTCTTTGAAACAGGGGAGGGAAGAGAAGTCAGTAACTCAGGGGAGAAGTAAGGGTTTCCTTTTCTCTCAGCCCTGCCATAGCCAGGGCAGGTGACTCCTGATTTTTCTTAGCATAACATTATCAGAATGCACCATAACTCCCCAGTTAGGTACAGAAGTGTAGGAAAGATACTCTGCCCCTTAGGAATGAAGGGGTTAAGCAGGCTTTGAACTGAATTTAAACCATGAAACAAAATTGATGCGTCTCCTTTATTGTGCAGAAGCCAATAGAAGCTCGTGATCCAATCCATTCCATTTATTTCTGTCATGCTGAGCTAAAGGATAGAGAGCTTTCTTACTCTAATAAGTGAATAGCCCTGCCTCCCTCATTGCGGCTGCATCTTGGCTGACCTATATTTCTCTCATATGGATGGATCACCACTAGTGAGTTCGACAGACGCTATAATATCATTATGCAAATGCAGGCTCAGTGCCACTTAGGAATCTCATGGACTGATCACTTCATTATCGGCCCTATCAGAAAAATACAAGAGAATTGTGTTCCATACTCAAGGAGATGAGAACATAATTTAAATGAAGTAGTTTCCTGTCTGACTACTCTGTGGCTACAGTGGCAGAGGAGGAGGGCTGGTCATAAAAGCCTGGTGGTAACAGACACTGCAGGGCAGGGGGACTGCTGAGCCAGCTTCCTGTGCTCTGCCCTCTTCTCTTTTTTCCAAATAAGAGCCTATGATAAGACACCAGGCAGCATTCACTTTGTTCACCTGCTGTCATATGCCCTTGAAAAGTGTCTGTCTTAGAATAGAAGCAGTTTAGCACTATGCCTGGAGAGGCAGGTTGTTTAGAAAAATCTCTCAAACCTTAGGATCAGAAGACCTGGCTTCTACAGAATGGGATCGTGGTGAGACATTGAGTATTTTACATTATCCTTTTTTTAAAAACTCACTTGACCTACTTAGAGCCCTTATCTATAAAATCTGGGGCTTAATGAAGTCTATATTTAAAACCCTGTTAGCCGTAATATTCTTTTCTTACCTAGGACTGATGTGCTTTTGTCAAGCTTTATTGTATAAATATAAAGTATAGCCATTGATAAAACATGACTATACCATATCACACAATTGGAAGTTATCACGAGTTTCTACTACAATGGTAGATATGAAAGTATAACTTTCATGGTGCAGATTATGAAATATGTGATATTATTATTACCATTAAAACTAATGGACTAAGGACCTGGAATCAATTCATGACACTACCATCATGCTGAGATCCTGGCTGAAGTACTCCGCTCCTAGGTTATCTAGCCCATAATACACCCTTACTTGTCTTCTTCCTGGAAAATTCTTACTTGCATAAGACAACCACTCAGTTGTCACCTTAGCTGTTTGATTGGATTATGACATTGATAAGATGTGCTCAAACTTCATGACATGATCTTTCCTATTGGAATATAGGTGCTTGATTATATATCTCTTTGGTTCTTGGCTTCTGGAAGAAACTGACACTTCCTTGTGTTTATTTGCATCTATAGTAGGCAGTAAGGCACGATGGGCCTGGCATAGAGCAAAGCTCTGTAAGTTCAGTCACATAGGTCAGAGTGGAACAGATGACAGAATCCTCAGGAAAGGCAGTGTTGTGGAGATTGCCCCATATAAAAGAGGTATGAAAAATGGACAATTTTCCCAAGGACCCCAAAGGAGAAGTCTCCAAAGAGATAGCTTCAAGAGAGGCTCAGTGCCTGTTGGAGGATAAATTGACTTGGTCTCCTTAGACCAACTTTAAGCACGTTTTTGATTCACAAATCCCTCCTTTTTTTCCTTTCATTATTTTTATTGAAAAAAATTTCATGCAGTATATTTTGATCATGTTCTTCGCTCCCCCAACTACTCTCAGATCGTCAACCCCTGTGAACCAAACTTTATTATTCTCCCTGTCTGTCTCTGTCTCTGTCTCTGTCTCTGTCTCTCTCTCTCTCTCCATAGCTATAGTGTCTCTAAGATAACTCCAGTCCCAGTGGTCTGCCTGTGGACTGGAACAACTTAGATTGAACAATGACATATAATGTAAAGTTGGTGCTTAGTCTTTTATGTTGAGATACTTCTGCCTATGAAACAATTCCACTGAAATTGGAAGTCCCTGAGGCAGCTGAAGATTTGCACATATTTCCTTTATGTCAGGGAGACACCAGAAAGCACAACCGAAACTCTGCCATAAAGGTCTCACCCACTTCAATAAATTTATATCAAATTTTCAATTGTAGTATTTAGAATCCACCATCTTGTCTCAACTTTTTTCTGAGTCCTGATGCAGAACCATTTGTAGACACACAAAAACGGCTTTGTTGAATAAAGGAGCAAAAGAGCAAATAGAGAGGTAACATACAGTTTAGGCCCTTCGTTTTCAGTTGAGTGGATCTTAAGATTGAAGGTGGATATGGTGGCACACATCTGTAACCTTAGGCTAAGCCGTGAAGATCTTGTGTTTGAGGCCAGCCTCGCACACATGACAAGACCCTGTCAAAAACCATGAAATGAAATTAAAGATAGAGTGTTTGGCATTGAAGAACTTATAATTGTCATGTTTCATCCTTGAGAAAGGAAAATTAAAATGAGAAATGCTAGGAATTCTCTTCCTAGATTCTCAAAGTAATCAGTGCCCACTTTCTCCCTGATCTTACTCCGTCATTGCTCTTCCAACGCCATCAACTCTGGGATGCAGAGCTCATGATCTGCACATGGCATCAGTAGAACACCTGAGGAGTTCTGAATCAATAAAACACCTGAGCGGAGACTCTCAGGGATCCACTGTGAGTATGGCACTGGCCAGGGTGGTGGTTCCCTCTGCTGAGGTCTGGCATGGCTTGCACCTATGAAAATGTCCCCTTGTCATCCTTGCTGAGCCGCCACAGCAGCTAATGACTACAAACCTTCATCAAAGTAACTTCTCTTTACAACAGATGGGGACCATTACAGAAACAAGCAATCAATCAAAATGCAGAGAACAAGTGATTATGTGGTATACGCTCCCACAGACCCATCTACTGTACTACTCCAGTACCTAAGACTTAGGGAACATCTTGGGAAAGGAACTGGAAATATATTAAGAGCCTGGCGATTAGAAGTCTAATGTGAGATTTTGTCTCCTAGAAATGGCAGGGTAGCCACACCTATGATAGCTCAGTTACATGGCTGCATAATGAAGGCCTGAGAAAGAGAACACCAATAGACATGTTAACATGGAAGGGGGAAATTTCATGGCGCCAACACTAGACAAAGAAGTACAAGCAACAAAGAAATGCTAAGAGAGGGAAACATGGTCATTCCCAGGGAAGAGAGCACAACTTGGTTATCCAATACCAAGTGGTCAGCCTGAGATCATATGCATACAGAATATTATAGAAACCGAGCAGACTATTTTTAGATACTTAAGAATAAATATATATGTAACAACAATTAAAGAAAAAGATCCAATAAATTTGAGACAGAGCAAGAAGTCACATGGGAGGAAAGAAATGTAAGGGGAAATGATGTAATTACATTTCTAATTCAGAAAGTATTTTGTAATACTCAGTGAGTATAGCAACAAAGCAGCAAAAGCATCACCAATAGATCCAACCCATAGAATAAAGAATATGAAGGGTGGAAGGCAGTGTCAAGGAAATACTACAGGAACACTTCAATAAGGAAAAAATAAACTGGCATGCATGCAACTTCAAAGAACTGTGGGACAGCATCAAGAGAACAAACCTAAGAACCCACAGAATAAAGGAAGCAGCTTAGATAAATGCTGAAGGCAAATAAAATCCACACAATGAACTACAGCAGAAAAATTCCACATGCAGGGAATAAAATGGACATTCAAATGCAAGAAACGTTCGGCACCTCCAACGGACAGGACCAGAGGAGCATTGCTCCACTGTGTAGTATTGATTCAAATCAAATCAACAGCAACAAAAGCTGTTAGTGAAAAATACCAATCAGCTACAAAAAAAAAAGCAGCAGAATAATGTCAGACCTCTCGTCAACCAGTCAGAGCCCAGAAAGCATGGACTGATATGATCAAGCCCTAAAAGTAAGTGACCGTAAACCAGTGATTCTGTATACAACAAAACTGTCTGAAAATGGACTATTCAGTACCAAACATTCCGCTCTGAAAACATAGATACAGGTAACATTACATACATTTAACAAGTTATATTTAGTTATGTGTGTGTGTGTGTGCACTTGTGTGCGTGTGTGTGCCTGTGAATACACACATGCAGGAAACAGCAATCATGCTTTTGAAAGGCCATCAAATTGAAGGAGAGTAGAGAGGAGCATATAGGAAGGCATGGAAGAAGAAAAGAGTGTTAATTAAATTATGATCCCAAAATAAACAAAAAATTGACTGTGAAATAAGGACATCACAAGACAAACACAAATGAAGGCGGTTTGTGATAACCAAGCCAGCACGAGAAGACACTTCTAGGAGACTATACATAGAGAAGGAAGAGAGGCAATCTCGAAAATATCAACACAGAAAAGAAAGAAATCTCAGGAGAGTAGTAACAAAAAGGAACGCAAGGAAAGTGAGCTAGAAATCCATCCTGCCCACCACAGTGAACTATCAAATCTCTAATACTATAGAGGGGAAAAATTAGAAACGACCCAAACAACAACCAGAACAATCAATAAGATGATAGCAATTAGTAAACATCTCTCAATAATAACCTGAATGTAAGTGGCGGTAATTCACTAACAAAGACACTTGTTGATTAGGTTAAAAATACTTATCTGACTTTTTGTCCCAAGAAGCATACCTCACTGGTACAGAAAACCACAGACAAGCAGTCAAGTGATGGCAATTAGTTTTTGAAGGGACTGGAGGCTGATAGTTATCTGGCAAAGCTATTTTGATATTTAAAAGTAAACTTCAAACCCGAAATTATGTGAATAAAATAAAGAAGTCCACTGTGTCAATAAAAAGAACAATCCACCTGGAATATATAAAAACTACAAATACATATGCGCTGAATGTTGAGGCTTCCACTTTTTCCACACACAAATACAAGCTACATTATTAGACAGGACCTGAAACAATAGCGGATGGTTTAACTACTCCATTTCAATTTTATTTAGAACACCCAAACTAAGAATCAACAGAGATGTCTCAGATTTAAACTACACTACAGATCAAGTGAACCTAACAGTTGTCTATAGACCACACCATTTGCAATGGTTGGATTTCATTGTCGGTATAACTGAGTTGGAATCACGTAGAGGATACAGCTCTGGGCATGTCTTTCAGTGTTTCCAGAGTAAGGTAAATGTCAGTGGAAACTGTGTTATTGTCTGGGGTTCTTGGCTAGATGAAAATGGAATAAAGAAGAAAGCAGCATGAAGACCAGCACCTGTCTCTCTCTGACTCCTGCCTATAGATTCAGTGTAAGCAGCCACCTTGAATTCTCATAGCCGTGAATCCCCACCGTGAAGGACTGATGCAGTCTTCGTTATAATGAATGGGCTAGGCACTCAAACCACTGCACATTTTCTTTCCCCATTTATTAATTCTTTGAAAATTTCATGGGCCTTTACAATGCATCTTAATCACATCTGCTCCCTCCCTGCCCAGTCTCTCCCTCTACATCTCCTATCTTCCTCAAGATATCTTCTTATTCCCATCAAATCTCATTAGTGCTGCCTATACATTCCATGTCTGAGGGGCTATCCACTTGGTCATGAGTGGTCAGTGATTACCTCTCAAAGAACAGTGACTCCTCTTCCAGCTGGAACGTTTCATGGCCAATAGTTACTCAGCTGGGATAGGGCCTTGGGCATTCCTCTTACTTTGTGATGAAACTTTTGACTGCCTTAATCTTCTGAAGTCTTGTGCAGCTAATCATGGTTGCTGTAAGACCATGTGTGCCACAGCCATGTCATGTCCAAAGGCTAAGAGTTCACAGCACGCCTCTCCATCCCCCAACTCTTACATTCTTCCTGCTCCCTCTGCCATGGTGTGCCCCGAGCCTTGGGAGGCAGTCAAGACAGATGTGCTGTCTATGACTGAGTACCCACTCCCAGCCATCCTCAGCACTTTGTACAGTAATGCATCTCTACACTAACGCCCATCTTCTGTGAAAAAAGCTTCTCTGCTCAAGGTTGAGGGCAATACAAATCTATGGGGAAAACCATAAATATTTAGAAATCAATTTTAAAACATGGCCACTTAGCAAAACAACATCAAAAGATAGCCCCCTTGGGCCCATGATTTCCCTAGCCATAGGTTTTGATTATGTTTACAGTACCAAACTCGAATTCCCTCCTGTGGAGCAAGCCTCAAAAACCAATCAAGGGAACAGCTGTTTATCCCCATAAACATTATCGCAATTATTGTACCAGTGGTTACATCTTGCCTGGTAGGTCAGATTTATAGCAACAAAGTCCCGAACTAAACAAGACCGTTGTCTTAGTTAAGTTTTCTATTGCTGCAATGAAACACTATGACTTAGAAAGCAAGTTGAGGAGAAAAGTGTTTATTCAGCTTAAACTTTCACACTGTGTTCATCACCAGCTACAGTCATCAGAGAGGAAGGGGCCTCAATTGAGAAAATACTTTCATATGGTCCAGCTGTAAGGCATTCTCTTAATCAGTGATCAATGAGGGAGGCCCTGGCCCATCGTGGGCTGAGCTGGTGGTCCTGGGTTCCATATGAAAGACTGAGCAAGTCAGTAAGCAGCACTCCTCCCTGACTTCTTCATCAACTCCTGCCTCTAGGTTCCTGCCCTGCTTGAGTTCCTGTCCTGACTCCCTTTGGAGGTGAACAGAAATGTAGAACTATAAGCTGAATTAACACTTCCTCCTCAGCTTGCTTTTTGGTCATGCTGTTTCATCACAGTAATTGAAACCCTAACTATGACAACCACTGATGTCTTCTCTTCCCCAGCAGTCTGCATAGGCACTATGGAAACCATCCATCAGGGAGAGACTTTTCAGCTTAGTTACAGTTTGTCTCTCTCTGTCCTGCAGCCAAAGTGGGTGGTGTCGTCAGCATTCTGGTCTTACTATCTAGTTATAGTGGGCAACCAAAAGTGGTGACAATCATCCATGTTGATGATTTGAAAGCCTAAGTAGCCTCCAGACCAATAACTGGTAAGGAGGTTTCTCATGACTGGCACTGAGATTTACACGTAATTAGCTCACATCCTCTGGGAAGAGCATTGTTCGGCCACGCTAGGTATCTGATCTAACTCCATTTCTGTTGTTATTATAGCTTGAATGAGCTTATAAACTGTCAGGGTTTCATAATGCCTCTTTATACATCCTAGTTTTGGCTAATCCATGCCCTACCCCTCTTTCCCTTTAGCTTCTTGCCCCTTTGTGCTTAAGTATTTAGATTCCAGTTCTCTTCTCTTTACCCCCACTCTGTTCTTTCATACCACATGTGCTATACCATCCCATTCCCTTAGTTAGCTTCAGATATCAACTTCTCATAGGCTCAGGTTACCTGAGGAAGTCTCAAATGGGAGGAGAGGGTTGTTGCAACCAAACTGGCTTGTGGACGTGTCTGTGAAGCATTTTCTTGATGGCTGATTGACATAGGAGAGCCCAGCCCACTGTGGACAGCCCACCTCTGGCAGATGGACCTGGGCTGTATAAAAAGCTGGTTGAGCATGAACCAAAGAGACCAAGCTAGTAAGCAGTGTTCCTCCATAGCCTCTGTTTCAGTCCTTGGTTCCAGATTCATACTGAATTGACAAGCCCAGCTAAGTCAACAGAAGCAAAGATAAAGAAATCCCAAATTAATAAAGGGAACATTTAAACAAATCCCAATAAAAAACAGGAACTATTAAAGAATAGCTCAAAAACCTATAAAAGTCAAGAAACCTAGCAGAAATAAACTCTTGGACACTCGTGGCCAAACAAAATTAAATTAAGATCATTGAGGAAACTTGGGCTGAGAATGTATCTTAAAAGTGCCTTAATTTATGACCTTTTTTGTTGCCTTTCTAAATAAAATTCATCAAACCATTATGACACTGAAATACAGAATTTGAATTAACCTAAATTCATGTTCCCAAGCCATTATCATTCATATTTTGCTCTAGAATAAATTATCTCTTATTCCCCTTTGAGATGAGAATTGTTCTGTTATGTCAAGAATATCCAACATTGCAAAAATCAATCAAACAAAAAAGATATAAGCAGTCTAAGCAATAAAAAACGATAAAATTGAAGGTGTAATAATAATTAAAGCCATCCTCCCACAGAGAGAAAGAGAATAGAGAGAGAGAGAAAGAGAGAGAGAGAGAGAGAGGGGAGGGGAGAGAAAGAAAGAAGAAAGAAAAAAGAAAGGAAGGAAGGAAGAAAGAGAGAGAGAGAGAAGAAAGGGAAAGAGAGCCTCAGGACCAACCATATAGATCCACTGCTAAATTCTAACCAAAATTTTAAGTGAGAACCCCACGTAATTAAAAAATGCACAGGAAATGAACGCTGCCAAACTCATTCTCTGAAGTCAGTATTACTTGATCTCAAAAAAATTAAGGGCCAACATAAACAATTTTAAAATTCTTACAAACGTATTTACACGATCAGCACTATGAGAGGCAAAAAATACACTGAAAAAGTTCAGTTCCTGAAGCTGAAGAAACTGGGACTAGAAGAGCCATGTCACAATCTAGTGAAGTCTACGTATATAACAAATCTGTGGCCACCGTTGTGTTAAACGGTTAGAAAACATGTTTCCAAACTAACGGAATAGTTTCCACTCTTGCTCTCACTATGTTATTCATTGGAGTGCTTGACATCTTAGCTGAGACAAGACAGGAGAGAAAGAAATAAAGCATACAAATAGAAGTTCAGGTATCCTTATTTACAGACAATAAAACCCTATACTTTAAACGTACTAATAATTTCACCAGGAAACTATCAAATCTGATAAACTCCTTCAGCAAAGTAGGAGGATCCAAAATCAACTTGAAATTAGTAACCTTTTTATGTTCCAATGACAAACTTCCTGAGAACAATCAAGGGGGAGAAATCTCATTCACAATAGCTTCAGCAAAAAATCAAATCAAAACAAAACAACAGCAATGAAAACATTCACTTGTGGACCAATCAAGAACCTTTGCAGTAAAAACCTTAGAAAGAAATAGAAGCATAAGATGAAAAGACTCCCCCAATATCTATGAGTCAGCAAAGTCAATATTCTAAAATGTCACTACCAAAAGCCATCTAAAGTTCCAATGCAATTACCAACGAAATTCCAATGTCATTTTTCACAGAATTAGGGAGAAATCCTACAATTTATATGGAAGCACTAACAATCCTCCATAGCAAAAATAATCATGAACAGAAATAGCACTGATGCAGTGACCACAGTTCCTGAGATCAGAACACAATGCAGACGTTTAATAACAAAAACAGCATGACACTGACAGACAGACAGACACAGACCAGTGGAAATAATAGAGGAATAATAGGCACGAATCCACATAGACACGCCTTTTAATTTTCATCAAATGTGTCAAAGGCACACCACTGGGATAAAGCTAGCATCTTCAGCTTTCGGTGACGAGAAAACTGCTGAATGAGAATGTGGAAGAATGAAATTAGATACAAATCTCTCAGCTTGCAGAAAGTCAGTTTAAAGTAGATCACAGGTCTGAATGAAATGCCTGGAACTCTCCCACTGCTGGAAGGAAACATGAACGGATCCCTCCAAGACGCAGGCATAAGGAAGAACTCCCTGACGAGGACGGTAAGAGCATGAGAAACACTATAGAAATTGACAAGTAGATTTGTGTAACTAAAACCCTTATCCACAGTAAAGGAAACATCTGCAAAACGGAGAGACAGCTTGTGAAAAGCCTACAGCAGATGACATTAACATCTACCATATAGGATGAAAAATATGAATGTAAAAAGACCTCAAAACAACATAAAAATGTCCAGTGAGTAAATGCCTAAGGAAGTGAACAAAATGTTCTCAAAGTGGTATTGTTTGCAAGGCTGTAAAATAAATATTAATATCTCCAGTGAGTACTGATAAAGAGCAAAGACAACTTTCTGAGATAGAAAACCTGGACGGTTGGGCAGAGGAGTCTCACCTCACCTGGCTGACTGACAGACCTCTGCCCTTCATGGCTCTCACCTGCTTCTCCTGGCACATGACCTCTAGGTATTTTATTGAAGGAAAGCATTGCCCACCATTACACAGGCCTTAATGCGAAATCAATAGAACTTCTATTCAGTGCACCAACTTCCGTCCTTATCCATTACAGGCCAGTCCAGTCACCAGGAAAGGGGCAAGGTCTTCCCTGACCTGTACAAGGCTGAGGGAGGACCCTGTAAAGTTCTTCCGTTAGCATTAATACAATCCAATGCTTTCTCAGTGGACAGAGTCAATATTAGAATGACAAATGTTCCAGTCAAAGGCCATTGGGTAGACAATTGCTGGTGCTCCAAACTAGCACGCTTTCTGTATTCCGGGGACCACACCTAAGAAGCTGGCTCCAATAGCTAAGGAAGGTGACCTTCTGGCAGTGGCTCAGGCTGCTGGATAAGCAGCTGCTCACAGTTCTTATTACTGCACAGAAGTGCATGTAGCTTTATAATATTCAAGAATAAGTTCAAATATAATGCAACACAAGGTGTTTCTTTTTTAATAGTAAAGTTTAAATATAAATAAAGTAAAAGGAAATACAAATAGTGTACTTACTTGCTCAACATTTTTAGTTATCAGGAAAATCAAATTGAAGCTGCTTTGGTATTCTATCTCATTCCAGCCAGAATGGCTAACATGAAAACAACCAAACGAAATCGGACAGGATGGGAAGGGAGAGAAGCTCTCATACTCTGTGGGTGAGAATGTGAGAACGTAACCTCCTGTATCCGCTGCAGTAGTTGGTATGGAGGTTCCTCAAGAGGCTAAAAATAGAGCTGCCACGCAATCCCAGTTAAACCACACTTGTGCATGCAGGTGATGCTGAGATGAGCACCAAGAGAGGAAGAGGCCTTAAGGGAGCCTCTCCTTAAGGGGGAGAGGAGAAAAGTAAATAATAGAGTCCACATGAAATGAAAGCAGAAGGAAAGACAATCTATGGGGAGAAGGGGAACCTGCAGAGGGAAGCGGGGAGAACAGGGAAGGAGCTGTAGGAGAAGAACAGACAAGAATCATCTAGAGTGTTCGTGGAAATTCCACAATGAGACCCACACTTTGTACAATAACCTCGAATAAATAACTAAATGAATGAATGCATCAACAGAGTAGACACGTAGGATGGCTGGCAGAGGAGTAGGAGAGCCCCTGTTCTTGTTCTTGCTAACTAGCCCTTCCCTGTCTGTGTCATCTGTTTTGCTTTTTCTCCCTGTCACCTTGCAGCAAGCACCAGCTCACCCTGTAAGCCTCCCTCAAGGTACAGTACTGCTGGTGATCTATGGTCTTTCCAGTATCTTGGCACTGCTTTCATTTTGCCCTGAGTGGGAAAGGAATTCCTACATGGTTTTGTATTCCAGGATTGTTCAGATGCCACCCAGTTATCTTGAAAATAATCTAACAGTGCAATCCACGGGAAGATGTGAATGACAATTACTTACTAAATCTCCAAGAGCAGTTGCTTTCTCCTAGGAAACTACTTGTTTAGGGAGATGACAGACTGATCGATCCCTTAATGACAGGATATGAGGAAAGAGACAAAAAGGGAAGGAACATTAGAGAAAAAGGGAAGCATAAGAATTGACCGTGAGTCCCCTCAACCATCTAGCCTGGGCCTAGACCTGGGATCCAGTGTTTTGTGTTTTCTTACATTAATGAGCCAGCCTCACAGGTCAGCTCAGAAGGAGGGATGACAAGACAAATGGCTGTCCTGTTCTGATTTTGTTTGTTGTTGAGAGTCCTTTGATCTGTGACTGCTTAACAGAGATTGCCTTGCATTTAGCACAATTAGAGTTGGACAGCCCAGCAAGCATCACTGCTGCTGGGGTACTGTTAACAGCCTCCCGTCCTCTTAATTATCTCCTCTTAACTATCATATATATATATATATATATATATATATATATATATATATATATATATATATATATATATTCCTGATCCCAGCACAGTCTCCAAGGTGGTTGTTCCTGATAAGCACAAGGGGATATGGACTGTCACAAGGTAGACACTGGAGTTAGATTTTTGTGACTTAATCATTCAGATATTTATTGGCCACTTGCTGGGTTGATGTCATCAGATAGATGAGAGAAGAGACAAAACATTGGCTGATAAAATATGTCGGAACTACAGTCCTGGAATGTGAAGGGAGGAATGAAACTCACTTGCGTGGACCGGCCCTGTAGCCCCACAGGAAGATGATTTACTGCGCTTGTGATTTTTGTCGGTTTTACTGCAAACATGTCTCCTTATGTGTATATACTTTGAAATACAAAGAAAATGCTCCAAAAATAGTAAATCACTTTAATCCACATTTTTAGTACAGTTTGTCTTCTTCCCAAATAGCCAATAAATTATCTGTGTTCCAGGGCTCAAGATTTGAGATCAGTCACTGGCCTGTATGGGCGATTCTGATTTTTTTTTAGTGTGATGAAAATCCCTGTTGTCCTTCCTTTCCAGGGAGACTTCAACAACTTGCTTCCCTACAGACTCTAGCTAGAGCCATCCTGAGAATCACAGATGTACTCTGACTTAAACTAGGAAAGAAGAAAGAATTATAAACGTATAAAGAAAGAGGCAAAGACTGGAATAACGAAAACAAAAAACAAAAAACAAAACAAAACAAGGAGATCCTAGAGCAATAGAGGTTAGAAGATTTGATGAAGGAATCTACTTGATTCTTTGGAAGAAAAACCACTCTGGTACTACCATGTCTTTGGATTTCAGACCAATACAACTATGTGAGAACAGTCATACATGCTCCAACCACCCAGCACTTCCTAATTGGAGCATGTCTTATCTTCTGGACATTGGTTTGTGGCATTGCTTAGTACACTATGGCTACTGATCCCACTGAACAACCTCAGGAGTAACTAACTATCTTCAGACTTGAAACACACGGAATGTTCAACCCTCTGCCTCTCCACTCTGCTTTTGGTTCGTTTGTTTGTCTACTTGCTTACTTGCTTTTGTTTGATTTTTGATATGGAGGTTCACACTGTAGCCCAGGCTCACCTGGCACTAGTAGACCAGACTGTTCTCCAACTCCGCTCTATCCATCTATCTCAGCCTCCTAAATGCTATGATTACAGATGTTATCCATCATGCCTGACTCTAAACATGCTGATCCCAGATATTCTTTTTTTACTCATAAATTGAAGCATAATAAATAATCTATTGGTCTCTACTACAAGCTTGGTAACAAGATAGTCTCAGGCCAAAGGTCCAGAGACAATATATATGACATTTATATCTTCAGAATCATTTCCAGTAGAAGGCTGAAAATGAGATGTAGGAAATTCTTGGGTACTGGAATGCTGGAAAAGAAAATGACAACTTGCAGGCTCACTCTGGAGATGATCTGGAGACAGCATCTACCAAGAATGAAATCAACTCTGACTGAGCCAGTATAAATCTCATCAGTCAAGAACAAGACCATCACCACAACTGAGCCAAATTTGAAGCAAGCCTTAATTAAATTAATTAAATACTGGCCAGGAAGACGGACTCTGACCAGGACCATTCTGAGGTTCCCCACTCCAGGTTTCCAAAAAATAGCATATTGCCATATTGCCCACTAGGTCCAATCAGGGGCAAGCATATATCCTGATGTACTTCCTATCTGAGTTTGGAGTATATTCAGTGTGTTTGGAGCACATCTAGTACATTTGGATTAACCAAATGGAATCTACACGGTCCCCACCCAACATTCCAGGAGGTTATCTGTCCTTGGGTAAGTAGGATTGCAGGATTATGTCTAATTGTCTCTCACGTGAACAGCCCCACCCAGGAGTCCAGGAAGCTGTCTTTTTGCTTTATGGATATCTTAGTAATGAAAATTTAAAACATAACTTTTGCTTTTACACCAGCGTGCAGGTTATTTGTCATAGTGATATGGATGGGGAGAAAAGGAAAGATAGGAATGATTTGGAAGGGTCTAATGATGGGCCTCAGCTGGTAAGCAAGGATTTCCTGAGAGGCTGTGGGCTCAAAGGAGGACATTCTGCCTTGGCCCCTGCCTAGTCACTGAAAGAGTGGTGTGAAACCTGAATTTCATTTCCTTGATGTAGCAAGCCAAAGGTCATCATTATTCATGAAAAATCCAACTTTCTACCTTTCTTTCAGAGAATACTCTTTCTCTTTTCTGCTATTTTTTTTTTAACGATGCTCAGACATTTTTCCATTAAAAAAAAAAAAGTATGCAGGAACCCCTATCTCTGGACTGCAAGATCCATCTCTCCTTTTCTAGACCTTTCTATTTTCCTTCTTCAGTTTACAGAATTTCCAATGCACAATTTACTCCAATATTCCCCACATTTTAGATTTTAATTGGATCTGGTTTTACCCCTTAGAATCTTTTTTTTTCTACCAGTTCTATAACTCAGAAACTTTGTAGTTATTTTTTTTTCTGGGCTTTTGCTGATTCTCAGGGCTTTCTACTTTCGAAATTTGATTTATCCTCAGAGTCCACTTCTTCACCTGTTCCAAATGATAGACTCCAATATCCCACTTCAAACATACCTCAACTAACAGACTTTCACAAGAAACAAAAGAGCTCAATGAACCTCCAACAAAACTACGGGAGCCAGGAACAAAGTGGGAAGGAGATGCTGGAGCATCCTGAAGTGAAAACATAATAATTGAATGTCAATAGTTTAATAATTTCAATTTATCAATTTTTGTCAACCATAATCTCTTGGGGCCACTCTGTAGGAAAAATCATGGGGAATTAGCAGAGCTCTAACTTTGAAAGGGAGGGACTAAAAATTACAGATTGTTGTTTTATATTTTTGCCCGCTTAAACTATGCTAGCTCTATCAGAGTGTGTCCATTTAACTTTTATTGAAAAGATGATGTTAAGAGCAGATTACCGAGTAAGGAGATTATGTAACTTCTTCATCTGCTTCCTAATCTTTTGGTATATTTTCAAAAGGTAAATATTAGATTCCAGGGTTTTACAGTGATCCGTTGGACTCCAAGGAGACAGGGGTCAAGGGCAAGTAAGGAGTCAAACAGAGAAAGGGAATCTTCCTGTAAGGTACATATTAGTCAATCCATGATCCTATAAAGTTAATTAAGAATAATTGGCATTTGTAGGAAAGTAATGAAATTAGATTCTTTTCTTGATTTTTGGCCTTTAGTGTGTCAATGCATTGCTCACTAATTATTTCCATTTGAAGTGTATTAGAAGCTTTTCAATTGTACATTAAATTAATTTTGAAATTGGACATTTTATTTGTATCTGCATCATGTTGGAGTTACTTGTGAATCAAATTTTAGGTGTGTATTCTTATCTATCTATACATAAGTATATAGATATACATGTAAGAATATAGATATATGTATATGAATATACATATATTGCATATTAGTGCTTTTTTTGCCCTGTAATATTAGTTTTATTTTTTAAATTATGAGATCTCCAGCTAACCCAATCTCTGAGCAAGACAATGCTTGATAATAATATTTGAAGATAGGGCTGGTTCTTATTTTAAAAAAATTGAATCTTGGCCCTGAGTTCCAGCAATTGTAAGAAAATATTACCATAGAAATGTAAGCTATGCTGCATACATTCATGCTATGTTGCAAACTTTGTGTGATAAGAAAAGGCAGCCTACTTACTTTCTATTGGTAATGAAAAATATGAATGTTAGTGATCAGTAAGCCATACAGAGTCAATGAAATCAACATTGAGGCCATCAACAATGAACTTAGCAACACATACTGTACATTTAAATGGTTTCCAAAAGTATCTGTCAATGAATAATACATTGAAGATTATTCAACAGATTATATTTCACATGCTCTGGCAAATATTTCAATATGCTCCTGCTTTGTACATATTTTTTGCCACTAGTCATTGTGCCATAACAGATTCCACTTCAGGTTTTCATGACTCACTGCTCCCTCAATTCTTTAGAATTCATCTTTAGAAATTAATGAAGATCTGCTCATTCGTTACTTCAATCTTTTTGTTGACTTTTTAAGAACCAATAAAAACTATTCTTATCAAGATTGTAACCAAGTTGCCTTTCTCTGGATATAGACATTTGGCTATTGTAATCAAACATGGACAAATGACTCAACATCAGTAATTTTTTTTCATTTCTGTCAAACTAATGGATAAGTGACTTTAAATTTTACTTTTATTCATAATTCATTGTTTTAAACAAATTTCAGTGATGAGGTATTTGTTTAAAAATGTCTCGATTTTTCTAGTTATTGTTTTCCTGTAAGTGGGAGATGAGTAATTAACCATATATTATTAATATACATTATTTTCTTTTAGCATTGTTTAGTGTCAATGCTTAGTAGTACATTATTTAAACATTTAGTTTTCTTTAAAAGTTAGATCAGGTAAAGCATAACACATCCATCTGCATACATTACAGACCTTCCATCTTTCCAAATATATTTTATCATCTATGAAAGAGCAAAAGTATAGATGTGCCCATTCCGTATAGATGTTAAGTTGACAAATTATTCTATTCATACATTTTACAAATTCATATTTAGTTGCTTTTCTGTATCAGATATTGTCCTCATCAACAACAGCAGCCCATTAACCTGTTTCAGCATAACAAAGTCTACTAGGTGGAGTTGCAGAACTGTGAGGCTGCTTGCTGGCATAGACAACTGGCTGAGCATTCTGCAAACATGCAGCCTCACTGAAGGACGAGTCCCATACCTGTTCCTACCTCTGTTCTGAGTGGAAGAATGGTAGATGGGGAAGTTGAAATGACAGCTAACAAATTACCAGAAAACTACCAAATTGGAAAGTTGCTTACCAAATCATGAAGCCATCACTCTGCCCCATCTGTTTGCTCTGGGCTAAAAGCCAGACCAATAAAATCTTGCTTCACACACTAAGTCTTTTTCCAAGTGGCTCAGTTCCAAGGCAGTCTCAATTGGATACCTCAGATTGACAGAAACCAAATAGCACGTAGAATTCTGACAGTCAGAGTTATCCCAGGGAACATGGCAAATGCCAGGCTTTATCTTCTTTTCTCTGGCTTTTTATTGTAGAGCCCAAATGCATACTGAAAGACATTCCGTGATGGCCATGCCACATTCACCTTGTCATTCATAGTTTGTCTATTTTCTTAACCAATATAGTGAATAAAACCACACCGACCTGTACATGAATGAGAGGCAAATATTACTAACCTTATTCCCCTAAAAGAAAATTTGTAAAACTTGCCTATGGAAATTACTCACTTAAACACACACACACACAAAACACAACACAAGTTCTTAGTTACTTAGACTGGCCTTGCAACCAACTTGATGCAGCCTCTCAAGAAACTATGGCTATAGACCTGAGCCACCATGCCTGTTTCATTCATTTTAATTTAACTGACTTATTTAGGAAGTACTGTACATTTAAGGAAAGGTTATTTTATCTTCTCTTGATCAAATAATTTTAGATAATTTATTATTCTTTTTTTAAGCTATTTCCAACCATTTGGGATAATTTCTCCCACAAGGAGAAAACATTGTTATTATAACACAGTATCTCCAATAAATGATGCTTGGGAAACTGGACACCAGCATGTAAGAAAATGAATCTGGATCTTTATCTCTCATCTTGAACAAACTCAAATACAAAAGGATCAAGGATCTTAACATAAGACCTGACAATTTGAAAGTACTTGAGGAAAACGTAGGCAAAGACTTTTTTGGTAGCACAGGAAATAATTGATGGCTAACAAATGAGATCTTATGAAATTAAAAATCTTTTGAAAAACAAAGGAAATGGTAACTTGAGCGAAGAGACAGTCCACAGGACAGGATACTTATTCAGTTATTCCTCCAACAAAGGGTCAATATGGAAAACATTTAAAAATAGTTAAAAAAACAAAATAACAATAATCAAACAAACCCTTTCATAACAAGCCAATTTTAAAAAAAAATATATTGGGATTTTTAACCAAGAATTTTCAGAATATAAAATGGCTAATAAACATGTTTAAATGTTAAACGTCATTAGCCATCATAGATATTCAAATTAAAACTACTATTAGAATCTACTTCAGCTCAGTCATAATATATTCAAGAAACCAATCAAGATATAATCAAGAAATTAAAATGACTGTAAATGCTTGGGAGCTTTTGAGGAAATGGAACACTTACTGTTGTTAATAACGTACACTGGTGCAGACACTATAGAAACCAATGTTGGATTCCTCAAAACATTCAAAGTGTAACTACCACATGACCTAGTTATACCACCCCTGAGTATATACCTAAAGTGTTCTTTATTCTCTTTCGGGGATACTTAATCAACCACGTTTGTGACTGCTCTATTGATGATAGAAATTGGAATCAACCTAGATGTACATCAACTGATTAATGAATAATGAAAATGTGGTCCATATGCACAATGGAATTTAACTTTAAAGAAAACTGAAATTATGAAATTTGAAGGTAAATGGATGAAACGGTCAAACGTGTCATGAACAAGGTAACTCATGCTCAGAAAGGTAAATGCGACATGTTCTCTTTCATACATGGATCATAGCCTTACACCTTTAGATTTGTGTTTTTAATGCAGAGTACCTGCAGAAGTAAGGAAAGTTTGAAGTGCCAATGGAGTTTAGGATGCCTAAGGGGAAAGAACAGAGCAAAGGGTAGGTAATAGAAAAGCAGAGGTGAGGTGTGGAAAGTCTTCGTATCAGGAATGGGATGGAGGTAAGGAGAGAGGAGGAGGGAAGGATGAAAGGTCAATCAAAACAAAGTGTATACAGACAAGCTGTATGAAACGTTACTCCTTTTTAAGCCTGTACACACACACGCACACACACACACACACACACACATGTGCAAGTATATGCATATATATACATAATAATGTAGATAGATAAGCATATATATATGTGTATGTATATATGTGAGATATTTCACAGAGAAATTAACTGGCATGATTGAATAAAGCTGCTTCCAAAAGCCAAAGACTATTAAACAAAACTTTAGTGACAGATTATGAATTGTTGGTAAGGAAGGTCTCAGAACTCTCCAAACAATATAGATTCTTGGCTATGAACCAGAACTAGTTGATTAAATCTTATTGATAAAGAAGTATAGACCTCAGTTGCAAGGTATAGAGAAATCAAGGTCCAAGTGAGCTTGGAGCTTCTTCTCCACTGTTAGCTTTCATGGCGCTGGAAGGTGATATAAATGCTTTTAGAGGAAAAAAAGGCATTTTACCTGGCTGTGAACCCTATGAACTAAAGTATGAAAATGCCTGAGAAGATGTACCCACTGCTGCAATAGTGGCACAACTCTCACTGGAGTAACCAACAACTTTTTTTAAATTGGATTTGAGGCCCAAAGACGGAATTCATTCATTTATTCATGATACTGTAAACCCAGTTTAAAAAAAAAATCTGTGGCTGATGCCTTTAAAGCCCAGCTCTTGGGAGATAAAGGGTTGAGAAACACTGTGAGTTCAAGGCCAACCTGATCTACATAGTGAGTTTCACTAGCTATAGGGGGATCTATCATAAAATTTTGTCACATAAATAAATACATGAATAAATAAATAAATAAACCATGACTAAGAAGATCTTTATTCGTAGGGGCAATCTTACTACTGTTATTTAGCTAAATTGTCATGTGTAGGTTCCCTGGTGTTACACCCTCTCTCTCCCTGACTCTGCCCGACCGGATTTGGTTCTTCGTGCTGTCTGAACCAATGGATCCCAATCCTGGGTACCAAAGACCCTCCCCTGCTTGTGGTCCTATATATGTATCCTACACACTGCATTAAAGTGACCTGGCTTCCACCATGAGCGAGTCCAGGGACATCCATACACTCAAAATAAATAAATAAATTTTTGAAAAGATTATCCAGGATTATTTCAAAATTGCCTTTCAAATGAAAAGAAAACACATTCTCCCGATAATATTCTAAGAAGATGAAAAGAAGCAAATGAAAAGCCCTGTTCTGCAATAATTTACAGTAGCAACAACTGCAACAAGAAGATCAATATTAAAAATATATTGAAAATATGTCCTGCTCTGATGACCCAGCATATTTTTAGATTTGTATAAGAGCAAGAAGTCCCAATAAAAACCTTGCTCACTAATTGGAATGTCCATAACATCTACTTCAGTGAAGAAAAAAAAATGTTCTTGGTCTATCTTTTAGTTAGCTTCAGGTATCAAATTGACGTATCCCAAAGTTATCTAAGGGTGCCTCGATTAGAAGGTTACCTGAATCAGATTATCTTGTGAAGATGTCTGTGAGACACTTTTTTGATTGTTAATGGAGTGAAGACCCAGCTCATTATGGCCAGAACAAAGGGAGACCTGGTGTGTAGAAGACACCTAGCTGAGGAGAAGCTGTAAAGCAAGCCAGCAAGAAGAATCTCTCAGTGGTCTCTGTTTCAGTTCCTGCCTTGAGTTCCTGCCCTGACTTCCTCAGGACTGGTGTGTTACCTGCATGTATACCCTGAAATAAGCCAATAAGCCATTTCCTTTTCAAGTTGATTTTGGTGAGAATATTATATCACAGCAACAAAATGAACCAGCACAGTCTGCTTTGAAAATACACAGTATGAAAAACTGAGCAGGTATCTCAGTGATAGAATGCCTGTCTGGCATCTAAAAAGGTCCTATGGGAGGGTGTGTGTGTGTGAGAGAGAGAGAGAGAGAAAGAGAGAGGGGGGAATTATTCTATGTGTATTGTATACTAAACATCCAATTTCCACAGTGCTATTTGTTGAAGACGCTGTTTTTTCTCCAGCATATGGTTTTTGTCATCTTTGTCAAATATTAGATGCCTGAGGTTATGTGCACTCATGTTGAAGTCTTCTATTCTCTTCCGCTGGTGTACCTGTCTGTCTCTGTGCCAGTACCACACTGCCTTCGTCACTATGGTTCATAAGATGTCTTAAGATCTGGAATGATAATCCCTCCAGCATTTTTCTTTTTTGCTTAGGGTTGTTTTTGCTCTCTGGGGTAGGGTGTTTGTTGTCGCATATGAATTTTAGGATTTATAGAATTTTTTAGTTACATATAAATTTTTTCCTATTTCTGTGAAGAATGAAATGGGTATTTTAAGTGGGGTTACACTGAATTTATAAATGTTTTTTAGTAGAATGGTCATTTTTATAATATTAAGTCTACCAATCCTTGAGCATGGGGTATATTTTCTAGTGTCTTTCTCTATTTCTTTCTTTAGAGATTTAAAGTTTTCATTGCAGATTTTTTTTTTTATTTCCTAAGTTAGGTTTGTTCCTAGGTATTTTATTTACTCCGAGGCTATTGTGATGGCACCATACCTTCATCTGTTTTTAAAACTAGCTCACAAGCTAGTAGATTCTGTAAGGCTTTTTTATATAGACTTAGATTTGGTAACTATCCCCACTTAAACCTTCCATGTAAAATTTGCTTTACATATCATTTTATTAACTATTTTAGAAGTAGTATACAATGATAGGTCATTAACATATCTGTTCTCAAAATAGTTCCCTAACCAGTACTTTATATTTAATATACAATACATATAAAATAATTATTTTTTATTGTATGTTTGTGTGTCTCTCTGTCCTATCTGTCTGTCTGTCTCTCTCTCTCTGAGGCAAGGAGGTACAGCACCTGTTGTCATTTACATAATTGATGCTTCCTTAGTAAATTCTCCTCTTGTTTTCAAAGCTAATTATCTTCCTTTCTGGATTGTATCACTCTAAATATTACCTCCAATTTGAGTTCTGTATGCTTAAAGCTTACAATTAGACAGTGAGCATTTTGCAACCCACTACCTTAGTCTCCTGGACTGTAAAATCCCAGACCAGACTTAACACTTGCTCTTCGTACATTTCTCCTTCACTTGGACTGCTTTTCCCCACTTTTATTATCCCTGTGTTGATGCTCTGTATGTTCCTTTGCTATCCCTCTTTGCTGTTCCCTTTGTGGGTTCCCCTGCCCTTTGGTACATCCCAATTTCCATAAACCATAGGGAAAGGGCAGCTTGTTCTGACACTGCTCCTTATAGAATCTATTTCAGTAGGAATCCTCAGTCGCACTGAACACAGCCCTTAGCTATGCCAGGCAGTGGATACTCACCACTATGGCCTACAAGTGGTCTTAGGAGCCCTGAACCATATGCTGCCTACACTTGCTTCGATCTTCTCCTTGACAATGGGTGCTGTTCCTCCTTGCCATATAATTTTTTTCTTTTTTGTGCAGGAATTTTTGCACAAATCATACACAGAGTTAATAGATGTTTGACATCATGGTAGGGAAACTATGATTGTGTTGAATTCTCTATCTTGGTCAATTTCCTTTTTGCCATTTTATTATTGTAAAAAATTTCAAAGTTATAGAAAAATTTAAATACTATGTCAACTTAAAAAAATAAATAAAATTGATATTTTACCATATTTACTCTGTCAATATGTATAAGTTGAACCGTTTCCAAGACAATTCATACACTATGATATGTCATCCCATTAAATAAATATTCTGTTAAAAATCATCCTGTTTAATAAAAATAAATCTGCCTGCTAAATTTTAGTATACATTATATACAAGTGAGGATATTCAGGCAGTGTCTTAGTTAGGGTTTCTATTGCTGTGACTAGACACCACGACCAGAGCAACTTTTATAAAGGAAATAATTAAATTGAGGTGGACTTACAATTCAGAGGTTTAGTCCATTATCATCATGGTACTGTCAGGAAGTATGGCGGCACACAGGCAGACATCGTTCTGGCGAGCCATATGAAGGTTCTACATGTGGGTCAGCACACAGCAGAAGGAGAGTGATACTGAGTCTGGCTTGAGCATTTGAAACCCTAAACTCCACTCCAAGTGACACACTTCCTCCAACAAGGTCACAACCTCCTAGTAGCACCTCTCCCTATGAGCCTATGGGGGCCGTTTTCATTCAGACCACCACAGATAACAGTACAATGCAGTGCAAAACTGTGTTTGGTTCCCAGCACTGAAAAGAAAAAAGAAAAAGAAAACAAATAAGAAGGGGGAAGAATATTCTTTTACCTACTTTCAATAGTTGTTCCATACTTGAATAAATCAATAGCATTTTCCAGTGACCTAATATTTTGTCCATATTCAAATTTCCCCAGTTATCTCCCAGATGTGATTATGAATTTCTATTTGAAGATCTAGTATTGGTGTTTTTTTCTTTGCTACAGGAATTGTCAATTCTCTTACAAACAGTCACATATTCTAGTGTCATCTAATTGTTTCTTCATTGCATTATCTATCTGTGTTCCTTGAAGTGGAATTTAATTCTAAAAGCTAGATTAAACATTTTGATTAAAAATATTTATAAATATTGCTATAAAATCTGTATTGCCTTGTATCAAGATGCAAAGATCAATTATTAATTATTATCATTACCTATACAGAGCTGATCACTTAGTAATGAGAAAAATATTAAATCTCTCTGTCCTAAAAGTATGGGTTCCTTTTACAATATTTGTGGAAAGATGATTTAATACTTTCCAAATTCCTTATCTTTAGCAAACTGAAGCTAACCATTTTAGCAAACATTGGTGATTTTTATTTTAACAAAATATTTGTAATTTCCTAGAAGGGACTTTCATACTGTTGTGCTTTGCAATGAACATCTTCCCCTAACAAACACTATGGACTGAATGCTTGTGTCTCCTAAAGTCCACAGACAGAAGCGCTAACCTTGACTGTGATGGGAACTGAGCCATTGGGAGTGCAACAGTTATTCTTTCTTTTTCAAAGATCTGTCTTGTTATCTAATTACATGTCTGCGTGTGTGTCTGCGTGTTGACGTAAGCACGGGAGTACAGGCGTCCCAGAGGCCAGAGGTGTGAGGTCCCCTGAATTTAGAAACCTCTAGGAGACAGACCTCTCCATGTGTCAGTGGGGGTGTTTCCTGAGAGGTCCAACTGAGGGGGAAGAGAGTCTATGCATGCGGGCAGCACCATTCCACAGGCCGGGCCTTAGCCTGTAGGGGAACGTGAGTGAAACACCGGTATCCACCTCTCTCTTGCTGACTGGATGCATGTGAGCAGCTCCCTCAAGTCTGCTCCCACGCTCCCTGCCATAATCAACTGTAGTCTTCCTCGCCATGATGCGGTCAAGAGCCAAATGAACTCTTCCCTACTTAAGTTTCTTTTTGTCATAGCAACAAAACAGTAAGCAACACAGGAAGCAGACTTGGAGGTGAAGATGAAGCATACAGGTCTCATGACGTAACTGGTGTTCCTACAAGGAAAAGCTTCGGGCCGCCTTCCTGCTGTGCTTCACTTGTATAAAAAGAGGTAATGTATGCACAAAGCCAGAGGTGACTGCAGTTCAAGGAAAGACCCCTTACCAAAAGTCAGCCATGCTTGCACCCTGCTCCCTAAGGTTCAGACTTCAGACTTAAGGCACGTGATCTGGTTATTTTGTTATAGCAGCCAGCCCACGAGACTGTCTTCTGATGAGGAATCACACCTTCACTGAAACAACACAGATAAATATCAGTGTCTCTCATCTTTTCATTGCTTTCTAATCCTCTTCCCCATTTCTTTTAAAATAGTACCTATAATAATTACCACCCACGGTAATAAAATCGGACTTTTTCATTGTTAGCTACTCTTTTCTATGACTTGTCACTAAATAAATAAAAAAGCATATTCAGTGCTATCTAATGAATTATGAAAATTATTTGCATCAACTCCTTTTCAGAGATTTAATTTATTTTGATTTTACGCGTAAGGTATTTTGCCCGTATGTATGTCTACACACTGCATGTGTGTGGTGCTTGCATGGGGCCTAAAGGGAGAGCAGTGCATTCTATGAAACTAGAATTACAAACTGTTGCTAGCCACCATTGGCTGGTGAGCATTGAACCTGGGTGCTCTGGAAGAGCAACAGTGCTCTTAAGCACCAAGTCACCTTTCCATGCCTTTGCATGCAAGTCTTAGTGTTGAAATTTGTCAATGTCAAACAATAAAAGCCCTTATCAGCTAGCTTCTCATCACTTTGACAAGCCCATCCTAGACTCTGGGTGCATCTTTGCATTCTAGTGCAAGAAGCGTCCAGACTCAATTTACATTTTTCCAGTCCCAGATCTAGTATTAGACATTTTTCAAAAGACCCATGATTCCTTTTAATAAGAACACCAAGATCTGATTGTTAGATTCTTTAATTGCTAATTCTCTTTCAGCGGTATTATCCAGTCATTCCTGCACTTTACTCCATAGATAAAGTGGCATCTTTTCTCCCGTGACAGCAGAAGTTTCTCCAGGTGTTGTTACGTATCCCAAAGTCACCCCCAATGGAGATCCAGTAGTTTACATGAGCAAAAGCATTGCATGAGTACTCTTTGAAGCCTTGATCGGTGTGTATTATATATATATATATATATATATAAACCAATATATCCCAAAGAAGCCAAAGACGCCCACACAGGTTTTCCTCATCATCTACTGTGGTCTTCTGGCACTCGGCTGTGCAACAGAACAGAAAGCTCATTTGACACTGCTTCTTGCTGGACAGAGAATACATTTGTGTTTATGTTCATCCAGATACCTGGATTGGTATCTCCAAGATAATTCCCCAAAATGAGATTTCTAAAATTAAAAGGAAAAGCACCATGCAATTTTGTTTTATGTTGTGAAATTCTTCTCCACAATGTTTATATCACTTTTCATTTCCTCCTGCATGTGTGAGAACGCTGTTTCCTAACAGCTTTGCCAATATAATTTATTTCATTGTAAGACTGGAGACTGGGAACAGAGTAGGTAACACTGGTTTCACTAATTTGACAGCAGAGGAGTGGTATTTCCAAACAGTCTTTTGCATTTCCCTTATTTGATTAGATTTAAAAAAATTATATATTCATGGGCCAGTTTTATATTTTCTTTTCTATGAGCACCAACGTTATGTCTTTAGATTTTTTATTGGTTTTGTTTTATGTTGTACCAAAATTTTAGGTTTTATCATCTCTATTTTATAGAAACTTTAATATTTGAGGGAGATTTTCTCAAGCATGGCTTGACGTCATATTCTGAGTTGTTATCTGCTTCGACTTTGCTCAGGATGGTATTTTCCATATACTTCCATTTGTGTGTATGTGTGTTAAAACTTTCATTCCTTCTGATTTGAGTGGAGAAAAGAAAAAAAGTTTCCACACCTGCAGATCGCAAAATAATCCACTCTTTCTATTGCACTTGCACACCTAGTTTTTTATATCTGAAACCCATTAAAATGTATCTGGGGATGGAAAGATTACAATTTTTATAAAAGTTACCCTATTTTTTTAAATCATCTATTTAAAAGTCTAGTTTTTCTCTAAGAATTTGAAATATCACTCTCAGCACATACTGAATTTTCAAATGTGGTGTAAGTGCTAACTCAGACCATTTCTGCCTGTCTCTCCTTGATATTTCTTAAGTGGAGATTGTTGTTTATACTGTATTTTAATGTATACACTTTAACCACACCGTTGTACCATCTCAAGATCTCTTTAGCCAGTGATTTTATTTCTTCAACCCCTTTTCACCTTTTCAAAACATTTAATAAATGTGTTCTTATGAAGAGAGTATACATACTGCTCATTAAAAACACTTGTGTGATTTATATTTTCAGCTCTACTCAAAATAGGATATTGTACAATTGAAATAAATAATCTTGATATGCATTTAAGATCATTTTGGAAGGACTAATTCTGAGATTTAGAAAGAAAACCCCATGAGTTTATGCTATGTAAAGATCCAATCAAATTAAGAACATTATGCAGGCATGAAATCACAAGCTGGTAATCCTAGCACGTAGGAAGCAGAGCCCCAGGAGATTGATACTAATTCAGGGTAGCCTGGGCTACTGTGTGAGAATCTGTTTCAAAATAAAAGCAAAGTAAGTCATGACTAACCTCTGAGTACAATGCAGGTGACCAGAACCAGCATGAAATTAAACTAGTAAATCATTATTATGCATTTTGATGGTGTTCAATATTGTGATGATAACAGACTGATACGATTATTGATAAACTTATGAAATGATAATATAGGATAATGTTATATTCATACAATAGTTGGAAATTATATATCTTATGAATAAATAATCATCTTGTATTCTTTCAAATTAATACATTAAAATGAGTATTAAGTGAAGTGAATAATAAAAATAAGCTAATAACTTTTATTATTTAGAAAATGAAAAAGCATGCTCCAGAATAGAAGAAAATATTCATTAAACACCTATTTGTCCTTTGATAAAGGACTGTTTCACAAAATATATGAGAAATGTCCGAAATTCAATAATACACCAACTGACCTAAATTTAAAACAAACAAAAGTTTAAAGCAACATATTTGAGAAGGCACTTTACTGAGAAGACATGAGACATGGTTAGAAAACAAAACTATGGGAAATCCTTGATATCCTTGTTCAGTAGGGGAAACCATGTGAAGCCACAGTTGTACACACAGCACACCTGTTAAAGTGCTTGAAATAAAAGAAAGCAGAAGCTTGCTGTTCTTACAGAGGGGGGGATTGGCACTGTCTTAACATGAGCCCAGAGGACTGCTGTAGACTCTGATGAAGAGTGCCAGTGACTGCCCACTGGTGCCCTCAGAGCCTATCATCACCCCTATAACGAGTACCCCTAAAACTCTTCCATCCTGAGCCCAGGCATAATTTCCTCAGCGTTTTTCTTTCTGTTCTTCATACTTATGATTATCTTCAACCACTTAACTTTCATACATTTTTTCCTTTGTGTTGAATGTTCTCATTTTTCCTGACCTGGTCCAGCTCTATCTAAGGATCTCCTAGACTTTAACTTGACTTCTCTTCTTTCAGAATGCTTATCACATATGAAACAGATAATTAGATATGAAGTTGTGTAATTTGATAAGTTTATTAGCTCATGCAGCTCTGAGAAAGTGTAGCCACACATGATTTATTCTTCCTTAGTGTCCTTAATACTTGCATAGTTCTGCTATGTTCAAGACACTTAACATTGCCAGAGGAATGTTTGATGCTCTGAATAAATGAATGAATAAGTTAAGAAAGTACAGAAGTTACTAATACACAATTGAATAAGGAATGGAAAAAAGCATAATAAGCCAGAAAAACTAAAGTCAGAATCTTTATGGACTTTTAACTGAAAGACATATCAGTTTCTGTGGTATGGCTTTTATTTTAAAGACTGGATGTGATTCAAAGAACTGAAACTCTTGCAGTGGAAGCAAACTGATGTCAATTATGGATAAAATATAAACCTTAAGGATACTTAAGGTATACTGATACAAAATCAATTTATAATTTACCACATATAGTCTCTAAAATATAATAGCTCTAAATTTGAAGAGACCTAGACATTAATTTTTAACCTAAGTGGCTTATTTTATAAAAAAGAAAACCAAGCTAGTTTTCCATGTGTGAATGTCTTAGAGTATGCTTGTTCTGATTTGTACTACTTCTCCTTTTTCCATGTCAATTCACAAGTCCTATTTTATCGTCTTGTAATATATTTTTGCCTTTTCGCTGGGAGGACAGCTTGTAAGCCTATATTAGCAAAACCTGAATGGCCATATAACCTACCTTACCGATAGACACACAATATAAAGTGCTTCTTTTCAAGGCTGTTTTTCAATATCTTAAAAATAAAAGGTGATATGTTAGTTTTCTCATAATCAAATACTCAGCAGAACCAACTTAAAAAGCAACTGGTTTTCCAGTTTTAGGACATGTTCCACGATAGTGGGAAAGACACAGTTGCCAGAACACCAAACAGCTAGTCATATTGCACTCACTCAAGAAGCAGAGAGATGAAAGTTGATGCTTGATTTATTTTCTCCTTTTTATTAATCAAAGATCTCAGCCAATGGAATGGTGCTGTATGCACTTAGGATGAGTTTCCCCACCTTATTTAACGTAATCTTGAAACTTCCTCATGGACATGCCTAGAGGTATGCTCCTACGTGATTCTAGATTTTGTCAAGTAGATAATTCCTATTAATCACCACAGGTGATGGTTTATTACAGTGTTTGTCATCTTAGAGTATTGGTTAAAAGAGAAAGCAGATGCCAGATCTCAACATTAGTCTAGAAAGAGACAGAAGAAGAAGAAGAAGAAGAAGAAGAAGAAGAAGAAGAAGAAGAAGAAGAAGAAGAAGAAGAAGAAGGAGAGGAAGGAGAGGAAGGAGAGGAAGGAGAGGAAGGAGAGGAAGGAGAGGAAGGAGAGGAAGGAGAGGAAGGAGAGGAAGGAGAGGAAGGAGAGGAAGGAGAGGAAGGAGAGGAAGGAGAGGAAGGAGAGGAAGGAGAGGAAGGAGAGGAAGGAGAAAGGAGAAGAAGGAGAAGAAGGAGAAGAGGAGGAGGAGGAGGAGGAGAGAAAGAGAAGAAGGAGAAGTCATCCCAGAACCACAAAGTGGCAGAGGTTAAAACTAAGAAGGTCAGTGAAAGAGATTGCAGAATTGGATTTGTTGACCAAGGAACTAGAGAACTTTGGGATGAAGAAAGCTACTGCTGACACTGTCACTGCAGTCCTGGCCTCTCACCACAGCAATGCTGATAGTAACAGCATGCAGCAACCACACTGGAAAGGAAGGCTGAGTGGTTGGCTCATGAAGATACAGAGTGTGAAAGACTCCTGGAACTACATAAGCATCTGGAGAAGCTGGAAGCCAATAATGTCAACAAGACCAAGATGAGGATCTTAAAGATCTTACATTGATTGTATTGCACACCTGCCATGAACTGCAAGGAGCTGAATGACTTCTGCAGGTGCTGGAGGGTAAGAGCCACCCTTGCCAGAGCCCTCTTTTTGACCCCACTTCCTGGATCTGCATGATTATATATTTAGCTGTAAAGGGAGCTAAAGACGTTAAAGTACATACTAGTCCTCCTTTCCCATTCTCGAGATTTCCTGAATGGGGTTTGTACCAAATTATCAATATGCACAACAATAACTGAACTAGTACGTAATCATGATCAGTACGTAAAGGCAAAGCTGGAACCAGGGGTGAACCAAATGAAGAGTTTTCACTGGAAACAAAATTAGACAGAATACATGAAGAATTATGTTGCCAAGTTGGACCAGCAAACTTAGAACAAGAAGATGTTACAGAAAATGACAGCATTGGAACTTACAGAAAGGACCTGTGAGCAGCAAGACATTGCTGTTTAAGTTCCTATCGTACACAAATTGATAATATAAGATGGAACCACACATTGTTATGGTGCAAAACATGAGCATGTGAAAGATAGACCTTGCATCTGCAATGACCTAGAATTTGATATTGACCTTGACACTCAAGAATCTTTTCTAGGGAAGTCCAATCTTTTGAAGGTGCTAGCTGAGCTGCTACCCACAAATGGAATGATATGCTAGCATTCTTATGTCAAGATAATGTATCTTGATCTATCTGACTTATCCAGACCATCAGCACTCAAGGGGCAACTGGACCTGAACAAAGTACATAATGGAGCGCTACTCAGAGATCAAGAAGAAGGAGATCAGGAAGATATCTGAGAAGTGTAGTCTTACAAATAGCAGCTGAGCCCACCTGGAATCTGTTGGAAGTACTGAGTGTGTTGCCCTGTCTGGCCTGGCTGAAGCCCTACATGCTTTTCCTGGACAAGTCGTCCAATTATCTAGCTATCAAGACTACTGGGAGATGTTGTTAATGAGTTTGAGAATGGTATGATGCCAGTTAGCATGACTTCAGACTCTCCCAGCAGACTGCACAGGAAATTTAGGTCTGTGAGAATCAGACAAATGGCTTGGAGACATTGTGGCCAAGAAGAAGCACCTCATCCAAGATTATGGTAGATATAGAGCCCTGGGTCACCAAGAGAATCCACAACATGTGAGTTTGAAGCGAGGCTTGGGCCAGGGATGCCTTCTGAAGTCTGCCAGTTTCCATCTGAGCAGCTGCCCAGGACAGCACGGTGGGTACTACAGCTTCACACCACTACCACAGCCTCTCCTGCCTCAGCTTGCTCTCTAAATCTAGCTGAAGAACACATGTTTGTTCCCTCCCCTCTACTTGGGTCTGTACATCCAAATTTTGATGGCTGTTCTATCTAGCCCAACTCCTTCCAGGTTACCTTACAATGAAAAATGAAGTCAGAGATACTTGATTTAACCTAAGGGCCAAATCATAGTTTGGCCCGCGAAGGACTAAAGAGCCTCATTTTATGAGTTTTGATGGTATTATAGGAATGGTTCCCAACCTCCTATCTCTATTCCTTGTTGTCTCTGGTTTGGAATTTTGGAACAGGGTCTTAGTCCTGACCATTAAAAAATAATTATTAAAAAAATAATTACTTAACTTAGCAGTGGAACTTTTAGAATCTGTGTAACATCTATGCCGTGTTAAATAAAGACGCACAAATAATCAATAAATGAGTCAGTGAACTGGACAAGCGTGTCTCAAAAACTAGAAATTGTCAATAAATATTTCAAAAGTGTACAGCATTCCTATCAAGTTGATTAGTATCGATAGTCAACTTGACAGGATTTAGGAGCTAGAATCAACTAGAAGTTAAGTTTCCGGGTACACCTGTATGGTTATTTAGATTATACTAGCCTCTGGCCATGGCCTGAGAGGGATCATTTGGATTGGGCTGAGGTGGGAAGACTCATCCTAGCAGTAGGCGACTTCCCCGGGCTTGGGTCCTGAACCACGCTGAAAAGAGGGATCTACCTGGACACAAGCGTCCACACGGCTGTTTCAAGAACCTGCTGTCTTGTCGTCTTAGTCAGAATCTACTGCACTCTTGCACCGTGAGCCAAAACAAACCCTTCCTTCCCTTGGTTGTTTCGGTCAGGGTATTTTATCACAGCAATAGGGAAAGTAACTAAGACACTTAGTCATCAGAAAAACGTAAATTAGAACTTTCAGATTAGATCTCTCCCTGGTCAGAATGACTATTATTGAAACAAAAATGACAAATGTTAGCAAGGATACGGACCAAGCAGAGCTCTGACTCGCTGTTGGTAGGAATGCAAACCGGTGCTGTAACTGTGAAAGCCAGCGTGGATGTTGTCCAGAAGACTAAACGCAGAATTACTATAGAATCTAGTTGCATTGCTCTCGGGCGTATTTCCAAAGGACTCTATTTCCTTTTATAGAGATACTGACATATCCGTGTTCTCTGCTGTTCTATTTACAAACACAAGGAGATGGAATCAGTGTAAATGTGCACCAACAGATGAACGGCTAATAAAAATGTGGTGTACATCGTGTAATGGGATTTTATTCAACTATAAAGAAAATTAAATTGTAATACTTTTAGGAAAATGGATGGATCTGGAAAAGATTACATTAAATGAGCTATTCCAGACTCAGAAAGACAAATACTACATGTTCTTTCTCATATGTGATCCTAACTTCACTTTGTATGCGTGTGTATTTGTGGGGAACTGCATGTGCATATAAGTCATGAAACGATCAAGGGTCACATGAGAAGGACGAGGGTGGGAAGACATAGAACACATGAGGGATGAGAGGAGAAATGAGAGTCCTGGGCAGAAGGCTACAGGTGGACGGAGGAGAGGAGGGGGTGGGTAGGAGAGAAGGTCTCGTGAGAAGCTCGACTAAAACCAAGTATGCATGGGATTGCCATAATGAAACGTGTTACTTGTACACTAATTAAAACTATAAATAAAATTAGTACAGGCTGGATTGGCTGAAGCACTAATATGATGCAGGCTACAGGACGTCCGAATTCTGTGTTGTTCAGATTCAGGGAGCCCCTCCCTGACATTTGCTTCCTCTGCTTCACAGGTGCCATCATCTTTATGAGCTTAGCCTGTTTACCTTTTCTCATTGTTTTTGCCTTCCCGCAGACTTCTGCTTCTTGATTCATCTAATCCCCATCTTTCCTCCTCTGTCCCCCACCCCCCAGTTTATTCTAGGTCACAGGAAAGACCAGAAAATCACAGCCTAGAGGCTTCAAGATTTAACATTTTCACTCAATGAAATGTATGACTCATCTACTTGGACATTCTGAGTCATAATTATTATTTGTTTCTTTTTCCAAAGAAATTGTCTTGACAGGTTAAAAAAAAAAACCCATCAATTTTTGATATTGACTCCTTTTGGAAATCCTCTCCTTCCTTATATGAAGTTTCCTCTGTTTTCTCCTCATCTGCAAACATGTTTATAGCATGTGCCCAACAAATTCAAACAGGACATGACAAAGGAGGTAAAATCCTCGGTTAAGAGCATCTCCAACTACTGCCTGAATTTGGTCTTAGCTAATAGATCAGTTCAATGTATTTGCTAGCTGGAGGTCTAGACCTCATTTGAAGCTCAGTTCTAGGAGGGTAAAAATGTTGGCCGTAACACATTTCCATGTAGGTGTTAGCAAGTTCCCCAAGCCTATGACACCGTGAACGCAAAATTCTTATCATCGTTAGGTGCTACATCCTCTATGAAACCCTCCTCCGGTCATGCTTGGTAAAGCTGTTTTCAAAAACTAACGGAGGCTGACATGAAACTTGTCTAGGAGGCCTGGTGTGTTCTGACTCTAAACAGTCCAAGAAGAGGACTGAGGAAGAGAGGGCAGATGACACATATTTAATCCAGCTGTCCTACTCGGACACGAAGCACGTCTTACCTCGGCGAGCATTCCTCTGCCGTGTGTCTGCTGTTTCTGGCTTGCAGCATCAGATCACCAAGGTTGAGAGGGAGGGGCCGAGTGGCTGCATTTAACCCTGACCACCAAGGGCACAGAACACTTCTGTCATGGTTGATGAGGGCTGGAACCATAACTGCATACTGATAAACCCTGAGACCATTCGCTACCTTCCTTCAGCATTCTTTCTCTTAAATTTGCTTGTCCTCATGGTTCAACAAGGTTGCCGGTTAGGGACTTGGGTTTCTCCTTTGTTGGCAGTCTTCTCACTGTTTGTTTTCATTCTCCTTGCAAATGAGGATCTGACAGACTTTGAAACATCCTGTATTTATTTAGGTAGGTTCACATATCTGAGTGGAATCTGAAATGTAAAAGAGAGTCTGCATTTCGAGAGAGTTAAGATAGGTGGAGAGCAGCTGTAAACAGGAGAGAGGGGTCTTCAGCTTCTTTTTGTGGTCTGTTCTCTTCCACACTACATTCTAATGGTTCCACCATTGCCATTCCTCTGGATTTCATAATAAAACTGAAATGCTGCCAACAGAAGCTACCTTCCTTACGGGCACACCACTCCTTCAGCTGGAGGTAGCATGGACCAAATACCTCCTTTCACTGTATGTTCACACAATACATATCCCTCTGTGTTACTTTGCTCATTTTACTTATAAAGTGATCTTCTCCAAGGACCAGAATTTTGCTTGATCATGAATTTAAATCAGTTTGAGGGGAGCTTCTTAACTGAAGTCCTCTGTATGGGCATCAGAGTTGCAAAGAAAGAGATGAAATACAAAACATGGCAAACAGCATAACAGAAAGCCAGGATTGGTGATGTAGACGCCCTTTAAATCACTCCAGGCAGCTACCAGGATAGTGCTGAGCTCTTTGTGAACGCTTGCTTTACAAAATGAAATGCTCTCATATAAATGACTACATGATCAAGAATAGACTTCTTATTTGGACTGGGCAGTTACATCATCCACCATTCTTTTTGCCAGTGGTAGCAAAATACTTTAAAATGCCATTCTAAGAAATGGACTCAGTTCTTATTGTATGATTTTGGCTAGCACAAAACTGGATGACGCTGTACCTTTGTTTTTTTATTACAGTTTGGGCTAACTCTGTGATGAATTCCCTCAGTGTGGTAAAGGAGAAGGGTAGATGATAATAGAGTAAGAAATTTAAAAAAAAATGGTGAACATTATCTTGGTACTATGAGATGAGAGCTTACAGATTCTGAGTTTTACGTTTTGTATTACCTCCACGCAGCAGTGAGAGACAGAGGAACCATACATACAAGCTATCATGGAAAATAAAGCAAAAGGAAAGGCCGCAGTAGAATTACCCTATACAGCTATGCATTAGCACATGAAGCTGTTCGAAGCTGATACTAACCTATTGGAAACCTCTTGGGTGAGACCTTAACCACTGAAATTGATGCTTTTGCCCCAGAGATAATTTTTACACAGCCCACTCCAAGTCCAGCGTTAACCACAAGCTGCAGTTTGGTAACAGCATGTGATATATTTTTTTCCACTGGAGAGACTCAAGAATAATCAACATCGTGATTCACTAACGCTGCTCAAGTGTGGTCATCCTAGCTCTTCCCACCCCGGAGCATATGCTACTCTCAAAGACCGTTCTTCACGTCCTGGGGCTAGCAAGCCCATCGGGCACTTGCCCTTGTGTTTTGTGCAGTCTGTATGTATTTGTGGACTTACTCATGGAGAAAATGGATACATTTTCTACTTTATCTCTAGGACTCTGGCCTCACAACCAGTTTGAGTCTTGGTTTGTGTTAGCAGTTACATCTACAGGACATGAAGATATCATGACTTAATTATATGCAAGCCCCAACAGATGCATTTGAAAGCTAACTTATTTGTTGCCCTGGCTCTCTCGTATCTCCCCGATGTGCCAGATGTTTTCTTAAATTGCTCACTTGCTCGGTAGCTTTGAAATCAGTGGGGCATGGTGGTAAAGGCAGAGGGCTCTCTTTCTTAATTTTGTTTCCTTTCATCAAGGCCTTCTGCCACATCTCTGCATTGACAGAGCTTTCTTAGTCCCTCCTTCTGTGGCAAATATTGAATTTCAGCTCTAAGGTTTCATTAGTCCAAACCGTGTCTCCTAGAAGCTATTTCATCCCTACTAGCTCATAACCTCAGGCAGAAACTTGCATTCTTAAAAAAGAAAGGAAACAAGAACAAGACAAAGTCTCATTGTGGTTTTAAAAGTCTCTTTGATGCCCCGTGGCAGGTGCATATCCTCAGCAGCTGAGCTTCAAGAAAAGCTGCAGACTCAATTCCTGTCTGTGCTCTGTCAACAGCTCCTTCCTCTTTCTGGGAACTTGGGAACTTTAAGAGGTATTAGTGAGCAGACTTAGCAGTTCACAGAAACTTTCAAAGTAAGCAAAATTCACTGACATTTTTGTCGAAATGTCCTTTGTTTCCCAGCCCAGTGGAGGAAACACTTAATAGAGTAGAAATAACATTTCAGACTAACTGGGTTTCATTGTAATCCCCTCTACTATCCAGGTATATGATATTTTTAAAATGGCTGCCATCTCTTGAACCAACTTTTTCTTCATCTTTGAAAAAAATGAATTGACAACGCCCATTCTTCTTTTCTAGTCTATCGTCTTATGTTTGTCTTTTACTAATTAAGTGACTATTTCTTGCTTGTTTTGTGTATTATATTTCAGGCTGGACTCAAGAGATGTAAAGATATAAAAAGTTCACCACTCATATTTTAAGCATATAGTATAATAGACATAAGGCTCACATCGCGGTCGTTAAGTGAGTGTAATATATGATGTAAGTGTTAAAATCAAGATTCCTGAGAGAAGAAAAATTCTTAATAGAGAGAGAACAATAATTACTGGACTTTTTCTGACTTCTCCATTTCCCAATGGAGCTGCTAAAACAAACCAACAGTAGAATTCAGCCACACAGTGTGGTGTGTTTACGTCACATACAGGGTCTGAGTGACTTTGTTGTAATTTCTGCCAACTGATGAATCAAGACTCAAGGGTCTTCAGCCCTGGAATTCTGCCATCTTACATGCAAGGCCCTCGAGTTCTTTCTTTTAATGTTTATTTTATGTGGATGGATGTTCTGCCTGCATGTATGTATGCATACCACATGTGTGCCTGATGTCCCACAGAAGTTACAAAGGGGCCTTAGATACCATGGGACTGGAGCAATCAATGCTTTTCAGGCACCATGTGGATTCTGGGAATCAAATCTGGATCCTCAAGATGAACAGAAAGCAGTGTTAACTGATGAGTTATCTTTTTAGTCCCAGACCCCAGGACCTTTTAGAAAAGACAGAGAGAATCACATCCCATCTCACAATTCATAACCCCCATGTTGTTTTTCAAAAATACTTAACTAATTACACCTACTGACTAGCCCTGTTATCTAATTTATCCTTATCTCTAGAAATCTTATAAGGTTAATCAGAGAATAATCTTCCCTTCTTCCCTATTATACTCCTACTCTCTTCTTACAGACCACACATGCATGAACATATAATTTTTACATGTTGTCTGTGTTTTCCAGACTCTCTTAATATTTTCATAATTATATGTAAAATATAACTTACACAAAATATAACTTAATCAAAAGTGGTAAAGTAATCGTTTGCACATTTGAATACTTGAAGGATAGAAAAAGTATTCTGTAGCTGTGACATAATAGATTTTTGACTCCAGAAGGAATTATAAAATCTTATTCAACCTGGTGATTAGTTTAAAAATTCCCTAAACAATTGTTCCTCATGGATAACAATTGTATTTGTTCTAAATATTGTAATTGAAGGGCTAGATAGATAGATATCACATTGTGTTCTATTTTGTAATCTTTAACTTTTCCCCTGCAGTGTCTACCTGTGGGGCCCATTTTTGTGCTCTAGACAACATTTCCTTCTTCACATTGGATTTCTTTCAGTTATGAAGTGATTCCTTCTGCTCTTACTTTCACAAAGATCGTCTCCTGCTTCATGTGCACTGTTGTCGCTCTGAGACTCTCTCTTACCATAGATGTCCCCAGATCTGCTACACTGAATCTTGCCACACAATCAGAAACTTGGAACCAAAAGAGAATAGGGGATCTAGTAAATTAGAAAGATTTTCCAAAGAGAAATATTTCTCCATGGGCAAGAATGATAAACTCAGCTTTGGTAGAAAAGAAAAGAAGGCCCTGGCAATCACTGAACAACTAATATTTTTGACAACTGGAGAACAGGGGGGGCGGGATGAAAACTTGGGGTTCCATCAAGTTAGAGAACATTCCTTAAATTGTTAAATCTTCAATCAAGAGAGATGTACATGATTTTCTCCTTTCTGAATTATTTGCTTTCCTTAAAGAATGCCAAAAGAAGTTAAAAGATTGTTCTGTTGCTTATGTGGAGTGCAATAATTATTTCCTTTTCAAAGTTTTTCTTTACCACTATCTAATAAACTACTTCTTATTTATAGTTCTTGAGTCTTCACTCTGGCTACCACGAGAATAAAGCAGCTTGAATTTCTTCGGGTTTCCCCATGCCCTTTGCCACGAAGAGTGCAAGCTGTACCTAGAATACTGCTTTGGGTTGTTGCATAAATGTGGTAAGTCCTCCCCCACACCATAAGCGAAGATTGGCATCCGGTTCTGTGGTCACACTGCAGGATGAATAAAGTCACAGGCTCTGCCTGATCTGCGATCCACGTTCTTCCCAGTCTTGAGTAAGCTCCTGCGCAACTTCTTCATCTATCAACTGTGGCTTTTGTGAGATTCTCACTGAGAGATGGTGGTGACGTTGGACAAGAGCTGGGGAAGTTGTGCATGCCATGGAGCATCAAAGCAAAATTTTCCATTAGTCTGGGGCATGTGTCCTCTCTTATCTCCTTTCCCATAGAGGTTTCTTCCCTTTTCATGCCACAACTTGAGGATGTACACAAACGTATGCTCCTCAGAGCCTGGCAGCTGCACTAATCCAGATGCTCAAACTTTGTTTTCTTTCTTTTAGCTTAGTCCTTGTGAAAAAAAAAACAGCTCATCCACATAAAATAGATAAAATTTTAAGAACTTAAGGGAAACTTGAGCCTGTCTGTACTTGCTAATCAGACAGCCACTACCACTGAGTACCACTGCTGTGATGTAAGCAGCCAACACCACTCTTCTCTCAACCAGCAAATGAAGAGAGGGTCACAGGCATGAATTGACAGATAACGTGTTTACAAGAAACTGAGATGGAGAGATGTCTATATCATGAGCCTTCGGTAAAGATGAGGGTGATAACACAGAAGGATTTTTGCTATAAGAAATGAAGTCAGAAGTAGCAGATGGTCTAGGAGTACTCACACAAGAAAGTCTAACCTTTAAATGTGTAATTAGCCTTAATGTATCATCTCACAATGCTTCAGTGGATTACTATGCTATGACATCCCAGGAACCAGTGATGTAGCCCCTGATTTCTAATGTTCTTTTACTAATGATAGCTCCCAGTTGTTCAACTTGTATATGGAGCATCTGAGTTATAGTGAATTGTCAGTAGCACCTGATTCCCAAACTAGAGTGTGCACTCCGTGAGAAACGTAACAGTTCTTTGCAACTTCCTTCTCCTCCTGCCACATCCTCCCCAGAACTAAGCCTGAGACTGACTGACAAGCCCGATGGAGAAAGAGCAGAAAACAGGAAAGCATGCATTACACAGTGCCCTGCATTCATCAAGCCACCTTTCAGAAAGGGGAAATAACAAAGAGTGAATGGTGGGAAGTCATTTTATCTGCTAGAAAAATATGCCCTGCTCGCTGCTCAAAATACAAGTGGTCGTGAAGCAACCGCATTATTTAAAGCTACAAGGCAAACAGGAAGAGGCAAACCAAACACAGGCCCTGAGAACTTCTCACAAAAGCTGGGCTAGATTGCAAGCCGAAGAGCACGCTGACAGGCTCCAGTGGCTTCTGTGAAGTTAGAGTGTCTTGAGAAAGGAAAGAGGAAAGGAAAGTGCAAGTTCCCCTTTAACCAGCTATTTAGGGGAGCAGTTGCTAATTCAAAGGAATAATAATGCTTTCTTGATCAACCCCCAACAGTGTAAAGGGTAACATCTGAAAAAGATGCCCAGTGCAAATGCCCAGGCTTGATGTTGTAAAAATTTCTCAAAAATACAACATAGAAGAAAGCTGTTTTCAGAACTCCAGAAAATGGCGATCCTTAAAATGAATTGGCAATACAAGTAAATTCAGTAGCAATAGAACTGTCATCATTGGACTTGAAATTTACAGGTTGGAACAAGAGAATCCTTAGTTTAAAGCATGTGACTTTCTAAAGATGACATTCCCACATTTAACCACACTTCACAGCATGCGCAACCGCATTTAAGATCAACTCTTGGCTACATCATCCCATTGTTTCACAGGCCATTCTCATATATGATGGAAGAACATGATAAATTTGTGATGACCAAGCCACTGAGACACTGTTCCCAACATCTTCTTCACGGGAGTCTACTGAGCAGCTATCGGTGTCCTCATCACACCAGTGAGCATTGTGAAGTTGGGGTGAGAGTCATCTGGGCCCAGGTCTACCCAGTGGCATGCTCCTTTTTCTTCCCTTACACCATGGGATATGACATATTTAAAGGATACTGTGAAATGCTCCATGGCAGGGTAGTTTGTCATGATGGAAAATATGAATTTCTTTGATTCCAGAGCAGAATTGCATTGGAACAATTTTCCCCTTGGATAAAACAGGAGGTATGAGTTCATTGCACTCTCAAAACCCAGTTATCTTCCTAGGGGCAGACAGCCAAAGGCCTTCTCCTTCTAGATATGAACGACATAGAAAAACGAACTAGTCGTCTGACAGTGATATTAATGTATGTTTTCCCATTTCTCGACTCTGACAAGATGTAGTGTCACGGAGAACCAAATTAACACACCGGGAGGTTTTGTCATTAAAGAAGTACCAGTGTGCTTTGATTATTGCTGGCAAGAGAGCTGAGTGTGGGGGGCAAGCAGTAATCCTATTCTCAGAGCTAATATTCTTGCAGACAGCACAGCTCTGTCTCAGCGTATCTTGAATTGGGAGATGGGGTGTAATTTTTCAAATCTAGAGGGACAAAAATGATTTCCAAGCTAGGTACTTAAAGGTACAGCCAGCCATAGATCGCTATGAACACAGCTGTCAATGTTGCCATAATCATAAAAAAAAAAAAAATTGAGCGAAGGAAACACGAGAGTCAGGGGGGAGAATCACAAGTGTTTCAATGCGATCTGTATGAGGAGAATATGCCATTTGTGAAACTAAGCCAGAAAGGCACTTAAGTACCGGGGTAAAAAATAAGATTTATTTATCTGAAAGAAGTTACCAGATATAATCAGGCAATTTATTGAAAGTTTCTGAAGTCCTCACTTTATCGATGTAATTGTGTTGTTTGTCTTTGCATTCAAATTGGGATGTTACCATTTTAGAGCCTGAAAACGTACATATGTGTTGTTTCCTCTCTTCTCTCTCTCTCTCTCTCTTTCTTTCCTTCTTCCTCCTCCTCCACCTCTTCCTCCTCTTCCTCCTCCTCTTCCTCCTTTTTGATTTAAATCTCTTTGTTCATTATGAACAGACAGTTTCTAAGCTAGAAATCAAAGATCCAGGTTCCTACTCTGTATAGATCTATCACTCATTTCCTACCAGTAAGTAATCTCTTGGAGCCTAAATTTTCTCATCCAATAATGAAAATAATAATGTTATTTTAACCCCATTGCCTAGGATTGTGTACATCCAATGTGAGAGTTAATGAGATAATACCCTAGAGAAACCAAATTTAACCCTCCCAATGGAGATAGTTACTTAGTAATCACAATGATATTGGATTCCTTTGGTACCTTGTAGGGAAAATTATATGTGGGTGTATGGTGAGGGGGGCACACATGCAGAAAATATGTACATTCTCTCAGCATGGATATAGGTACATCCCCCCTATCCTGAAATAGCAACCAGTGGACCTATTTGAAATCTAATTCACTGCTCACATTACCAGACTGAAGCAAAGATGAGCTGAACTCATTTCACATAAAACATAAAATAAAAATTTTTAAATCCACTTAATTGTCTCAACTAATTGTCTCACATCCTAGTGTGATATTTAGTCCTTATGAGTATAGGTAATTACACCCCTCACAAAATAAGTTTCATCTGAAAGAGTTTAACCAAAAGAAGTTATTCAGAGGAAGTGATGTCTCTAAAATGAAACACGTCATGGTCTTCCACATAAATGGCCCAACAGAAAGGAATGATGAAAATAGAATACATACCATAGAATTCTATAGAGAACAATAGTCATGCAGGTTCACAATTATTCAGTCCCTGTCAACTAGCAGAAGAGGGTTTGAAGTACAGAACAACAAGTTCTGTTCCCAGTTATATTACAATACAAGTTCAAGTCCCAGCAACAAGGTCAGATAGAATCAGTAGATGGATGTTGACCACAGCCGAAAGGTAATAAGACACTTCTGCCATAAAATTATTCAGACTTACCAAAACCTTTAAGATATCTCAGCCCAGGGACAATAATGCAGTTTTACAAAACAAGGAAGGTTTTGAAAGTCTTCCCATGGTTAACAGTGACATGAGATAAAGAACATTTTCTTCAGTGTACTTATGACCATGGTCATTGTGCGAAAGGATGAAATTAAGATTATCATGTTACTGAAATCATGAATACTTAAAAAGAACTTGTGAAGATGCTGCTACATTGACTAATTACTGATGTCTCATATGTGGCAATGGTATCTGGCAGGATGTATGACTGGGCTCATTTGCACACATAACCATTATCAGGGAAACAGAGGAAATTGTAATTATTTCATAACTAAAGAAGGAACAAATACTTAGAAAGCAGACCACATATATTTGGAATATGGAGTCAGAAAACTGACACAGATGAATATGGTTTTTCCTCTGGAAACAGAATATATGTCCTGAGCCCCAAAATGGTATTCCTTGAACAATTCTTCAATATATTTACTTTTCGATTTCTCTTAGCTTGCATTATGGGTACAAAATCAAAATTCAGAATTCAAGTGTGTAAAAACTATGTCATTTTTGTTCATTGAAATTACTGTAAGTCTCAGTTCCCACTCCACTGATGGCAGAAAACTAAGTAACTTCCATCACCTTAAGTCTTTCATTGTCGGGAGGATCAACCTCCCTTTAATTCTCCTTGAAATAAAGCAAAATTTATGAGTAGAATTTTCTGGTTTTGATTAAATGAAATTTACTAGATTTTTCTCTTCTGTTTACTGTTTCTGGAAACATTTCTATAGCCTCTGTCTACCCAAAGGTCATGAGAATAATAGCTCATGTTTTATTTTTCGTAGTGTAGATTTTATGATTGGATCTAGGAACCACCTTGGGTTAATTATGTGGTATGAGATAGGAATCAAGGCTTATCTTTTCCCCAAAGGTTATCTAACTGTTCTGGCACCATTTATTATAAGATGTGTACCTACATGTGAAGCTCTCTGCTATTTTGTCATTCTTTCTGTTCTTATGCAAATGTGGCTTTATTAACTACAGTTCTTGTAGTAAGAACCGTACTGAAGTAGTTTAATAGTCAAACTTCACTCTTCATGTGTACTGTGGTCTGCTATAGGTCTTTGCATTCTTATATTAACAGTATAATATCTTCAATTTCTAAATAAAACTTAAATTTAAAAATCTATTCCATTTTGATCAAACTGATATTGCTAGAGGTAATATACACAGCGCTTAATCCGCAATGTGAAAACATAGCTTGTCTTACTACTTAGTCTTCCTGAGGCATGTTCTATAAGGTTTAACACACTTCTTTCCTTTCTCTTATGTCTGAAATTTCATCCTGTATGTAGTTATTAATAAATATTCCATGTGTGGATACAGATCATACAACTTTTTCCTAAAACTTTCGACAGTAATTTTCTGAAGTGATGCCCCTTTGCTGCTAATTGTTTTATGAAGACATATTCTCTGATATATGAATAGCCACAAAACTATTACCAACTCATAATAGACACCATACACTAACCAGATTTTCCCAATTGTCTCTTTTATGAGGAAATCAGTTGAGGTCAAGTATTATATGCCACTATCATTTCACATTAGACTCTTAATCTAAAGCACAATAGTCCAACAGAATTGCTGCTGCAGCTGCTGCAAATGCTGACTATTTCCACCCTCTAGAATAGCCTCTGTTGTGATCACTGAGTATTTTAAATATGAATAATAAGCATTTTAAATTGAGTTTTTATTTCACTTAATATTAATAAACTCAATTCAAAGCATTAATAATCACATGTGGTGTCGGGGTCTACTGTTTAGACCTCTGAACACTTGAATAACAATTTCCAAGTTTTTTGTCCTTGACAGTGTTCATAAACATATGTAATTATTTGATAGAAAGTCCTTCAACTTGAGTTTAATAGGCAGTTTTTCATAATCAGATTAGATTCAGACATGACATTGTATGAATCATAGTACAACATACCAGAAGGTCCTAAATACTGCCTTGTCTTATTAGTTATGGTGTACATTTGGACTGCTTAATTGACAAGGCTGCTTCTCTATCATTAAGAAAATTATCTTCTGTTAATGAAAAATCAGCTTATAGGAGGATACTTTGAAAGAATGTAAATACCCCAAATACCCTCTGATTTATGTCAGACTTCTTTAAACACTTATTGATGGTTCTTGTTTAACGTAAATCACCAAGCAGGTAGCTCCATTGGGAAGTCCATCTATGTGGACAGTATGTTCAAAAATAGGACAGAAGGGCTATGAGATGACTCAGCGAATAAATTATTTGCTGCCAAGTTGAAGATCTGAGTCTGATCTCCAGAATCCACATGGTGGGGGGAGAGATTCTCTTCCTACGAGCTCTCCTCTGACCTCCACATGTTCACTGTGATGTGTGAAGGTATACACACACGCAATCACAAAACACATACACCCACATACACACACACACACACACACAAATAAACACATGTAAACACTTATAAAAACTGAATGCTATTAATATGAGTCAAGAACAGATGCCACTGGGAGATACAACTGAAAAAAGGCCAGAAAGTAAAAACATGTTTAGTTATTCATACAACTCAAATTTTATCAAACAGATCATGTTTTTTTTCTTTCTTTTGTGTTTTTAATATTTAATTTTGCTGGATTTTGACATGTGTAAAATGCACTGTGATCTTATTCATCCTCAATCCCCATTACTTTTGCCCCTCCCAATCCCACTGTGCATCTTGTTCCTGTTCCCCTCCTACTTTCATGTGATGTGTGCACGTGTGTGTATGTGTATATAAATATGTGCATGTGTTTGCACATGTGTGTATGTATGATGCATATGAATATGTGTATGCATGTGTGTGTGCATGTGTGTGCATGTGTATGTAAGTATGTGCATGTGTTTGCACATGTGTGTATGTATAAATGTATATGAACATGTGTGTGTATGCGTGTGTATGTGTGTGTGTGCACATACACCTGACATTCGGGTTGGTACATATTCATGAACATAGGATCATCCATTGGAGCATAGTGGGGCTACAAAGGGGTTATATCTTAAAGAAAACTGAACACTTATTCCTCAGAGACCTTCAGCTGTCAGTAACTTCTCAACTGCGGATGGAAGTTTATAAACCCATCCCCCTTCCTCACAAATTGACCTGTGACATTCCTTATCTTTCCTCTCGTTGTCTCAACCTTGTGGCTGAGAGCAATAGGCCACATGACCTCTAACCATTCTTGCGTATTAAGTGTTCCATACCTTATGACCAGACACAAATTAGATTACTCCATGTTGAAGTGCTGATTGGCTTGATCTTGTGCAGGAAATCACGGCTGCTGTGCGGTCCTGAGTGCAGAGGTTCAGTCACATTCAGAAGGTATTGTTTCAGTCTGTCCTGACCTCCAGTTCTTACTGTCTTTCCACTCCCTCTTCCTAGAATCTTGACACGAAAAGATTTGATACAGATGTTACACTCCTGGCTGAACACTTCCCAGACACTCATTCTCTGCACTTTGACCAATCATGAAGCTCTGCATCCGTTACTACGGCTTCTCTGTCGTTTCCTGGCCTAGTGTCTCCTCACTCCAACTTAAACAAGCAAACGAAAAAGCCTTGCCTAGTACAACATGTTCCAGATCCATGTCTATTTTCCTACCAATTTCATAATTTCATTTTATTCCGCTGAATAGAATTCCATTTTTACATGAGCCACATTTTCATTGTCCCCTCATCAGCTGGTGGACATTAAGGCTGATTTCATATCCTAGCGATGAGTAGAGCAGTCATGAATGAACCTGGAGTCCTCTGAGTATGTGTGCAGGGCTGCTATCGCTGAGGCCCTGTTTGTTTTGTTTGTTTGTTTGTTTGTTTTTGGATGACTTTCCTAAAATATAATGAGATTTCTGGCCCCATTGTTGGACCATATTATACCCGCCAAAATATATAAGTCTATTTTTACCCTCTTTCCTCCTGAGATGTTTATTCATATGACTATTAATCACACTGAAACTGAATTATAAATAAACTTAAAGACAGCAAATAAAATATATTTACCCTAGATTTCTGAACTAGTTAACCAACCCTTAATTTTATTCAAGTGCTAATATTAAATAATTTTAAATTTGAAAATATAATGTTAGGCCAAAGACAGTGATACAGAAATGGGAAATACTGATTGATTTTGAAGAGCAAAGGTCAATAAAGTAATATCTACCCTGGCAATATATACCAACTTAAATGTATTACCTAAACAAGGAAATCCAGAAAGGAGCAGGCACATTGCTGCATGAGGAGAGAGACTCACGAAAGAAATGCATCACTGGATTGAAGGGCTCATCACTATCAGCCGTCACTGTGCCTAATACATGGATAAGGTGTGAACTGCAGCTTATCAGGGTAGATTGCCATTCTTCCCTTTCATTCACAGTCGATTAAATATAAATGAGTTCTAAGGAATTAGGATGGTTGTGTTTATGGAAGTAACCTTTAAACATGGTTTTATATTTAAAAGAAGAATCAACCATATCATTAAGTATTTATGCCTTTTTAGTGATAGTAACATATCTTGTATTTTTTCTGTGTGTCTTAACTTTATGGTTGAGAGAAGATGGCCTTTTGACCTCTGACAATACTAGCATACTGACTATCACATAAATCTTGACCAGACATGAATTAGATGATTGACTCTATGAGGGAATAATTGAAAACAACTTCATAGTTGCCTTTTGGGAATTGAACATTTGTTAGCTCATGAAGGCATTTAGAAACACGTGGGTTTCCTACTTAAGAAAATGAAAACCAGAAGTCAGTATCAGGAGGCAAAACAAGAAGCAAGACAGTTGTGTCAGAGACTTGGAAGTTACTCTTAATTCAAGGGACGTCTTGAGCCAGAATCAACTAATTGAAATGGAGGAGACTAGACTGAGTTCATCCTCTGTCTGAAATGGTAATTCTCAAAAGACAAACACAGTGCGCACTTTGGCAAAGGCATCCTCCATGGTGTGAAGCTTGAGCACAATAAAGGTGGCGGTGAGGGCTATGGTTACAGTCGGTGAGGCAAAAACCCATGCCTCTGAAGGGGAAGCATTTTGCCCAAATGTCATTCTCAGAGTTCTGCAACGGTCACAGCATCAGGGAAAGATCTTTATAGAAGATAATCAGAAATCATCTTATTTTTTATCCTCTTGGCTTCCAGCCCTTCAGTGTCTCTACCCAGTCTCTGAATCTACCTGGGGACAGTGCCTCACCGGTCATTCTTATCTTATACCAGTTACAAGTAGTAACTTTTATTGGCACAAAATTGTACCAGTTTGATAACAAAAGTATAAGAGTCATCAAATTCCCATCTACCTTTAAATTAACAGCCCCAAGACACGCACCAGATCCAGCGTACTGCAAACATAAGGCCAGAAGTTGGGGAAGCAGGTGGGGTCAGGCCCCCTTAAGTTTTCCAATTACTGTCACCAAATTCCTTCTCACTCAAATCCATGTGAGGAACAACTACACCAAAATATTTCTATACGAAATTTTATCCTCAAATTATCATCTTTCCATCTTCTTAGATTTTTCACATGGATAGGAGAACTAAGAAATATGCATTGAATTGGTTTGGTGTGGCGATTTGTTTTAGAACTGCGCATGCCTCCCTCGCCTAACTGATATGTACTGGACACTTCTGCTATCCGTGACCTGCATTCGTCCAGTATTTCAGAGACATAAAGCAGAGCTTTTACTCCTTATGGGGTGAGTGGGGGAAGAATAAGACAAAATGTTCACAAGAGAAAGAGATCGGGTCGTTGGTAACTGGAAGTTATAAAAGCTTTCCTATGGGACGTGCTATACTAGGTACCTTAACCGATTTCAACAGGTAGAAGTGAAGAAGAGGGTAATTGTGGGAAAACTACCCAACAGAATGTAGCTATAATCGGTCGGTCAAGCTGTAAGGGAACTGACTACTTCTGGAAAAGCTTATGATGTGCTTGGCCTGTAGTATATAGAATACGTTAGACTTATAATATTTTGCTATATGATTGTGTCATTCAAATGATCCATCCGTTGAAAGAGAGTAAAGGAAGTGAGCGGCACCCTTTTGTCTGTCCAGTGTTGGACCTCACTCTTCAGCACTTCATCAGAACTCAATTAATTATATGATTCTGCTGGGACGCTAACTGAGATCAAATAAAGCAGAGGAAGAGGGAGTAAATTGGAATGCCTCTAAGCAGTGTCAAAGGCATGCATCTCCTGGCAACCATGGCAGTGGGCGCTGGTAACAATCACAGCTGGTCTTACAGGTCAGATTCTTTCTACAGCAACTTCTTGGATATAATTCAGGCACCATTCCCTGTCCACTTCACCTTTCTGAGATTGGTTCTTAAGCTTTCCCAATTATCCTTGGACTCGTCCAGTATCTTTCCAATAAGTCCCTTTTTCTGATTAATTTACTGTCTCTTGTTTGCAATCAAGGACCTTGACTAATGAATGTGTCTTTAGTTCTTATTCTGTCTTCACTCCTGGAGCTAAGTTGTACTGTTAACATAATAAACACTCATTTACTAAAGTGAATTAAACTGAAAGAGTAATTGCAGAATTCTGGAAATTTTTCGTGGAAAAGGGCCATGGTAGAAGACTTGTCTTTTTGATAGTGTTTTCAATATTTTCTTTTTCTTTAATTTTTACCTATTTTCACAGGTTCAACAAAGATCTCCAAATAATGCTCCCCTGTGTATCAGTGGTAAGGTTTTACTTATTTTCAGTTCACATTTTAAATCCCTTACTAGATATTTTCACCCTGTGTGCTGCCAGCCCTTCCAGCATCTCATATGTGAAAGTTAAATACTCTGGCTACTTCTGGGTGAGGTGGTAGACTAGAAGCCTTCTTGGAAAGTATGGCTGGTTTACAATTAGAGAAGTAAAGGGACAAGGAATATTTTATCGGTCTATTTGTTCCTTCTTCACTCCTGGATCTAACATGATCAACAAACACCCCCAATAAACCTTGTCTACAACCAGAGCTACACAGTTTCTCTACTGTATGACTGAACGTGCTTCTGCAACTGCATCTGCTGTAGCTGCCACCAGTCACTTAGCGGTGCTTTTCTCCAGGCAAACTGAGCTAACAGAAATCTACAACAGAAGCAGCAGCAGGGAGTTCATCGAAGGGGCTCCCAGCAGCTGCAGCCAGGGCCACCATGACACTCCAGCAGAGAAAGGCAAAGCCATAGGAGTGAACAGAAATCCAAATAGCATTTTAGAGGCTGCATATCCACCACCTCAACCCTGGGGGAAAGTATCAACTTCTCTGAGTGTAGACATACAAGGGGACCTGGGGGCACAAAAGTGAAGAACAGATAGGCAAAAAGCAAAGCAACACAGAGTGCAAACTGCGCCAGGGTTGAGGGATAAAGTGGGAGGTGCACCAAGACATGGAACTAACATTCAGGCCAGAGATCCAATTTTCCTGTATTTCCACCCAGCTATCTTCCTCTACAGCTGTTCTTTAACTTCTATTGATAATTCTTATATAAATAGGACAGGGCAGTGCTGTAGCAGGCCAACAGTGTTCCCTACTCTCTGCCAACTTTCACTGTTCTCCTCTCTCTCTCTCCCTGTCTCTATCTCCTGTCTCTGTTTCTCTTTGTCTTTCTCTCTGTGTATGTCTTTCTCTTTTTGTTGCAGAAGTTTATTTTTAGTTGTGTTTAAAATATTGTTTTGTGCACTATTGGGGGAAGAGCTGACTAGGCCTTGGTGTTTTGTATTGTCTGCAGGTGCTGGATTTATGTGGGGGGATGTTTGATTGCACATGATCTGCACGTGCTATCAGTAAAATAACTGAGGAGTTCTGGATCAATAAAAACACCTGAGCTCCGACGCTCAGGGTTCCACTGTCCAATATGGCACTTGCCATGACAGTGGTTCCCTCTGCTGACGTCTGGAACCATTTTAAGTATAAAAATGCCTCTGTGTCTCTCTTGGTGAGCCCACATGGTGGCTAACAACTACATCTTTTCTTTTTCTTTTCCTTTATTCTCTCTCTTTCTTTCTTTTTTTTTTTTTTTTACCATACTCATGCCTATTACTGTTACAACTCCCAAAGCACAGGCACTGACCTGCTTTATGGTGTTTGATTATGTATCTTTACCTCTTTATTTTAGCCTACTATTGACAGAAACACCCACACCTTCATCCAGTTCTTTCCCTTTGCCTCAATTTCTACTATGTGTCCCTTTCCTCTACCTTCCATCTAAAAACCTAATATGTATCCCTAGTCTCAGTCTAATTGCCCATATCTTCCTTCCCTTTCCACTCACATTAACACATTAGTATACATACTGTACCATTGGGGCCCTTCACCCAAAACTAATCTCTACTTAACAAATACCTGATTTGTAGAATGTTGTTACTCTATTGTCAGAGTGAGTTAACTGCTGGATAGTGACTGTTGCTGCAGACAGTACTTAATCATCAGGGGCAAACTGGAGAGAAAGCCTGGCATGTGGAACAGCAGACCAACAGACACACATATCACCATAAGTATACTGAAACCTAGTCTCTCCTGAACACTGAAAACGCACCCACTGGAAGGAGTCAGGCAGCCTGAATTAAAAGAACAAGAACAATGTCAAATCCTGTTGATCGAACTCCGGATGTGCAAGTCTCAGCACGAAAACAAAAGGATCAGACAATTTGCTTCCAACAAAAATTAGCAGCCCTATACTCTGGACTTTGGGAGCTGTAACAGTGAGTGGGAAATGCTTGCAAAAAGAAAAAAGAAGACTTTTCAGAATGACTTAGACAACATTCCAGATGTAGAATTCAAGAGAGTGACTATACAAATGATGTGAGTACTCAAAGAGGTCTCCAGTCTTTTCCAAGAGAACTCAAACAAACAGCAGAATAAACTAATGATGTCAGCCCACGATCTGAAGATAGTCTTTCATAAAGGGGTGGAAGCAGAAAGGATCAGGAAGGAGAGCCTCCTCCTCATATTATGTTTAAAACACTAGACGTATAGAATGAAGAAACTGTATTAAAAGCAGCAAAGGAGAATGACCACGTTGCATACAAAGACAGATCCGTTGGGATAACTGCAGATTTTTCAATCAAAATCACAAAAGCAAGAAAACTTGGATTGATGTGCTTCTAAATCTGAAAAATTAAAATTTCTATACACAGCAAAAATGTGTATCATAATTGATGGGGAAAGAAAAGAGTTCCATGATAAAAGCAGGTTAAAGGAACTTGTGGTCACCTAACCAGCTCTACAGAAGATACTAAAAGAAATACTTAGGTCTAAAGGGAAACAAAAACCCATTCGAGGGAGTACAGGAGAGAAAAATAGATGATGCTAGGATATCTATATATGATACATGATATGCTATAACAAAATAAAACTAAGAAATTCCTAAATATTACAAAATTAACAAAAAGACAAGGAGAAATGTATGCCTTTCAATCGTACCTCTGAATATCAGTTAGTCTCAATTCACCCAACAAAAGATACAAATCAACAGATCATATTAGAAAGCAGACTCACTGTAGCTGCCTCTAAAAGCATATATACCTTACCACCAAAGATAAATACCATGCTATAGTGAAAGGATAAAGAGAAAATATTCCAAGCAAATGGAAGCAGGAAATGAACAAATGTTACTGCTGTTATATCTGGAAAAAAAGACTTCAAAGCAATTCTTGTCTTAAGAGATAGAGAGGGCTACTTCATACTTATCAAAGAATCAGTCCAACAAGGGAAAATTGCAACTCTAAATGTATACAAACCAAATATAGATTCATTCAATTTTATGAAAACAAACAGTAATATATTTAAAAGTACAGATTAAGCAGAGCATGGCAATAGTGGTACCCCAGTTTCACCATTAGACAAACCAACTGTGCAAAAGGGTGAGTAAAAACACACAGACATAACAGAACTCTACAGAACATTCCACCCAAAAAACCAGAAAATTCACATTATTCTCAACACACCATAGAAGCTTCTCTAAAATAGAGCACGCATTAGGACATGAAACAAGTCTCAGCAAAACCAAAACAAGATCTTTGTGTTTTATTGATGAGATATGTCCCCCACAGGCTCATGTAGTTGAGCATTTAGTCCTTAGAACCCACTTCCGTTTCAATCTGTCTCTGCTTTGTGTTTATGATTAGAGATGTGACCTCTCAGCTTCCTGTCCTGGTGGCCTGCATTCGTGCCTCCCCTACAATTATGAATTCTTCTTATGTAACTAGAAGCCAAAAACAAACTATTTCTTTTGTAAGTTGCTTTTGGTCATGGTGTTTGATCACAGCAACAAAAAGTAAAGTAATTAATACAACCCTATATTCTGCCAGACTACACCAGGGTAAAGCTAGAAATCAACAGTAAAAGAAACTACAAAAACTATACAAATTAAAAGTGTTTAAACAATACATTATTAGGTGGTTAATGTTTCTTTTCAGAAATAAAGAAGGCAGACCTTCTTTATACCACTAAGTTTATACCACTAAGTTTCCACATCGAAAAAATCAGAGAGATCATAAATTTAAAAAAAAGCCTTATAATGTACCTTAAGGCATTGACAAAAATTAGAACAAACCAACCCACAAAGCAGTCGATAGAAAAAAACAACAAAGATCAGGGCATAAATTAATAAAAGTAGAAATGAAGAGGGAAACATTTCAACAAACAGAGGAAATTCAGAGAATCATAAAGACATAACTTTAAATTTTTTATATTGCAAAGAATTGAAAAGTTTAAAAGAAATGAATCAATTTCTAGATGCACATGGCCTACCAAAATTTAACAAAGATGACATAAATAGTTTAAATAGGCCTATATGAATGAGATAGAAGCACTAATTTAAAAGGCCCCCAGTTGAAAAATGCCCATGACTGATAGATTCAGCACAGAATTCTCTCAGACCTTCAAAGAAAAATTAACAATAGCAATTTTGCTCAAATTGCTTCAAGAAGGAAAGGTTATTCCCAAACTATTTTCATGAAGCCAAGGTTGCTCTAATACCAAAGTGGAAAATGAACAATGAATGGGAAAAGAGAATTATAGACCAATCTCCCAAATAAACATAGGTGCAAAAATTCTTAATATAACACTGGCAAACCATATCCAAGAACACCTCCCAAAAAGCATTCATCACAATCGAGTTGTCTTCATCCCAGAGATAGTTCAGTGCACATAAATCAGCAGATATAATTCACCACATAAATGGATTCAGGGCAGAAACCACATTATTATTTCAACTGATGCAGAAAAGTTATTTGACAAAATCTAGTATCCTTCATAATAAAAACTCTGAAGAGACTAGACTGGATTTGTTACATACATCAACTCAAGTAAACAGAGAAAAACTAAAAGCATTCCCATTCAAGTTAGGAAAAGGGCAATTGTGTCCACTCTTTCTACTCCAATTCAATGTAATTCTTGGAGTCTTAACCAGAGCAATAAGACAAGAAAATAAAAAACCTTCATGTACCTTTGGTGGGAGTAAAAATTGGCACAGCTATTATGGAAATCTGTGTGGTTGTGCCTTGAAAAACTAGAAATAGAGCTGTAATATGACCAAGCTATACCACTTTTGGACATATACCCAAAGAACTGCATACCACAGACATATACCACAGAGACATGCTCATCCATAGATGCTCTATTCATAGTAATTAGGGTACGGAAACAGCCTAGACATCCACTATCAGAGGATGGCTAATGAAAACGTGGTACATATATACATAAATATATATTATGTGTGTGTGTATATATATGTATATATATTATGTATATAGAGTATATATACTATATATATAATATAATATATATACGTATATATGTATATATATACATATATACTGAATTTTATTCAGTTGTAAAGAAAAATATTATTAAATCTACAGGTAACTAGATGGAGCTGGAAAGCACTATACTCAGACTCAGAAAGATAAATACCACATGTTCTCACTCACATGTGGGTCATCATTTTGTATCTTTGTATCTGTGGGCTTATTCTGAAGTATCTGAAGACCCAAGAAACTAGAAAAGGACTATTGGTGGGGCGGAAGATGAACGACCTTAAGGGAGAGTTGATAGAAAACAGGCGATGTAAAGGGAGAAGGGGGGATATCAGAAAGAAAAGCTTAAGGAGTGGAAGGAACGGGAGGTTAGGGCAGATGTGTGTGGGGTTAGATAACAAACACGCTAGGTATTTGGTAAAGCTCCAACAATGGACACAGTAGCAACTTGAACATTATAGAGCTAACGAACTGCTTTCTGATTGGATCTAAGGCCTACTTACTGAAGGAAGAAATGCGTGCTTACTGTTGTGCATCTGGCCAAGAACACAGGGCTGGGAGCACACAGGCCCTAGAGATGATTCTACTACTATTCATATGTCAAATGGGTATAATAACAAACTACCCTTTAAATTCGTATCTCTATATCCATAGATTAATGCATCTCTCAGACCTGACCAGAGAAAATTTGTTTTATAGTGGTTAGTGGTTGACATCAAAATTCACAGATTTCCAAAGTACAGAGAATACATATCCGTGGAGTACTCAACCACAAACAGGAGAGCTGTATCAGCTCCTTCCCAAGGTTCCTAAACCATCACGGGGAGAGGGTGGAAACCAGAGGTAGAGGAGGACCAGACAAATGCAGTGTTTTCTGTATATGACAAAGCTCATGAACTCGCAGCTGCTGTGGTTCCCTGTGCAAGACCAGCACAAAATCAAGTGAATCAGACCTTTAGCTTGGAGCAGGAAGGAGTCACAGTCCCCTACTTCTAACTGAGGTACTGTGGATAGCTGATAGCATCTGTAGATGAAACAGTCAGTTTTCTTTAAGAGTGTGGCCCCTGCTGAGACAACCAGGCTCCAGTGGATGGCCCTCATCTTGGAGCACATGGATGACACAATTGTACCCCAGAGGTTATTTGGGGGAAGCGAAAGAGGACATGAAGCTAGGCAGGTGAGAGTGGACACGGGAAGAATTGAGTTTTGAGAAATTCTCAAAGAATTAATAAAATAAAAGCCCTAAGTACAGTTGAAGGGCTGTCTGATTTTACCCATCCCACCAGAGAATCACGTTAAGAAACTTGGCAAAGGAGAAAGGCTGTAGACTTTTTAAAGGGAAGCATTTCCCCCTCCATTTCTCTCCCTTCCGTTCCTATCCCACAAGTTCCACTCAATGCACACACTGGTCCCGGAGTCAAGTCCTAATGTCTGTGCCTCTTCAGACAAAAGCCACCACCCATTCCTCTGTAGAGTGGCTACTAAATCCAAAAACAATGCCTTAGCGTTAGAACAAGAAAATCACTTGGGGAGCTTTGGCATCCATGCATTTCATTTCCTTTTAATAATAATCCTGCTGTTCAAGAAAGAGTTCCCAAAGCCCACTTTATAAATAACTGAGTTTCAAAAACACTTAGCAAAGCCTTCCCATTGTTTCCACTCTGCCTTATGACAGCCTCTGTGAAATGTGCTCCACAAAGGAAAACAGAAAAGAATAGTCAATGCATTGCCTACCAACATAATTTAATACATACAGTGCATGGCAAGTGGGACTTGGTGGAATGTCATATCTCTAAATATGTATCTAAACACATCAAAAGCAAAACAGTCGGTATACTTTATTATTTATTTCCTTGAAGGTGTTTACTCTCACATCTTCATTAAAATAGACTCAATTTCAGCCTGTTAAGTAAATCCAAGTGATGGCAAGAGAAGTATTGACCCAACAGTAATAATGCATAGCTTTATTTCAAAAACATAATCATTCTTTGACTAAGAGTACAACTAATTTTTCTCGAAGGGTAGGAAAGGCATGTATAATGCATTCCTCTTGCAAACATCCCTAAACATAGGATCACGCTCTCTGCTTCTTGCTGTATCTGGGCATATTAGACAATCTTCTGCAAATGCTGGGCACAAAACAAGTTCTCAGTGACTACAGTTGGAATCCTAAATAATCCCTTAATGACCCAGCGCTCAATCAAATTGTGAAATTATAAATAATGTTGGACAAAGTCAATGCATATAATTTTGTGCCAGAATACCAGGAGGCAGAGATTTTTTTAGATGTAACATTTTATTACCATATGTTTACTTATTAAGTAAACAATGACACATTGTTTACTATATGAAAAGAGAAGTCTAAGTATGACTTGTAAGGGTTATAGGAACTCATCAAAGAGGGTACATGGTGCTATAGGCAGGGCTTCTTTGGAAAGTGGGGGTCGGTGAGAACGATGTTGCATCAAGTTTGCGGGCCATGTTCTTTACCAATCATCTCTGTTCTAGTGGTATACACACTCTGACCAAAGTTGCAAGTTTGGACTCATTGAACTCATTGGCCTCATTCAAAAATTGTAGATTGGATAATATGGCAAAACATAGCTCCACAGACAGAGTTCTTCCTTGGCTGCAGATTTGAGATTTTGTTTAAATTTTGATTTTGTACAAGTCCTCTGGAAACTTTATTACTTGAAGTCAATCAGTAAGATATGAAAGGGAAACGAGGGCTTGGAGAGATGGCTCAGCTATTAGAAGTGTTTACTGCCCTTGAAGATTCAGATCTGATTTCCAACACTCACATCAGGTGGCTCTCAATAATCTTTAACTCCAATTCCAGGGAATCCATGTCTTCTGTCCTCCACAGACACCTATACACACATGGTGCACATAAGCTCACACATATGCACGCATACATACATACATACACACATACATATTAAATAAATATTTTAAAGGACAAAGGAGAGTTAGAAAATTTTAATTCATAGCGTCTCCCAAGTTTGTCAAAGTAAAGGCTACCAGGGATCATAGAAAGGCCACGGTGACACAATATCCAAATAAGCCTGTCACACCACTGCGGACCACACAATAAAAACTCAGTTCTTCAAATACATACATAGAAGAACAACGGGGTCAACTCAGATTTTTACTCTTACGGAAGGTGGAAATCAACACACATTAATATGCTCACGTGCTTTACTAGGAATTTTTTTTTTAATCTCAGCTATCATTCAGTGTCCTTTCTCCATTATCACTAGGGATTCCAAATCTGAGATATCAATAATTTGTTGGGGGGGGGTTCTGTCTTCTTCCACTTTGCAATTAGAATTCAATTGACTCTTATGTTCCAATGGGAGATTTAAGTTCCAATTTTGATTGAATTGTTTATGACAAATGCAGCCACACTATAGATGCTAGGAGCAACACTCATAACTCTCACATTAAAATAATAATTTTCAAATTCCATAGTAACAAAACCAATAATTTGATTGTACAGTGGCCTGAGGTATCTAAAAGGAACAGGCACAAATGCCTAGTGTTGACTCTCTATGTTGTCCCATTTCTCCGCACCCTTAAATCTTTAAATGTTTTGCTAAGTCCTCCATCTGACCCTAGAGCCGAAAACCTGAAGGAAACCCAATGCATGGAGCATCCTTCATCCCCACCCTTCCTAACCGGAGCTCAGTTTCCAAAAGCTAACACAAAAAGCATATTATATGTCGTCATCTCCATGGCCTGAAGGTACCTGGCTGGAGTTGGGAGCCTGTCCAGTCCAGACAGAAGGAAAATATTACCCTTCTATTTAATGAGGCAGTGCTGAAGGATTAATCATTAAGTAAATAGCAACAAGCCAAGAGCTTTGCTGGAGCAACAGGGCCCCACCCCATGTTCTCAATGTTTCTGGGATTCAGGACGGAAATTATTACAGGAATAGTTTGGAAAGGCCTTCACTTACAACCATTTTCAGGACAAGATGGAACAACGTGTGAAACCCCAGCTATGGTCTGGCTAAGAAGGAAGTTCATGCTCAAAGCCCTCAGAGCGCATAGGCTCCTTTTGTCTAGCAGTGGATATCCTGCATGAGATTGGTAAAAGCTGGAGAGGACTCAGAGCCTGGCCCGTATTACCTAAATCACATCACTAGCTGGAGATGACCCAGAGCCTGGACCCTGTTACCTAAATCACATCACTAGACCTTTTGGAGCTTTGCCTTTCTCAGTTTAAAACCGGGCTATGATCAAAGTACATTACATACATCTATGAGAACGTCAATATGAAATCATGTTTCGTGTAATTAGCATAAGCTAATAAGAAACCTTAACTTTTTAAAATGACAAAGTGGATACTTACCCTTATTGTTAGGCAGTCTGTAATTAGTCACACATAGACAATTTTAAACGTTGTCACTTGAATGTTTAAGTCCATGGAAGACAGAAGCAAATAACTGTTGTCTTCCTTATGAAAAACATATGTAATCTGAGTCAGAAGATGAGGCATTTGGCTAAACAAAATAGAATATAAGCTTCCTCTTAGGAACTGGAGAATGTTGCTTCGTGAAGAGTCTTTCCTTGGGGTTGTAACATTCATGGGTTAGGACAGGCCTTCTTAGACTTTTTCACTCATGCCCTCTTTTCATCCCCTCCAAATTTTTATGCCACTCTGGGTATTTCTATATATAAAATAAACACGGAACGCAAACACTTACAAATAAAAAATCAGAAATAAGCCTATTTTAAAGCAATACTTTGATATATATAATTTTACCATTTATTGAAGACCAAAGAAAAATTTCAAACTAATAAGATGGCTGTGATTATTTATCTTTATAGAGAATCTTAAATCCTGGCAGACTATTTAATACCAGAGGACACAGAGTTTTTAGAGTTGATCAGTATGGAGTTTGTAGTCACCAACGCTGAGAATTCAGCTTTCCATACATATACAGTACAAAATGGCAGAGTATTTTTGGGAGCCATTTTAGAGGTTCTTGGAAATTCTGACCTAATCCCAAGTCAAAATTCACTTAATGATTTTTAATGAAATTCAGTAGGCAATTCTGGGACCAATTTTTGAAGTTAAACATTCTGAACAGTCTAATCCAAACAATATACTAATTTGATACTTTCACTGTAAGGGATGACTTTAAGAAATATTAAAAGTGTTTTTTATAATCAAACAAAAAACTATGTATATGCAGCTGAACGAAATTATAGCTTGTAACGTACTTTGTGCTGAGGTGTTTTGGGCACTGTTGGTTGGCATTGCGTGATGTGACAATACATGGTGTAAAAACTGCACATGTGTTTCAGAATCAAGGCTAAAGTGAATTTCTATGATACAACACAGGAATGCAGTTTTGAAAAATGGAAAAGAGTAGAATAAACTAATAAACCACATGAGGCCATTTTTAAGGAGAACATTTTTCTAATTTAAAGCTGCAGAGACGGAATGAGTCCCAGTTTCCGAGAGGTCAGCAATGGCTAAAATGATTTTCTTTTTCTAGTCCTGGAGAATATACTATCTGACTTCTAAACCATAGTCTTCTAACTCTCTGACACCTTGTCTTACTTCCTTTAATTCCCATATCCCAGTCACACTGGCAAGGAAGCCTCTGAAGAGGCTTACGTCACTTATGTCAGGAGGCACGTTTTATATTTCTGGTGCTCTCATCATTGTCTAATACCCCAGCACTTGCTTACTGTATTCCTGAAATCTGCCATGTCCACAGACATATACCCTTACTAATGCATAGCCCGGAGGAGATTTTTAGAGCAATGAGTACAGGAACATGCAATAACCATTTCTGAAGATGGAGATCTAGCTGCAAAGAGCGATGTTACTACGAAATCCTCAAGAATTCAGTATTGAGACCGGTAGGAGAAGAGAAGCATGGGAATTACAAGGCAGTGTTACAAAATGTATCACAGACACCTAATTCTATTCAAAGCATGGATGAAGGAATCCACACTGCCGGGAGGGTCAAGAAGGCTGCACAGAGGTGAACTTCTCACTAAAGGATCCTCTTTAACTAGAGAGAGTAAAGCAGAGGTTTAGAATTTTAGCAATAAAGTGAGCAGTGGAATTCAGAGAGGCTTTGAATTGGAGTCTTTGTTTTATCTACAGAGTCACAGCTAGATCATGTTGTCACAGATTGAAATCTAAATTGCTTTAGATCACAAGTTCCCAAAGGGTAGGAACCATGTCTTTGGTGTGTTCTCTCAGAACTTCATGCCTGCTGCACTGTGCATGTTCAATAAATATTTAATAAAAATGAGTCGGGTGAGATCATTCCTGTTGCATGTGTACAGATATAACTTGCTTCACTTTAATTACTGTTCCTTTAACAATTATTAAGCAGTATTTCTTGAGAGCAGTTTGGAAGCTGGGAGGTGATGGCACATGCATTTAATCCTGGCACTTGGGAGGCAGAAGCAGGTAGATCTCCGTGAGTTCGAGGTCAACCTGGTCAGCCAGAGTTATAACAGAGAAACCCTGTCTCAAAATAAAACAAAACAAAAACAACAAAAAAGAGCAGTTTGGTGCCTTATTAAGCATTCTGGCTGCCTGCATTTCTAGCCCTAAAGTAAAGGGTAACACCACAGAATAACACAGCTTACTCAGGTGGATGCTTTTGTGATACTGCCTATATGTAGAATTGAAGCAGAATTTTGGAAGGACCCTTGTTGAAAGAGTTCCCAGATGCATGTGGGAATGATACTCGATATTAGAAAATATAAGGAATTCCCTGGCAGAAATTAGGAGTACAGTAAGTGGTGACTTAAATAAATCCAGAACGAGCTCTTTAAACAAATGTTGCAAGGAATGACTGTGTTTCTGCACCCTGGCAGGAAACAATGATGACACATATCAACAGATGTTTGTGTCTCAAAGTGGATTAGTCCAGGGCACCGAGGTAAAGAAGGAAAACACACCTGAATATCTGACCATCTCAGCCGTATATCACACCTGTATGTCTCTGAATATCAATGACCAGATTGCTCCAAGTTGCGAAAATCCCATTTTACCTCACAGAATAAATCAGGAAAGGCAGCTACAACTTTTGGACCAGAGGAAGCCAAGAAGGCAGCAAGCTCTAGCACAGAGGAACTGTATCACACCCTGTCAAAAGCTGTGGCCAGGCAACGCAGTGGCAGTGAAGACCAGAGGAGGGAAATGGACAGGAAAGGTGAGAATACATGCAGCTTTTTCATAAACACAGATGGAAAAGTACTGATGAAATCAAGAAGATCAATTTCCTTTTTGTGCGACTTGTCCGAGCTCTCCACGGACAGGGAAATCTCTTCAGGTCAAGTATGAGATCGAGACTTTCAGACAAGCATCCTGTGGATCTTACTTCATATTAGATAGTATTAAATGTTGTTTTCTCTTCTTCCATTCTCAGTACAGCCTGTTACATATAAAACATTCAGAACAATATTTAAAATACAATTCAAATTGAATTATTCCCGTGTGAAATTCTTCTAATGACTCCCCATCAGATAGCTCTATGTTTGCTGTGATTCACGTGTCTCAAATGCAAGATCACAGGAGACCAGATCACAAGCACTAAACATCTGTTCTGAGATCAGACGGGCCTTTCAAAATTAATGTGTGACCCATTTAAGGAGTGCTCATTCTATGTTGCCATGCTTGCAAGTGTGAAACACCAGTTGACATAGCTTCTAATTTCTCCACACAATCGGAATATGAAAGTTTTCGTGTTAAAATGTAATTTGGGAATACTGAGTCAAATTTCAAGAAATACAGTTCATATCGAACAAAATGTGTGCACATTTTTTTTTCTGACTTCTAGTTACCAATTTCTCTTCTGTGGCATAGAGTTTAGACAATTTTACAATTAGTATCAGCTAAAGTTTTCTCATGAATGCTAATGTAGGGGTGAGTTTTAGGAAATGTAATCAGTATTGTGAAAATCAATTACCCAGGTTGTCATGATCTGCACAGCTTTGGAAATTACACGATTGGAATTTTGGGGAGTGGAGAAATGACAGACACATATATAGAAAATATGGGATTGGGTGGACTGTGCACTCTGGTTGAAATACACCAGCAGCCAGGAAACTCAGCAAGTTCATTCTATACAGCTTAACAAGGGGGTGGGTTGGGTAATCTCCATACGGGGCCTCTGTAGGGGAGCAGTCTCAGGCTGCAGACACCCAGGAGGAGGATGCTGTGGTGGATAATTTCTGCACACTGTCAATATCTCTGCTTGGACCGGAAAAGGCTTCATTGTTCCTCTGAACCTGACCCAGGGAAGGCCTTGGTTGGCATTTCTATAAATCTAAGGGATTGAGGTCCTGCTCATGTCAACCATACACATTGATTCAGAACATCATCCAATCTCCATACCGGGAATTCTAGGCGCATCTAGGACTGAGGAAAAGCATGATATCATTGGAGAGTCGACCTGTGCCACAGTAACAAGTAGACTTCTGTGGAAATGCAAACATGTCAATAACTTTCTGAATTAATAAGCTAAGCCAATCATATGGCCTTGCCAGGGCTTCACTCTGGTACCTTACTATTCTCTTGTCTCCTTAAACAGCTTGAAGAAGTAATTGAACTTAGAGGAGTAACAGAATACTATTATTTAATATCAGAACAATACCAATCTATTCAGAAGGTCAAGTAGTTTTATGTTCGTTCTATGAATAGGGCACAAAAGTATACTTCCTGATAACAGTCCCCAAAATTATCTATGGAATGATTGTGGAATGGCGAGACCCAGGGACTTAATGAATTCAGACATAATGCACAGGCGTACCTGACATAAATCCCAATGAGAGGCACACCTAGTCAGTGATAAGAAAGGTTGGAATCTTAGTGCACAGGAAGGTCTGAACCTAAAAGGTTTCAGAAGGGAAATATACGAAATCAAGAATATATGGTGGGGGGGGTGTTATTAATTTATTAATTCAACAAATAGTGACAGAATGCTCGACATAGGTCTAGATTCCAGAGCCATGAAACAAGCATTGCTCCTTGTGGATTTTACATTCAGCTGTGAAAACTGTAAAGAAACGTTCTGGTTTATCTTAGTACTACAAAAAATAGATAAGAAGACACTGCGTAAGACATATCAACAAGCTCATTGCCTTCTGCCATTTCAGTAGTTTTTCATAAGACAATGGAATCTCTTAGAATAGGACTTCTGAGCTTAGGCTTGGGAGATGGAAAGAAACCTGAGAGGGAAAGGTCTCATCATCGTAAGGCAGCTGGGGGAGGCTCTACAGAAGGTACAGGCATGATAAAAACTGTCCTGTTTTATAATAAGCAGCCACTGCAACGTTATAGTCAGGAGAGTATTATGATACAAAGAATGTCTGTGTAAGAGCACAGTGATTATTGTGTGGAAATTGATTTTATAGACAAATGATAAAACAGTATAGACATCCTAAAAGGCAAATTTAATAGACCAGGCAGAAGATTAAATTGCCTTGAGTTCTGTTTCATAGCAAAGTACTGAAGCAGATAAATAAGTCCGATTAAGGAGTTTTGAAAGTCAAGGTTAAGCTTTGCAAATTAATCTGTTTCTTGGAGAGAGCACTGAGGGTCCTACAAGATTGATTTGATAGCAGAGAAATAATTTGTTTGCTTGCTTGCTGATCGTCTGTTTTCCTCCACGGGCCACATGCATCATGTGAAACTTTATCTTATTTCCCAGAGCTGCGTTATCACCACCGCTCGCCGTAAGAAGACTAAACACCCTAAAAGCAGGTAGTACTAATTAGACTTAGAGTGCCCGGTTATTAGCACAGACCAGGATGTCAGTAAGTGATTAATGGGCTAAATGAGTGGATAGATCAAAGAACAATGCATTAGACGAAACAGAGACTAAGGGAAATATAGTAGAACGGCAGTAGGCAACAAGCTTGTGACAGCAATGCGGACTCGGGGGTTCAGGAGCTAGAAGGAAGGAACACAGTGGAGAATAAACACCTCTGTGAGTTGAAAGGTGACAAGACAAAGTGGCAATAATTGTGATCCTCAGACCTTAAAGGCTTCGAGTGAGAAAGAAGTAAAAGATGTTATAACACATCCTTTTGGTAGTACCTGGACTTCAAATGTCAGAGACTCCAGGAGATATTTCTCATTCAAACCAGTACATGTGGATCAGCAAGACTTAATTATTTCATTCTCTATCACCCACATATCTGTCCTGTATGCTACCCTGGTCTGCTGAGCAGAAAACCAACAACCACATTTCCCAGAAGCCCTTGCAGCGAAAGTTTACTAAGAATACAGGTTTGGCCAAATAGATGCATTTATATGATATTTGAAAGCAGAGATGTTGAGGTAGCTCTGCCTGCCTTTGCTGCTCTGTTGGCAAGCACAGCCATAGGGACATTTGTTTCTTAAAGAAAGGATTTAGCAGTGATCTTGGCCTTTGGTCAATAGCTTTCTGCATGTCAAGAATCAGGGAGGGGATTTTCCTTTTCCTGATGCAAATTACAGCATGTTGAATTGTGGTCCTCGGGCCTCTGATAGTGATGACTTCCTAATAACAGCAGTTCACTGGTGATAATGAGCACGTTAGGTCATGTCACCTTAGAATCTTTCTAGCATTGGTTGTCATGAAGAATCAGCAGCTTCTTGGTAGGCAAATATGGTATGGTGGCCTCGGGAGCTATTTCTGGAACCTTAATATGTCTTTTGGCTTTTTAGTTCAGTAGTTAATTTAGTATGTCATTTAATAGAGCCCATACAGTAAAACCCTAGTGCTTCAATTATTTGCTGTGTATGCTGATCTCTATAGCTGAGCCATGACAGATATGCCCATCTATGGATGTGAATCTGGGAGCGTGAAAAGGACACAAGAAAGATAAAAGTAGGAGGGTAAGAGCCGGATGAAAACTGAAGGAGGAAGAGGAGACATATTTGTCCTAGAGGAGCAGAAATAGTTTGCAATGGAAGAATTCTAACACATACACACACACACACACACACACACACACACACACACACACACACAGAGTCTTTCATGGTGTCTACAAACAACAAATATAAGTCGATCAGCAAGCTTCAAGCTGAGTACAGAAACAGTGCACTGCCTCCATAGCAAAGGGCCCCTGCAGCATCCTACTCAGAGAGGAGAGCTTCTGATAGGATTGCGGGACAGCGAGATTCATTGGGAGGTATTCCACAGCGGTTTAAAAACAGACGCTCTGTCTGTGTGGCTGGAACAAGGTAACCAAGAGGAAATGAGAACTGGATCCATTGGATAAGGTGGCTGCCTTGCTTTTCAGCCATACCACAGAGGCATGTACCCACGTAATGCAGCGGATATGCACAGAGCACACAGCACAACAAAACAGAACGTCTGAATACAGTGGCCCATGTCTGTAATCCCAGCACACTAAGGCAAGATGATTAGCATGATTTTGATGCCAGATTTGGCTGTGTAACAGATAACAGTCTAGGAGAGCCTATGTCATGAGACTACCTTGCAGAGGGGAGGGGCAGGCAGAGAACAAAGAAAAGTGAGAAAAAAAAAGAGGAGGTGGAGGAGCATGGTCGGGGGCGGGGTGGGAGAGAAGAGGAAGTGAAAGGTAGAAAATGAGAGGAGAGGTCAGAGCATCCAGCATTCTGTATACTAATGTTTCATGTCAAGAGGACAAAAAAACAAGATGAAAGCAAAACGAAACGAAAGAACCTTCCCAACAACCTTCCCAACCTTCCCAACCTTCCCAATGGACTAGGAAACTCTCATAGGATGGAATTATTAGAAGTTGTTGTCAAGGGGCTGGACAGATGGCTCAGCAGTTAAGGATACTTGTTATTCTTCCAGAGAACTCAGATTGGACAACTATCACCCACATGGGGGTTCACAACCATCCTTCACCTCAGTTTCAGTGTATCCCATACCTTCTTTGACTTCCATTGGCACTAGGCACACACATAGTACACATACATACATGTAGGCAGAGCATTCATACACATAGAATAATTAATCTGAAAAAATGTTTTAAAGAAACCATATTCTAAATGGAATAGCAGGATAATTTACAGATTTACAGAACTATTGTAGGGACAGCCTGTGTTTCCTGATCATCTTTGCAGCTTCAGATCAAATATTTTGCAAAAATGTGATGGAAAAGCAAAAGGAGAGAAATGAGCAGGAGCATGGATCCGTATGGATGGGAGTGATTTTTTTTTTTATTTTATTAATTTGCTCATGCATTCTTGCTTGTTTTTCTTTATTTTTCTCCCCAATGTGTTTCACAAAGCATTGAAGAAAGACTGATCTGTGGTGTATTCAGTACTTTTCACTTATGTTTTAAAGCAGCAATTCTAACCTGTGGGCTGCGACCCCTTTGTCGGTCGAATGACTCTTTCACAGGGGTCACCTAAGACCATCTGCATATCAGATATTTACATTATGACCCATGGCAGTAGCAAACTTACAGCTATGCAGTAGCAATAATATAATTTTAAAGTTGGGGTCAGGTCACCACAACATGAGGAAGTGTATTAAACGGCCCCAGCATTAGGAAGGTTGGAAACCACTGTTCTAATGTGTGTGTCGGGGGCTGACAAGTTGGCTCATCAAATGAAGGAGCTTGCCACCAAGTCTGACAGCCTGAGCTTGACACCTGGATCCCACATGGTAAGGGGAGGGAACAATATCCCACAAATTGTCCTGACTTCCACGCGCTCACTGTAGCACAGAATCATGCACACGCATGCACACTTCATAAGTAAATAAATAGACGGAAATTACCTGTCCGGTTAGAATCTTCATCATATACATAATCCCTCTCTATCCCATCTGTAGTAGTTCCTTTTATGAATGCTCTAACAAAATATCCGACCAAAGAAATTTAATGAAGATAAGTATGTTTGGGCTCAAGGTTTGAAAGGAAGCAGTGCATCATGCGAGGAAAGGTACGGCGGCAGGAAGGGGAGGCAACAGGTCACAGGGAGTCTGCTGCCAAGGAGAGAGCACCGAGGGCTGGTGATTGCTGGCTTCTTTTGTTCCCTTTTTATTCACTCTAGGATCCTAGACACACATTCAGGATGGGGCTTCCCTCAGTTAAACCTGTCTGCACACTCCCTCGTAGATACAAAGGCCTATGCTCTATGTCTACAGAATCTGGAAAGAATCATTGACAGAAAAAAAAAACAAAAAACAAAAAAACAACAAAAAAACCCCCAAGAACTCAGGCGTTATATCATGCAAAATACTGTATGAACCAGCTATTCAAATAGCCTTCCTGTGGCAATTACACCACCTCTATCAGTTGTTGTTAAAGAAGAAGCACGTGCCTCTCCAGTTGACGAATCCACCCACAACGATTCAGGCAAAAACTACAGGCTTCAGTTTGCTGCAGGGAAGGCAGGTTCCGAACTCACTGTGTGACTGAGTTTTGCCTGTCCTTTCAACTTTGTGGCCATCAGAAATAATCTTCAAACAAAAATAAACTAGCATTCAAAGTAACGGCATAATAGCATTATGCTAAATTAATGCATACTTTATTTTAGTTGCTCTTCCTCCTCTAGTTCTTTGTCTCACTCCCTCGCTACCCCACACGGTGTCGCACTGATCAGATCTCTTCCCCATGATATGCTGCATGCACTCTATGACCCTCCTCAGCACCTTCGCTGGCTCCATTTCTAGCTTCTTGACCTAGGACTTATTAACTCACAATACACACACATGAAAGCTAAATAGTAAGATCTTCATCTGAAAGAGAACTTGTAGGGTTGTTTTTTTCCTTATTCTGGGTTACTTTGCTTCATATCATGATTTCCAGATCTGCCTGTTTTCCTGAAAATTTCAAAATTTCATGTTTCCTTCTAAGATTTCATAGCATATATGTACCAACAAAAAGACTTACAGTAAATAAATGGGCTAATAAACTGAATAATAAACTCAAAAGAGGAAACCCAAATAAAGGTTTTAAGTGTGAAAAATTCTCAGCTAGCGGAAAAATGAAAATTCAAACCATCCTGAGATTCCCAGTAAAAGTGGTTTCCACATCAAGGAAACAAATAGTAACAAACACCGGTGAGAATGTGGCCCCAGTATAAGGCAACAGCTCTATTCACTGCATGTGGTAGTGTGAACTGGTGCAGCCACTGTGGGAGTCAGTGTGGTCGTTTCTTATCTATACTCCGTAAAGCTGTAGTCCACAGCTGAATGGGGTTGCCAGGATTTTGAGATAGAAATATCTGCAGTTTTCTAAAAGGTCAGGGAAAGGAAAGTGTTCACTGCTTTTGAGGAAGATCTGAGTTCAGGTCCCAACACCCATAATGCACTGCTCACAGCCACCGATAACTCCAGTTCCATCGGAGTCCCTGCCTTCTTCCTATCTCTGAGAGTACGTATATGCATGTGCACATACACAAACATGTGTATGCATGAACTAAAGTTGTTTTTAAATGAGGGAGAGAAATATTACATTCATGCAGAAAGGGAGAGTTCCCAGGGAAGACAAAGCCACAGAACAGTAAATTTTAACCACAAGCCATTCAGTGTGAAGAGAGAAGGAGGAACTTACTATCTCTCACTGTCTTCAGGAGGAACTGACCCTTCTGGGACCTTGATCTCCTTGATTTCATAACTGCAAGGCAAAAAAAAAATTTTGTTGTACTAAAGGCATCTGGTCTCTGGTCCTCCATTGTGGCAGCCCTAAGGAATTAGAAGAGGCAAACACACCTTCGATTATATGTGGCATGAGCATTTTTTCTGAAGAGGGAAAAGAAGCAAACAAGACTGAGGTAGAAAACAGGTTTTACCCCCTACTTACACTAAGACACTCTGGCAGTCTCAGGACTGTATTTTTGTAGATCCGGTGACCATAGACTCCAAGCCCCTGTTAGGGAAAGTGAAGGGGGAGGGGAATTAACTCCTGTTCCCTCAGGTTGCTATCTTAAGGTCTCAGTAAGATAGCAAAGTGGAATCATAAATTCAGGGCAGAAGGGACGTGTGGGAAGCAGCAACACTAACAACAGCGTCTCTGTTTCCAGAGAAATTTCTAATCCGCTGCTACGGTTGGACATTTTCTGTCAATGTGTAAGACATTAACAATGCTTTTTGGTATCTATTTTTGAAGGTAGGGAATCAGAGACTCCAAGGAGCCATTAGATTTCAACAAATCCCCCAAGTCTCTGAATGCATTAAGTGTAACTGATACAAGCGTGTCTAGGGATGGAGACAGCAGGCTGGGCAACCTGGGAGACCACCAAGGAACCCAGCTTAGGAAGCTCTGGCCGCTCTGCAGAGAAGATGGTACCCAGCCTTCTAACACTGCTTTTCCAAGTCAAAGTTTCTGGAGTTCTTGGCCACAGCCTGTGCATCCAGGGTGCCATGGTGGCTTCAGACTGCAACAGCCTAGGGTTAAAGCTTTAGGAGAAAAAGTGTACAATTGCAATCTTAAATAGCAGACCCTAGTCCAACTGTTCAATCCTCACTGGAGAGCCAACCTTCCAAAGGAAAAATTTGTACTTCAGTATACATCCGTTCTGAGAATAATGAGTTTACTTCCGACTCTATAACGTAGAGAGCCAACCGGGTCAGCCTGTGCTTCCCACCCTCTGGCTCAGCATCTCAAAGCCACGCCCACCCTCCTCACCGCCCTCTGTGGACAAGTGCTCCGTCTCCGTCACCTGTGTGGGCTTCTGGTGTCGATCTTCTTCCTGTTCAGCTTTCCTCAAGCCCACAGTCAGATAGCCTTCTTTTCTGTGGGATCACTAATTCACCAATCAGCTTTCATCTCTTGCCTTGTGCCACACATTGGTCAAACGCTAGGGACAGAAGGGGGAAAGGCCGAAGGTGCCTTCACTAGTTCACTCTTCGGGGACAGAACCGCAGTGGAGCAGTTAAGGATGAGGGGGGAGCTGAGCCCCACCCGACAGAATATGATGTGGACGTAGACGAATCCAGGCCCGTGAGTGTTACTGCCAGCAGGCCCCTCGTGTGGACCAGAGTTCTTCACACGCCCAGACACGAACTGTGGATTGTGTAAGCACAAAGGTAAAGGAGTAAGGGGGAATGGTTTAAGAATACTTATGGCCAAGAAAGGCAGGAATAGAGCCTTTCCCTGAGACTGGGGAACGGGACCAGTTATGAGGATAATCAGCTCCGATCATTCCTGACTCCAAGAATCAGTTCATTTTAAGACAGATTACATAGAAAGTCTGGCTCGCTCAACTGCAGCGCCGCTCTCACTCACCTTCCAGATCCTTTGTTCCCTGAATTGGGGAAGAGGGATTTCCTCAAAAGAGAAATCTTCGAGGTGCTGACACTCTCATAAGAAAGTGGTGGCCAGGTGGAGCACACAGCAGATGTCCACGAGAGGAACTGGACTTGGCTGTGGGTGTGGAGAAGACTCCTGGGAGGAAATGAACGAGAGTGAAAACCACAAAGTCAAAAACAATATCAGTGCGCTGAGCGCAAGAGAGAGGGAAGGGGAAGGGGGAACCTCGGGGACAGAAGCAGGAAGTCTTGAGGACAACAACCAGGGGGTCTTCGGAGAGCTGCGCAGAAAGGGCAAAGGTAGCCAGGCTGGATCAAGGAAGGATGCTGCAGCCATCCTCAGAACAAAACACCAGAAGACTACTTCCAGGCTGCAAGTGGTGTGGGGCAGGCACATGGATGAGTGCATTTAGTGCAGGGCTTAGCATCCAATATTGTTGCAGTAATAGAATGGGGGATGTTTGTACCTTCCTGAGCTAGCTTGAGAACGCAGTGGCATATCAGACTTGAACCTAGCATATGCTAGGTGTGTTTCCTGTTTCTTCTCCACTTGGCTCCCTAGGTTTGCAATACAAAAAGATTGTAAAGATCACCTGTCCTACACTGACTGCACTCAGAATAGGAAAGGGGATGCTAAAGGCAAATACATTTATGAGGAGAAGAATGAGCCTGAACCCCCACAGGTCTTGAAGCAGGATGGAGTGTTGATAGTAGAATTGATCAGCAAGATGAGAAAAGGCGCCTACCAGGTTTGTGTATGTGAGAATGGATTTTGTGCTAAGTTTGGACAGCAACAGAAAATCATGGGTAGCAGAGTTCTGTGACTCTGGTCTTGCTGCCCTTAGCCACTGAGTATGTGCTCTGAAAGGCCAGAACAGGGGCCATCACAACTGTGTCCTGAGCTTTGAGCTGTCAAAAGGAGCACCAGGTCCATGACCTGCTGTAAACCATGTGTTCCCTTTCTCTGTGTCAGGCTTCAGAAGGTGTAGTGTACTGTCATTTAAATCTCTGTGTTCAGCTACCATCTGAAGACATTCCTACTAAAGTCCTAAAAAAGAAAGAAAGAAAGAAAGAAAGAAAGAAAGAAAGAAAGAAAGAAAGAAAGAAAGAGGGAAAAAATTTTAAAGAGAAAAGTCTTTTGGGAGTTTTTTATGCATGAAAAGCATTTCCCCCTGAACACCTGGGCTTTCTGAGATATAAATAGTTTCCAAGTCCATCTAAACTAGTCAGGGGGGAATCTGAGCCTTTCTCTGGTCTACAAAGCCAAGTTCAGTCTCAGCTCTCCTTAGCATGTAGTGATGAATCCCAAAGAACAAGGAAGAGTCAGGTTACACCTGCCACTAGACCCCAAGAGCGTGCATGCTTGTTTCCCCTTACTTCTGAGTGCTTCAAATCTCACAACATCTGGCTTATTTAAAATTTAGCTGGGGAATATTTTCTTGTTTAAATAATTCCTAACTTCTTATACTAGTGTCTGGTGCTTTTCGTACACTCTACCTTTCTCATGACTTATTGTATCTTTTACATTTCTGATGATCTTATTGAATGTACCATCCTTTTCAGGGGAAACCAAGCACCACAGAGGCTGGATATCTTCCTCGAGGATAGATACCCCATAATTACACAGTCAGAAGCAACAGGATTCTAAGAATCTGGACTTTTCCCAGCACGTCTCTTCTGTGTGTCTCCTTGGAGTTTTCCCTGTTCCCTTCATGGGAGCATATACCAGCATAAAGATGGTGCAATGCGTAAGGAGGCTCTTAAATGCTCTTTTGTGCTGGGAATACATGAACAGCTCAGTCTAGGCAGCACTGGTTGCAAACATTAGCCGCCCCCATAAAAGCTGAGAGCTTCGCTGAGCAATAATCAGGAGCAGGCTCTTTCCTTCCTCTTCAAGCTTTTCAGCTTGATAGAGTAACATGCTCAAGTGAGGGAGCTGACCTCTTGGAGTGCTACAGCTCTGTGTTCATGAGGCTGATCTGTTAAAGGTGTCTATGACCCGGCCATACATCAAATGATGGAATTAAAGAGAATTTGCTTCCTGCCGTGTATGACAAGATGGGAGAACCTGGAAGATATTAAGCTGAGTGAAATCACCCCAGCCATCCCTTGTGTGTGACAAAATATCTAAGAGAAACAGTGTGAAGAGTGAACATTTTCATTCGGCACGTGGTTTCTGATGCTTCGGCCCAGGGTTGGCTGGTTTCACTGTTTTGGACCTGAAATGGGAAGGCAGCACCTTAGAGACAGGTCGGGATAGCAGAGCTGCTGACATGGCAGCTGGGAAGCAGCAGGGGACAGGAAGGGAACAGAGACAAGATATGTCCTTCACAAGCGCGCTGCAGGGTCATCACACCCAACCTCTTCACACTCTTCAGTTCCCAGTACAGTCACCAAAATAGAGTCTATCAGTGGACTTAGATCAGAGTCCTTGAGTTCCAGCCACCTGTCAATTGTGCCACTGGCTGGGGACCAAGGCTTCAACAGCTGGATCACCTCAGGACATGCCGTGGTTGTGATGATGTTGTCACCTTGCCAGGATCTAGGACTGCCTGAAAGGCGGGCATCCTGGTACACACGTGAGAAGTGTGTGTGTGTGTGTGTGTGTTGGATTAGCATATGGGCAAGCCTGTCTGTGTGGCAAGGGGTAACTTCGCTGCTTAATTGATGTGGGAAGACCTATATTGATTCCTTAGCAAAGGGATCCTGGAGTGTATAAAATAGAGAATGTGAACTGAATGCTAGCATGGGTATACTCATTGCTCTCATCTGCTGACTAGGAATGCAATGCGACAGCTACTGCCCTGTCTGCCTTGACTTCCTGCCACGATGGAACTCTAAACCATGAGTTAAAATAAACTCTTTCTCCCTTAAGTTGCCTCTGTCAGAGTGTTTTATCTCAGCATCGTGACTAGAGTCTAAGACAACAGACCCTTATGGACCAAGGGGAGGAGCAAATGAGCGTCACTGAACAAAATATGTCGAGCATACTTGTATACTTCAAGTACAAGATGAAAAAGCTACTTCACTCAACACTGTACAAACAGTAGCTGTAGGGAGCAGAGGAGGCCCTGAATGAATGAAGTCCTGAGAGAGTGTGTGCTGATGACACGGGTGCAGATATGTCAAGGACCTTAGAATCAGACTCATGGGAAAATAGCAAACCCTGGGGGTAAAACTAAGGGATGTCAAAGCCTTCTGGTCCATGTATGGATGCTAACAGTATGTACAGAATGTGGCAACCATAGCCCCCTCATGTTTATGGCCCAAAGCAGCTCCCCAAAGGGACTGTGCCTACAGAGATTTGCTAAACCTGTCTCCTTGCTCAGTTGAATGTAACCATCCTGCCTCCTTGTTCATCTGTATGCAATAACCCAGCTTCTCTGTTCAGTTCCAGGGTGCTCCATCGGAGAGCCCAGTCTCTGCAATCCCAGCCTTTCTGTCCATGTATCACATATTGTCTTTATTATTTTGCTACCTCAGTGAGGTCAAGCCCCTGGAGCCACGCAAGGACTTAGCCAAGCTACCAATACAGTTTTGTGAACTTAAAATTTGTCAAAAAGGTAGCTCTCACTTGTCAATGTAGTTCTAGTATAGAATACTTTCTCCCCTGGGGTTGGTCCTTAGCACTAGGAAAAACATAAATAGAAAAGGTAAGATCTCTTGGTAAGTGTTCTTATCGTAGTAAAATAAATAAGTCATGAGTTACATACCACAGGGAGGAAAGTGTGGCACCAACGCCTTCAGTTTATAAACAAAGAAACTAGGCACAGGAGAGCAGGACCATTCGTCATTCCAACCACAGATATAACTGCAACAGGTGGGCCTGGGAGTGGGACGTGAGCCTCTGTGAGCCTATCTCTTGATGTTTCCGTACACGCTACAGTACATGGCTGCAAAGGATGAGCCAAAGTCGCTGTCTTCATTTCTCATGAATCAAGTCAGAGGAAAAACTAGGTTAAACAAATGACAAATTAAAACCAGCTCTGAAGGCACCATGCCGAAGCTGGCTTGCATCTATGGGTCACTGGTCCTAGCTTCGGAATCAGAGCTGATTTGAGGATTCACATTTCAAGACAGATCTTTTTCAGCTGCTCACTGCCTTTGAAGGAATATTTCCAGGTAAGCAGGCATACACGCACTGTGTCAAATGAAATCCAAAAAGCACAACCCCGTCTACCTGAGGTGGCTCAAAGCAGCTTTTTGTCATGATTAGCTAATATGCATACATGTGTTTGAGGTAACCTGTAACTGCTTTAGAAGTCTGAATGGACAATGGCCTATCATTTTGGGAGTTAGGAAGCAGCTTGTTATAAAATGTGCCCAAGATAATGTGTCTAGAACTTCACATAAAATAAATTTGTGATTTATAAAATCTTTTTATCCTTTTAAAGAACTACGTGATAAAATTTAAACTTTAAGAGGAGAATGTGATATACTTAAAAGACCAGAGGCTGAGTGGAAAAGGTAGGTAACAATGGAAAGGAACACACAGAAGCATCCCAGACTAAATGCACAGACTTTATTCATTATTAACATTTTCTCCGGCAGTGTCAGGTATTTAATTTTTAATACTTTTTTTTTTTAAATTTTTATACAAAGTATTGTGATCATATCATTTCCCCTTCCCCAGTTCATCCTAGATGTTCCCGACTCACTCACAGGCCCAACTTCGTGCTCTTTCTCTCTTAAAAAAAATGAAACAAGAACATACAAAGAAAGAAATAGAGATAGAGATAGAGAGAGGGGGGAAGGAAGGAAGGAAGGAAGGAAGGAAGGAAGGAAGGAAGGAAGGAAGGAAGGAAGAAAGAAAGAAAGAATGAAAGAAAGAGGAGAACACGAGTCCATTTCATGTTGGCTAATTATTCCTGAGCATGAGAAATACCGTAGAGTATGTTTGATATTTCCAGTGTCATTTTATTGAAGAAAACTCATTTTTTCTCTCTCCCAGGCCTGCTCCATGAGATGGGACCCATGTCTCACAGTGTTAATGAGTCCCAGAACCTGAATCTAAATATGTCTTGGGTCTTTGAAGAAAACCTACTATTTTTCTAGATAAAATAATAAAATGATTATTTTTTTTACTTTTATAGAAAATACTTTTTTTCTTACATACTATCACCATCCTGTATTTCCCAGCCCTCTACCCCTTCCAGCTTCTTCCCATTTCTGTTCCTATCAAGAGCCACATCTCTCCAGTCTCTCATTAGAAAACAGTCAGGCTTCTATGGGGTGATAATAAAATAAAATATGATATAATAAGATAAAACAAAACTGATACATCACAATTGGGCAAAACAAACAAACAAAAGGAAAAGACTCCAACGGAGACACAAGAAACAGACACCCACCTTTCAAACACCTTGAAATCCCACAAAAACCCTAAACTGGAGGACCTATAAAGTTAAAAGAAGAAAAATATATAAATAAAATAAAATAAAATAAAAATTTTAAAAAATAGAGATCCCTGATGCAATATCACAAGACAAGGAACTTCCAACGAGAACATTGAGTTCATTTTCTGTTGGCTGTCTACTTCTGGGTTTTCAGCATGCCCTTAGGATAGTTTGTTTCCTAAGTAAGACTACTTGAAGGAAACTAAGTTTTCATTTGCAGGTGGTTATCAGTTGGAGCTAGCTTCTGGGTTAGGAGTGAGGACATGTGTCCACTTACCCTTTCAGCTCTAGGACCCCACCTAGTTCAGACATGTGCAGTCCCTGTGCATGCTGCTTCGTTTGCTGTGAGTTCATATGTGCATTAACCATGTTCATTTAGAGGACCTTGATTTCTAATTGACCTCCGTTCCCTCTGGCTCTTACACAAGTTCTGCCTCCTCTTCTTTGGCTTCCCTGAGCTGTGAGGGGAGGGATTTGATGGAGACATTCCATTTAGGGCTGAGTGTTGCAAAGTCCCTCACTTGCAGAACAACTGGCTGTGGGTCTCTGTATTTGTTCCCATATGTTGCAGGAGGAGGAGGGAGGAAATACGGGGAAAGATAGCTAAATTAAGGGCCTCTGAGGGGCGGTATGTAAACCTAATACAGTAGAAGCTTCCTAAAATATATACATACATGAAGGTGGCCTAAATGGAGTGGCCGAATAATCAGGAAGACAGAGCCCCAGCTGGCCACCTCTTGTCACCACATGACGCTTCCAGTAGCAAGATTGAGTTACATGTAATTGAGTTGTTGGCCGAGGGAGTCTCCTGGAAACCCCCAAACAAACCAGCTGTTACCAAGACTATAGGTTTCTCCCCACAAACTAACTGCAAGTCTCCATTGCTGTAGATAACACCTACACATAACCCATCGAACAAGGAGAGATCAAACTGGTGCCTACATAAAGCCTTTATGCCTACATTTTAGCATCTTTGGTATAGGCAGGGACTCTGAAAGCTACCAAAAGAGAAATACAGACACCAACCCAGCCACAAACCCTTCTATCTACAATGGTGTCCTGTCTGGAATATATGCTGGTGTGTTGGTGGCACAAAGCTATCAACCAATATCTGATTTGACTGAAGATCCACTCCACTAGATGGAACCCATACCAGGCACTGCTTGAGTGACTATTAAAATAATTCTTAACTATATATTGCTATACCCATCCATCAGTTCATCACTCAACCCTCATCAAATAAGTTGCTTCTTGTCGTAGATGGTAATTAATGCATAGACCACAACTGGGTGATGTGCAGAAAGTGGGCAACTTTGGACTACTCAGCCCTAAATGGGATGTATTCATCACATTCCTCTCCTTGAGGTTCAAGGATCTATGCAGAAGAGGTGGTAGAAAATTTCAAGAAAACAGCACTTCCAAACATAACAGAGCTGATACACATATGTACTCAGAGATACTGTGGCAGCATGCAAAAGACCAGCACCATCTCAAGCTGGACAAAATCCCAGCTCCGAAAAAGGTATGAGCAAAGTTCACCTCCTAACCAGTGCTAACTTTCATCAAATACCTCACATGTACCGGGCACTAAGTGCAGTTTCTGCTCTCAGTTCCAAAGGTTTCATAGCCTAGCAGGGGGACAAATGTTAATAGTCACAACCCCATAAAGTGTCCGACTGTGACATGTTCCTGGAGCTGCTCTGATTAAGCAGAAGGTAACATCTAAAGTGGTCAAAGAACAGATTGTCCTTGCTTCAGAAGTGATGCTCTTGAGAGAAGCTTTGTGAAGGATGAACAAGAGCGAAGAGGCCATTGGAGCTAAAGGGGCAATGTACGCAAAGGCGCAGGAGCAGAGTGATGCTTTGTCTCTAGGAATGGTAAAATTTGGAATAAATATTGTGGTGACATGAACGACATTCATTTTTAGAGTGATCAACAACCTGTTGTGTCCTGGACTGAAAAACCTGGGGCTTGAGAGTGTTAATATTTAAACCAAGAAACTCCAAGCAAATGAAAATAAGATGGCACCTTACAGCTAGCCACAAGGTGAAGGGTGCTCACACTTTGGGGAAAGTAGCAAGCTGTATAACAGAAAAGGTTCTGCGCCCAGGGCCATGAGATCCTAATTGACTTTGCCATTTTTAGGTGTCCTCCTAGAATCAGTGTTCTAACCTGTTCTCCGGCGACAGAGCTTTGGCCTTTTGTGTTCAAACACCATTCTCAATGCCTACTGAGAAGCAGTTAAGTAAAATCACAAGGTAGGAACCCTGAGAGCACATACTTTTCACACATGGATTCCCTGCAAACCTTCTTACTCAGTTCCAAATGAAGCCATTGCAAGTAGAAATCTGAAAGATTACACATCGTTGCATGCAATCTACTGTGCTCTTCTTACTACGCCTCTTTGCCACTAATTCAAAGTCAGCTTCTTCCAGCTACAAGTCGCCAGTTTCTGGTAGGCAATAAATGAGCCAAGAAAGCAACAGGCCTTTACTGGTCTTGACTGTGTAGGTATGTACTGAAGGTACAATCTCAGGTGCACTCTGAATCATCCAAGACTCACTCACCTCTTCCTCTTCCCTCTCCTCTTCCTCTTCTCCTTCTCCTCCTTCTTTTTTTCCTTTTTATTTTTTAAGTTAATATTGTCTTACAATATATTCTGATCACGTTTCCCCTCCCCCAACTCCTTCAGATTCTCCCCACTTCCCCACCCACCCTATACTGTGGCCTTTCTCCCCCCCCCCTTTCTTTAGAAAAGAAACAGGCAAACAAAATAATCCCCCCAAAACACAAATCACACACGCACACGCACACGCACGCACACACACACACACACACACACAGAATACTAAATCAGAAACCATAATATATAAGCAAGAGACCAATAAGACAAATTCTTTCTTAAACCATCAGATTATGATACTTGCTTTATTAACTAGTGAAAAAGAATACGCCACTTGAATTTCACCCCATTTAAGTGACCAGATGATTTAAGATAACTCACAGAGCTATTACAATAGATGACAGTGCTGTGATTCTTTCTGTGTTCCATACTACTGCTTACTGCTGCACAGTCTTCAGACTAGTAACAGACCCTCTTATCCCCATTAATCCTCAAATTCCAAAAGTAACTCTGATCTCACTGCACCTTAATTGTCTAAAAAAAAATACAAGAGGGAACAAGTTCATGGAGAGAAAAAAATGGAGTAGGTTAGATTTTTCATGCTTTGACTCTTCAATATGCATCTCATATTAGTTAATAAATATTAATTAATAATATCTACATGAAGGATTAAATTCCACATGTGACTGTCACAGTCATGTTTACTGGAGTGCTATTCACAACTGCTTACTTATGGAATCAGATCTGTGCCTATTTGTGCATGAATGGATTTTTTAAATGTGGCGTATGTAAATAATCATGTCATGCCGCCATAAAGATGTGAGAAAAATGGGTGTCACTCGTAATCAGCACGTAAGGTGGAAATAAACTAGACTTAAGACAAACAAACAAAAAAACCCACGTATTTTATCTCACGCACGGAATCAATGGAAGACATGAAAGGATCAGGGACACTATAAGAGAGGAGAGAGAAAGCAGGGGTGGGGGGGCAAGAGTACTCAGGGTAATGGGAACCAGATATGACCAAGGTAGGGAATATGTGCATGCGAATGTGTCACAATGAAAACCTTTATTCTGTACAGCTAACATGCGTTAATAACAAAAATAAGGCCAATATTGGTGTGGAATAAAAGAAGAGACAGGGGTATCTCTGAGCTTAACAATTGATTCACTGACTAAATACGAACCTTCATGATTTTACCTAAACAAACTTCTTTTAGATAAATGTCATGGATCCGAAGCAAAATGTGAACACTGAAATGGAATTTTCTGTTTCCTTGAGTTTTAGTTCTCATATGTATTTCCACAGTTAAGCGATCAGCCTTACAGTCCCTGAAAATGTTCTTTAGAACACTAAGTTCCACTTCCAACTCCAGTTATTACACACAACTTCATAGCCTGTAGCCTCTGCCAGGAAACAAGGCAAGCATTCCTTCTCGAAGCAGGTGCAGCAGCCTGACAATAATCCAATAAAAAACCTATTATCTGGGTCTCCATGACACTCCTGGTATCCATGGGATGCACAGTATCTTTAATGCAGATAATAAATCCAGGCCATTTCCTTCCACAGTCGCTCTCAATATGGCTTCCCTTCTGGGAGTGTTCTACTAACCCTTCAATGCTGCATTTTCTCATGAATGCTGCATCACTCTCTAACCTAGGCTGTGAAATGAATGTGATCCCACCCAACAAAACAGATCAATCTGATGACGTTAGCCCATTGCGACTATCCACTGAGCCGTAGCTTTAGATTGTAAACTGCAAGTAAAGCTTCAGTCATGGGTTGGTGGTTGAGTAATGACAGGTAGAGAAGGAACAGAACTTAGTGACCCAGGAGTCACTGTGTATAACTCTGAGTAACTTTGTTTATGTAAATGTCAGACCGTGTCAGAATAGTAAATGAAAGTTCAAGTGTACTAGCGCATCCTGCTTTTCACTCAGTACTGTTATTTTCAATAACAGACATTCAGAGTGGCTTTTAGTAGGTAATACTGAATAGCAAATTTACCTGGAATTAATGGCTCTCAGCAAGTGCTTATATATCCAAACCCAACACCCACTGCTCTTTGTTAACATTCTACTAACGAGGCAAACACATATCTCCATTAAACGTGTGCAATCTTTGTAGAATATAATCTATAAAAATTCAGAACTCAGTTTGTCTTAGAGCTTGTATATAAATTTTACACAGATGTAGAATTTGTGTGCGTGTAAAACAGATTGTAACAAGTTTGCTTGTTCATACTCCCTTTGATCTAAGGTTTTTCTGTACAATTCCTTTCCCTATGTGTTCATATTCTCCATAGCCCTCGTTATGTCTTCATTCTTCTTCGCAAATTTTCTTGGGCTGTACTTGACCATGTTGACTGAGTCAAATGAAGTCAAAGGCCTTAACTTTTGGCATAGAAAATGCTAAGACTTTGAGAAAATTTAAAGGTAATCTTAACACTCCATTTTGTATACAAATGCAATACTTAAAGCTAGAGAAAATATACTTGTAACTTGGTAAGCATTGGTGAGGTTAGGTCCAGGATACATCACCTAAGACTGAGACTAACAAAATTCATAATGTTTACATCTACAAAGCACCATAGCCTTTGCATATAACCTACATATGTGCTCTGTGTGCTTTAAATCATGTCTGTGCTACTTATAATACTTAACATGATGCTTGTAAGTGCTGTGGAAACAGTTGTTATGCTGAGTTCTTTAAGGAGTTGTGGCTAGGGTGAAAGGTCTGCACATGCTCAGGAGAGAGCACTTACTTTTTCTATAAATATTTCCCATCTGTAGCTGGTTAAATCAGGATGTAGAACCTGCAGAAATCAAGGGCCACATGTGTATCACTGGTTGAAGTTTACATAGCTCATCACATCCCAACCTTGCATGTTTGTGCCCCATCTCTGGCATAATTTGGTCTCATCTACATCAAAGAGACTGACATTTCCAAAGATTGTTAAGTATCAGTTGCTCCAGAGTCACTAGGAAGATTCCATCCTGATTTCTCGTGAATACTATTTGCTGTCGCATTTGTTCTCTGACATGAAAATTTGAGCTCAAAGCAATAAAACTGTAAAAAAAATCAATGCTGAATAATTTTTAACGTGATTGCATTTTCTCTTTGTTTCATGTTTAATGAAAAATTAAAGTCACCTCAGATTTGTGGTGATTTGTCTTAAACTAACAAAAACATCTGGGTAGCTATTAAATGTCTCACAGACTGTGAAAACTCAACACTCAGTCACAGTCAATAGTCCTCCTGGGGGACTATTTCTATTACCGGTTCTACAAAATGTAACAAAAAACTATAAGAACATAAGATCACAGGAAAGAAAAGAAGTTCCAACCACATGCTTTGGAGTATGCCATACCTAGAGAGGGATGTTTAAGCTAAACTCAGCCCTTCACATTATCTCTAGAGCATTGTAACTGTTGCCTTTAAGGTTGATAAGCAACAACTTTTTGTTAATTCATAACTTAACAAACTCTCTAACTTTCCATTTTATTTAATAACATTTTAATTTGGATTTCTACACAGAACCTATTTTTTCAGCTATACAAGGCCTCTGGGATTCACGATGCCTTTTCAATTTTCATCAATTTTGATGCACCTGATATATTCCTCAAAGACTGTGTTTGGATTTCTGAAGAGTATTTCTAATTGATTTTAGTCCAAATATTTATTTAGTTAACATATTAGAGAAGGTACTGAAAAATGCATACAATTGCTTTTTGCTACATACTTATTAAGTCATGGGCTCTATACCAAGTCCTTTATGTTTATTAGTTAGTCTTAAAACCACTCATATATTAAATACCATTTTTAGCACTACACAACATATGAAGAGACTAAGTCTTAGAGAGATTAGTAATTTATCTTTGATTGTAGTATCTGGGAGTGGTTTCAAGGCTCAAAACTGAGTTCCAAACATAAAATATTGATTACTATAATGAGTTAAGACTGATTATTAAAATTAAGTATCCCTTAATCCATTCTAACTAAAAACATTTTTCTCATTTGTCCTAATTCCAAAAGCCAAAAGGGTTATTTATTGTATTTTTTAAAGATTAACATTCTCCAATGAAATTCAAGCCTTCTGTCATACACATTACAGATGTCTTTCTATCATCTGTTTAGCTATTGGATATAGCTACTTCAACACAATTTTTCTTTCTTTGAGTGTATATATGTATGAAAAATATATAATATATTCTCTATGTGAATGTATTATACAACACACATAAATTCTCTTATTTGATCACCCTATGTTCTTCCTGTCCAACAACTATGTAGAGGCACATAAAGTACACCAAAATACCGACCTTCATCCTGTACACAATCCTGAGAGCTTTTTTGAATAGGAAAATGACAAGAGCAAAGTATTGATACTCCAGTTTGTTTTCTATTGCTGCGACAAAGTCTGTAACCAAAAGCAACATGAAGAGCAAATGGTTTATTTCTCTTACCTATCCCAGGTCACAGTCTGTTAAAGAAGTCAAGGCAGGAACTCAAGGCAAGAATCTGGAGGCTGGGACTGTAGCAGAAGCCAAGGAGGGACACTGCCTGCTTCTTTGCTCACCATGGCTTGCTTAGAGTGCTTTCTTATGCAACCATGACCATCTGTCCGAGGGTGGCATTACCTAGACTGAACAATTCCATGCCGATCAGTAATCAATAAAATGCCACATAGACTTGCCTACAAACAATCTAATGAAGACACCCTCTTCCCAAATTTCTCTAGCTTGTATCAAGTTGACAAAAAACTAACCCGCACAACTGACTTGCTAAAATTATTCATCTGGTGGAAGGATCCAAAATTTAGTAACAGTGAAAACCTCAGAACCTGACAGGGCAGTAGGGAGCCATTACAATATGCTTGGGTTAAAAAATGAAGCTAAAAAGGCAACTGATTATGTTCTAATGAATGCATAGAATAGTTGGAAACTTTATATATGTAGTCTCATGTTAGTTATTTTTTAAAAAGAAAAGGCAACTTAATCATCACTTTAACGTTACTGATGAAGATAGAGAATGTAAACTTCAGAGAGCCCCTGTACCATCCAATGACAAAAGCAGATACACAAATATCAGTATTATCATCAGTGATAATGCAAAGGAACCCCGCCTTTGAACGTAAGGATACACCAGTGGAAGTTAAGTGTCTTTATAAGCTTTCGATCCTGTGACAGCAGAAAATCGGACCTTCCACTTATTGGTGAGAGCTAATGCTAGAAACAAAGTCTATTTTCCATTTATTTACTATAGACACTAGCTTAATTTTCTGAGTAACTGCCCCACTACCAAGATTCCTTCTCTTCTGAACAAACTTAATTTTACCATACTCATCTGCAGATGATCTCTGTTTGTAAATATTCAATGTACCATCTAAGAGCAATAATTATCTATCACCAAGAATAAAAGAGCCATTGTATCTTCCTTTCCTAGTTGAATATTCATGGAGAGTCTGGCTAACAAATGTAAGTTACAAATTTTAATAGATAGTATTCAGTATGAGGAATAAAAAGAATTAAAGACATTGTATAGTTTGTAAGACTAGGGTTGTTTCTAATGTTTTCTAAAATGCTATTACAAGTTTAGAATCGAAATTGTAATTCATTGTTTTTCCTTACTGCATTTCTCTAAACTTTTTGTGTATGTTTTATTTTGTAAAAACAAATCTAGCTATGGGTTAGATATTCATTACTGTTGCTTTTTTAGAATTTTTGTTTTGGTTTATAAGTGAAATACCCCTCTCTCCTCCATAAAAGTCATTTGGTATTTGGAAAAAATATCAAAATAGTCAGCACAGTATTGGAAATAGATTCTAAAGTATCTCAGATATAGTGTTAAAACTGAGAGGAAAAATAGCATTTCCAGTTCTCATGAGGCTGAGGCTGAAGGCTCTTGAGTTTAAGGACACAATGGACTACAGAGTAAACTCCTGTCTAAATACGAGGTGAAAAGAAAAAAGTTTTGACATCAATCCCAATTGTCTAGCCTGAATTACCTCTCTTCCATTTAAGGACAGGGACAAAGATAAAATACGTGTTTCTCATTACTCCAAGCTTCTTCTACTGGAAGTTGAGTTTCTCTGACGCATGTTTTCTGTTTGCTGAGTGTCTGCATAAGTTTTCTTATCTGTGACCACAGTTTGCATTTTAAGAGTCCTGATGGGTAGATAAGTGAGCTAGCACTGCTCTCCTATTGCACACAGATAGGCTCCTGGCTCAAGGGTATTTCCTAAAGTCACATAAAGTTACATTGGCAAAACCAGGCTCTCCTCATCTTCTTCCTCTTCTTAAACCAGGCAGCCCCTGAGGCTAGACTAACATTTTCCTCAATTAAACATATCTGAGCACACAGAAAGGTAGCAGTCCTGCACTCTAAAGAAGAACAAAGTTCCAGCCTCAGGAGAATGACAAGAAGCCTCTCTTGGGCAATTTGCAACTTGAGTCCAGCTTTCCATCTGTTGTAACAAGAAAGGGTCTGGATAATTACTCCCGAACCTGGTCATTATAGATAGCCTCTATCCCTGAAGCCACTGAATCATTTTGACATGAGAAACATTTCCTTCCTTCTCTGACTCTTATATTTTTTAAACAGAAACTTTGAGGGCCAGGGCTGAGTCTACTGTCCCCCACATAACTGGATTGATTGGATTAGTTAGTGCTAATGAGCATTATGGTGCCTTTTAAGGTAACAGGGTGGGAGCATGGAGGATTTCTATTCTATACTGGAACCTGATTAAGAGTTCTTGTTTATAAGCACTACTGGGTAAATAAATGTGAATGTCCACTAACAGTTTTCCTTGACTGTTTATTTGTCCAAATTCAGCCTGTTATTCAGGATCTAATTAGTTCCATCTTCTCCCCCAATGCTTTCTGGAATATGCCAGGAATATTTCCTACATTGATGACTTTCATAAGCCATAGATAACTTCTTTTATGTGCCTAAGCAAGATCATGCCTTTCACTGTTAGTTCATTATATTCCCTCAATTAAAACGAAAGGCTAAGATCTATACTCTTTATGTCTATGATAAATCCATTTTCTCGCCTCTCAAAGAATGGAACAACATGAGGATTTTGCAATTCTGTAAAATACAATGTGGATGTTTTTCATAAATGTAACTTATCTATCTAAAGAAATGTGCCTTTTAAAGCAATCATTTTGAAAATTCAACATATTGTTGCCATTAGTGAATGACAACTCTCCCATGTAGAATGATCTTAAATTTAGGAGGTGGAAAGCCGATGCTCAGCTTATTTACTGGTGAATGGTTTCACCTTCCCTGTGCTTGGTACTCACTAGCAGACCGAGCACATTTCCCTGGGTGAAAATCTTTCTTATTTCCAGTTTTAAGTATATTCTTGGGATTATAAAGATGAGCTAATGAATTATTAGAAGATAGCTAGAATAAGTACACAGCCAAACAAGAAACATCCTTCCTTTCTTCACTCCATGTGCAGAATAGACCTTTGCCCTTGAGAGCTCTCACAGCCATGTGGACTCCATCAGAACACTTCAGATTTCCATGGCTCATACTAGCTCCCCCACTGATCCAGCTCTGGTTGAGTACTATCTAGGCATTAATTATCTTTCGTTGTCTCAAGTCCTAGCATAACGCTCTACCTAGTAAATCAAATACCGATCTATTAAATTTCCCAATATTCTCCTTTTGTGTTGCTATAAAAGTTCAGATCTATGCCTGTTGCCTGTCTTTAAAACAGAATTGATAGTATTTGTCCTAGCTCTCTTAAAATGAAGAAGTCATATAAGATGAAATACATGTGATGCTCTGAAAAGCACTAGAGCGAACACCAGGAATTATTGGCTAATTTGTCTATTGGCATTTAAACAAAGTGAAATTATTTGAAGATATGTATGTTGCTCACGTGAGTCACTTGCTGTCAATTACCTTTCTCCCAAAGCCAGAGCTTCTCAATGAGGAAACACCCAGTAGGTAGAATCAAGTGTAACAAATGACGGGTTTCTTCCTTCTTCTTTTTCTTTACCCTTCCAAGATTTGTGGAATGTCCAGAAAAATCAAATTGAAATTATCTACTCAGAGCAAATCTTTCTTTAATGTGATAAGAAATGTATTTTAATTATAGTTGTTTCTCAATGACTGATACAGAAAGAAAAATTGATTCATAAAATGTGATAGATGAGTAAAATTGAAAACCAACAACATCTTAGAATTTATTCATTAATTAACTTAGTAATTTAATACTGAGACTGTATACAGATCACTTAGAAAATGACTTCCCTTTCTTGTGATTTAGATCCACCAGTTAATTGGTTTTTCTGCCTGGCTGACTGTCAGTGGTGAGGGCTACATCACCTATAACTACCATGTCCATAAACAGAGCCAAGTTACCAGTTTAATCAGCCTGACTTGGCGAGCATATACCAACCTTTGCGTGTTGCTTCCCTTATGCTTGTTTATGGGCCTCTGAAAGCACCAGGCTGTGCCTATCTATACAGTACTCACTCTGTTGAGCTGTGTAGGATATGTGCCCGCTCAACTGTTTGACTAAATTTCTAGTTGTCTGAAGGAATTGAATGGCTGCTGAACTTCTATTGGCTCATCCAATAACGATACGGAGACAGAATCGTTTTCTCTTCTCAAAAACTTGCTTTGTTTTCCCCCAAGAAGGCTAATGATTAGTTTTAATTATCCTTACACAAATAATTGACCTGTGCTGGTGTAAAAACAGACTGCTTTCGGAGCTAAGAGACCAGTATTTCTGTTTAGGAGCACATTTTCCCAATAATTAACTCTATGATAAAAGGAAATGTGTTGAAACATCGCACCTTACTTCTCTCCCGCGCCCCCCTTCTATCTCACCTCGCTTCCAATGTCAACCATAACACTTGCAAACAAAAGTCTAAACCAAAAGTGTTCAACATTGTGTTTCAGGAAAACTGATGACACATCCATACTGATCCTGTGTGCTGTAGAACCCTTGCTCACACGGGCTGTGGTCCCATAAGTTCCCGTGACGTGTGTTACTATGTGCATCTGCTGTCCGAGAAGAATGCAGGGTCGAGGCGAGGGATCCCAAGGGAGTTGACACCGAAGCTTTCACGTTAGACTCTGGGTAGAAAGCAGCCCAGTGAGAATGTGAGCTGTCGAGGGTGGCTTTATCCTCTGCTTACGGTATTTCTGTAGGAGGAAACTAGGAGGAACTGGGAGGAAAGTCACGTGGATTTGAGAAATTATGAATATTTCCTATGAAGAAGGTGTCTTCCAGTTTACCTGGGATGTAGACTAGGAGAAGACATGGAGCTTCTTCATGGAATAGATGGAGTTGGGTAACTATGTAGTGTCTATAAAGTGGTGTCTATCATATTTATTGCTAAAGAAAGTAGCACACGAGATGAAGCCAGAGCCTGACAAGTGCTAAGCAAGATATAAGCGAATATATATGTGTATATATGTACATGCATATGTATATATACAGATACATATATATACATGCATGTGTGTGTGTGTGTGTATGTGTATATATATATATATATATATATACACACCTACCCAGCCCTCAATATTTACTTAAAGACTGGCAAGTTCCACTATTTTTCGAGACCTGGTAAATAATGCCACAGCAACCTAGGAGAAAAGTGCCGAGGGCCTAAATGGAAGCAGTGAGGTGGATACGGAAAATGAATTATTTTACTTGGCATGACTTTACCTGAGAAACCAAAGACACAAGCCTCCTCCACCTTGGTTTGCACAGGGTTCCACTGTTCTCCTGTGCTAATTTGGGATTGCGGTAAGGTAGAGTATATTTTATTTTATTTATTTCTTAAGGAACAGTTACAAAACATGTCAGAGCTTCACACCAATTAATGAGCCCCTGCAGGCCAGGCCGGAGTTACGTTAGGCAAACACTGCAAGAGGCGTGATGACGAACCAGGCCCACGGTTCGTTCCTCGGTCGCATATGTCTACTAGTTTCCCTGCTCTGGAGCCGCCCATCACACAGATGTGTGTTCCAAGATCTTGCTTGATCCTCTGGCTTCCGACACCAGCCAAGTGTTCTCTCAATACAAAATGCACACAGTATAAAGCAGAGAGTGGATCCAGAGAAGGCAGTTTTCACTGGAGCCCCAGCCTGCTCACTCACCAGCTCTGTGACTGTGACTGAATCCTGGAAGCATCTCAGCGTCTTCATCCACAGTATATGGGGATGCTACATGCATCTAATATAATGCAGATTTTTAACAGCATAGCTCGGTGGTAACAGACCTTGCCCCACATGTCAAGCCAGGGGCTGGATCCCCAGCAAAACATACACACACACACACATACACACACACACACACACACACACACTTCTATTACTATTACTACTACTAATGATAACAATAAATACATAACAGAAAATCCCCACAGAAATTATAGAGAATTAGATAATGGTTATCCTGTGGGTCTAGGATAAAAAGATATTTTTGTTGTTGATGATGATTTATTGAGGACGTTTTTAAAGAAATATAATTTTTAAAATTTGCAAGAAAATGAATGGACTTAGCATATACAGTACTAAGTGGGATCATAAAATCTCAGAAAGAAAGAAATCAAATGTCCTCTCTCATATATACAGTACATCCAATAATACATGTAAGACAAATGTACATGTGGCTACAGTACAACCTAAAGGAAAGAGCAATTGAATGTAAGGAAGCCCGTTGGTGGAGTGGAGCATTTTATCAATTGAGCCTGTATCTTCCAAAATGACTCTAGCTTGTGTCTGTTCACATAAAACTAGCCTTTGTGGTGATTATGATCAAAATATGTTGTTTTCATGTGTTGGGACTAATAATCTTGAAGTCACCCTGTGAAGTTCTCTCTAATTTGTAACAATGCTCGTTCAGCATTAAAGATGTTTCCTTCCTAGACAGATCTCACGTGACAGGAATGAACCTGGGATACGACACAAACTCAAACACTGAGCCATCTCATCAACCTGAATCCTATTTCCAGCCTGAGGTGAGAAGGTTTACCCTGCTCTGGACTCTTCCATGGTATTGACTATCCCAGATTTTGCCAGAAGTTATAACACCTTATCCTCTACAACTCAATAACACAGTATTCCAAAAGAAAAAAAAAAAGACTGAAGTATCTCAGTATTTTCTGAAGTATTGTCACATGTACCTAGGTCCTTACTTTATTTAGATGGACAGCTACACATTCTTGACAAAACATTTTACAGTGTAAATTTCCCTCTCACTTTATAAGGATCCTGTCTGATTTTCAAACATATAAAATCAAGTATAAATCAAATAAATAAGAATGATCATCATCAATAGAATATACAGGGAACAGACCCAGGCATATCTAACTCCAAAGTCCAACCTTGTCTTCACCTAATCATCATGAATTTTGAGATTATTAACTGTGCTCCCTAGTTCTTCTAAGGGGGCTAGAAGGGGAAAGTATGACATGTCTGCAACTGTGTCTAACACAGTGTTGCAATTAGTATCAAATGGTTAATAACTAACTAGTCAGGCCTAGGGGACAGGATTATAGTCCCAGCTACTTGAGAGGATGAGACAAGTTCAAAGACAGTCTGAGCAACATATGAGACCCTGTCTCAAACTAAAAAATAAAAGGGGAGATATGGCTATGTATATAGTTAAGCAGCAGGACACGTGCCTGGCAAGCTCGAGAACTCAACTTCAATCACAGGACTGCAACAGGTAGTTGACATTTACTGAATTTCAGGGTACATGTATCCATTTGAAGTCCTTCAAAATTCCCGAGGGAAGCACTGAATTAGTCAGGCTTTTGTTGCCGTGACTGAAGACTGGAGACTTTAAACAACAAATATTCTGATTCCAGAGGTTCTGGTGCATTGTCTGAGGGAAGGCCTGGTGGTGTAGAACAGTCCGCATCATGTGGTCCAAGAAGCAGAGGGACTTCTTCTGTAAGGTGCTTCTGCCATTTTCCACCTATTATTCCACCAATGACCTTGGCTTCTTATTGACTTCTCCTTGCCCTCTTATCCCCTGATGAGTGGCTGGCAAAGTGACCTTAGAAGGCAAAATCTCCAGTTAGGGTCTGGATGAAGCCAAGGTATTTTGCCAGAATTTAAACACCTTATCCTCAACTACTCCACACCACAGTGTTCCTAAAGAAGAAAACAAACAAAACTGGAGTATCTCAATATTGTTCTTTGCATGAAAATGACAGTTCCTTTTACTAAGGGCTTTCTTTTATTTTGTCCCAAATTGTCCCCCGCAGAAACCTGTTCTTTTATGTTCCTAGTTGGAGCCAAATTACCCATGTGAAAGATGAGGAGGAACTAAGGTATTTCCAGATGTCTTTGAGTTTTCTCCTGGGGTATGTTGTTGCAAGATGCGTTTTCTTCTAAGAATCAGACATAGAACTGTAACCTCCTAAGGCTGCCCATGTTTTTTAATCTTATTTCAGCCTTAAGCTTCGGTCTAGCTCAACTGCATAAACAACTATGCTATTTGTTTATGAAGATCTCTCTCGCAGTCACAAAACCACAATCCCATTAGTTGGTCCATGCTGTTCATGAAAATCTTAAAGTTTCCCCAGTTTTCTCTCACACGCATTCACCTTGTCTCTACCTTCTCGGCTCCTTGCATGCATCCTCTTCCTTCCTGGGGTAATTGGGAACAGGAATCATCTTGTCAACTTAGAACCTCACTTTTTTTGCCAAACGCACTTTATTTCACTTATTGGTTGGGCTCACGCGTGTCCCTAGAGTTTACAGTAATCCAGAGTTGCTGAATTTCAATTTATTGTTTCCTTTACCACTAAATTCATTTCTCTATGATTGTTGAAGTCTTACTGTATGCCAAAAAACTCTATGCCAGAAAATATAACATTTATCTCACAGTTCAGGTGCAAACAGGATATTCCTCAAATATCTCACTTTTACCAAGAGCTATAAAAGCCAAAAGAAAAGTGGGGCCAGGGAAATGGCTCAGGAGATGAAAGTAACCAGCCTGGAAGCCTGAACACCTGAGTTCATTTCTTGATACGCACATAAAAAAGCCAGGCGCAGGAGTGTGTGTGTGTGTGTGTGTGTGTGTGTGTGTGTGTATTCCAGCCCTCTACACAGAGATATAAGGTAAAGACAGGAGACTGACAGAGAAGCTCAGGCTAGCCTGAAGAATACAACGTGGCCAAAACAATAGGGACTGCTTCAACAAAACAGAAAGAGAGGACTCCTGAGAGTTGTCCTGTGGCCTATATATGCCCCTATGCAACATGTGTGCCCATACACACATATACATATATCCATATATGTGAGTCTACACTCTCATGCATGATAATACTAATAATTTATTAAAATTCAGCTTATTCAATTGAGAATGTTGTTACACACACACACACTATTTAGAGATATCATGGTATCCATCATCTATATAGTTTAAGGCTTATCAAAGATTTACTGAATGTACATCACACTGTAACAATATTGTAAAGTTCTTCGTTTAAATATTCAGAAGTATCTAGGTTAAGGTAATGCATGAAATGTAGTTTTACATTAGTCGAGACTGACATGAAAAATTTTAAAATGCACTTGATGAGAAACTCTCAAATATACGGGAATTAAATCTCACAGATCTCAAGACTACAGATAGTCCAAAATCAAGATTGGCAGTGGTAAACAATGGATCTCACCTGGTACCTTGAACATTCATCTCTGAGCCAGATCATGTCTACCTGCAACGTCCTCATCTATTCCACAAAGAAAGATGCTCGCTGCAGTGTCACATCTGTGTCTAGCAGCAGCGCAGGCTGGAGGGACCTGAGACTCGATCCAGAGGTGGACAGCTGTGTTTTCACAACGCAGAGCATGTGTCTTCCCTGGGCCAAACCTTCCTGGCTGGACTTTGGATCAAAAAGCATGCTCAAGTCATTTCTGAGAATCTAATATTCAACAGATGAATGCATATTAGCTATAAAATCGTGGGAATGAAAAGAAAGTTTCAAGAACATGGGAGATGTCAATAATATGAAAATTGAGGATTGTTTTGATTTTCTTTATATGTCTTGTAAAGTTAAAGCCACTTGGCTAGTTGAAGATTGTAATCTGTAAAATACTCACAAAATTCTCTAGTATGCTGAAAAACGGGGCGAAGGGGGGGCTTGATGTTGAGTGTGTAGGAAGGCAGGGAGGGTCTTAGACAAGCGAGAGGAGGGGAAACACGATTGAAATATGATACAAAGAAAAGCCTCCCTGGGCAAGATTAGGAAAAGGAAGTTGTTTTTAAATGATAATGCTCATACCTACAGCCATTTACATGTATAAGTTAGATTCCGTATATGAGAAAAAACATAAAGTTTTTATCTTCCTGAGTCAGGATGAGCTCTCAAAATGACACATTCTAATTCCAGTTGTTTTCTGTAAATTTTATTAATTCACGCTTCTTTGGAGCTGGGTAATATTCTATTGTTTCGGTGGCACCTTCTCTTCTGAAGGGATAACCAGTGATATCATCCACATTTGATTTATAATTCTTTCAGAGACTCAAATAAGTCTGTGTAAGGGAATTGCCTCGTAAATAGCAGAGTCTACCACTTCAGATTATTTCTCAGTTATGTTCTCAAAAGTCACCGTTCTCTGTACTGTCCACAGTAAGTAGTAAATGTCAACCATTGAATTCACCAAGCTTTGAGCTGATCAGCGCCACTTGTTGAAGATGTTGTGTTTTGCCAGTGTCTATTTTGAGTGTGTGCACACTCCTGTGTGTGTGTGTGTGTGTGTGTGTGTGTGTAAAATTAGGTGTTTGTAAGGGTGTTAAATTATGTAAGGGTCTTCAATTCAAGTTCACTGATCAATGTGTCTGTTTTTAGGTCAATGCCATGCTGTTTTTGTTACTATAGTTATGTAATACAATTTAAAATCTTCAAAAGTAATACCTCCAGCAATTTTTTAAAGATTCCAGGTTGTTTTAGCTATCTCAGGTGAGTTGAAGCTTGTTTTTTCAACTTCTGTGAAGAATTATGCTTGAATTTCGATAGGAAGTGTGTAGAATCTACAGATTTCTTTTGATAGATAGTCATTTTCACAGTGTTAACCCTATTGACCCTGCACATGTGAGATCTTTCCATTTTCTTCCATTTCTTTCTTTAAGGTCTTAAAGTTTTCATCATAAATTCTTTTACTCACTTGGTTGGTGTTATCCAAAGGTATTTTGAAGCTATTGTGAAAGGCCCTGCTTCTATGATCTGAAGCTATTGATTTCAGGATATCCTGAAACTTCGCTGTATGCGTTTATCAGCTCTAGAAGTATCCTGAATGGGATCTTCTGGATTTTTGGAATGTCTTCAGCAAGGCCCTCCCCTCAAGGCTTAGGGATCTGTTTGATAAAGGAGCCAGAAAGATTTCAAGAGCTAGAGATGATGGATGACTCCATAGAAACAGTGTCTTCCAGACTCAACAGGACTGACACATATATGAACTCACAGAGACTAGCAGCACACACAAGACCTGCACAAATTCAAACCAGGTGGTATCCCAGTACCGAGAAGAGAAAGTAGAAATGGGCTCCCACTCCTAACAGAGAAGCTATTTGCAATTAATACCTGCTGGTAAAGAAAAAAAAAATAACAGTTTTCTCCAATGGAGTGTCACTGGGTACATCAAGCACACACCAGGGCAGGTCCCTGGTATAGCTGGCCAACACAAAACAAACTCCATGTTTTCTTTCTGTTGTAGTTATTTCATAGACCCTCTGCTTTATTTTGCTTTGTTTGGCCTTTTTTGTTATCTTATTGTGTTTTTTGTTTATTAGGGGTTAGGAAATGGGAAAACAAATCAAAATATATTGTATGAAAACATTTAATTATATATAAGGAAAGTATGTAAATACTTTTATACTATTTATTTATAGCATTATCTCTGGATTGTGTGTATGTGAAGGTTAACAGAACTGTACGACTTTTATGATTGATAAAATGGGGTCTGCTTTTTTCTTTTTATGAATACTATTGAAATGCATTCAATTTAGGATGGCTTCTTAAGTCAATGTTAGCGACGTCAGTTTCAATTCTCTGATAAGATTGTCTTCAGGGGCTCCCTCTGTAAAGCTTTCACATTTCTACTCATAACTAATTAACATTTGAGGGGTTCTTAGACCACATAAAGATGTTGGTATCCCTCAAAATTTAACCCACTGTTTTGATCAGTTGATAAAACCAACTACTATCAATTATTATGAGAGATGTCAGATATTTAAATTCTGAACTCCATTTTCCCATAATTCATTTATTTTTGTAACAACACTACTCATAGATTCTTATCTTATTCAGCTACAATTATTAACTGTCATTATTAATTTTAAGCTTCAGTTTTCTCAGACTGCCAGTGGGAATGCTTTCAAGCTGGCTCTTCTGTCCTCTCGAGATGCTGGGCTGTATTCTGAACATTTCCTTTCAAGGTATTCAGACAACCTTGTACTTTCCTTCCCCAGTGCTGGAACCAGCCTTTGGTCTCTTCTGACAAGAAGTTTATCTTTGCTCCAGTGTTTATTCTACTTAGATTAAATATTGCTATCGACATCCCAGTTTGTTCCATCGCTTTTCTGCCTTCTCTACTACGTCCTAGTTCTCTTTTGAATGAATTCTATTTCTGTCACTCCATACCACCATCTCATTCTATTTTGTTCATTCTTTTATTATTATTATTTTTGTGAGAGTCATTTTCCTGGGGTTTATAACATGCACTACTCTCTAATAATACAAAGAGCTTTGCAAACTTTATAAGGCTCCACTTGTTCTGCATTACTATTACCATGAATTTTTAAGACACATAATACCAGATATTCTTATTATTGTCCACAGTACACAGCGAGTTAGAACTATGTTCATATTTTATACTTCCTAGTGTGTTTTACTTCGCTTTGCAAGCATTGTTCTTCTGTGTGAGAAACGTCCTGTAGCATTTCTTCTAGTGATCTTGTTTGCCTTAACTGTCTTTCATTGCACGTTGATGTTTGGAGGGGTTTTGATGGGAATAGAACTATAGGCCAAGCATTGCTTTCTTTCTAGCATGATTCTATTGGTTCCCTGCAGCCTGCTCTCTGCCGTGGTGTTAGCGCTCTCATGGCAACCTACACTGAATCTCTCTACCTGCTTTGAGTTTTTGGTTTTGTTTTTTCAGGTTTATTTTCCTGTTCTTCACTTTGATAAAGTAAGAGGAGTGATATGAACTTCATCCCTCAAATAAGATCTGTCAGAATATTACTTCTTTTGAAGTACAAATTTAATGAGGTAATCAGGATTTTTTTTTTATTCAGACAGGGTCTCTCTGTTGTAACTCTAGCTGTCCTAGAACTCACTCTGTAGACCAGGCTGGACTTAGATTCACAGAGATCCACCTGGCTCTGCCTCCCAGGAGCTGGGATTAAAGGCGTGTACCACCACACTCTGGCTGGTAATCAAGGTTTTTAAAGAGGTTATTGGGACAGTGGTGGTCCCTCACCCAATATGATTAGTGTCCTTACAAAGAGGCAGAATTTTAGAAAGAAACATATTCATGATGCCCCTGTGTATGACACTGTATTTCATAGTTGTATGAAATAAAGCAATTGTGCCTGGAACAACTGGTTTTTATACCAGCCACTCCGTCGACGGCCTGTTGAACCATGAGCTGTCTCAAAAGGCCTTCCTCTAAATATCAACAGTATATCACATGGACGATTCAGGTAGCAGCACATAAATTCTAAGAGCCAATCGTACAGCTTTCCTATTTGTTCCTAACTGTTGTGCTAGGTGCTGTGCTGTCAGGGAAAGGCACTTTCTGAAGTTTTTCTCTAGTGCTTTTAGATATAAAACTTTGTCTTTGGCCAACTCAGACATTATCAGATATTATGTCCACGTATAAGCTTTCTAGCTCTCTCTCCCTTGCTGTCTTCATCTCTCCCTCAGTCTGTCTTTCCCCTCCCCCCATACATGTTTGTTATCTTTATAAAGATGAATATGCCTTTTACAATCTTTCCATATTGTCACATCTTTATTCTGTGTGTACTTTAGTTTGGGTAATTTCTAATGTTCTATTCTTTTATTTGTTACTTCTGTAGTATGTTACCACTACTGTTGAAAAAACATCCATCTATTAAATTCTTAATTTTTAGTTATTGTGTTCTTCAGTTCTGATATTTCATTTCTTTTTTGATGGGTCACTATTGTTTGCTAATTTTACACTGAATGCATTAACAATGATGGCATCAAACAGGTTCCAACCTGTGGAATCTTTGACTCATTCACTGTTGTTTTGCCTCCTGTCTTACCTGACAGCGTTCCCTGATGCTGGGCCTGTTTAATTAGGAATTGCAGTATGATGATGTGATGTCTTTGTTCCGATAGAGTAGTCATATACATGTGGCCCCTCAGAGACTAGCCTTCATCCAGCAAGCAAGCTTTTCAACTTGCCCAAAGCCCTTCTATGTATCACATCTTAAAACCTGGGTGTCTGCCCAACTTCCTTGATAAGTTTCAAATTCAAACTTTGACTCTGCAGTCCATTCTAACTGAGAAACTCTGCAGATTTCTGCCTCTAAGCAGCAGGATTTTGTGTCATTTTTAAGACCGTCTCCTTCCACACGTACTGCTTTGGATTAAACAAATGTCTCTAGAGGAAATTGTGCAAAAAGTTTCCAAGTCCACCTCTCTGTGCTTTCCCTGTCTGTGAGATCTCTCCTCCTTAAATTGTGGATGTCCTGACAGCTCTTAACACAAACTTTTGTTTCCTTAGCTCTGTGAGCTTGATAATTGCTTCAGTCTACTGCTCTCTGGTTAGATTCGGCGTGATAAAGTGTGAGTTAGTAAAGACTTTGAGCAGAGAGCTGCCCAGCTCAGTTCAGTTCATCTCCTTGAAGTCTGGAACCTTGATGCTCACTTGCTCCAGTGGCTGTCTGGTGCTGTAAATGCACCCTTTCTCTCTCCAACCTCTCATCCTAACTCGAAGACTGTTGGCGCAAGAATTTTGATTCCAGCAATAGCATCCCATGATCTGTTTCCATTGTTATTGATACCCATGACAATAGCAAAGATAATTATGAAGTTAATTCAAGCTCAAGAAAGAGAAAGTGTTAGTAAAAGAAAATAATTTAGCAATTTGCCACACGTTTATTGTATACTTAATATCTAGCAGGCATTATTCACTACTTTTTATTTTCAAAACAATGAAGGGGATAAGGGTGTTGGGGGTAGGTTTTTCAGTGCATAAACTGGACCAACCACTTACCTGGCAAACATGAGGGCTTAGGTTCCAATCCTCAGCACCCACAGAAAAGCCAGGCACAGAGGCACACATCTGCCACCTCAGCTCTGGGAAGCAGATAGAAGCAGGATCCTGAGGGCTCCAGCCAGCCAGTCTAGTTGAAATGGTGAGCTCATGATTCAGTGAGAGAGCCTGTAAAGAGGAGAAAGAGTAGAAAAGGCATCTGGCTTCCAGTGTTGACCTCTAGTTTCCGTATGCCCGACACAGATTGCACACACATATGCACCATGTATCCAATAAAAGATCAGGTGAATAAATAGTTTAATAAAAGAGGGAAGAACTGATGAGCAGGGTAAGAAAGAGGACAAACAGACAGACAATTAGGCAAGCAAAAAGATTCTCATTTCATGGAATTTTCATTCTAGTAAACGTAAATGGATTGGTGGGTAAATAGCAAGGTAATTGCCATTCTGAGAATTAAAACAGGGTGATAATGACTGCCTTAGATTAAGAAACTGGGGAACAAAGAAAGGATTTTGAGCACGGAGTTGGGAGCTATTAAAACTAAGATAGCAAGAGAGTAGCATCTGAAGACACAGGGCAAGAACATTCCAAATCAGAGGACATCTAATCAAGACAAGCCTGTATGACCCGTGTGACCATATGGGGGCCATAACCTGCACAGACCAAATGGGCACAATTAACAAAATGGGATGTAGAAATGTGGTACCCAGTATATGGCTATCAGAATTCTATACGGATCTGCTGCAAATAATTGAAAGGATGGGCAACTTGATCTATGAGTGTGTTAATTATATCTTATTATACAAGACTTCCCTGAGTCCCACATAGAGATCCACATGCCTCTGCCTTCTGAGTGCTGAGATTAAAGGTGTGCGCCACCACCACCCGGCCAGCACCTGTGCTTTATAAACACTTAATGTCAATTACCTAATCACATGAGACAGGTGATTTTAATAGTCATCCTGTGGATGATGTAACTGAAACACAGGAGGTTAATAACCACTGAAACTTGAAAAGTTGAAGACAACAATCACGGGCATTGATCCCAAACACTTATTTCCCTAAACCATGAATGAAACCCCCTTTCTCTTGATTTTAATGTCTGTGGCTTTCTGATGCAAGTTTGTACTGCAGTCTCAAAGTGGCCTAAGCTGATCCTCAAGAATAGCAGATTTCAGAAAAATAAATCAGCTTTCTGAAATAGGGGTGATTGCATGACTTAGCCCAGGTTGACTAAAACTGGATACAAATTATTTTCCCTGGCTTTTATGCCCCATGGGCTTCTGGGCACAGGAACAGAACCCAGCCCACATGATCACAGCTTGGACAGCATGTCCAGACAAAGTTCTGCACCAATGCACTTGAGAGAAGAAGAGAAATGACTCCTATCAGCACAGCGAGTCCTCCTGGAAGACTACTTGATAAATATTTGCCAGAGCAGAAATAAGGGGATATTGGGGTGAGAAGGCTGGTGGTCACTGGACATTTCAAGGCACCATGCTTGTTTGGGTACGTGTAGTATCTTGAGTCATATCCTTAACTGCTGTAGTGTATTGAACTTGTTAAAATAATCATCAAAATTATCACTAAAGGATTCAACAAATTTAAATTAGATGGTTAAATACAAATAAATAAATAAATAAATAAATAAATAAATAAATATTCAATTATAATAGATGTCTAACCAAGCCAGCACCACCGTAATAAATCTCCAAACTTTGCCTCTCTATACACTGGACTCTTTCCGGACAGCTCAAGTCCTTCATCATCTGAGCTTCAGGTTGAGCACCTGAAAAGTCTACTTTGTTATAACCAGCTATTACTGATGACTCTGTAACACTAAATGAGGTAATACATGAGAAAGCGTTTTAAAAACATAAAACATAGAAATGCTGTTGTATACGGTTTGGGACATGACATGATCTCTCTCACATGGTGACCATTTCCACAAGTTTCAGCAAGAACACCCAATGCCATCTAGAAACAAACAGGAATTCTAAAGGATAAACTAATTCAGTCAAACAAAGGGGCGCGGAGAGATGGCTCGGTGGTTAATTATTGGCTGCTTGCTCTGGGTCACCTCTCTCAGTTTGCATTTCTGGAAAGTGTTCAGCAAACGGAAATTTTGTGAATTTAATTTCATTTTATATACATGAATGTAATATACATTTTTCTCATGTTTTATTAGTTGAGAATTTTGTACAATGTTTTTATTATATTTATGTTATAATATGCTTTATTATGTTATAATATGTTATTATGTTTTTTATTATGTTTTAATATTTTTATTATGTTTATTATGTTTTATTATGTTTATCCATCCCCACAATCCCCCCAGATCCATCCTTTTTAACGGTAATCATGTTGTCTCTTGAGTGGCAACTTTTCTCTGACTTGCCAAACTCTCCTCCTTATGGCTCTTTCAAGTCTCACCCCTTAAAGAGTTTTCCTGGACTGGGAAAAACCTTGAAAGTAGATGGCATTAGACTCTGATAATACCTTCCCTATTTTCAGAACAAATATGTTCCTTGTTGTAAGGACTTTATTGTAGGAGATGTTAGAATGGATAGGTAGATAGCCATTCCCATCACGTGTACTCAAGAAAGCATCTCAGAAAGAAAAAAAAAACTGTCTGGGGCTAAATCCTACACATTGACTCTCAGCTCAAGAAGGTGAAGTCCATGACATCTGTTCTTCAGGGGGAAGCTGAGGAGTTGGTACGGTGGCCGATGTACTGTTGAAGGTCTGAAGTGGGCCAGGCGTGTGTGTATGATAGTGAAGATATTGGGCTGTGAGCAGCAGGTGGGTGGTTGTGGCAAGTGAGTAGTGTTGACTTCAGTTACGGGGGGAAAGCTTGATGGCACCGTGAAGTTGGCTGGAGAGAAATGTATAGCTTCCCAGGCGATATCAATGGTTTTATTTTTTGTGTGTCTTTTTCTTCAGACTGCAAGTCACGTGAGAGTAGGGATCTCAGCTCATTCTTCATAAATCCAGTTAGTGTGTATAGTGAGGGTGTGTTCTTGAAGAGTAAATAAGAAACTGAATAAACGGATTCCAATGTTATTCATTTTAGAGACTGATTTTGTTTTAACCATGCCAACATTCTGGTTTCCAACATAATGAGGGTTTCTCTTTGACATGGAAGATGCAAGGTAATGTTACCATTTCTCCTATTTGAACACCACAAAATTAAATTTAATGAACTTTCCCCTCCAGAGGGTATTCATGGTGAGATCAATCCACCTTCCAATACTGTTCCAAAGCCTGCATCTCCAGGCTGTCCTGGTAGCCAGTTTCTAAGACTGAGTCATTCTTTTGGTAGAGAACTAAATGGAAAAGTTAGTAACCAGAGTATTTAAAATGTACCCAATCCCAGACAAACTAGTCTGTGAACAGAGTTTCTGTTTATTTTTTCTGACTAGGGTGGCATTAAAACAACTATAACTTGTCCCTCAGAAGATATGGATTTAACATTAGACATTGACTAGGCATTAGTGGCAGACTAGAGAGGGAACTCGGTCAGTCAACTCGGACATCAGATACTATCTCTACTCCTCACTAGCCCTACATTTCTGGACCATTTGCTTTCTCCAGGTCTAAATGTAGTCACTTGTAAAATCTCAATATATTAGTTACCTTTATCATTGCAATGGGAAATATTGATGTGACAAAACCTAAGAGAAGGAGGCTTTATTTTGGCTTCCCGTTCCAGAGGCTTCAGTACGGGTCTCTTGGCTCCGTGTTGCTGGGCCTAGAGTGAGCCAATTAGTGTCCATGGTGGTACACATATGGAAGAGAAACTCTCTCCTAACAGATATGGAGCAGAACCAGGGACACAGGAAGGAACCACACAAGACATAGCTCTAAGGACACGCCCTCAGTGACCAACTACTTCCACTAAGCCTTATGTCCATTACTGCCACCTCCCAATAAAGCAATGAATGAATCCACGTGATGCTTGCATCGTGATATACTAGACTGTGTGGAAACCATCTCAAACACACCAGAGCCAAGTCTCTCAAGTGACTGTATCTAATCAAGTTTGAAGCCAAATTATTTTTATCTCACACAATAACGCTGACCACATTTTCACACATTGTAGGACATGTACACACAACATATTTTTAGCTAGATACTTCTTACTCATGTAAATATTTATTTAAAATAGCAGGAATTATTTATTCTGTAAAAAATAGATGTTTCTCCCATCACAAAGCCTTTTGTGTCCAATTTCTTAAATTTATTTGAAGGCCGATACTTTCACAAACTTTTCCCTCCCATTAGCATATAACTTTCCCCTCTGACTTTTTCTTAAGTTCCAGCAATTGATCAATGTGATACTTTTTCAGATAAATGTGTTATTAGAACACTCTTTTATAATAGAATATTTCCATTTTAACCAGACTCCTTTAAATATCTTATTCTTTGTAGTAAATTTTGTTTTGCTATTATTAGACATTATTAAGTTGGTATTATTAGACATTATTAAGTCTAGGCTGGTAGGAGGTCAGGAGAAAAGAAAATTTTGATTTAAAATTGCTTGGAGTTAGCTGTAATTCTCAAAGTTTCCTCTGTATAGATGGCTCTGTTAAGTTTATCAGGACCTTACCACTGGTCCAGTGCCAACCAGATGACTTTCAACAGAATAAGTAGTAAGTCCTACATTTAGATTAATAAAATAGTTTTAAAAATAAAACTGTTATGGTGCTTATTTTGGTAACATTCACATGCAAAAAAAACCATTGCATTGTCCTTTACTCATAAGCTAGAGGGTGGCAAACACTAACACAAAATTGGATGAGATATTCTCATAAGTCTCGGAGGTTGCTGCCATTTGATGATCCAGGCTGACTCTACTGAGAAGAATGAACCACATCTGGGATCAGGGTAGGATTCAAGATCGTCTTAACAAAACAAAGAAATAGAATATCTAAATGTCATTTCAATTAAACTACACCTGATAAAAACAGTTATTACTAGCCTGAAGATTGGAAGGTTAAAGAAGATACAGATTTTTTTTTAACAATCTCTTGTATGAAAGAGATGAAAAAAATTCTGTGAGGCCAAAGGACCTCGGTGCGGTGAAGGCACACCATTTTGCTGCACATAAGAAAGAACTTCCAAGTAATGGAAATGTCTGAGAGTGAAAAACTGTTCCAAAAAGAAATTGTTTAGTTATTTCTAAAGTTTTAAGACCCAATATAGCTCTTGGCATATAGTAAAGCAAAGATAGAGAAAATAAGGAGAAAAGAAAAGAAGAGAAGGAAGGGAGGAGGGGAGGAGGGCAGGAGGGGGGAGGTAAGGAGAGGAGCTGCCCTGTCAGCTGTCCATAGAAGCCAGACCTTCCTGGGACAGGATTTCATGTCAAACCCACAGCTCAGCGCCCTGTAGGAAAGGCTCCTCAGCTGTCACCGGGGCCAGGTCTGCTTCAGACACATTCTCTCACAATGAAACCTTGCTTAGAACTGAACCTATCTCTGAGAGGGATACCATGACTGTAGCATCCATCTTCCCATCTGGAAAAACAGAGGCTCAGAGTCCCTAATTTACCTTTCATTTCCTACCCTGCCCTAGTAGAGATGATAGACATAGCACAGCCTCAGAGCATTCTAGCAAGAACAAACAAGAAAGCCTGCTGTTCTTCTATAGGACAGCGTCAAAATAAAAGATATTGGCATGAAATGTGATTTTAGCAGAACTGCATTTCCTTAAACCTTAAATTTAAACCTTAAATTCCACTTGTCTCCCAATACCTAGAATATGTTCAGCATGCTAATGTGTTTGCGTTTTAGGTTCAACATCACATAGATCTAAATCTTAAACAAAAGTTCCGTATTTTAAAGACCTCCCTCAAATTAATTCACTTTCCGTATTTTAATGGACTTGAAATATAACATGGGCATTCTCTACCAGTCTCTAATTTGACTTGGAAATATACTATACTTGTCTCCAATCCTTTTTCATGGACCTGACTGGTAGGTTGTCTACCTCATTTCTGTTGATTCACCTAGCTTTTAGGATAATCTGAAGAAGCAGCAGAAAGTTGAAGGCCTGTAACCTGGGCTTGAGTCCCAGATCCACTGACTGTATGTCTTGACTGCTGCAGTTCCTCTGCCCTAAGTGTCTTCAGATATAAATTAGTATCGATTGTTATTCCACAAAGTTGCCTGTGTTTGCCTGTAGAGGCATCCCTGAGGACATGTACAGTAGTTCTAAATATACATAAGCATCATGACCCTGCACAAGCTTAGGAGCAAACAAAACTATCCTTAGTTCATTCTCAAGAAACAACCCAGGATTGGCTTCCCTGTCAAATCTACATGGGCTCCATGCTGGCAACGCAGCTGTGGTCTGACCCCCCAGGGGCACTGTACAAATGTCAGCAGGAAAGGAAGTACATTCTACGGATGGAGGCTTTGTTTTATCTCATCACTACAGCAGTGGCAATATCCAGTTTACAGCAATGCATTTGTAAGTGGCTTCCCATCCCTACTGCTAATCACTCTGTACAGCTTGTGGTTTCATTGGAGCCCGTGTTGGCTTTATGCACCCTGGGAATCTAACTAAGAAAGACCCTGATTTTAAGACCATTTGTATGGCCACGTTTATTGTAGCTGTACGTGCAGCAGTGCCCTGAGATCTTTGCACTCTCGGTTCTAACCACAGTCCTAGCATTAGCAGCAATAGTCTGAATAGTGAGTACCTTAAAAGATAATCGTATTTGAGGAAGAGGGGTTAGAAGGATGGCTCAGTGATTAAGATCACTTGCTATTCTTGCAGAGGATGAGGACCTGGTTCCCAGTACCCACACAATGTAGCCCATAATCTCCAGGGAATCCACCGCCCTCTTCTGGGCTCCATGGATATCTGCACATACACGGTAAACACACATACATAAAATAAAAATGATAAATACATTCTTTTAAAATATATTCATATTCAACCCCCATGACCCATGAATATGTGACATTTATGGAAAATAGAATTGTTCAGCCATGATTATGTTAAGAATTTTGAGACAGGAGGATTTTACTGGACCATGCAAATGAACATGATATAATTGCCAGTGTTCCTGTAAGAGACAGACAGGAAATCGAAAGGGTATAAGGGAATGCTGACAGAGAACTACAGGGCACACTGATGCGGGGCCATGAGCCAAAGAATGTAGTCGGCCTCTAGAAGATTCCAGCTTGAGTGCCAGAGAAAACATACCCAGTCCCGCTGACACCTTGATTTTAACCTATCGATGCTGGTGTTGGGTTTCTCACCTCCAGTATTATAAGAGAATAAACTCATGTCATTTGAAACCATCAACTTGGGGGAAGTTTGTTGCAATAGCACCAAGAAATTAATCTACTAGCTTTATAAAAGTGTTCATATCACTAAATAAAATAACTGTAACAACCAGTTCTGACATTCACTAGACAATTGGCACCTTACACAGAGGATCCAGGATTCCTTGCAGAAGCACAGTTAGAAGCTTGTCTAGGTGATCTTTCTGGGGTTTCTTGACATGAATTTCTTTGCTTTAACTTGTCTGTTTTTCTTTTGTTTTTCATGTGTTTGAAGGAAAAAAATACATTTTTTTTTTTTTTTTGCTGAAAGGAAATAGGACTGAAAATAGATGAATAAAAGCAATGAAGAGTATTGTTTACAAAATCAGAGACTCACTCTCCAGATCTATCTTTTTAAATAAGCTGGTCACTTCACTCCTTCCTTTCATATACAAATGACCTAAAGCAGCCACAACAAGTTTCGACAAACCTAGTGGCTTCAGACAATTCATAATGTGGACTGCCGTAGTTCAGGAAGCCAGGAGTCCAAAGTCAAGATGTTGACAGTATTAATTCCTTTTGACACTTCAGGAAGGATTCCACTTGTGACCTTCCAGCGGTTGCCGGGAACCCTCAGCGTTCCTTGGCTGGGCGGTATCACTGTAGTCCCCAGCTTGGCCATCAAGTGGATTTCCCCCGGAATTATCTCCTCCTACTGAAACTAGTCATTAGATCTAGGGATCACCTTGATCTGGTGAAACTTCTGCATAGTGTTCCCAGGAAAAATAGAATCATTGGATTGTATGCGCTTCGGAAATCAGCTCATACAAGTACGGAATGAGTGGCGAATCCTTAGATTGCAGCTGCAGGCTGGAGACGATGGAAAACCAATGATATAGATCCAGCTCTAGGGTAAATCGGCTCCAAACCCAGGAAAAGCCAATGTTTCCATTTAAGTCTAAAGGAACAGGGAAAAATGTCTCAGCGGAAAGTCAAAATGTCACCTTTACTTTGGGTAGATCTTACAACATTTATTCTATCCAGGCCTTCTCATGTTCCAATGAGGCTCATCTACACTGCAAATGGCAATCTACTTCATCCATCAGTCTGAATGTTAAACACATCAAGAAATACTTCCACGGAGTAATAACCAATCAAATATCTTGACACTGTTTGGCCAAGTCATTGATAAAAAAATTTCACAACTTCATCTACATTATGTATGCCATGACCCAAGTTCCAAATTAGGCCATGTGTGGGCTTCCACTCAGGCATGACCTTGAGTGATGCACCATCCAGCCCTCCGCGCCTGCTCCATTTCCAGTTTTGGATATGGGTATCTGAATGCTGATCCAGACTTCCCCAAGAAATGTGACTGGCGAATTCTATGCAGAATCCATGTAGGCCTTCATTGGTCAAGGAGCACCAGCTGCTTTCTTGGTGGAAAGGAGTGTTGTGACCAAACTAGGTAAGCTTCTTTGTTTCTGGCCCACACTGAGGGATTATTTTGTAGATCAGCCCTCCAAGAAAAGCCTGCTTCCCCAGGCTCTGTACAGGAACATCCCCACGCAGTGTTTCCTCAGCTTAACTCTGAGCAGTTCCCAACACAGAATTCCCTAGAACCCAGTTCTAGAAAGGCAAGCCCAGTGCAGTCATCTCCCCAAGAGGCCTCAATTTCCAATACTCGGTGGGCCAACTTCTACTTAAAGTATAAAGCATTCTTGAACTCCCAACGCTGTCTTAGATATATATTTATTATAGTCTTAAGTATGAATAAACATGAAGCTACCTGTAAAACGCTTATGCTTTTGACGCTTAAGCCATAAACCCTATTAAATGTGCAAGTTCATTTCAAAGAAGCCAATGAAATTAACTCAGCGATATGGACCTAGAGCACTGTTGTCACACTGGAATTCCATCACTGCTCATGGTATGCATGTCCTGGTGCAGTTCACGCCGCAGTGTGCCACCGGTGATGGGATTCTTCCCCTGGAGTTTTATGCTCCTCAGATTTAGGAAGGCATTGTTCATTTAGTTCCCTGGAAGTCCATTCTGTGAGCACACGCTGCTAATGTTTCTCTTATTCCTCCTCCATTATGTTCTTATTACCAGTGAGCACTGAATAGCTCTCGTTTGTGCCGATGCCATAATAAACAAAATAACAAACAAAGCCATGACAAGTGTAGTCCAGGGCTAGACAGCCATCAAGGGAGTTGCTTTATATCAGTTTAATTAAAATTGACATTTTAAGTCAACAGAAAAATAAGAAGATGTTTGTAAATTGTTTTCTCTTTAATTCTTTGGAGCTTATATTTTTTATTTTTGTTGCAGTTATCCATTTATTTATTGTGTTGGATACTTGGACACTTGTGTGGCACAGTGAAGGTGTAACGTTCAGAGGACAACTTTCAGGATTCTTTTCTGTCTCCCCCCAAGCTGGTTCCAGGGATCCGTGTCGGACCCTAAGGCTTAGCAACAAGCCGTCTCACTGGCCCTGGGGCCTGCTTTAAAAATGTTCATTTGTCCTTGCAAATGAACCTAAAACACCCTCCACACATTAGCCTGGTTCTTATCTCTGTGCCTTTGCCTGGAACTAAAGACTCTAATATGTGTGAAGATGGGTCTCCATCACAAATCTCAAATCCTTTTTGCTTCTGTTTAGGTGAGTATGGCCACAGACTGTCCCTTTTCTGAATGTGCTAGAAACCTGTGTATAGTACTGTGTGGCTTCTGATGACTCCCAGTTTAAAACTCCTAGACAAAGAGGCTGACACATAAGGATCTTTTTGAATGTCTCTCCAAGACTGTCCATCACAGGTGTCACCATTCCATACTCAGTTGACCTGCGAAGAAGCCCTTGGTAATCCCAGAAGCCCAAGTCTCTTCTTTTCTTCCCTAGTAAACATAGTGACTCAGACTAACAGAAGGAAATGTTGAGAGGCAGAGTCCTTAATGGGCTGCTTTAATGAACAGGTAAGAACAGTTTAAAATTAGCACAATGATTGTTTTCCTGGAAATTGATTCTCTATTATTCTATTAAGCACCTTAATTCTCTGCAATCTTGTTTACCCCAGTAATTTGCTAAGAAAACCCTTTCTTTCATAGGTAAAGTAGCAGCAGCACTTAGCGAGGTCCAGTCCAAATAAACAAGAGTTTCAAATTAGTAGCATCTGATTTAATTAGGATTTATTAAATAGCAGCCAGGAAAGTGCATTACCTCGCTTAGCCCACTAGTGGTTCCCTTTGCGTTCTGAAGTTAATCGCTGCCATTTACTTCCTGCCTGTGGCTTTCTTCTTTTGCAGTATAATGTGGGGAACCTCCTGAGAAGCCTCAGTCAGCCTCTCACCAGCGTTTCCAGCTCAGCAGATGGTGGATACAAGGTGATCTAGCTGTCACTCTGCATGGTGAGATTAAAAGTTCCCGAGAAGGCCACCCCACCAAAATTACTGATGTCTTCTTGTTCCTGCATCTGGACCTGAAGGAAATCACCAAATAGGTAAACCCAACGTGAGCTCTTCTTCTTGAAGGCCTCTACAGGTTTCGTTTATTTCGATAACACCGCATATACCTTTGCCTTTCCATAGATCACACGGTTTGGTGTAGCGCGTAGCACGTGTTTCTTTCACAGTCAGAAATTCATGCTGCGTCCTTGTCAAAAGAGGTAACCTAAAGACTGAGAAGTGGAGGGTGTGTGTGTTAGTATTTGCCCATTCATTTAATCCTTTATACGTATTCCAACACACTGTCGTAAATTCTCTGAACCTAAGATCATAATGGCTACGATCATAGGGTAAAATGACTGGCACAGTGGCAGACTGATAGTTTATGTTCAAAGGGTACTAGGAGAAGAACACAGACATGTCTCCTACCTGGTGGCAGCCACGGCACCACAGGCGACATGATCTAATGAGGAAGGAAAATATGCCTATTCTTCAGCAATTTTCAGCTGACAAAGCGAATCATATTGTTCCCTGCTCCTAATCTCTAAGAAATATTTATTTTAATGAGAGGGAGGACGTAATATCACAATATACAATATTATCTTAGAGGAGACGAACACTTTGGAGAAAATTTATATCCAGGAGAGCTTATTTCAACCAGTCACCAAGATGGAATTTTTTTTCTCCTGAGTATAGTATTAATAATCTTTACTAGACCTAAAATAATATTTACTTTATTCTCCATTGTTTCAAAGAATATACAGTGGCTTGAAAGCCAAAAAGTAATTTTCATAGCTGAGTCACATCAATTTCCTTCAGAATTAGATACTCCTGGGCATTGCCACCAATGCCAGCCAGCAGTTCAGCCAGCAGCCAGCATCCCTGAGGAGCTGTTGGGGCAGGTCAGACGTAGAAGATATCCAATCAGTAGTCAGAGAGTTGGGCTGGAAGGTCTTTAAAACTCAGTCTCACCTCGCTGTCTAGAGTGTTAGAAGGCCTTGGAATCTTGATGTGTGCAGGCTGGCCTAAGTGTGCTATGAGTGAGTGTCAGGTGTTCTGCTGTTTAGCTGTTTTGTAAGGCATGCTATGGTCGGTATGCTATATAGCTCAAAGCAATGCATAGTGCTGCCTTTCATTAAGCCACGTGACTTCTAGTGCAGACAAATTACAGATTAGCCAACCATTTATCAGAGCCAAATGCCTCCTTCAAGGCCCAGTTGTAGGAAACTGGTGAGTGTGGATGAAGATTGCAGTGGCAATCAGTTGGGCAGCTAACACCAAACCCTGAGGAGAAGACCTGGTCCTTAAAAGACATCTCTCTCTCTCTCTCTCTTTGGATTAAGGATCACCTGTGAGAAGGCCACACTATCCTCCTGTGAGCTCCTCTGTGAACCCTGGGTGAAATTAAATAAAGACTTGGGGCTTTAGAGCTAAAGAGATGATGGATATTTTGTTGCCAGAATATTCACACAAGGAATGTCCTAAGGTGTGATAGCATGGTAATTTAAGAGCATTATTTGTCAATACTAATTCTACATTTTGATGACTCAAAGAACAAGCATAGGTTCAAAGTACATACTTGCCACTACTAAGATCATTATTCTTAAAAAGAATACAAGCTCTCTAGCCAGTCTGTGACTGGGCCAGGAGCCAAGGATTATGCTGAACAGAGAGTAGTTTTAGAGGAATCTGCATTAGAGAATAAAAGCATGAGGCCGGAAGCCCACACTGAGTTGAAATCCCAGCTTTTCCCCATGTTTGCTCTACAGCTAATCACTTAATCTCTCTGATACCTGGTTGTCCCATTTTTATGAGATATCAATATTCTTCATAATGCCACTTAAGATTAAATGAGATAATATATGCAGAGCTCTTAGTAGAGATTTAGATGCTTAGTATAAACCTTTTGCAACTTATTACATTAAATAACCCAAAAATTACATTAATTTGAAATGATAATGATAATATGAAAAATAATCAATTTCAAACCTTTAATTTTACATCCACAAGACATACTGTAAAGAAAGGAAAATTATCCAAAATGGCACAGCTGGGTTAATCTCAGAGGCAGGATTGTGAGCTTTCTAAATTCAGGCCACTGTGCTTTCTTTGGGTACCACGTCCACATACTTTGGGGGGTGCGTATAAAGATCTTAAGTTCCCCAGATGTCCGTGTGAATCTAATCCCATAGTTTGATCCCAGCAAATGGACAAGTGCCAATATTGTGCTACCTGCTCTATACACTAAGACTCCGTGAAGGTTGAAATTTCACTGATTGTCCATGGCTCTGTCATCAGAGAGTTACTTATTTTATTATTTGACTCCTAAGGTTAGATGTATAAACTCTAGAAGAAACCATCTTCTGCTGCTCATAGACAATCGCTGGCCACTCCATACTGTTTCAAATTACTCACCTCATACCAGTTTATTGCTGTATTGCCTTATGGTATTGAGACTTTCGTGATCTCTGGTTCGACGACTTCTCACTGAGAAATAAGTCCTGGAGACATTATTGGAGTAAATTTAATTTAAATTTATCCAAAAGAAAAATTCCTGACAAAAATAATCTGGCCTGACATTTTACATGTTAGCCATCACCGACCAAACAGATAGTATAACAAGATGATCACTTTTAAAAAGTTCTTTGTGGTGAGAATAATTAGATCCTTAGATCTATGGTGGCCTCCGAAACAATCTCTAATGGGCCACACATTATTTCTATCATCATTTTAAAGGATGTCCCAACCCCACTCTCTGCCATGACTGACAACTATCTTGAAGATAGGGAAAGGAGTAACTCAAATGGCATTCAAATATTTGGCCAACCTCTTCCTTGTCTCAGGAAATATATGAATATTCCCCACCTTTACTAACTCATGTCTCCCCCTGTTTCCTTCACCTTATACTATGACTTCTCCAGCCATAAGGAGTTGAGAAATTGATTTTCAAGTTAAACTGCTGCTTCTCCAGTCTTTGGTCTCTGAATTAATGTGTGCTGAGTGACATAGCAGACATAGAAACATCTTCATTCACCCCACGTCATTTTCCTTGGACTTACCAGTAAATCAATCATTCTATTGCCTTTCATTAGTCAATGGAAACTCTCCGCTTGGAATAGAAAGATTGGAACATTTATTCAAAGGGACACCTGTGAAATCTGGACTCTGTTCCTCTATTCCCCATCTTCATGGGATCAAAAGACAATGGTGTCAAGAATTCTTTGCCCTTGACCCACTTGAGAAGCTGAGAGATACAAGGATAGCTCATTCTCAGAAAACAGAGAAGGCCTGATGACCCGACAGTCTTTGATCATTTAAACCATGGGAATATATGAAGGGGTTCTTCATCCATGTTTGTTTGCTATCTTATGTCCCTTCCAAGTCCCATTACTAAATAAACTGTGGAGACTAACTCTTCTGCTTCAAATTTCAGTCTAGGACTCATGACTTCAATGTACACAACTATTTGGGGGCTTCAAATAAGAACAAAGAATAGAAGCCGCCTGAATTACTGTAGGGCTATGAAGATGAACTTGCCACCCAAGCCACCAAGAGGAAAAGATTCAGAATTTCAGTATACCTTAGTCCAGGAGATTTCATCTGAGAAGTCCTCCTCATTGTCTTCTTCATCTTCGTCTAACTTCATCGTCACGGACAGGTGTCTTAGTGACACTGCAATGAGATTCCCCACTCAGCGAGCATTCTTTGACTGAGCTGTGCTTGACCCTGCATTTGTAATGATCTATCCTGACTTGAAATACTTCTTTAGTCTTCATTTTTCGTTGTCATCTGTGGCTCTCAAGCCACTGCTCCAGCCTAGGCTTTGCTCAGTAGCAGAGCAAATTTACAACCTTTTGTAATACCAAACACCTGCAGGCAATCAGCTGTCACTTGAAACTAAAACATTTAATGATAAATTTATATTTCTCCAAAGTACTTCACATCAAAAACTGCCAATAGACAAACTTTTTGTTTTTTGGATAGTTTTATTCTTTCTATTCCTGTTGATATTAACAGTAATTCCTCCATCACCTTCCCTACCCCCATATACATTGTCCTCCTTGGGTCTGCTTTCTCAAGTCCAACCAATCATTTTACTAAATTTTACTAAAAATTTCTTCAAGTTAACATCCGCCCTTGTCAACACCAGAGTCTAGGATCTTAAAATTTTTGCCTTAATTTTTTTGGTATTCACCTGTTAATTTATTTACATTTGTGCATGTGTGTGTGTGTGTGTGTGTGTGTGTGTGTGTGTGTGTGTGTAAATGCATGTGTGCTTATGCATGCCAAGACACATCTGTGGAGATTGGAGCACTTACAGATGTTGATTCTCTTGATCTTCCATGTGAGTTTCAGGGATGAACCTGAGGTCATTAGGCTTAGCAACATTGTCTTTACCTGTTGAGCTAATTTATCGGTCCTATTTACCATTGTTTTTGAAGTAGAATTTTACTATGTCTCTCAGAGTAGTCTTCAATTAGCAACTCACCCACCTCTGTGTCTCTGATCCTAGAACACACTCATGTACCATCATACCCAGGTAATTGATGCTGAATTATTAAACTCTCTACTTCTGGTTTCTACCCATCTGACCTTATCTTTTTAATTAGTTGGTATTTGTAATTCATGGCTCCTTATAGCCTCCATATTAACATGTACTAGACAGGGTTTTAAGATCCTAGAATTATGATTTTTAAGCTGTGTTACAAAGGATAGGTGTGTTACACAGGGAAGGACTTGGTAGGGTTTTCATGGCCTACTTATCTTCTTTTCCCACTACAGGGGAGGGGGGGAGGGTTGAGCTTTCGCTCACAAGCAAGTTATTGGGATCTATAACAGTTTGATTTAAAATTGTCCTCATTAAGAAATCCACAGCTTAAGTTAAAAAAGCCCAAAATCCTGATTTTAAGACTCTTTCAAGGCATGACTTAGCAATTTCAAATTACCTTATTTCTCTTGGAGTTAAGAGAGGTTTTTACCTTATGCCCAGTGTTTTCATTGCAAACTGAAGAGACTCCCAGCATAGTGTCCACCTCATGGGATTATTGTGAGACTCCAAGGAGCAATCAAGGCGTCAGTCTCAAAACCCAGTTGAGCACCAAGGATGAATTCCGCACGTTCTTCCCAATTCATTACAGAACATCAAGTGGAGCCTATGTTCGGGAGCTAAGGAATATTGCAGACGAGACACGCAAGGAAATCTATCGGCCCTTAATATCACGTCAAGAAAGGCCAATTGAGAGTTGGTCCTTCTCTTCCACTGAGCTGCAGAAAATGCTTCCTGGCAGAGGTTCTTGGGTCTGGCTGTTGCTGCTGCTGCTATTTCCAATTAGACAGTTGGTTTTCTTTGTTTGTTTGTTTTTTGTTTTTTCTCACTGAAGGCGTAATCATGATATACTCTGCACTTCAGGGTATTTCCTCGTAGACGTTTATTAGATGTGATAACAGCTCTCAGCATTTAATTCCCACCAACACAGGCCAGGCCATCCCTGGCTAAAGCTTTATGGGAATGTCCCAGTGCAGTTAAACAGGACAAGAAGCAGGTCTGACTCAGGTCTCCAGGGAGGAAAGAGGATGCTCATCTGACCTGTCATAATTGCTTTTAGAGCACAGGTGACTGCTGGAAGGGACAGGATGGACTGCCTGGCAGGTCTGAGATCCTGTTGGAAGGAGCCGGTATGGACCCGAGCCACCGCCACATCCTGCCGGTGTTTCAATTCTCAGGACGTCCACAGAGAGTAAAGGAGAGGTGAGCAGCCCAGTGCTTGGACAGGTGGCTCACAGACTTGCTCATTCCAATGTGAGGACGGCAAGCTCCCAAAGGTTGGCCTAAAGGCCAGGAGAGGAAAAGGAAGCCATCTCATTCCCTCCAGCTTGGAAGCTTTCCTCTCCTTCTGCATCAGCTGCCAAGAAGGTGTGCGGGGCGGTCTCTGGTTGGAATGCTGGTCCTTCTTGCCAACTCCGGCAGTTCGCAGTAGGAAAAAGTAGAAAATAATTGCTCTTTGACATACTATTTCTACCGGTGGTTTAACTGTATTATCAGTGTAAAAAAAATATGGAGAAAAATCCCTATGACTATATTATAATTTTAGACTTTCAATCGCCACTCCTTGTTACTTTTCAGCAGTATCGTATTTCTGAATAATAGTTCACATATGAGCAGCATGATGACTTTAACATTCACGCCCGTGTTTGACTGCAGTGGCTTCTGATTTCTTAGAAGTCCAAAAAGCAAGGATGAATGCTTACCACACATTTTATTATCGTTTCTGACAGGTTCCTTGGCAGAGAACCATTTTCTTTTATTTTTAGAAAAAAAGAAATATTTCATAGAATATATTTTGATTATGGTTTTCTCCTCGTCCGATTCTTCCCAGACCCTCTCCTACTCACTAACTTTGTTCTTTTTCTTTCTCTTTCAAAAACAGTTTTTAAAAAAGAAGAAGAAGAAGAAGAAGAAGAAGAAGAAGAAGAAGAAGAAGAAGAAGAAGAAGAAGAAAGAAAAGAAAGAAACAAAAAAAGTCTGCAAAAACAAACACAAATCAAAACAAACAAGCAAGAGACCGTTCAGATAGAAATAAAATGCCAAAACAAAACAAAATGGAGCAAAAAGTCCACAAAAATAGCATTAAGTACATTATGTGTTGGCCAACTACTCCTGGGCATGGGGCCTTCCCTGAAGTGTGGTTAATATACCCAGCGAGACTCCACTGGAGAAAACTGGTTTTCCCTTTGCCACTGTATATCAATTTAAACTGCTTCTTGGTTCGCGGCAGGGCTCCGTGTCAACTTCTCCCTCTCAGTTTAGCAGAGACTCTTCATAGAAAAATTTCTTGACATGTATACTGCAGCACTTAGAGAAAAGAGGCCATGAATTTGAGGCAAAGGAGGTGGTTTCGCAGCAGGGATTGGAGGGAGCACAGGGAAGGGGGAAAGAGATGCAATTTGCATTTCATTGTTAAAAGTAACAAAATTATTAAGTAAAAATATTTCTGAGCTGACTGGTCTGAGCATTTTTGAATTATTCATTTTTTTCTTCCAGGAAAGAATCATTATGAAAAAAAAAATGTTCTCTTATTCAAGGTTTTAGTATGAAAATAGATACTGTTGCAATATTTTAAAATAGCAAAATATTTTAAAAGCTAAATTAAGAAAGTGTTGAAGATTCATCCACGTGAACAACAGAATCATGATGTTGTATAATATCAGGAAGCTGTAAGCAGAATACAGGCCCTTCTGTAATCGAGGGGTTAGGAAATCAGTGAAATTGAGAATAGTCAGAGAAAGATTCAAGAAGCACCTAGTTTGAAGTTGAACTTAAAAGTGTTTAAATGGCATTCATTTAAATAAATGGGGAAAACATATGCGCATCTGAGGGAAGAAAAAGCTTGAACGAAAACGGCTGGAAAAGAGCAAGGAATATTTGGGGATGTTTTGTTCCAGTGAACATTTATTTCCACATTTACTCAAGAATGTTTATTTAGTACATATTAGGTACCTGGCAGTGTGTTAGATGCTGAAACTACAAGGATGAATAACACTGCTTCAGTCTCCAAATGAAATCAGCTCCTAACTGGCCTCTCTGCCTCCAAGCACAATCCAACCCAATCCATCACTAACACTGCCATCAAAGTATCCTGAAAACTATAAACCTGTTTATATTACAGCTTGGTTTTAATCCTTAGATCATTTTTATGGGGTTGGGAAACTTTAGTGGCTTTGCAATGCTGTAGGATAAAATCCAAAGACTTTAATGGGGTTTTCGTGGCTTTTCTCCATCTGGAGACTTCCTACCTTGAACATTTCTGTGTCTCTATTCCCCTTTCCAGCAATAATAAGCTTCTTTCAGCTCTGGTCAAATGCAGTTTCTGAAGACAATGTCTAGCCTGCTAGAATTCACGAATGCTGCTTCCACTTTGGAATATCTCCCTGCTCTGCTGCCATGCTCTTCCTCTGCCGTCTTTCATGGAGCCAACTCCTGTTCATCTTCTAGCTGTCACCTTTGGGAAGCCTCCTCTTGGCCGTGAGTCTGGATTATGTTTTCCTGTGGTGTATTCTCAAAACACCTTCTATTTGCCCCTGGCAAAATCATCCTTATATTTTATTTGCACAGTTTCTTTCTTATAGTCTCCTTAGTTCAGTAGTCTCTAAAAGTATAAAATCTTCACTCTTTATGTTAGCCTCTCAATTCTTCATATCGCACTCTGCAAATTATATATTCTTTTTGCTTATTTGTTGACATATTTTGAAGGGAATCTTTGGAGAGCTGGGGTAGCACTTTCAGCTCAAAGGCTGAAGGCCTTTGAATTGAATCATGGAATCAGACCCAGTACGGGCTTTGACCAGAGCACAGTTTAGATTCAGGAACTGGAAAGAAGCATAAAATCGATTCATCTCAAGCAGTACAATCAGTGTAGTTGAGTAATTCCCATTGGATTAGCATGGATCAGAATTCAGATGACAACATCCTAACAGGGGAGGCTTAACAAAAAAGAACTACATAAATGGCTCCTCTTTACCTTCCTAGCAATGTGAGCTTCGGTAAACCTGCCTCCCCAAGACAGAGTTATCTCTTCTGGAAACAGAAAGGCTGATGCTTCCCTCCAATTATACCAAAGATGTAGCATAGTTGTAGCATACTTGCCTGTCAAGTACAAGGTCCTATGTTTTATTCCCAACACTACAAATAGGTAAACTAAAATATTTTTTAAATAAAGTAAAATAAATAAAGTAGAAGTAAATAATACAAAATGTGTAGCGCCTTAACCACATCACACAGATAATTCTCACACTCGCTGTTACTTCCTATCTCCTCTTCATTGTTCTCTTTGATCCCTAAAGAGACTTGAATAAGTCCCTTTGAATCTCGAATCTCTCTTGAATCATTTCTTCCTGGGGTTTCATGTTCCTCACTGCACATGTAAGGTATTGGATCCAAGACAGTCAAACCTATGAGCCGTCAAGGGAGCTTTTACAGATTTCACTAAGAATGGACCTGTGTAGTTGCACACCTATTGAGTCACTCATCAAGGAGGACATGGAGGCATATTCATAGGTGTAAACCCTGCCAGACCTCAGCAGAGGGAACCACTATCCTGGCAACCCTGAGCCCTGGAACCCTGAGCAACTCATCTCAGGGTATTTTAATTGATATCTAAGCTTCCCAGATGTCCTATTGATAGCATGTGCAGATCGTGAGCAATCAAACATCTTTTACAAAACGTCAACACCTGCCAACAATGTAAACACAAGGCCTAGGCAGCCCTTTTCCCAACAGTAAACAAAACAACCATTTTATACATAACTAAAAATAAGCCTGCATTAGACCTGCCAGTCAGGTTGTTTTCTTTTCTTTTTATTTGGTTTTGATTTTTGCTGTGGTTTAAGTTCTCTAGGGACAAAGCGAAAACAACCAAACCTAGAACTGCACTTCCTTGTCTGCAGCACTCTACCTTTCTGGGTATAGCAAATAAAAGTTTCATTTTTAATCTCCTTCTCACAGGAAGATGTTTATTTCATAAGTAAAAAGATGTGTCAGTGCAACACTTTTGTTCCAATAATGAGCAGGGATGTTCTCCTCTCTGTGTTTGTGTTGAGGAAAAGGCAGAAGAATAGAAAATACCTCGTGTTAACTAAATAACTTCATTCTTGACTGATCTGAGCTAGAGATCCTAACAATGATGATTATAACTTCCAAGTATGTTGCCTCTAGATCATTGCTCTTAGCAGAGAGACAAGGGAGGGTCCTGTACTCTTCTGATGTTACAACAGCAGTGTCAGTCACCACAGGCAAGTTGGACAACGGCCATTTCTGTATTAAGTCAACACCAGATTATGTGGTCATTGTGGACTTCCAGAACATGAAAGACTAATAAAGATAAGTGGAAGCCACTTACAGAGTTTGGCTGTAGAGTTGAATTTCTGCCTGATATAACAATAGGGAATGAACAAACTGGATGGAGCATACGTGAGTATCAGAGCTCATGGAAAAATTTAAATTCAATGCCTACGAAATTATTTAACAGATACACTTAATACTTCCATACATATTTCTTGAGCCTCTTCTAGGGACTGGTTGTTGCATTATAAATAGAGGACAGTAATACATTAAGGCATGGTACATTATTAAGAAACCAACAGTTGAACAAAGACACTTGAAATAATAGCAATTCAAGATCTATTCTATGTTAACTATATTTCATGTGGTATGGTCCTTAATCTCTTTGTCAATTATGCATCATGAATGTTATTGTTGCACTGAGTTTAATAACTTACTTTATTCAGAGATATTAGGAATACTGGGATACTTCTTTATTAATAATGCATGAGCTTGTTGAATACATCCTAGATTTTACATAACATATTTGTAAACATTGTCTTGTGAATAACCCTAGTTTAATTATTGTCAAAGGGATTCCTTAATTAAGAGTCATCAATTCGACTTTGCCTCCTTGTCTACCTATCTCCACAGAAAACAAATAAGAGTTATCAAGCCTTGAGTACTCTGTATTTCATGTCTACCAATCTCCTGCCATAGATCTGTTAGGGGTCCCTGACCCTGAATTACTTGCCCACACTTCTACATGTTCCCTAGCTCTAGGCACAGATGGGTAAGCAATCACCCCATTACCATACTTCCACTAACCAACTAATTCCAAATGCATAAGTATCAGTACATGTTGTAAATGAAACCTCTTCCACATGTGTTTTCCAGCCACAGCTCACCCTCCCAGAGGAGGAGCAAACCTGCCCGGGGACCACAGTTTCCAGGTGAGAAAGCCACCAGGGATAGCAGTGTGGAGAGCCACTGTTCTTGCTGCATTCCCATCGGGTATACAAAACCAGGAAAAGCACGCATAGTCAGGCAACCTCGTTTATTGCAAGTTTTGGGGTACTTTTTAAAGGGTTACTGTCGGAGAAGTGGTCATTGACCCCGAGAATTCCCATTGGTTAAGACAAGGGTGCTGGGAGTAGCCTCATCTGCATGTGGAGCTCAAGTCTTCCTATACTTCTAGCTACAGGGCAGACAAAGCATCAACCACATTTCTTTGCTTCTGTGAAGCTGCCAGGCTAAGGCAAGGAGAGGTCAAATGCCTTCTGTTGTCATCGCTAGGGACAATATGGGGTTCAAAGCCAGCTTCAACTTGCTCTTAGCTCTAGGACAGTCCCACAAGTACAAATAGAAACAGTTTGAAAACCTAAGACAACATGTCTCCTCCCAAAATGACCAGTCTCATAGTAAGTGACCCCAATGAAAATGGCTTCAAAGTACTTTCAGACGAAAATTTCAGACCATGGTTACAACTATGCTCAAATAACACAAGGAAAAAACAAAACAAACAAAGAAACAAAGAAACAAAGAGCTGTTGGAAATAAAGAAGTCACTAGAAGACATGAAAATAGAATTCAATAAAGACATTGACTTGCTGAAGAAAGGCCAAGTTGAAATGATTCGAGAAATGAAAAACTCAGTAAGGCAAATCAAAGCCTCAGTGAAACACCTCACCAACACAATGAACTAAGTAGTAAACAAAGACTCAGGGGTGGAGCCAAAGGAGAGGAACTTAATCAACTAGTAAGTGTCAATGAGATAGTTTTTATTATGTGAATAAAACATGGGAGAGCTTCAGGACACCATGAAAAGACATTATCAAATTATCATCATAGAGGAAGGAGAAGACTACCATACCAAAGACAGAGAATATATTTTAAGTAAAATCATACAAAAAGACTTCCCAAAACTGGGCAAAGAATTGTAGTTACAAATGGCCTACTCACCTCCAAATGGATGGGACCAGAAAAGAAAATATCCTTATTACGTTACAGTTAAAGCATTAAAAACACAGAATTAAAGACTATGCATTGAAAACTACAAGAAAGAAAGGCAAAGTCACTTTCGAAGGCAGGCTGAACAGGATAATACTTGAATACTGCCAAAAACTTGTCAAGTCAGAAAGATGCACTCCAAATTCTGAAAGACTGTGATTATCAAACCAGATTATTACAGAAAGCAAAAGCATCTGTTAAAATATACAGAGAAGAAAATACTTTCATGATAAAAACAGATTAAAAGTATTCATGACTAAGGAATACTTGAGTCTTTAGAGAAGGAAAATGCATTCAGGCTGGCACACAGAATAAACAATAACAGGACAGTAGATCAAAAGAGGTCAAAGAAAAATAGCAGAAAATCAATGAATGTGAATTAACACACATCTGTAGATAATAACCTGAATAACTAATGGTCTTATTTTCTCAATAAAAAAATGAAAAGGAGTGTTGGATCAAAAAATAGAATCCATTCTTTTGCAACTTTCAAGAAATACACGTACTCATCAATGTCAATGACAGATACCAACTTAGGATGAAGGATGGGCAAAGTAACCCAAGACAATGGATCAGAAAACAAACAGCCAGGTCCGGGATGGCAGTTTAAATATCCTAGACCGTATGAAGGCTGAGGCCTTCCAATTCGAGGATTAAGACTAGATTGTAAAGAGGACAAATTACTCTAGAGCTCCAGGGCCCCAGGCTAGAGCAAGTGATTTAATTAGACAAAAGAATAAAGTGTTCTCTACCCTGAACTAGCGTCCACATCTGGTGAATCCACACCCACATCCAAATCTACTACTGCAAAGACTTTTTTACAAAGAAAATATTAAGACACTGAAGGAAATGATGAAGACATGAGAAGTTGGACAGCCTGTGCTGATGGACTGCTGGGATTAATATTGTGGTAATGGCCACACTACCAAAAGCAATCTAGAGATTCAACACAATCACCATCAAATCTCAAAAAATTCTTCACAGAAATCAAAACAAAACAAAACAAAACAAAAAAACCCTCAAAATACATACATAAACATAGAAGAGAGAGGACAGTCAAAACAATCCTCAACAATAAAAATACTGCTGGAGGTATCACCATTCCTGATTCAATGTTACAGAACTGTAGTGATGGAAAAATAGCATGAGACTGCCATAAATCACACACTCATCAGTGAAACAGAACTGAGGACCCAGAGAGAAGTCCCTTCCTACTGTCACCTCATTTTTCACAGAGGCACAAAACACACTGGCAAAACAAACAAAACCCAATGTTTTCAACAAATGGTGTTGGACAAACTGGGTAGCTACATGTAGAATGGACAAGATCATTATCTTTCACCCTCCACAAATCTCAACTCCAAATGGATCTAGGACCTCAACTTAAGACCTAAGTTCCTGACCATAACAGAGGAAAAAGCAGAGAATATGTTTCAATTTACAGTACTTTCTGAACAGGATTCCATGTAGCATTAAGACCAACAACTGATGAATAGGACCTCATGAAACAAAAACGTTTCTGTACATCAAAGGATACCATTACCCAAGTGAAGACACAGCTTACAGAGTAGAAAAACCAATCTTTCCCAACTATACATCTGACAGAGAGTAGGAGTCCAGAACATATAAAGAATTTAAAAAGTTAAATACAAGAAAATAGCTAAGTTAGACATTAGGGATAGAATTAAACAGAGAGCTCTCAAAGGAAGAAATGTAAAGGAATAAGAAATACTGTTTAAATGTTCAACACCCTTAGCCATCAGGAAAAACAAACTAAAAAGTACTTTGAGGTTTCATCTGACACCAGTCAAATTGACCAGGATTTAAAAAGAAGGGAGGGTGGGGGCAAATGTCGATATGGACATGGGGGATTGATGGCTTCTAAGTGAAGGATAGCCAATGTTCCAAGCGACCATGGACAACCCAGTAGATTGTCTGATGCTCATGCACGTACCTGTCTGACACTAAGTTGACTCCGCGAGTTTAAATGCAGAGCATATAGCATTAGGGAGGAATGGCGGTGAGGGAAGCAGAGGAGAAAATTGTTGCGGAGGCAAAGCTGGAGTGGATTGGATCAAAACACATCACACACATGTAGGAAGTTCATGAACAATAAGAAACGATGCATCAAGTCTGCTAAGTTTCTCGGTGACAGGTCAAAATCTTTAACCACGATTTAAAGTCTAAGGTCAAGGACTCTAATTCTTAAAATGCTATTATCACTTTTATATTCACCCTAGAATGAGATTTTTGCCTATCATGCCAGTCTGCTCTTTCAACTTACAATCCAGAATAAGGAAAATACTGTCTCCACATTTACATGCACATGTTGAGCGAAACAAAACTAACAGTCCAGACTCCAAAGAGTGACATAGAATCCCAGATGGGACTGGTGGCCAAGGGTAGGGCTGAGAAGGCCAGAGCAGAAGAAACAACCTGGGTCCAAGAACCAGTGATCCCCAAACAAAATCCATTCTTTTTCTTTTTTACAATAGAAAGGAGAAGGTATGGAAGAATAAAAGGGAGGAAGAGAAAGAGAAGGAAGAGGAAGAGGAGAAGGAGGAGGAGGAGGGAGAGAAGGGGAGGAGAAGGAGGAATAGGTGGAAGAGGAGGGGGAGGAGGATGAGGAGGAGGGAGAAGGGGAGGAGGAGGAGGGATAGGAGGAGGAGGAGGAAAAAAAGGAGGAGGAAGAGGAAATTCTACAACTATCTAAGCTAATAATTGGACAACCAAGTATTTATTAGTCCTCCAAGGACTTCTGAAAGTTTTCATTACAAGAACCGGAGAGAAATACAAATAATGTGTCTGATTCAAAACAGGCTTCCTGGTTCTTGGGTTTCCACATTTAACAGCTCATTGCACTAAAACGAGCTCTTCCTTCTGCTTGGTCTAGAAAGTTTCAGAATTTTATTGGTTCATTTTAGCACACTGTCCCCGTGCAAGTGACCTGTCATGCTCGAACTTTCACCGTGCAAATCTCAACTCCTCCCCTGCCACTAAACGAGCTGCCTGCATCACTGTTTCGACTTGCATTAGATGTTACTGCTGAACTGGAAAAGTTTGCATCTCACTTTCTGGCAACTCTGGGGAGGTTGCAAATCACACTCACGTGAATTAGCAGGTGAACGTCTGGATTTCAAGTGTGCTGAGCACGGAGAGACTTAGAAGGGAGGGAGAGGACAACGCTCTTCAGGAGTAAAATGGAAGTGGGGAAATATAGGCAACAAGAATTTGCTTAACATTTCATTCCTTAAGTAGAATACAAGCACGCGTGAGGATTTGTACACGTATATGAGTAGAAAGCCTTTGGGCCACCAAAAACGTAAAGCGGGCTTTCTAAAGAAAAAAAATCTGTCTCACAACTCCCCACACTAATGGCAGATTTCGAAAATGGAGACTTTGTAACATACCTGTGTCACTTACATCTTCTTCCCCTTTCTGAAGCTCGGGCTAATGCAGAGTTCTGTAGGTAGACTTCTCCCAGGACGCAGGACACGCGCCTCTCCCAGTTTATATCTTTGCCTCCTCCATCCTCCTCTATGTCTTCCTCCTATATTAGGACAACTACATCCTATCCGAACCTTCAGGCCAGTCTAATGTTAAAGGGGGAATGTTTCTGTTAGACTTAAAGACAACTGACAGTAAGAAAAGAGGGTGCGGCTGGGGTACGGTGCTCCTGGATGAAGAGATACTTTCTTTGAAACAAGGGGATTGTTGAGTGACTTCATGTGCTCGTGTTCATGTTTGGGGCCTCCCATAGAAAGCACTAGAGCTTCATGGGATAGATTTTCCTGCTGATTGGTCCTGAGCAATATCAATAACTCAAAGGAGACACAGTTCAATGACACCAGCTCTGCCAGTGAGAATTCTCAGCTTATTTACTAACTGGGTTGGCTACAGGCACTGACTCGCAGAGCAGAACCCGGTTTCTTCCCTGCTTTGGTTTTATTGTCCCTCTGAAAGGACACCATGGAAAGAATGTTTCTCCAGCTCCAGCCTGGAAAATGAGGAAAGTTTGGGCATGTTGTATCTTATTTTATTTTCAAAATCATTAGATTTTATTTCAAATATAGTTTGTTACATTAAAAATGTAAATCAGTTTTTATTTTATGCTTTCCTTTTTAATATTTGTTATTTATCCTTTTAATCCACAACTATTATTCTCCCTGACAGGGAACTCTTCTGAGATTCCTAATGAGCTTGTTGTTTATTTTGCTATGCTCTTAAAATCAAGTACATTTTATATAAATCCACGTGTTTTAATTTTGTCATAAAATCTATTACAGTACACACCTCATTTTGTAACCGTTTCCCATTTAAAGACCTGTTAATGACACTGTGTGGGTCGCTGCCTGATCTGTTGCCTCTGACTGCACCCCGCAGTGTCCATCTTCCACATTATTCCTGTCTGATACCCCGTGTGTCCTCTTGCTACAGTTTCAGTATGTCTCCCCAAAAGCACATGTTGCAAACTTGAGTCCCGCTGCAACAGTGTTAGAAAGTGAGTTTAAATGGGTTAAAGTTAGATCAAGGAGGCCAAATGGAAAAGCAGTGTCATCACATGATCCGCATGAAACCGGGAAATGTGGCTCCTTTCACCTACTCCCCCTTTTCTCTTTTATCCTCTTTTCCCTCACGTATGTTAAAGTATAGCTCGCTGGCGCTCACTGAACGCAAGACTGAGGCTTCTCTGACTTACCAGCTTCTAGAAGCATCAGGCAAAGAATTTCTTTTCATTATTATAACACAGCTTCATCTTATCTATTATAAGAACACAACACGGGCTAAGGTATCTAATTATAGGGAGAAATGAGTCAAGCTTGGGACAGTGAATTAAAGAATACAGGATTTGCCTTCTCATATGTTGACGTGTATTACAAAGCTGTAACAATAAAAATAGTACATGTAAGGGTCAAGAGCAGACAAATAAGCTGAGTCTGGCGCTACCTATAATCCCACATTCTTGGGAGGCTGAGGCAAGAGGATCTCTTGTGGTCAGAAGTTCAAATCCAGCCTGAGGAGCATAACAGCAAGGATGGAATAGAGATAAGGGAAAGAGGCCTGGAAGGGAAAGAGAGTTCGTGAATGAAAATTAAATTTAAAGGGAGTAATGATTTATAAATAATTGAGGTTTTATGTTCGGTGAAAAACACCAGTGAAAAAAGTCATTTTCCATATTCTCCTTTCGTATAGTGAATAGAAAATTTTACATATACCTGTTCACTTGCCCTCCTTCAGATAATATTCATCCTTTTTATTAAAAATTAATGAGCAAATTGGCCTTCATTCCATCCCCAACTCCACATTCTTTTACATGTACTAACTAGAAAGACTTCATCTTTTCTAAGGACTATCTTTTAAAAGGAAAAAAGAATTTCAAGAGTGTTTCCTGATGTGTTAGTAGAGATTATTTCAAAGCATTGAAACATGCAGGCTTCTTTGTTTCTGCTTCTCAGGGCTGCTGCTAAACACTCATGGGATTCCTTACATTCTTCCTCTAAACAAGATTGGAGCTTGTAGAACTTAACAGAGGTTGGGAATGTTGCAGGACATTGGGGTGGCTGAATTCAACACCAGAAAAATGATTCTCTGCTACATAGGTAGGAAATTCCTTCTAAGTTTAGTAAGGAACACTGACACTCATTTGATCCCAGAGCTAGAAAGAGCCACAAGGGTTGACAAATTCAAACATCCTCCACAGCAGTAAGGAAACATAATAGATAATATTCAAATGTTCTTGTCCAGTGTTACAAAGTTAGCTAACTGATACAGGGCTGTGATTAAAAGTTGATTCTTTGCCCCTTTTTTATTAGCTAAGATGTATCAAAGTGTAACAGTAATTATATCAAATGGTTGTTCTCACATATTTTTAGTTTTCATGAAAAACAGTAATAATTGATAGCTGTCAGACACAACACAAACTACTGGCTCCAGAGAGTGCATGGTTTCCAAATTGATTGTGTTATGTTCCTTTTGATGAGCTGTATCTTTTCAAAGCTTTGTTTTCATCTGTTCTGGTGAGTAAGAGCAAGTGAACAAAAACCAAGGCAGAAAGTTCTCAGGACTGTTGAGATATCCTTGAGAGCACTGACACTTTAGTGGAAAGTTGGTGTCCTGGAAATTTGACAGCCACCAAAGCTACCCTGAGCCAGTGGTGTTCAGGTTCTTGTCTAAAGGATTTGAAGAATGAAATTCAAAGGCCATAGAGTAATTTTTAGAGAAAAGTTGATTATACGTTCAGAGAGAGAGGGGGAGAGGGATGAGAGAGAGAGGGAGAGGGAGAGGGAAAGAGAGAAAGAGAGAGAGAGAGAGAGCAAGAGAGAGCAAGCACCTGTATGCCAGGCAGGGAGCCAGGAAATAGATTACCACTGAGCTGCTACTCTGAAGGCCTTCTGAAAGACTTACAGCAGAAAATAGGCTGAAGGAAAAGGAAAGGAAGACCTGGCCCAACCAGGTCTCCAGGTGCCTCCTCTCAGTTTCAGCCAGTAATCAGAATAACATTCACCCTGTAGGCAAAGGTGCTCTGTTAGGAGATAACAAGGAAACAGGAACCAGAACTCTGTTCTGAAGTTCCTTGCCTCCAGCAAGGACATTCTTTGCATGGCTCTTTTGGGGTCCCTGCCCCTCCTGCCCAGATCAGAACAAAAATTGAAGAATTGAAGTGTCTAAGTTTTGAAAATTTGTGTTGTGTCCAACATGCACACGTGCATTTCTTAGAAAATCATTGTGTTATTTTAGGAATAAAACAGTTTTTTCTTCATAAAGCTGTTTTTTTCAGATGGCGACTAAGGTGTTGAGACAAATACTTGTTTGCATTTTAATACTTAAGTTACCAACTATTTAATATTTATTCTGTATTTAATAATTAGGGTTTAGGTGTTTCTGTTTTGCCTTGTTTTGTGTTATGATTTTTTTTTTGTTCTCAAGTACTTCATGAAAGAAATTCTGTGGCACAAAGGACATGAAGAGAAAAAGAAATAAAGGAAGAAAGGAATGAAAGAAGGAAAGAAAGGAAGAAAGAAAGAAAGAGAGGAAGGAGGGAAGGAAGAGAAAAAGTGTCAAAGTATCGCAGGAGCCTTGAGGGCCTTTGAGGATGGACCACTACCCAGTGGAATACACCACTCACGAGGCCATTGTGGGGAAGATGGCAGAAGGGAAGGCAGGAGAGGAGAAGCCTGAGAAGCCACAGTGAGCTGGAACCTCGGAGGACTGGAGAAGAAGCAGAAGAACATGTAAAAGCTAAGACTGTTTCTACCAGGAATGGAGGGGGAAATTCCAATTCCAGCTCTGAAAAGCAATCAGTTGAAGAAGCTGCAGACCTCCCAACAAAGCTTACAAAGATCTCTAAGTCTGGACTTGCCATAGCTAGTCAGACTACAAGAAAGTAGTAGTAGTTCACCTGCTGCAGCAGCTCAGCAAGGAGACACGGAAGCATTTTTCATTGGTGTAATCCCTGCCAGACCCCAGCAGAGGGAACCACCCTCCTGGCTAGCACTGTACTGGACCGAGAAACCCCAAGCCTTTGAGCTGCTTTTATTGATACAGAACTCCTCAGGTGTTCTACTGACAGCACATGCAGATCATTAGCAATCAAACATTCCCCACATAAATCCAACACCTGCAGACAATACAAAATGCCAAGGCCTATGTAGCCCTTCACACAACAGTGCACAAAACAATTACTTTAAACACAACTAAAAATAAACTACTACAATTCCCCTTTTCTGTATAAGCCAATCAAAAACATTCTTTATCTCTACAACACAATTTAACACTATACCAGCAAAACTATTTACAAGAGGAACAATCACAAGAATTGCTAATGCACAGGACCAAATGAAGCAAACATCTATCAAGCTTTTCACAATGTCTTTGGACAGCAGAAAAATATTATCAATGTCCAATTATCTAGAATTCACTCACAATCTTCTGGGTACCTCCAAAGGGCTTGGATGGCTCTGCCCTCTACAACACACACAGTTTGTCCTGCAGGTTCTGCCTGGCTCCACTCCACTGCTGTTCTTGGTGGTAGTCCTGTGGTACTGGCATCTTTGGCATCTTCAAAACACTGGGATCTTCTGCTGCAGCTGGGCTGCACTTTCACCAAGATCCTCTCCTGGGCCCTTTTCATGGTGCCATGATGCCTTAGCTTCTTTCATGACTCCTTCACCTGGGCCGTCAACTGCTACTGAGGCTGCACTTTGTCAATGGCTTCTCCTGGGCTCTCACAGCGCTAAGCCTTAATTGCTCTTCAAAGACCCCCTTCATGCCTTCAAAACCAGCACTACCTGGGTGACTCTTACAGTACCGAGTTTGACTACCAACATGAAGTACAATGTCGACCAGTTCTGGAAGACAGCTTCTGTTTGCTGATCCTGGGAAACACTTTCCAGATTTTAAAATAGAGTCTGGTTTGCAGGAAAAACAACTTATAACCTTGTCTGCAGGAAGCCTTGTAGGTTGGAGTTCTTATCACCACAGCAGATGTGTCTTGTCCAGACTGTCTCACCTCACTAATATCTGGACAAGTTTCCAGAAAAGAAAACAAAATAGACTCTGTGAGGCCTGGGGTTTCCTTTTCTTCTTCCCTGTCTTTATGCTCAATTAGCTGGAGCAACATCATGCCCCATGTTGTAGGCAACATTTGTAGCTGTTCACCTACAGGGCAGGTCACCAGGGAAGACAAGGAGGCATATTCATAGGTGCAAACCCTGCCAGACCTCTGCAGAGGGAATTGCCATCATGGCTAATGCTGTACTCAACAGGAGAACCCTGAGCGACCCAGTTATAGTTATAGAATACCTTAGATGTTCTACTGATAGCACATGCAGATCATTAACAATCAAACATCCCCCATTTTATTAAGCTATAAATTGTGATATAATGATTACTTTCCTCTAGTCTCCAGGGGGGTTATTAAATGAAAACCTTCTCCAAAATTCATATAACGGTCTAATGGTCAGCTTTTTCCATAGTCACACTTTCCTGGTTCAGCTGTCAGAGTATTCAGATACTGGTGAGGTGACAAGGTCCTGACAAGACATCTACATCTGCTATGATGATGAGAACTCCACCCCATAAAAGAACCCTTCCTGCAGAAAAGCTTACCAATTGTTTCTCCAGCAAACAAGACTCTCTCTTGAAATCTGTAAAGTGGTTCCTCAGGGTCAGCACACAGAAACTGTTTTCTAGAAATGGCCGAGTTTGTATCTCATGCTGGTAGCTGAACTTGGTATTTTGTGAGTCACCCAGGTGGTACTGGTTTTGAAGGCATGAAGGGGTCATGGAGAGAAATTTAGGCTTGTCACTGTGAGAGGCCAGGAGAGGCCACTAGTAAAGTGCCTCTCTGTAGCAGTTGAAGGCCCAGATTGAAGGGGTCATATAAAGAAATTGAGGCTTGGCACCATGAAGAGTGCTCAGGAGAGGCTATTAGTGAAGGTGCATCCTCAGTAGCAGAAGAAAACCCCAGTGTTTTGGAGATGCCAGTACCATGGGATGACCACCAAGAATAGCAGCAGCAGTGGAGTAGAGCCAGGCAGAGCCTGCAGGACAAATTGTGTATGCTACAGAGGGCAGAGCCATCCAAGCCCTTTGGAGAAGTCCAGAAAATTGTGAGTGAATTCCAGATGATTGGACATTAATAATGATTTTCTGCTGTCCAAAGACATTGTAAAAGCTTGATAGCTGTTTGCTTCATTTGGTGTTGTCATTAGCAACCCTTGTGATTGCTCCTCTTGTAAATAGTTTTGCTGGTGTAGTGTTAAATTGTGTTGTAGAGATAATGCATTTTTTGTCATATACAGAAAAGGGGAAATGTTGTGGAAGTTTATTTTTAGTTATGTATAAAATTGTGCACTGTTGGGTGAGAAGCTGCTTAGTTCTTAGCATTTTGTATTGTCTGCAGGTGTTGAATTTATGTGGGGGATGTTTGATTGTTAATGATCTGCATGTGCTATCAGTAGAATACCTGAGGAGCTCTATATTCATACAAGCACCTGAGCTGGGACACTCAGGGTTCCACTGTTGAGTATTGTGTTGGCCATTATGATGATTCCCTGTGCTGAGGTCTAGCAGTGTTTGTATCTATGAATATGCCTCCTTGTCTTGTAGGTGAATTACTACAAAAAGCATCGACAATATTCATCAAACTTGAATCAAGTAAGCTTAAGGAAATGGTTTAAACTCTGGCTCCAAAAACCATTTCGGTAGCAGCAACTCTCAGTCAAGATAAAGATAGTGAACCAGAAGAAATGCCTCCAGGAGAAAAGATGAGGATGAAGATATTAGAAGGGACACACAAACATCAGCTGGACCAAGCTCCTTTGATGAAAGAACACATGGCTTTTCCGATAACCAGACAATGTGGGAGCAAAATCGGGGAATCTCATCTTGGAAATGTATATGACCGAGAAAATTAAATGAAGTTTTTGAGATTGGTGTGTGAGTAGGTGCAGTTAGAAAGAACAGCCTCCTTTCGTAAAGAATGGTTTTGGGATAAAGAGTAAAGACTAGCTTTGGAGCCATTTCTTATTTCTTCTTTTCCTTCTTTTTTTTTTTTAAGATTGAGTGGTATACTAATAATGAGAGTTTTATACACAGATTTCAAGACATTTGCTAATTTTGTAGTTTCATGTGAGTAGTTTCCAAAGGTTACAGAAAAAGAAATCAGAAGTGATAGCATTGCAAGAATTGCATGCTTTCTTAGACACAACTATTAGCATATTAAGAGGGAAGCACAAAGTTACTGTCTACATAAAACTAAGCAGTTTCTCTCCTTATTTCACTTGCTCATTACCTAAGCTGTCAGGCTCCCAGGAGCAGCCCTAGAGAGAGGGAGGACTGTACTGAGAAGGCTGTGTCACTGGACTATTGCCTGAAAGTAAATTTAAATGAAATTAAAATAAACCTGTTCTTATGGGCATTTGATTGTGTTTGGTGTCATCTCACAGTAGTATTGCATTGCTATTGGTGGGCACAGACTCTTCGCTCTTTAATTTTTTTTGTTGAAATTTCTTACATGAAGTATTGAGTATTACAAACAGCCCGCTTCACTTTAGTGGAGCATGTCTCCGTGAAGGAACATTCAAAGAACACTATTTGCTACCAAAGTAAATCAGTATTTTGACTATGTTTTTCTTGGTTTTCTTTTCTTAAGCATTTCCCCCAGAACTTGATTTGCAAATCACAAGGAAGCTGTTTCTTTTAAAATACAAACCACCATCAAAAATATAAATGCACATGATTTAAGCATTTAGCTGGTTTATGTATTTTAAAAGTTTTAAACACTAAAAAACATATAACATTTTATGAAGACAGATGAGACAATGCACTTTCTGTGACTTTTGAAGCATTTAAGTTACTAACTTATTAGACCCAATTTAAACTGAACTCACAAGATTAACTTTTCAGTATATATGTACTGACCAGTGGGTTCAAAAGCACATTTTAATGACTGAAATAGAACATGAAATGCTCCTTCCAACACATTTTCATTATGAGGTCTCTTACCACATATACTCTTAGATTTGTGTATTGCAGGAGATTTGTTTTATATTTTTCGTAGTGTATATGGACTTTTTAATGTATCAGTTAAATGCATATTTAAAAGTCACAGACAAACGTAATGATAAGATTTTCTTGAAAATTACAATGTTAAATTTTGAGGCAGCCTTAGTGTGTTTATTTGGTGGTAATTATTCACTAGGCATTTTTTTTAATGTAATAACTTCCAGGAAGCAGCCTGCAGATGTTCCTAATGAACATTTTGTTCATCACATTTAAGTTTACTTAATAAGCCCAAGTAGACCAATAGTATTGTACATAGCAATATTAGTTCTTGCATGATTTAAGCATATCAAGATGCATCAATTTAACTTTGATGTAGGCAAACTGTCCATTTGTCCATTTTATTGTTTGTTGAAGTAACATCTCTCATACATATTGTAGATGGAAATATTAGTGTCTCTGGCAGGGTTCAATAGGGAACAGACACAAGTCTCTGAGATACAAGCCTAAACAGCCTAGGCAAATGGTCTCACCTCTGATGAACTCACTCAGAACATGTGGCTTCCAGGTAATTTATGGAGGGAAGGCACTGATACAAAGGTCTTAACTACTTAATGAATAGAACTTCCACAGTACAACAACCCCCTACTTTAGCTGGCCAACTTCATGCTGTTTTAATGGCGAATTCAAGACCCTGAGCAAGATATTCCCTTAGCTGGGGGAGGAGACCATGGGAGGCTCCTCTATTAGCAATAATGCAATCTGGTGCTTTCAACACAAAATCTCTGGGCAAGTAAATTTGAACATGAATTTGTCCCATCCAAGGGCATTGAGCAGACAGTTACTGGTACTCCAAACTAGCATTCTTTCTGCATTCAAGAAATCTACAGCCCATCCACACCCAGAAGGCTGATTCTAACAGCTAAGGAAGGTGACCTGGTGGCAGCAGCTTCTGCTGACAGATACAGCAGTTCTTCAAAGTTCATATTACTGCACAGAAGCGCTTGTTACTTTATAACATTTGAGAAAAGTTCAAATATTCTACTACAATGTATTCTTTACTTGGCTCAAATGAAATATTAACTTGCAGTCAAGATGAAGATAGAAAGAGACGACCGAGCTGAATGTCTTTACTAAAATTACAATTAATTTTGTTAATCTTAAAAAAAAAAAAAAAAGAAAGAAATACACCTCTGGCTCTAGGCGGAGTCATGGCATTCTGATTTGCTCCAAAGATTAGAATAGTATATATTGTTTCCTCCTCTCTTATGTGTTAATCTAGATGGACCTGCCAATCACCTGGTCAAAAGACCACCACTCATAGAGGATGCCGTGCTGAGGTAATGAAATAAATAACTATTTCCTAAGTAAGATACTGTGCTTTTCCTTTCCCAAACCTCCACCTATGGCGTAGTCACATGCAGGGTCCCCACTCTGTAACACTGCAGTCCTCGTTCACGTCTCTGAATCCTAACCCAGAACCTGTAACCTTCCACGTTTCCTTCCTTTTTCCTATCACACTGCTGAGCATGCTTTCCCGAACACTTCGGCCTCTCTCATTCTTTCCCTGAAGCCCCTCCCATTTCACCTTTCCACCATGTGCCTACTTACACAAAAGGATGCTGTCCTCTCTAACGAGATTTCAGAGCTCGATTGCCCTGGTGTTTCTTCTTTAATGAGAATAAAAATGTCCCCGAGTTTCTTTCTGAATTTATTTTTAAGATATTTTATTAATTAAACAAAGAGCCCAAAGAGGCAACCTTAACTTCCCTAATAACAAAAGAATAAGAGTCTCCATAATTGCAACATCTCTTCTGTGTATTTGAGACTTGACATGGGAGGACCCTGAAGAGAATCATCCCAATTTAACAAAATGCCCTTTTATTTACTACTTTCACACTCACTCTGTGTTTTTCTACCGTCCTTCTTTTGAGAAGCAGACTAAGATGACTTTTGAGAAGCATCAGTGTGGTAGAGTGTAACTGGAGGACCAGGAGTTAAGAAGAAAAAGTGCTTTCATAGAAAGTGCACCGTCAGTTTGCTCCTAACCAAGAGTGTGATACAAATACGAGATCAAGCAGTACCCAAGGGATCACTAAAAATAATTTACAGTCACTCAGACCTTCTTAGCTTAGCCCATGCTTTGGCATTAGTTGAAGTTACAGAGTCTCTTTGATTTTGGTAATGATTTAGATTTAAACCTTACCGGCTCCATTTTGAATTGCTATTCTTTCCTTTGTCTGATACTGGCTTATGGTATGTCTCCTAAACATGACGTGCTTTCTCATTCCACTTTACTCTTAACAATCATTTTGGACAATAAACATGGGGAATCTTAGCTAAACAACCTCCCACATCCACTCTACCCTTTCCATGAGCGATGGAAGCAAAGGAAACAAAAACTTTGGAACAATAAGTAGGTAGTTACAGGGGCGGGACAAAGGGGAAGTGTTGCTATCATGAAAGTGATATTTGAGACATCAAAAAGGCCAAGCAACAAACTCCAAAGAATACGCTCAATAACATGAGAAGGGGAATGTCAAAGGGAAGAGTCACCAGGCACCCACGGAGAATGATAATCACAAAGGAGGAAGGCAGGTTGCAAGGTGAGGCTAGACTGTTGAGCGCCATATTCTGTTCACATATCATGCTGGTTGAAGAAGAAAATAAAAATGTAGAAACCATGTCTTACATTCAAACACTCATTCAGGTGAGTACAAAATTGATTCATTGGGTGTTCTAAAATTATTCGAGAAGAGATGTCCTCCAAAAGTCAGAGTACGTATTTTGACCAACAAAAGGGAACAAAAAGAGTAGTTTAAGGTTTCTATTCTTTTGACATTGTTTTTTCTTTCACATAAGAAAAAGAACTTATTTGAGATTTAGCGTGAAATCATTCCCATTAAGTGTGTATAAATGCAAATTTACACTGAGTCATAACACAGATATCAAAAGACAAAATAAAGACAAAGAAGCATTGGTGCTTGTGTAGAGTCGGGCACAACTGTGTCACATGCAGTAGAAAGACTTTTACAGAGTGACTTGTCTCACAGCAGCAGAAGGAAACAGTCTTCAGTGCTGTCATATAAGGTGGTTTCTTTACATCTCCTGTTTTCTCCCAGTGTCCTCCTACTGTGGCTGGTAATTCTATGGCGACCTCAGGAAGCTTCGCTGTAAGTGCTCTGTCGACAGTTGTGGCCTGCATAAACCTTTCTCTGTCCACAGTTCCCATAGTTATGTCCAGTGTAATGACACCTGCCAGAGGCACTACCACACGGCCCACCTCCATCGACCTGCTATAGTTCCTATGTCTTTGAGCCTAGCAGTAGTTAAATCCTTGGTTCCAGTTTTGGTGCTGACCTCATTTATGGCCCACGTGTCACCTTCCAGCAGGTGTAGCACCTCTTCTTCCTTGCCGTGGCTGCTGCTGCTGCCTGTGTACCCCTTGGGTTCTGTAACTCTGATTTTACACTTCCCAGAACTATCTGATACTATTTGGTTTCCAACCATTTCTTTCCTCATTTTTCATCTGTATAAGTTGTAAAACTGAATCTTCTTCTTTATTTGCTTTTGTATCTGTTGAATGTCCAATAGTTTCAACCTTTCCAAGGCTCCAAAATATCCTTTAATTTGGTTTTCAGAACTGGCTGGACTCAATTCACCCGAAAATACCTTTTTAAGGGTTTATTCCTTTTTAAAGCCTCAAGGATTTGGGACATGACAATTAATTTGTGATACAGCTTCTGTTCTTTCATTCCCAAAATCTTATCGTCAGTAGCAGCATCTTTGACAAGCTCAAATGCATATCCTCTCCATCTCCCAATGGCTAGCTCGGTTTTAATTGTACAGTCTATAACTTCCCCAAAGCAAGACATTCAGTTCGATCATTATCACTTACATCCCAGCTCAGGCCTCCAGTAAACATTTTCCTGTCTTCCTGCTGTTACTTGCTCATGCTGCTCTTGGTTGAATCCCTCTGCAGATTTCTCTCTGTTGCTGTACTCACTGCCGTCCTCCACGGTTGTGGATCCTATCAGAGATGGGATACTGGTGTTTAGTTTGGGTCCTAGTGGCGGCGGCAGCAGCCACGTGTTGTATGGGGCTGGATTTTTAATGGTCCTGCATTGCTTTAAGGCTTTTTAGCTTAGCTCCTTTGAAGCTAGTTACAAAGTGATGAGTTTTGGTGATGATCAATACTATGGAAACTTAATAGGCATTTGCACGTGTCTCCAATTATCTTCTTTTTTCACTCAGAGTAACACAACTTAGGAGGAGTTCCAAAAAGATTTATAGAGAGGTAGAGTGTTAACACTCAGCAAGACCCCGTAGACCTTGCCATTCAGACATAGCAAACCAACTGTTTCTAGGTCACGAGCGTTCTTTTCTTTTGGGGCTCAAATATTGTTTCTGTATGTTTTGATTTCCAAGCTTCAGATATCTCATACACAAAAAAAATCTATATTTCTAATTTTTCCCAATTTACTGCATACTTCTCCTCTGTGAACCAGTATTCCAGAGCAGCAGCACTCAGCAACGCTGAGTTATATTAGCTACATAGTTAGTCTATTTTGAAGGGTCTAGCCTGGCCTCATTCCCCATTGACATCTCAGAATGGTCTCCCATGGATGGCCCTCTTTGCAAGACTGTGGCAGAGCAACGCAGACAATCCAGAGGTGAGGAGTGCATTGAAGGCACGATGGTAAAAGCATCACTCAAAACCTGTGGCTTCTGGAGGCAGACCCGTAAAAGGACACGGAAGAAGGAAGCCTCTGCTTTTTGCTTGCAGGCCCTCGTTCTCATTGGCAAGTTCATCTACCCTGTTGCTGGCACTCCTTCGCTGGTGTTATGACCTACTTCTCAGGATTCCATGTAAAGTGAAGACCAGCAGCTCTCTAAGAATCCTCTGGGACTCCATCAGACTGAGAGTGCTGAGAAATCCACTCTTGTGAATTGAACAGCTGCCAGATTCTTGGCCTTTCCATTGGGAAAGAGTTATTAGCTATCCAAGCCACAGCCTGTAAACCACTCTACAAATCCCACATATATGCATGGGATATATATATATATATATATATATATATATATATATATACACACACACACACACACACACACACATATATATACACACATACATACACACACATACATACATGTATATACATATATATATATATAAATATGATGGATGAATACATATGTATGTGTGTGTATGTATATATATATATATATATATATATATATATGTATATATATATATATATTCATCTATCATTTCTGTCCCTTCAGAGAATCATGATTAATAAATCTTCCCACCATGATTGATTGTACCACCTCAAACGACAAGCCATAATAATGCTTCCTGTCAAACAAACAAACAAACAAGCCTGAAGAAATGGCTCTAGCAGATCATCCTTCAACACAGATCTAATTTATGACTCATGGAATTCTGACACTGTACAATGTGGCACGCTACCAGCAGTCTTCATAGGGACATATTTTAATTCTCAGGACTTTTCTTGTTTTATCTTTGTGCAGCATTTGACAAGTCCGTCCAGCTACACTTACCTAGTCAGTCATGGCAATGTCATGTACCCTGCTTCATAAATTACAAAAATAAATGCAATATACTTTTAAATTTTCTTAGTAAAAAAAAAAAAACAGAAGCCTGGCATTAGACAAGAGTCATAGTGAGTCAGAAGACAGAGGGAATGTGGGCAGTTAGAAACCACTCCCAGAAAGACCCCCAACTGTCTGGAGACCCCAGTCAGCTAGGGAAACACTCATGACTTCAGTTACAGGCACTCCGTGATGAACATCCCTCTGCTGGATTAATTTTCAGTCATCTTGCGTACTCGGAGTAGACAAGTCACACTATCAACCCCACTGTTATTTTCTTTGATCTATAATCATTTTAATGCACACTGTCCTTGCTGTTTGGTTGGTAACTGCTCTTGGAATCCCTCCTGCTTCAGGGGTTTCTCAATTTCTTCAGGTCCATCGGCATTGTTCCTCGTAGTCTACAGAGCATGACCGCAGGATTACAGACAACTACTGCAGCTTGGGAACTCGCCTGGGATTGTACAGAACACAATTGTCAGTATAGGTACTAACCAGCCTCTTCTTCTCATATCCTGTTCCACAAAAACAACACCTCTTATGGACCACAGGCACTCATCTGTCACCTAAGAGCTTAGCAGCATGACAGCTAGCCTTACGACTCATATGAAGGCCCCGTATAACCAGATCATATCAATCTCTTCTCCGGGAGGAGCAGCAATGTTGGTCGACTGCCAGCACACTTCCCTTTCTGACAGTCGAGAAAGACTGAAGAAAAGCGAGAGACAACCGAAAGGTCCTGACTGGTGCTACTCTTTGGTGGATTCCTGATGGTCTCTTGGCTGATTTCAAACCCCAACAGCTGGAACAACTATCCAAAAGAGAGGTCTCCCTTTTCTGTGAATCACTTCCTTTGGGATGAGGAACACACTGATGAGGTTACCCAGCATCCCCTCTCCTAGGTGGCCACATGAGTTTAAATGGAATGTCTCTGTGACCGAAGTGCCTCCAGTTTGCTCTGTCATGAAGCTGGACTCTATTGGCAAGGGCGAATTTCTCCCCTTCTCTCGCCCAACAACAGATAGGAATTTAGGAACTGATTATTAGAATGTTCTTGGACTGACACAGTTAGATTTCTGAGATGCGGTATCTCACAGGTCCACACTCATAAGGCAAGAAATTTCACCCTGAGTTCCATCATCGTAGACAATACAAACAACATGGGAAGAATTGCCAAGTCCATACGCATACTTAAGGCAGATGTGATTTATTTACTTAAACACTTGGTGTACTGCCGTTGGGGAATGTCCGCCTTATTCTGGGTCCCTCTGTGATATAATGAGATAATTTAGACTGGATAAGTCAGACTCCTGAACTAACCGCCAAGAGACTTCTGTGAATGGGTTTTTATTCCTCACCCAATGCTCATCTTCATCTCTCTTCAGTTTCTGTTGTTGTCATTGTTTTTTGTTTGTTTGTTTGTTTGGTTTGGTTTTTCGAGACAGGCTTTCTCTGTTGTAACTCTGGCTGTCCTGGAACTCACTCTGTAGACCATGCTGGCCTCGAACTCCCAGAGATCCACCTGCCTCTGCCTCTTGAGTGCTGGGATTAAAGGCGTGCAGCACCACCACCTGGCCTCTCTTCAATTCTTAAGACTGATTTACACTCTACGTCATGAGCCACATGCCCTTCCCTCCTGTGGGCAGCTCTTGGAGCACAGCTCCTACAAGTCTCTCCTACAAGGACTCTACTTCTATGTTGGAAAAATTTAAAGGCTAATTTTGTCAGATGGAATTAGAAAATTTGGGCATAGAGTCTGAGAGTTCCAACCTCAGGAAGCTCCCTGGTAACACAGTGACTGTACACTGGCAAGTCCGAGGCTATGGCCCTTCCCACAGTTGTCCAGGATCCAGAAAGGGTCCCTCTCATGGTTCATGTAGGAGAGGAGTCCAGAAATACTCCTAATTTGACTTAGAACGGGAATAAGTGCCACCTTTTCTCCTTTTCTGTCTTACGGACAGGCAAGTCGGAGTAAAAAAACACTCCTTCTTCTCCATCTGGGGTGTATCCTTAGGAAATCGGACTGGTGTGACTCACAGACACCGAAGCAAAACTGGGTGATATTTTTCTGCCATCCTGCTTTGCCAGAATCACAACCGTGAGATGGAGAACGGTGGCCCCTGGAGGGAAGCATCAATCACACTATGTTATGCTTAGATTTGTGTTGTAGGGAGAGGGGGAAGTAATCGGAAGTATCTCACGTACAAAATTGCTTTGAGAGATAAACCTGATTTATGTCAAAAGTGACACAAGGGTTCACAAATCCAAACCGTTATTGTGGTGCAACCTTAAAAGCCTTTATTATGCCCCTGGGGGGGGGAGGAGGGAATTAATTTACTAGTAAAGATAAAAGTCTCCACTTACAGAGGAGAAAGCTACAATGTCTCCTTCCTGCCCACCTTCTCCAGGAGAATCAAAGATAAACGTAAGTGGCTGGGGCCTGATAGAAGCCCCAACTGGACCCATACGTTCCTTTCTAAGACTTAAGGCAAATTAAAACTGAATCTGGCTAAACTCTCAGAAGACCTGATAAATATATAGATGTATTCAGGGATTAGTCAAGTCCTATGCTTTGGCTTGAAACATGCCATGCTAATTTTTAACCAGTCCTTCCATCAACACAACAGTCTACAGTCTTCTAAGTTGCACAGTTGTATTGGATGAAATGTATGAGATAAAATTGAGCCGGAATTTACTAACACTGACAAGACAGGGAGAAGATCTTTACACTACTGGTGGGTAGGCCATCCTCATGAGCCACCCTGAACGGAATTACATTGCCCTCTGGGAGAAATAGACAGAAGCACTTCTTACTCTGTACCTTAGAAGGGTTAAAAAGAACCAATTCTAAGTCCTTAAATTACTCCATGCTCTCTCAAGTGATTTGGGGAGCAAAGGAGAGCCCTACAGCCTTCTTAGAGAAACTCAGGAGGGACTGATCAAATATTCCACTGGTATTAGCCTAAAAGGAACAGGCCCCTTTCCTTGTGCCCCTCTGAGCTTTACCTAATGCTTCCTATTCACTGCAGGTTCAGTGTGTCATAGTAAATGCTTTCCCTAGTGCATAGGTCCTTCAAACTTTCAACTTTCCTTTATCATATGTCTCCTTTAATGTAGGTTCCTTTCTAAAGCAAACATTCTCTCCCACAAAACAATCCTCTAAACATGTTCATCTCTGCATTTCCCCAAGCCTTTCTTCAGAAGCAGCCTTAGTGGTTAGTCCCCATCTTTAAGAGTCAGTCCTTCATGCCTACTAGCTTTAATACACTTGAACTCCAATTAAGTGTTCATAACCTCTCCCAACTCCCACAATCCTCTTGGTCCTCCACCATGCAGGCCATTATAGCTCAACAACAGAGCCTGAATTGTTTTGTCAAACATGATCCTTCTAATCAGAATGTGCCAGATTTCTTACCACTGAGGTAAGTGATATCTCAGCTCTTATTAATATAATCTGTTGCTTTTGAGTAAACAGTATGGGGATAATAGAGGCAGATTTACAGAACAGAATCAAGGCTAGCATAACATAGCTAAAAGATGTGCGTAATACATGCGCTCGGGGTCAAAAGATTGGTTCACGGCAGGGTCAGATCCTGAGTAGCAAAGCATTTTGTCCTTTCTATCATCTATCATATCTACTCTAATTTTGCTGATTTTAATTTGTATCATTGATCCTTTTTTGTTTGATCTTCAAGTTTTCTTTGATCCTCATGATTATAATACCCTGCACTCTATACACCCTTAACTGTGCAGCCTGCAGTGGGTCTTCCTCCTGAATTGTACCATGGGACATTAGACAGACCTCTGAGAAGGGACCCTGACAGCCTTCAGTAGCCCATTCAGTCTGAAGTAGCGTGTGTGTTCTCTACCAGAATTCTCATACCCTCATCCACTACTTAGCAGCAGGTCACTTCCTCTGAAGGAGCCAGGTAGAAGTGAAGCAGTTAAGAAGCAACTCCAGCAAGATCTCATCCATCTCGAGATCCCAGCCATCGGGGCAAACATTCATGATATCAGTTGCAGATACTCTATGGACCAAAGCCTCTCTGCTTGATGACCTTTATATAATGACATGAGTTAATCTTGGAGCTCCTGGAGCCAGAGAGCAATAAGCCACCATGCATGCCAGGAGAAGACAAATCATCCTATTACCTCCTACCTCACCGCTGTGTTCTTGGTTCTATAACTATTTCAAAGCACACAGCCCTGCCGTTTGGATGGTAACCTCTTTTTAACTCCTCCCTCTTTCAATTTCTTTCTAACAAATGTGTTGGTTGAGTGCCCTCCCTCAAGTTCAAAGACTTCATTCGGCCTCCCTTGAAGGGCGCAACCCAGAGGTCATGGACCATGGCTACTGAAACGGCAAATCTGAAGTTCTTGGTCTAGCTCTACCACAGCTGCTTTCATTGACTTTCACAAGTTTCTGAAACTCTGAGAGTTTCAAATGCAAATATTATTTTCTCCCGGTCTTTACAAGATTAATTCCATTCATCATTTTGAAAAATGTTTTTCTTGAACTAAAACCTTTATGACTTGGGCCAAACCCAAATGTGAATTAAACTAATAGTGGAAGAAAACAGACTGTGAAAGCCAGGTCTACTTTATGGGCCTGTCAGAAGCACACAGAGATGTTGTTAACAATCGTTTCAAGCCACAAGGCCTCCCGGCTTGGTACAAAGCAGACTCCGTCAAGAGGAGCTGTGTAGAGTGGAGCTGGGAGGAGAAGAGGAGAGATATAAATGGCTTGCCAGGCGCTTCCAGGGTGCTGAGTCAGCAGAAACACGGCCTCCTGCTCAGCTCAATGGATCTTTTCTCAGTTGCCCGGAGGGTTGGCTGGAGGCTGCTTGGCAGCGCGGCTGGGAAGACCATTTTTAGTTCATCGATTCATTTGAACTGGGCAGTTTGCCTTGGTACTTAGGCACTCAGACAAACAAGCTCTTAATCACTAGCAAACCCAGTACTGCAGGGAGGCCCAGCACCTCAATCAACATGTCGGGTCTGACCACGGAGAAGAATGGCCCAGACAGCTTAGGGAAGCAGTCTGGAAGAACTACAAAGTAGCACTTCTTGATTTTTTTTAAAACCCAAACAAGAGACAATTCCTGACTTTGAGTGTTAGGAAAATTATAACTCAAGAGGACTACACTCTTTACTTTTCCCCTCAACCAAATCAAGAGCATCTGAGAGCAGTTTGGGGGCTTCCTTCACATTGTCCAGTCTCGGTGTCTGCCTAGTCTGCTTATCACAGAGTGTACCTTAGGTTAGGATCAGGCCTCCAGCGGGACCCTCCCCTGAATCTTTCTCATTTATTATAATCTCACTATGACAGCATGTTGACAGTATGTTGATACGTGCCTTCTTGAGCCTGAAGATTTCTATTAACCTGGCATAGCAGCTCACATAGGCATGGAATCCTTCAGAGCTTACAGGGGAAAGAAGGGAGCAAGAGAGGGAAGCAACGAGAAAGACCCGAGAGCAGGAGGGATGGGGAAATGGGAGAAACATAGGGAAGGGAGACCCGAGGGAAGGGAAGGATAGTGAACTGTAGCCATATGTTGCTGCTGGGGTGGTTCAATATGGAGACAAGGGGTCATTTTCATATGTGGAAATACTGCCAGACCTCAGCAGAGAACCACCATCGACAGTGCCCTACCTCGAATCTGGAGCATCTGAGCTCAGGTGTTTTATTGATACAGAACTCCTCAGGTGAAGATCATAAGCAATTAAACATCCCCCAGAGAAATCCAACACCTGCAAACAATACAGAACGTCAAAAACCTAGGCAGCCCCTCACCCAACAGTGCATAAAACATTTTATACATAACTAAAAATAAACAATTCCCCTTTTCTGTATAAAAAAATTTTTTTACCTTTACTACACAAGTTAACATTACACCAGAAAGACCATTTACAAGAGGAACAATTATGAGGCTTCTCATGCACAGGACCAAATGAAACCAAACATCTATGAAGTTTTCACAATGTCTTTGGACAGCAGGAAAATATCAATGTCCAATTATCTGGAATTCACTCACGATCTTCTGGGCTCCTCCAAAGGGCTTGGATCTGGTTCTGCCCTCTGGAGCATACACAATTTATCTTACAGGCCCTGGATGGCTCTTCTCCACTGCTGCTGCTGTTCTTGGTGGTCGTCCTATGGTACTGCTATCTAAAAAATTACTAGGGTCCCCTGTTGCAACTGGGCTGCACTTTTACCAATAGCCTCTCCTGGGCTCTTTTTATGGTGCCAAGCCTCAACTTCTCTGCATGACCCCTTCAATCTGCTGGGCCTTCAACTGCTACTTTGGTTGCACCTTCTCTTGGTGCCTCTCTTGGGTTCTCTTCATGGTGTCAAGCCTCAATTTCTTTACATGACTCCTTCATCTGGGCCTTCAACTACTCCTGAGGCTGCACTTCTACCAATGGCCTCACCTGGCCTCTCACAGTACCAAGCCTCAGCTGCTCTCCATGACCTTCTTGCCTTCAAAATCAGCACCTGCTGGGTGACTCTTACAGTACCAAGTCCAGCTACCAGCATGAGATACAACCTCAGCAAGTTCTGGAAGACAGTTTCTGTGTGCTGACCCTGAGGAAACACTTTCCAGATTTTAAGATAAAGTGTGTTCTGTAGGAAAAATAACAGGTCACCTTGTCTGCAGGAAGGGTTCCCTCATGGGTGGAGTTCTCATCACCATCATCAGTATCTGGACCATTCGTCTTTCTCTTACTCAGGTTTGCAGGAAAATCAAACAACACAACAACAACAACAAAAAAAAACTGCTCAGTTTAACAAAATGGCTTTTTGGCTCTAAGCTACGGTTTCCACAACAACTGGGGGTCCTGGGCCAATGGGAAGAATCTCTGGCTGAAACATTCTGGTGGTTTGGCATTCCTTCTCACCATCGCTTTGGGGAAACATATATCCTTCTTCATAGACCTCAAACACAACATCTTGAGCTTCACACACACACAGCACAGATATTAGAAAACTCAGTTTGTGAAACAGTACACTACCACCAGTGGTAGAAGGGAGTGTTGGCTCTATGATCAGGAAAAGCAGTTAGAACCTTGCTTTTTCCTGTTACCAGCTGAATTCTTTATCTCTAAGGGCCTCCATTCTATGGCTCTCACTTTGGAGATTGTTTTTCCTCATTTATTTATTAATTTCACAGCCTTTTCTCTTCATAGAGGCTTATTTCATTTCTCTCTTTCTTCTTTCTTCAGGGGCTTTCAATCAATACCTTAATCTCTATCTTCTGGTAACTTCTCAGAGCTTACTTTACCAGACTCTGCTGAGGTCTGGTAGAATTTGCAGATATGCCTCCTTGTCTCTTCTTGGTGAGCCACCAAAGTAGGTGTACTACTACAGTGAACTACTCAGATGGAAGTAAAAACCAAGAGCCTAAGAGTGCACCCAATTGATGACTAAAGTTCCCCAAAGCTGTGCTAACAACAGAATTGTGTGACAAAATAATCAATACAGTTGGTTGAATCGAGTGTCTGCATATTTAACATGCTTGATTCTCCCATTGCATATTCTTATATCTATATGAAAATGTTTTCACTAATCAATTCCAATTTTGATTAATAAAAATATAGGGACTAAAAGCAATGCAAATTACTTTGCATGCTTTATCTTGTGTGCAAGTGCTTTGAAATTTTAAACTGTTGTATGAATAGGATGAATTTTTAAGTTTCTACCATCATTATGAAAGACCTCATTCCTCTCATCAATTCATAATTCATTTCATACCTCAGACCTGAGGCTGTGTGATGATTAAATGGGGATGAGGGGGTTCTGAACCACGTTTATGAACAATTTTATGTTACAAGTAAAATTTCTTCATAAGCAAAGGAAACTAGAACATGAAAGGTATATTATTTCCAGTAACAATTATAGAGACTAATTACCTTAAATTTAAATGTTTTGGAAATTATTGTAAATCCTCCACATACACTCATGTTGGGTGGTGTTGTTTTTGTTTTTTGTTTTTCCGGACTGGTTTTCTCTGTTGTAAGTTTGATTGTCCTGGAACTCACAGAGCTCCACCTGCCTCTGCCTCCTGAGTGCTGGGATTAAAGCCATGTGCCACCAGTGCTGGGCCCATTTTGGTTTTCATGAGAATTTTAGAATGACAACTTGTGTAGGATAATTGCAATTTAAAGAGGGGCAAAGTGAGAAGCACTGAAATTCAGTTCCTTATGTCAGATTGTATAGTAGTAAGCATCTGGAATCTAAAAAATGCTGAGCATAGAAAAAATACACAAAACCAACCCAAAATATTTATAAAGTAAGCAAACCCAACCTCATGCATCATTCAGAAGACTGTCCTGATCAAAGAATACACCGAACAACTAGCATTTCACCTAAATATCCTATATTATACAGAAGCAAAACTCTTACATTAACCATCCATCTTAGAAGCCAATTTATTTATTATACAGAGGAGTAATAATTAGCACATATTCCCTGGGTTTCTATAATGTTAGAAATACATAATATGCATCAGATACTGAACAAAGACAGTTCCAGGAAAATAGAAATATTTAGGAGCAACTGGCTCTTATTCTTACAACTATAATTGACATCAGTCTAGCTCTGTTTTCTTTTGCTGGAGGCTTTCCAAACTTATATATCTTTGCTTCCAAGTCTATTACTGCTTCAGAGGCAAGTTTGCTATCATGATTATCTGAGTCTTTCATGGCAGAATGGAAGCTGTTGGTCTTGCTCTTAATCTCAGCACCAGAGAGACCTGGAGATTTGATAGAATGGCAGCTGCTGAATCAAAGGCAACGCCTTTGAGGAAAACTAGAGATTTTCTTCTAGAACCTGAAAGGAGCCTGTTTGGCTTCTTGCTGTCTCACCTGTTGTACACTGTGGTACCGTACAACAGCCGAAAAATACAGGTGGAAATTCTTTAAAACTTTTACAACACCAAGTAGCTTATTGCTTAGGAAAATCCAATTCAGAGAATACATACATAAAGTGTTGCGTTAATGATGAAAACCATTTTAAGTGTGAAAGATTCAGAATATGGGCAAAATCATTTACGGGAATATAGAAATGATGAAAATTCCAACTTATATCTGAAAATAGTGTCTTCTCTTTTCATTTTTATCTTTATATATAAGTGTTTTAATACCATAGTATATTATTTCAACTACACAGGAATATGGCTTATGAATAAAAGTTTATGTACTTAGGCCCCATGATCTTAATTTTTATTACAAAAATATGTAACCAAGAAAATCTTGAAGTCAATGGCTTATGTTAGTCTTAATATTAGAAAATGTTTAAAGAAAGAACTATTCAACTGTATTCATTGTTATCCATAAAAGTAAAACTTACTACCATTAATAAAATAATACTCTCATTTCATTATTTTACAAGATCAATTTGAAACTTGGTAAAAACTGATTTGGTTCCCTAAAAGTCTATTATCAATCCCTCTTTCTATAAGCTAACTTACATTTACTGCTGTCAGTGTGAAGAGGGTGGGTAGCGTATGCAACCAGCATTCAAAGGAAATGTTCCTAAGGAGAGTTGAACCAGCAAACCACAAATAGGACTGAAGACCTTGATTCTTTAGAGCTGGGGGCCAAACGTTAACCAACGCTTCATATGTCTACATGGAACAAAGAGAAGGAAAGACCAAGTCCCAAGAAGCCAAGTTACAACACTTCATTTTCTATAGGCAAAACTGTCTGACATGTTTCAATTCTCACTTTCAAGTCTGGGACAGGACACAAGCTCTGCCACACACACAAAAAGAAAGAAAGAAAAAACGCTGGGAAAAAAGATGTTTTTTTCATGCTCCTTGGGGTTGCTATTCGGACTCAGAAATTGACAGATTTTTCTTTCCTATTCACTGTTCTTTTCTTTTCATTATTCATCCGAGAAATAATAGTGAAAGGCATTATGAGAAGATAGAAAACTAAGCCCCACAGACCTCTGCTAAGATTCTACAGAGATCCAAATCTTGCAAGAACGTTCTCGAGAAATATGCTATGACCTTACTTACATTCTAACTGTGAAACCCTGAAAAACATACCCGTTCCAAGTGACAAGCCAAAGTAAGATTTCCGGAGTATTTATGAGTCAAGCTTTACAGCAGAAATTATTCTGATTATTCACAAAAACATGTCACTTGCCTCTGGGCAACAGGAAAATTGTGTTTTTCAACTTTTTGACTCTAAATGGGGATATATGATTGATTCTGACTAATGCAGCGTTGGCAGAAGTTATGTCAGCCTTTGCATGCCCTAAAGTGTACTAAGACTCATCCACACGCTCTGAATTGTATCATTATCTGGCTGGATGCAAAGTGTTGAACAGAGGACTACAAAGAGACGTGGAGACTATAAAAGACACTGAGTTGTTAAGTTACTCGTGTGGGGAGGAACGTGCTTTGCATACTCTCCAGCTGAGCTAAGTTGGTCACGAGTGAGAAAAGTTTAAGGAAGTGTTTGCTGTAGCAGCTAGAGCGGCTAATATAAACTCCTTGAAAATGTGACCTAAGAAACTCAGACTTAACAAAGCAAAACTAATGTGTTTATACATACAAAGGCTGGTATGAAACAGGCAGGAGCCTATGGATGAACCCGCATGAGACATTTTACTGTAATTAATAAATCACAAAACCAGTGTCAACATAGGGTCTTAACTATTCCCAGTGGCCTCTGGAGATTCTTTTATCACATCCTTCATTTTTAATAATTATCTTAGACATGGATCATTTTGACAGCTCCTTTCATAGGATGCCCTAAATAATTTGCAACCTATGTCATCTCATGGTCCATGATTCTTGGGAGGTAAATGGAGAGATGTGCGAGGCAGGACAGACAATGATCCCAGGTATTTCTGGAGTTCAATAATGCAGAACCTCTCCTCACCTAGAGAAAGTGAGTATGGCATTGGTATTGGGCATTATATTGGCTGATCAAAGCCAAGGATAACTTTGGGCCATTGTAATATAACTAAACTGACCATATTTTCTGGCGTAGGCCACAAAAGTAAAGCATCACTTTCAATGTGATTCATCTATATGGTTTTCTTTGACATTTCTAGGCCTAGGTAGGTATTACCAGATGTTGAGAAAGAACACATAAGCAACTATACTCTAATGTTAATAGTGAAACCAGATTCTAACACTAATGCAGCCGAGCTTTGTCAACTAGTTTATATACTGCAGGGACAAAATGCTAGACAAAAGCATGTTAAGTAATAAATGGATTTATTTTGTCTCAAGTGAAAGCCACGGTGGTTGGAGTTTGAGGTTGTTGGTCATGTTGTACTGATCAGGAAGTAGAGAGAGATGAGTGCTAGTTCTCAGCTCATTTTATCTTTTGTATTCATTCCAGGACCCTAGCCCATGGAATGATACCACCATAGACAAGATGGTGCATCACACCTCAGTGAACCAATTCTACACAGTCCCTCACAGTCATGCCCTGTGACTTGTCTCCTAGGTGACTCTAGACTCTGTCAAGTTGACAAGCAAAAATGACCTTTGTACATGCTCACCCAACTCCCACTGTCTCTAGTCCCCTTTCTTTCACCCCCATTATATTACAACCCGTGTGCATATTACTACCTCACCTCACTTGTTTGTTCCAGTTCACACAGGTTGATAATAGTTTTGAAATTTTCTCAGTGGATAGCTACAATTAAGCAATTTGTAGATTTCCGTCTGGAAAGATGACTCAGTGGTTAATAACACTTACTGATCTTGCAGAGGGCCTAGGTTAGTTCCCAGCACTCACTTCAGCTCTCTCACAACTGCTTCTAACTACAGTTCCAAGAGATGTAATGTTTTTGGCCTTCTCAGGCACCTGCACACATCGGGTGCACACAAATTCACACAGGCACTTATGGCCTATACATACACATACACATAAGTGATAAATCCTTACAAAATAAACATCTTGTATAACTAAATATATGTTCAGTAGGTATCTGCTTATTTGTGAATTATTTAATTACTTACTGAAAAGATGAGCAACTCTCTAGAAAAACAGCGTGACACCACTGACACTTATGAATGAATCACAGTGGCTAAAAGCCCTAGCTTTCTTGTGTTCCACTCCCCTGAGTAGGTCTCAGAATCACTGAAGCGGCATACGTATGTCAATGATTAGTCCACCTGTCCTGGTCATTCACAGCTTGAGGTTCCATTAGTTCTCCACAGCAGCCTCCCAAAGGCAGACTGGACTCTGCTACCTAACATTGCCTTGGGGTGTGGGAATGTTTGCCACCCCAAATCTAGTCATTCTTCTAGATTTGGAATGGAGCCAATGCTCCTTCATGTCAAAAGTTCAAGAGCAAACTACTCTGACACCATATTACCCTTCTAGTGACAGTGCCCTGGGAGGGAAGGTTGGAAAGGAATAGAGGACCAAGGTATACAGAGCCCCAAAACAGGATGAAGGCTGCAGAAGCAGGCAGGAGAATAACGTTGAATGAGGTTATGGTGCCCAGGAATAAAGTTCCACAATACACAGTGGTCACTGTAGAAGCAAAGAGCAAGTTGGAACAGACCCACAGTAGGGTACTCAAGCACAGAGAGCTACGCTAGATGGCAGAATAAGTGTGAACTAGCCAGGTTGTGTTGAGTCTTGGCAAGGATTGTTGCTGCAGACCCTAGCAGACCCTTTGGGAAACACTAGGCACAGAACCTACAGTCCTGAATACCAGTTACTCAACCCTACTATGACTTTACTCTGCTTCTTAACATTGTAATGACTACACTGCAAGAAGAAAGATGTCTTGAATTTTAAAAAAAGAAAAAAATTAAATCAACAAACTAACTCTACACGTATAAGTCTCCGTTTAGAAGTAAAAACTACGGGGAAAAGCAAGGCAAAATGTCTCCTCCAAAAATTATGAATTGCATAGTAATGTCTCCAAATAAGAATGACTTAGAAAACCTAGACATAGAATTCAAAAGAGTAAGTGTAGGATCAAACAACTCAAGGAATATATGAATGCACTCCAAGAGCATAAAACCAAAAGCTGAATGAAATGTGGACGTGAATTCAAGATATGAAAGTGGAATTCAGTAAAGAGAATTCTGAAGAAGAGTCCAACTGAAACGATGCTTGAAAGGAAAAACTCAGTAAGTCAAACAAGAAGCTTGAGGGGATGGCTCTCCTCTTGAATCTATCATGTGTGAAACAGAGTGTTAGGGTTTAAAGACAAGGTAAAGGAACTGGATTATTCAGCAAAGGTCAATGACAATTTTAAAAAGCATTCTTCTTTCCTACAATACATCCTGATCCATTGCTCCTCTCCCTACCCCCTTCCATCTCCCCTCATCTCCCCCATCCCCCAGATCTACCATTTTACCCTCAACCCCCCACCCCTCACCTACCCTCACCTCCATCCCCATTTCTCCCCAGAAAACAGCAATCCTCCCAGAGTTATTGCTCAAACAGGGCATACCAAGATGGAACAAGGTCAGGTACTAATCCCTACATCAAAGGTGGACTAGGCAGCCCAGTAGGAGTGAACAGGTCCCAAGGGCAGGTAAAAGAGTCAGAGACTCCCCCATTACAGCCTGCAGGATTTTTGCAAGAATATCAAGCCAGATAAACATAAGCTGTATTTAGGGGATCCTACAGGTTCTGTGTCTGCAGCTTCTGCTCTATGAGCCCCTAAGAATACTGTTTAGTCAGTTTACTCCATGGGGTCTGCTCTCCTGGTGTCCTCAACCCCCCTAGTCCCCACAATAAAACATATAAATGAAATATGGGAGAAATATGGGACACCATGAAAATATCTTATCAAAGACATAGAAAACATTTTAGATAAAATCATATGAAAATAGTACATAAATCTAGAGAGGCCCATTGAACACTGAATAGATAGAACCAGAAAATAAAACTTTCCATAACATATTGTACTTAAAACGTGAAAAACACTGAATAAGGTAGGCGTATTGAAAGCTGCAAGAGAGGAGAGACAAATCACAGGTTAGAGCAGACATCAGGATAACTGTTAATTATACAATAAACAATTTAAAGCCAGAAGGGATTAGAAAGGCATATTCCAAGTTCTGAAAGATCACAACTGTCACCTTGGACTATTATACCCAGCAAAATTATCACAATGATGGCGAAATTAAAAATAAAAACTTTCCATGATAAAAACAGACTAAAGGAAATGTCCACTAAGCCAGCTTTATAGAGGACGCTGGAAAGAATAATGTAAAGTTGGATTTGAGGCCCATTCCACAGGAGGGAACTGAGGCAGGATGTGTGAGCCTGGTCAACACCATGTGGCCAGGGAAATCATAGGCCCTAGTGAGGAAGTTACTACTACTGTTCAGTTAACTGACACAGCATCAAACATTTGTTTATAGACCAATGTTACTCTCAGCCTCATTGAGAGAAGCCTTTTTCTGCAATGGATACTATTGAATTGAGAAACTCACAGTTGCTCAGGATGCTGAGAAAAGGGGTGGCTGGGTGCTTGGCCCTAAACAGTTTAGACATTTTTAATACCTCCTCCCAGGACTAGGGAACATTTCAGAAGTTGGAGCAGAAAGAACGTAAGTGTCCAAAGATGGAGAAAAGGCCACCAAGTGCCATCTGAGAGTGACATAACCACTGCAATCCTGAATTCACAGCATCTCTCTTTACCACAGTGGTTTTTCACAATACTGGTCCTGTCAACAATCAGTTATGGATGAGCGGGACACTCAAAGGGCTCTACCCTCCCCTGGGAAACTATTGACTGCTGAGAGATTCTGAGAAGGGTAGTCTTGTCTTCAATTGTGTAGCCACCTGTGAGCTCACTAAGCACCAATAGTTTCAAGGACACAGTCACAAAAATGACCCCAATTAAACTAAGCTGATTTTTTTTTTAAAAAAAAGCAAATATTCCATGCATTTTGGCAAGGGCTGTACATATAGAGAGGAGACTCACTAGGCTGACTAGAGGTGAGAGTTATTAGAATGCATTTTATACATGCAAGGAAGTGTCAAAGGACAAATTAAATTAATTTTTAAAAGTCACGAATCTAAAAGCGTAATGAATGTTGCTGATATAATGTGCAACTCGTATACTTAGTATGTTAGCCTTCTATTACTATGGCAAACACCTGAGACAATTTATAAAGAGAAAGATTCTGCTTTTTTTTTTTTTAAATTCACAGTTCTAGAGTCCTGTTGGTGACTCATTGGTTCTGTGGCTTTTGACCTGAGCACTGGAAAAGGAACATATAGCATAATAAAATTTATTCAATCTATACATATCCATGGGAGATTTCATCAAAGGCTTCACAAACAAGATATAGTTTGATACCGTCTTACGAGTTAAGCAGAAACTCAAAGGGGTGGAAGAAAAGAGGGCATTGCTTTCTAAACTACTTTTTTTTTGGAATAAAGCCTATGGCACCTGTGATTAGGACATTAGAGTCAGAAGCCTACACCATCAGACCTATTTCTAATCCTTAATGGGATAGGAAGCACACTGCAAATATCTAAGTATCTCCTTTATCTTTCTATCTGGATTCCAGTATTCTATAGCTTCTCCTTCTGAATTGAAATATTCCCTTCTGGAAAGAGGGAGGAGTTTCACGAGACTTGGGAGCTAAAAAATAAAAATAAAAACACAGGAACTTAAAGTCTCAAGAAATTTGCAAACTATATGAGGTCCCTTCTTAAGTTAATGTAAGCAGTAATGATAGGGAGAGGGGACTCTTCAGATATCCCAGTTTCTGCAAGTTTTGATAGGAGCACCGGGGATGCAGCTTCGTCGTACCTGCTGGGGTGGGCTTTCTGGTGTTGCAACTGCCTTTGAGTCACTCACACTTCTGTAAGTGGTCCCTACTCACATTCCTGTAAGCAACCCCAACAAATTCACTGGATCTCTAAACTGGGTTTCGGTGAAATTGTTTCTTCGGTCTGTTGTTGATGCTTTATTTTAGCTACTTTTTTGTTGCTGTGGTAAAATGCTATGTCTAAATTATAGAAAGGAGAGTTTATTTGAGCTTATGGTTCCAGAGAGAGAGAGAGTCCATAATGGTAAAGAAGGAATGGTAACAGTTTACCAGAGCTAGAAACTGAGAGATTACATCTTCAACCACAAACAAAAAGCAGAGCTAGCAAACTGGAAATGGGGCCAGACGATGAGCTTTCAAAGCCTGCCCCAATGACATATTTCTTCCGGCAAGGTCACACCATCTCCCCACACAGCACCACCACCTCGGGATGCCAGGGAGTAGTGCTTCCATTAGAGGATGCACCTGACTGTAAACAAGACCACCACAGGCCAGGTTGTGCAGAACTTCCTGAACATTTCATGGGAGCAGGTCCCCCAGGCATCAAATACCCAAGCCTATGGGGAACATTCTCATTCAAACCTCTATACCTATCTAGTGTGAACTACACAATTTTCGTATTAGGACCCATCCCCCTTCCATGAGAAGTACTATGCACTCTCCAGTAAGAAACTTATTTTAAATTTTCATTCATTAAATTACCATGGGGCTCCCACCATGAAGGTCCTGTATTCTGTAGCATGCAAGAATCTTCTCTTTCGTGTTTCTTTCATGTTTTAGCCACACCTCCACTTTCTGATACAAGACTAGCCTCACATGAGTTCCTTCCTCCCATTGTGCTCTGTACCAGAAGCTCATTTGTAAACAAAATAAAATTACAATAAGAATAACTATGGGAGCAGCTTCATATGACAGCACAACAGCAGCTTTCAAAGCCTTTTGAGTGTAAAAGTCTTATTTGTTTTATGAGCCAACACACGGAGCTAGTCTTAAAAATAAAAAAAAATGAAAGGTTTCTTTCAGTTCAGATTTCATGAAGAAAAAAAATGCATCTTTAATTAAGATTTATGGGCCCCAATAGGGCCTAGCAAGAGGAGAGAAATGTCTCAGAAGTGCTAAAAACTAACAGTTAAAAACCAGGAAATATGATTAAAGACCTTTAATTCCTCTTGTCTCTTTCACAGGGATTCTAGTGGCCCCAGGCAAAAAACAAACACTTATTGTCTTTAAAATGGCATAATTCTTGGCATAGACTGTACATGAATCAAGATGGAACTTGTAAGGAATAGTAATATCTACGTGACTTGAAAGGGTTCTCTTCCTAAAAATAACATTTAGTTTAATGTAAGAAGCAAAAAACATAAAAAAGAACAACAACCTTCTCAAGAGAAAAAATATGCATCTAAGCTTATATATGAGGGAGACGTCGTACACATTGACCTTATGCCTATTGGCTCACTACTTTATTTTCAGTTTCCATGGTATCATATGCCTGAGTTCCTCCATCTTAAGAAAGTTCTCAGACAGGTACTACAGGTATTAGAAACGCTGCTTTGAAAATGAAGAGTTTTTCACAGTATCAGGTTCATGTCTGGCAGTGGATGTAAATCTGTCCTCTGTGCTGCCCACATGCTATATCGCTGGGAGTAGAGCTCATCCCCGGGATTCTTAAATATTCTTAAAATTCTCTAAGTACATGGCCTCAATCAAGAAAAGCAATCTCTAGGTTCAGAGCCACAGAGTCATTCTGAGCACACAGGTCTGAAAACTAGCTGGAAATATGAAGTCATTGTGAATATGGGAATATTAGACCTAGCAGAAGAGACAACTAAGAGAATGCGTGACCAAGACATTCAATATGTGCAATGCTGCTTGGAAATTATTTATTTAATCTTTGAAAATGTGCTCATCCCATAGAATATGAGCACAAAGTAAAGTAAGGGGAGTATGAATTAAATATACAGGGAAATAACATGTTCATAAATTGCCTCTGAATAGAATATTTGAAGTCTAGAAAATACGTTAAGTAGATAGATGTGTGAAACCCTTAATTAGGTGCTGCTTCACCAATAACATGCGCCACCAAGTCCATCCGTGATACAAGTACGGAGGTGTCCTGAGATACTCGGCTGTGGAACACCAGGGGCAGGATCTGGGTCTCCGAGTGCTCATGATCTCTCTCACCCTCCTAAATGCGTGTTTTCCTTATATGAATAACTTCCCATTTATCTTTAGGCGGGAGAAAAAGTTACCAAATGTCCTCACTATCTGGTCAGACAGAGCCAAGAAAATGAAGAAAATGGCTGTCCCTGAACATGTGGTCTCTTCATTAAGCAGGTGGAGCTCTGAAACACCAGATTTACTCAGTGAGCACACCATTCAGGACAATCACATAGGCCCACCACAAGTACCCCAAAAGTCTGTGTCTGAGAGCAACAAAGCCCGTTTCCTTGGGAGCAGAGGGCTCAGCTTCACTTTATCCTCACCATCAGACCTCCAGTGGACAGAGGGGCCACTCTTTGGGTATAGCTAGGGTATCTTAGGGAAGAGTGTGCTGGTGAGACTCATTGGTAATTAAAGCTTTGGCCTGGAAATGGCGTACAACAATTCTTCTCACAATTCATTAGCTGAAATTAATTACATGTCCCCACACAACAATGAGGAAACAGTAAATTTAATCTTATCCTGTGCCTCAAAGGCAAAAAGACAGAAATAGTTGTAAATATCAAAGGGTGTTCTTTTCCAGAAAAGATGAACACATGTCCTGCTATGAACTTGAATGTAGCAACAAAGACTGAGGGGGAGAAAGACAGCCTGGCTTTTGCTCTCATCATACTGGGAGTCTTCAGCAAGAAACAGAATATCCAGAAAAACAACCATTAGCTTTTAGGAATACAAATCTTCAAGCTCTAGAACACTACACCAGCATATAATTTTCCCTTTAATATGCTACAAAAATAACTGAAATTTTCAAATTATACCCTTCAGATCATTAATGGCTCTATAATTCTAAGACATTCTGCTTTTAAATTTATTCAAATTACTCTTTTCTATAAATCATTATGTTATTGAATCTCTTTCTCTTCATTTCTAATACAATTAGAGAATTTACTTTCATACAGAGCTTATTTTACAAACACACAGCACACAATAATTACGTACCTAATGAATAAGAAAAAGCAAATGAAAGCACAAGGAATAATGCTTGGCTGTGAGATCATCTCACTCCCAGGAAGGTATCCACACCAGCTCGGAGTTTGTTCCTCAGCATCAATTCTAGGTTCTGCCTGACAAATTGTTGGGATCCCTTCAAACGAAACCAAGAACACTCACTCCATTGGGAATGCGGCAGTGTGAAAGAAATGTAAAAACTAAGGTGCACTCCATCCTGATTTCACAATGTCCTATGTTCCTTTGGAGAATAAGTTTGGTTCAGTGTCTTTTCATCTGCACATTGAGTAATGGAACCATATTGGATAACAAATAAAGCCATTCCCTACTCCTGCGTTATGTTTCGTTTAATGCAGAACCGGCCTTAGTAACTGAAAGGTACCCGGGAACTTGCTAGGTTCAGATTTTAAAAGTGACTAGCACTGCATAAAGTCATGTAGATAATAGCAACCTTTCCCATGTAGTCCTAAAGCACACGGCCACACATTGTTTAGTTTCATTAAATTCGATCTGGTTTTCCTTTCTTAATGTATGCTCTAAGCAGAGCAAATTCACACTGACTAATTTTCCCACTTTCAGTTGAAAGAACAAGTGTCAAATCTGGAGGATTATATGGTTCAAAATGTCTTTGTTTTACCCATAAGTAAAGAGTGTAGTTCCTGTCAAATCTATATTGTATGTTGTAAAATACAAGATAAGGATCTGAAGTGTGTCGAGTCTTATGTTAGTAGATGCTTATCCGTGAACAAACTAGAAAGAATCAAGAGCAGAATTTATAGGATGACTGAGCAAAATCAAACAAGTACAGAAAGGATTTAGAAGAGGGATATTCAAATTAATTGTGAAGGTTCCCAACAGAAAAACAAGAAACGTGCTAGAGAGACCCTATTGCTGAAGACACCATACGTTTTGGTCACAGAACATAGAGAAATGCAGCTGGAACTGAGTTGGAAGTTTTCTCCCTGCTGGTTAGATTTCATAGCACTATAGTGGGCTCTCAAGACTGCTGGGAGAGAAAAGTCTTCCACAATCTTACCCCTCTGTGAACCTATCAGGTTCAATAATGAACAGCCTGGTAAGATGTGCCTCTTGGTATAACAGAAACACGAATGACGTGGGATACACAACTGCTTTCTGATTTGACTCAAAGCCCACCGTGCATAAAGGAATACATACCTGGTATGGTGAACTTTCTCAAGAGCTGGGTGCTGGGGAGATCATAGGCCATTTGGGGGAAACCACTACTAGTATTTTGCTAAATAGACATGTGGCCAAACTGCCTTCTGAATATTCATGTTTATATAGATAAATTTATAAGAATCAGTGCTGCTCTTAGCTTTTATCAGAGAACCCTCTTATTGAAACAGGCTGTGGTTAATGCAAAGGCTCATAACTGGTCAAAGTGCCAACATTAAACAAAGGAAGGTAGAATACCGAGATCTAAATAAGTCATGTGTGTCATGTGTTCAAAGGTCAGGGAACACTTAGGAAACAGGGCAGAAACAATGGGAGAACCAGAGGGTGGGGAATGTGCTGTAAAAGAATGTCTCCTAGACAAGACATGACAAGACTGTTGAAGTCCTGCACTCACTACAGGAGGCCTGTAGAAGACAGCACAAGACTGGGCCACACATGTTGTCATGGAAGAGGGACGCTCACGAGGCTCCATCCCTCCCTGCAAGATTATTGACAGTGAATGGTGGCTGGGGGAAGGGCGTCATTTTCAACAGAGGTTTAGCCATTGATAAATCGCCAATGCTCCAATGAATAACTTGCTACCCATGCTCACACAAGTTATGATAATTAAACTCAGTGTGACCACACACAAAAAATGGCATGGAAGTAAGAAGGAGGCATTTTGGGAAGAGGGTTTTAGTAGGAGGAGGGGATGAGAGAAAGCAGTAGGAGGGTAAAAATGATCAAAATTATGTGTGTGTGTACATGTGTGAGTGTGTGTGTGTGTGTGTGTATCTCCAAATTTTTTAAAATAAATTTTAAAAAGCATGATCTGAAAATTTTGACACATGAGATATATGTCAGTGGAAGAAAGAATCAAGTTATTAACCAAATTAACACGGTAGAACTTACTGAATTGGCTACATAAGTAAATACATGCAGATAAGAACATGCAGAGTGACTTCTTTCTGGCAAGATGGAGATCTTTCTGCCAAGATCTCATGGCAAGCTCATGAAATTTCCAAGTTATAACGAGAAACACCCACAAAAAGTTGGTATTAAAGGCATCTGAAGCTGCAGAGGCGATGGTGTTAGTTAAAGGGAATCATGGAGAGAGAGTAGATAAAAGCTGATGATTTTCACCCACTCTTTTCTGAGCAGCATTGGCTGACTTGGCAAACAGGAAAGGGAGAAGGAAACCTAGGTGATGCTGATCAGAAGACACAGGGGATGATGTAACAAACAGTCGGTGGACCAGTTCGATTGAAGGCATCCTATTAGAGATTTGGGGGAAAAACAAGCAACATACATGTGTCTGATGTATCTTCTAAGATACTTGCCAAATTGTGAAGCTAAAGGAAAGTCAGTAGCATCTGAAAAGCAGAGTGAAGATTGGGGAGTAGTACAGTCCTGAGAGCGGAAAATTATCTCTGAGTTGAAAAGTCTCCAAGGACCCACACTAGAAGTGGAGATTGAACTTCCAGAATCTGCAACCTATACTGAACTCAATCATCACCCACTACTAAATCATACTGACAAAGAAAGAAAGGGTGAATCTTGGAAGGAAAATAACATCATCTGGAATAGCTAACAAATATTATATTATAAACAATATTTGGTATTCAACAAGAAATGATTGCATATGCTAAAAAAAAATACCAGTATATTTGGAAACAAAGAAAAAAAATAAGCTATGAGAAGCTTGCAAATAATCCATGTGATGCCTTTTGAAGGATTAAAAATATTATTAAAATGGTAAATACATTTTAAAATAATCAAAGTTAGCACATTGGGCAGGGAAGCAACCCCCAACTTCAGCAGACATTCACTAGGTACCAAGCCTTCCAGAGAAGCAAGCAGGTAGGCAAGCTTCAGATCTTCACCCTCCCCCTTCCCTCCAAATTCAATCCCCCAGGCTCATCTCCATTTCTCTAGCAGACTACCTGCTTGGGTCTTTGCTTACTCTCTGCCTCCATTCCCAAGGGAATAAGTGGATTTTTTTTGGTTGAACACCCTGCTTTCCTCCCTCATGTGGATCCCCTGAACCCCAGTACCTTCTATCCCATCCTCTTTCCTAGGCATCGTCTCCCAATTCCTACACATCATACCTGGAACTGTAACAGGGCAGCAGACCTTAGTGGGCCCTGAGAGCTTAGCACAACTGACTCCATGATGAAAATATCATCTAGGCTGTAAGACTCATGTAGACAGCACCACCTGCCAAAACTAAAGCAAAGGCCTAATCTATCGAAATCCAAACAGTTCTGGGAAAGTCTCAAAATGTATAACTCACTTTTTAGCTTCTGTGGTTCTACTTTTGACTAACTATTCTTGTTAACTGACTGAGGTATATCAACCCAGAATATTTTTTTGTTGCTGTTGTTTGTTTGTTTTTTTTTTTTTTTGCTTAAAATCTTACCCCGAGAAAGGCTCATGGCTACAATGGAATCACGAGCACCCAGTGTAGTCACTGGCCAACTGGCTGATAAAGACTTTCTATTGGCTTAAACCTATGTCTGAGCAGTCTTCTCTGATGAATACCCCACAACAAAAACCCCAGTGGCCACACCTAGCAGAATTCTAGAAACATTTCATACCAGGCAATTCACAGTTACCACACTCTCCTAAAAGCCAGAGAGGACAACAAAAACCAAGGCACAAAACACTCACTGAACAAAAGCAAAACCACATATCAACACATAGAATTACAATGATCCCAAATACCTAGACACAGGTGTAAAAGCACAGTCAACAACAGCAGGGCAATTTGTGCCCACTGGAGTTCAGCAACCTACTACAGCAGGTCCTGAGAAATAGAAGGTAGTGGAAGCACAAGGCAGAGACCGGAAATTAGTCTTTATGGATATGCCAGAGGTCCTTAAAGAAGAAATGAGTGAAGTTCTTAAAACAATCTATAAAAACACAAACACTCAGTAAAAGGAAATGAATAAAACACTCTGAGATCTGAAAATAGAAACAGAATCAATAAACAAAACCCAAACTGAGGGAAAGCATGAACTGAAAATTTTAAGAACTTCAAAAGGACCTGAAAGGGAAGCATCACCAACAAAGGAGAGAAAGAGAGACATTCAGGCATTGCTGAAAAAACAGAAGAAATGGATACCTTGGTCAAGGAAAATGTGAAATCTAAAAAATTCCAAGCAAGAAACATCCAGTAAATCTGAGCCAGTATGAAAAGATCAAATTATGAATAATAGGAATAGAGGAGGGAGAAGAAACCCAGATTGAAGGAAGAGAAAATATTTTCAACAAAATCATAGAAGAAAATTTCCCTGACCTAAAATGAAGGTACCTATCAAGGTACAAGAAGCATGAAAAACACCAAATAGATGGCCCCTGGCCCGTAATAACTAAAATAGAAACAGAATAAACATTGACCAATTTATTGTATGAGGCCACAGCTACACTCATATCTAAATCACATAATTACCCCAAAAAAAGAGAATTACAAGCCAATTTTCCTTATGAACATAGATGAAAAATACTCACTAAACTGCTTGCAAACTGAATCCAAGAATGCATATAACAGGTAAGGCATTCTGATCAAGTAGCTTCATCCCAAAGATGGAGGGACAGTTCAACCAACAGAAACTGATAAATGTAATCCACCATGTAAGCAAACCGAAAAACAAGAACCACATGATCATCTCAGATGCAGAAAAGGCCTTTGAGAAACCCAACACCCCTTCATGATAAAAGTCCTGGAGAGATTAGGAATACAAGGGACATACATCAATATAATAAAGGCAGTTTGTAGCAAGCCATAGCCAACATCAAATTAAATGGAGAGAAACTCAAAGCAATTCCACTAAAGTTAAGAACTTCACAAGCTTGTCCACTCTCTCTGTACCTATTCAATATAGTACTTGAAGTCTTCGCTAGAGGAATGAAACAACCAAAGGAGATCAAGGGGACACGAATTGGAAAGGAAGAAATCAAAATACCTTTATTTGCAGATGATGTGCTAGTATACAACAGTAACCTAAAAATTCTACCAGAAAACTCCTACAGTTGATAAACACTTTCAGCAAAGTAGCAAGAAAGACAAGTAATTCACAAAAATCAGGTGTACTCCTATGTACAATGACAAATGGACTGAGAAAAATATCAGGGAAAAACCTTTCACAATAGTCTCAAATAATATTAAATATCTTCCGATAATTCTAACCAAGAAAGTGAAAATTTTGTATAATAAAAACTTCAAGTTACTGGAGAAAGAAGTTAAAGAAGATATCAGTAGATGGAAAAATATCTCTCATGTTCCTGAATTATTAATATAGTAAAACTAGCCATCCTATCAAAAGAAATCTACAAGTTCAACACAACCCCCATCAAAATTCCAACATGATTCTTCACAGATCTTAAAAGGAACATTCGCAGAGTAAGAGACCGTGGAACACTCAGTCCTAAATGAGATGTCTCCATCAAATCCATACCCCAGGACTCAGAGCTGCAGAAGAGTAAGCAGAAAGAGTGTAAGAGCCAGGGGGGAAGAAGGACACCGGGAAATCAAGGCCTTTTAAGCACAGCAGGACCAGTGCACACGGACTGACAGAGACTAAGGGTGCACATACAGGGACTCTAGGACTGCACCAGACGGGGTCCTAGGACTGAAAGAAGCAGACATATGCCCCGATCCCTAACCCAGAAGCGATCTCAAATCGATAGCAACTTACCAATGAAAATTTAATTTCCTGTACGTGAGTCTCACGGGGGTAACTCTTTAAGGGTTAGGCTGCACACCCAGCAGCAGTAGATGGCCAACAGAAAGTGAACTCAGAGGCATCTTTGAAAGTTCTTTGTCTCATAATGGTGTTCCAAGGCCTTTTTAAATTTTATTTTTATTTTACTGATTTATTTTTACCCTACAGGTTTTGGATATATATTATGATTTCCAGTTTTGTGTTTTTTTGAGATTCCTGAATGTGCAAATGCATCTTTCTCTGCATCGATATCTGTTTTTCTGCCTTCTCTTAGGTACTTTTTCTTCTTTTTGTTTGTTTCTTTCTTATTCCAATTTGTTTGTTTTCTTTAAACTTATATTTTATTTTATTCTATTTCATTATTATACCTTATAGACCTGTTTGTTTTCTAACAAGAGACAGAAAGGGGGTGGATCTAATGGGAGGGGAGGTGGGGAGTGCCTGGGAGGAGTGGAGGAAGGGAAAACTATAATCAGAATCTATTGTATGAAAAAAATATATTTTTGCTGGAAGAAAAATATGAAAAAAATGAATAAAATAATCAAAGTTATGGGTAAAATAGATTAGAATTGAAAATACAAAGATGCATTTGTAATCAAAGAAGTTTCTCTAATTTAAAAAATAAGGATGAGTAATTAAATAATAAATAAATATCATTTAATAAGTAATTAAATAATAAGAATGCATTTAAAATATGCGTATGATTGCACTGCCTTAGATAAGCACAGATCTCAAGGTGCCAATGTGGATATCATCCATATCTTGGAAGTGTGGAAACTGGAAGAACAGGGGAAATGAGAGAGCATAAGAGATACGTGAACGCGTAGACAATCAATTCAGTTTGTGACTGAAAAGAGAATGCACGGAAAGGCAAAGCAATACATGAAGATGTCACCAACTATTCTCTTACAGATTATCAGCAAATGCACAAAACTATTTTAAATATATACAATTTAAAATCCACAGCAATACAAAACGTCAAGTACCTAGGATTAGACCTAATAGAACTTGTATATGACGAACACTGAAAACTGATATGATACTGCAAGAAGCTATTGAAAGCCTAAATGTCCAGGAGCATACCGTGACTCTGAAGCGAAACGGTCATCATATCAATGACATTATCTCAAAATTGTCTAAAAATTCAAATCGACCCCAATAAAATTCCCAACAGCGTTGTGGGAGTGGGTGTAAATTGGCAAGGACTCCTTTTGCTACACTAAGAAAGAGCAGAAAAAAATAACAAATGATTTGTAGAAAAAGTACACAAGATCCAAGTGCCCAAATATCACACTGACATACAAAGTGCTCTGTCACTAGCTATCAGGGTGAAACAAATTAGAGCCAAAATAAGATGCACTGTCACATTTGGCAATGACTGATAAGTGCGGATAAAAATACCAACTGGATTGCTTTGGCAACTCTCAGAACCTACTGAGGGCAGGTTGTGTTACCAACAGTCCATCCAGCTTCTACTAACGTTAAATTAACTCTATAACCTAGAATTTATTAACTCTAAAACTTACGTACAATGAAAGTGTAGGTGCTATGCTAAAAGTCCCCAAAATACAAATAATATGAACAATAAAGTTCATCACAGGCCTATTCTTTATACTCCCAAATTTTAATTTATAATAAAAGTCATCAATTGAAAACAGAGAAAATATAATACACATACTCAGTGTGATAAACTACACAGTAATGAAAACATTGATCTAAGATTGCATGTAACTATGTGAATGACCCTCACAGCACTGCGCAAAAGAAGAATGACTCCTTTGTACAAATCCAAATATGAATAAATTTATAAATATAAATCAGTGATTCTATTCACATAATATTAAAAGCAAGCAGAATTACTCCATGATGTTACAAGCCAGAACCATGGACTTCCTTAGGTTATGGCCAGCATACCCTTGGAAACGTTTCTCACTGGCTCAATTTAACCTCATAGGAGTCCTGGGTGCTGAAGACAAGTGCATGTCACTTTGTGGTGTGTGTGTGTCTGTGTGTGTCTGTGTGTGTGTGTGAGAGAGAGAGAGAGAGAGAGAAAGAGAGAGAGAGAGAGAGAGAAAGAAAGAGAGAGTTTGTGTAAATGAAATTCATTAGAAAAACAATTCAGGGAAATAATGCTTATTATTAAATAAGTAAATCCACGTAGTTTTAAATGAAGTGTTTTTGTAGTACCACACATTGAAGTGCATGATCACCTAAAGAATTTGTGTATTTGTAGGTACATGAATCAAGTTGCTGTTTTGCACCATCACTTTGGAAAAACAAGCAGTATATTTAGTATGTGAGTGTTTATCTCTGATTTCACCCTGGACTTCCATCTTTCTGCTCAAAATGTCAACCGTCATTGGGGTAAATGTCATTGACAGAAAAGCACTCTTTCAATAAACTTCTCTGTGCCATGAATAACTGAAGTGGAATCATTTTTGTATTTCGATATTAACTAGAATGTCAATTTCGACTGGGGTCAGTGTGTCATATACAGATAAAATTATTCTATTTCACAGTATTGTCACATATACTAACACTTGTATTGGCTTTCTAGATTACTAATATACTTTATAGAATTCAAAGGTTATTATTGTCTTTTAAAATAGCATGGATTTCTAAAAAGGATACCAAGGTGCTAATAGAGTTCAGAGCTGATCATATTGCCAAACCAAAAAAAAAAAAAAAATCAGCATTAGTGGCTAATGACAATAAAAACAATGTCTATCAAGTTTGAACGTTCGCAGCATTTTGCTTCATTGTTCTGAAAACCATCCCTCCCCATCCTCCATGCCCTCAGAATCCTATGATCATTTTTCTTATTAAGATTAAATACAATCCTTAAGCTGGGCAGTGGCAGTGCACTGCTTTAATCCCAGCACTCGAGAGGCACTGGCAGGCGGATCTCTGTGAGTTCGAGGATACCCTGGTCTACAGAATGAGTTCCAGGACAGCCATAGCTACAACAGAGAAACCTTGTCTCCATCATCATCATCACCATCATCATCATCATCATCATCACCATCACCATCATCATCATCATCATCATCATCATCACCATCATCATCATCACTATCATCATCATCACCATCATCATCATCCACAGAAATCATTGAACTAGTGGTAATGCCAACAACATGAATTGAAGTTAAAATGAACTAATGCTTCAATCTATGAAGAAAAGGCTGAGTTCCTCAGGAGGCTTATGTTTCTTATAGGAAGCAATGCTTATATTTTGGGTCCTAGAAGTTTTCTCCATGGTATATAAATATAATTTAAGTATTGATGTCTTCCTGTAACTTCTTATAAAGTCTACAGAATAACATATTCAGTTCTGAGCAGTTGATGTAGGTTCGATTACTTTCTTCTTAAAACACTGATGGTCTAAGACCACATGGATCTGTGGGACACTTGCAAGGAGTAAGGGAATTGGAAAGTTGGAAATGCAAGCAGTGTCTCTTTTAAAAGTATCTTAGAAGCAGAGGTAGGGGAGAGGAAAAGAAAGGGAAAGAAAGAAAGAGGGAGAGAGAGAAAAAAAAGACTGAAAGAGAACCTTAATAGTTTTCTGCTTATGTCTGCCCCTTAATAATTTGATTCTTCACCATGTGGCATTGGGGTTGACATCAAGACTGTAATAAATGACACAAAATACTTTTCTAAACCAAATTTGGGTTATGAGGCCCCAGGTGTTGAGAAACAATGAGAGAAGGAGCTGTCTTCTGTCTCCATTGAAGCTGGCATTTACAGAAGCCAAAGTCATCAACCACCCCCTCACCCTGTATTTGACAAAGCAATGCAAAGCCAACATCTAATCCTGCAGACTAACCTTGACTTTCAGCATTGTCTCCTAACGGTTTTGCAGTTGCTAAACCACCTTGATTCCATGTCTAGGAAAAGTTTTTAAAACTAGGCATTCTGCTATGTCCTCTCCTTTAGTTCGTCCTAGGGATGCAGGTGGAATATGGAACACCTGTGGGACACAAATAGCTGTCAAAATGAGCAGGTTCTCCCCTCCTTCATACAGAGTCGTTTGTTTGCAATTTAGGCTATTTAGTCTGGGACTGACCAGTTCTGACACATAGTCCTTATCTGAATCATGCATTCAGAATCTTCTCAAGTCTGAACTTACACATCCACTTCTACGGAATGATAGACAGCTTTAACTGTACCTCAACTCGTGGGCCTGTGGGCCACATAGTAACCAATTAAAAGCAAATAGTTTATGTCAAATATCAATTTGATTTCCATTGACTAAGTGTTCATGTCTGTCAGAGTCCTGTGGAAAGAAGATGCTTTTCAAAGTAAAGGTAGGTATATGCAGAGAACAGCATAGATTTGCCAAAACCCTGAGCACTCTGGTTAGATTCTTCTATTGTAAATACACACAGTTGTGTGTCTCTCTCTGTGTATATGTGTGTATGTGCATATGTGTATGTATGTGTGCATGTATGTGTGGTATATGTGTGTGTGTGCATGTGTGTGTTTGCATGTATGTGTGGTGTATGTGTGCGTGTGTATGTGTATGTGTGGTGTATGTATATGTGTGGTGTGTGTGTGTATGTGTGGTGTCTGTGTGTGTATGTGTGTGTGGTATATGTGTGTGTGTGTATGCGTATGTGTGGTGTATGTGAGTGTATGTGTGGTGTAAGTTTGTGTATGTGTGTGTGGTGTATGTGCATGTGTATGTGTTTGTGTGTGTGTGTGTGTATGTGTGTATTGTAACACTAATAATAGATCATGGGACCTCAAGCATGTTAGGCAAGCACTATGCCATGAAGTCAAATCCCCACAGCATCTTTCCTATAGCTCAGGCTGGTCTTGAAATCATGATGTAGCACAGACTACATTGGAATTTGAGATCATTATGCCTTAGTCTCTTGAGTACTGAGATTAGAGGAGAACATCATTATGCCCACTCATTCCCTAACTTCTCGATTAGACCTACTTGATCCCATAAATCAGGAAACAGAGGACTGCGGTTATAGATGGCTCAGTGGTTAAAGGCATGTGCTGTTCTTGAACAATATCTGAATTTGGTTTCTACCATCCATGTTAGGAAGCTCACAACTGCCTGTAACTCTAGCTCCGGGGGATCTGCCATCTTCTGTGTGCCCATGTGTACATATCTACACAGAGACACACATAAGTACACACAATTAAAAATTAAGTACATAATTTTAAAAGAAGCAGAGTCCCCTGTTTCACAGCCTTAATTTTATCTGTTCTTTATTCAAAACGGGCATCAAATAAATGAATTAGGTTATCAGGCAATTTTTATTCTACAATTCACATAGGGATACAGGTGCTGGGTTCTTCCTGAGGGGTAGCAAACGAGACACAACACTTTGTTCTTCACATCAGCAGGATAATTTTAACATGCCCCAGACCACTAACCACAAAGTCAGTGATAACTGAAATTTTATGGGCTTGGTTTGCTACCTGTCGGCACGCATGCGCATTATCGTATCACAGCATTTTCTATATCAGGATCATGATTTCCAAGCTACATGATACGATTAGTATTATGTTGTTCATAATGTAAAGATAATCAAGATATTCTGGGCTAAATTCTAACAAAGGTTTCTTTACAGGTAAGGCAGTGAAGGTATATTGTGATCCAAATCAGGTAAATGCAAAACACTACAGGATTCTTATGTTTTTTCTCATGTGTAAACTAAATCCATTCACCAGGAGATGGCTAAAAACAGGTATGAGTTTAGTTTGTTCATGTAAAGTGGAGATTTGTTTTTTTAATGACACAAATACATGTGAAATAGCATCTGTATTTGGAACTGCTGCCTGATTTAAGTGCACAAAAGTTCATCATTTTCCAAACTCAATCTATCATTTCAACAAGCCACTAAGGCACATTTGAAATAGCTTACCACGCTATACATCTGAGTTCTTCCTCGTATTCTCTACTGATTGCATTTTTAATCTTGGTAGAGATAGATCATGACTCAACCATTCTTATTTAGTTATTTCATCACAAGTCAGTAAATTAACATGAAATGTTTATCGCTCTCTATTTTGACTACTCATAAAAATAACTGCAAGTGTGGTGGAGCACCGTTAAACTGTTTTGACACTGAACTTAGACAAAACTCCCATTCATCACTTGGCCCATTGTTCTACAGTGGGAGAATACACTGGCATAGTGAAAGTCCTAGAAATAACATCAGTGCAGATCCAACAATCACTTAGAGTTTTGCTTTCCAATGTAGAACCAACTTTAATAGTGATCAATGTCTTTGAAATGAAGAAGAGAAAAATCTGTGGTATGCAAGTTGGCAGCAGAGTTCAATACTTCTTCGGAGGGCCACTAGTAGGAAATTACTCAGGAATCTTAGCATCTAGGATGTTGGGTCGGAATTGTGTGAGAGAGCATGATTTTCTAGAGAATTCCTCAACTCAGATTTGATTCGTTGTGCGCCCTTTACTCTCTAAGCAAGCATCTATAATCCATTTCCTCATAGAAACCAATGTAAACTGACAAAGGGTTGGACTTCTTGAGTTCGTGGGACTTTCTTCCTGGTTAGAATTTGCTCTTTATCCTGCCCTCTTGGGTTTAACCAAGATTTGAACCTAATCACAACTGAAGGAGAACAAAGGGGATGAGTGCATCTTATAGATGGTTTTCACTCCTCTGTGAGGTGACTGAGGGAGATTCTTTAAGTCAAGCAGGAGAAGCAGTACCGACTCTGGTGGCAGGAGACTGGACTGCTTTGGAGAAGTCACAGTACTCTGGTTGATGAACATCTGGCATCTGTGGTTTTTCATGTCTCACCATTTAGTAGTGTTCCGCCTTCAAGAAACTTGATTGTTAATTGCATACAATTTGAACATAAAGTCATTCGTTTCAGAATTAATAGTTTTAGTTGGGTTTTAGAAATGTGTCCTGGTGGCTACGAGGAAAAGGAATCCCTTCAAGATATTAATTGAAGGCACAGGCTTCTGTTCATGACCACCAAGATGCTGGTATTTATTCCATCTTTAGAAATATCCAATTCCTATCAGCATTCTTTATTTCCACCATAACCTTCTAATACTACAACTATTGCTACCACGTTTCTGAAAGGCTTGCCTTCTATAGGCATGCAACTCCAAAAACTTAGAGGCAAACATATAAATAATGGTCTTACTACCTTCGGCACATTTTGCACCATTATTAAAATTATGGCTACCTTCCACTATAATCACATCTGAGGATCAATCGTCTGACAGTTTCATGCATAGGCTTCTATTACCCTAGAGCCGTTTGCCATTTTTACAAAATTCTATTAGAGTTCAGTGAAGAAATATAAAACACTGCAAATATACAAAGTGCACTGTGTGTAAGTTAGGGGCAGGAGCTGGAGTGCTGAAAGGACTTGGAAGCCCAGGATGGGAAGTGACCCTACAGATCTTGTCTAACCTGCTGGAGAACGTGTCAAGTGCTCCCTGGAAAACTATTTTACTTGGTAAGATTTCTTAAGATTATGAATATTGTACCAGCTCTCTAAATTCTCAGGGGGAACCAAGTGGTTCTCCGGACCTCACTAACAAATCACTATGAGTTACTCATGTGTTCCTGAACCTGGTGGAAGCTACGTACAAAAGATAGTCTGTTTCTAAGCAGTATGACAATGACTTTCTTTGACAAACACTTACCTGAAACCTTACGTATTTAAGAAAAGGAAGGCTGGAAGGGGTGGATTTCATGTCCCCGCCACATTGCAGAAACACCATAGAGAGCAATACCAGCAATACCAGGTTTGTTGCAGAAAGTCTAGCACGGTGACCTGTCACTTAAGTCTTACCCATGTATCCCCACTGGAAATGGAATATTCATTAATCATTTTCATACAGAGAATATTTAGCAGGGTATGTATATCAGAAAGATAAGATTTTTGAGCTATAAATACAAGAAAACAAGAGGACAAGGGGGAAGACTGTTCACTTTCTAAAAACAGTTTGGTAAATGCATTACCTTATCAAGATAAAGAAAGCCATCAAATGTTATTTAGAATTGAGTTTAGCAAGTATCTTTCTAGTCAGTACCACATCCAATCAGTCAGTAGTGAGAATAAGAGAGCAAAGTTGACCTAGCACCATGACAAAAGAAAAATGAATTTTAAAATTGATTCGCAATGACAACCATGGATATATGAGAAGAAATAATGGTATTTTGAAACGGACATATTTTTACTAATGTCATATGAGCCTTGCTATCTGGTACAACCAGTCTTTACATTAGATTCTGCTGCACATTCTTCCTTAAATTATGGCTTTCATGTCACACTAAAACATGACCATCAAAGAGAACAGGATAGTAATTATCATTCACATTTTCCAGAAGTGAGCTCCAGATCTTAGAATCAAGGGAACTTGTTGGAATAATCACAGCTAAGAAGCTGGAAACCAGAAGAAGCCACAAAAGAGGAAACGCCTCTGGGACATACGTCCCAGGAGTGTTCTAATAGAGCAGGCATGGCCCTGCTGAAACAAAGGGGAGGTGTGAAAGCGACTGTATATAATCCATCCCTCCATAGGCCAGGATCTGATAACAAGACTGAGAAATGAGGGAGTTCCATTGGCCCTTTCCCATGTCTGCCCTTCTCAGCAGATGCATTGTTTCATGGGGACACACCCAGCTGTTGGCTTAATATTGGCTTGGTGACTCAGGGCTCTTGGCTAGCTGCAGAGTGGAGGGAATTAACGGGGTGAGAAAGAAATAACAATGCTGACCTAATTCACAGGTATATATTTAGCAAATTAACCATTGTAAAGACCTTCCAAAAGAAGAGCGGCATAAGAGCTAACAAATATACCACCAAAGGTAATTTTGCGTGCTATCTCACATCAAGGTTCATCAAAGTCTCAAAGTCTCAAAGTCTGGTCCTGCCTGCCTAAAATGACATGCTAAAAACCCTCGCCAGGTACTGTAGTTACTTTTTCCACACGTGCTTTTGCTCTCTTTGGATTTACTTTTGCGTTTACCATGCCCTTACTTCACACCAACAATGAAAGAAACCTGGGTTTGGTTAACTACATCGATTCCTTGTCTTTTCCAATCAGCTTTAATTTGTGTCCATCCTAGGAACCAGTAGCCATGCCGTATGCTATTCAATACATCGAGGCCGGTCACTATGGACAGTTGAGTCCACTGACACAGAGTTCCTACTGAAATAACCAGTTCTGCAGCTGCAGGTTAGTGCAGTGCTTGATACAGCGTAGGCCCTCAATAATATTTGCTCAATTAACAGATGTATGAACGAAATAATCAAAAAGTGAAAATGAGTTCAACCACACCAGGACAGGACTTACCTTCAGGAATAGTTGACCAACAGAAGATGAACATCACAGTCTTCACTCGGTCTATTACTCGTTGATAGTTTGTTTTTCATTTGATAGGGAATGAGACGGTTATATTTTTTTTTCTTTTGGGGGGGATATTGTTTTATTGGGTTTTGGGGGTTGGAAAGAACTTAAAGGTGGGTAGGTAGGAAAGGGAAAGGATCTGTAGGACTTGAGGAAGGGAAGAATATGATCAAGTATATTTAAATTTTAAGAATGTTTTAAACAATAAGAAATAAAATATAGTAATAAAAAATGCTTTCAGACAAATGCACTTTTGAATGGCATTCTCCGTAACCAAGTAGTCTTATCCTGATAAAACATTGTCCAGAGAAGCAACTCAAGAATGAATCAGGTCCTGCTTCCACTTCACCGCAATCTTCTGAAGTAGAGAGGCGTCAACAGAAGTCCTCTCCCTGGGGAGCTGAAGCCTTGTCTCCACATATCTTTCAAGGAGTGAGAATTGGATCAGCTGCTTATCGTTATTATCAAAGAGCCTTTATTGAGGCCAAGTACGACAACAGCTTCCACTGGAAACTGCTTTGGCATTTGAAAAGCACTGCCTGCTCATTAGTTCATTGGATCCTTCTAATAATGCTTAGGAGACTCTGTCATCGTTACTCCACGTTTTTCAGATGAGAAAAACAAGCAAGAAGGTTAGGCAACTTGCCCAGGGTTATATAGCTCATAAATGGCAGATCTACACTGCAAACAAAACCAGTTTTGAAATCTGTGATCTTTCTACTATTCATGCTGCCTTCCAAAAGTAGATGACCCATCTCAGGAGAACAATCCTGTAAAAATATCAGATATTTCACCCCACCAGCTGCCTCTGCACACATTTCCTGGAGACCATGTATTACCCTCGATTTTACCTACCTCCTGACTGGGAGCATAGCCAGCTAGTCCGCTGGCAATGTGCATCTATGAACTCGATAATGTTTTTCTTCCAAAGCAAGTCTATGAACTCATTGTTCAGTATTCTATATATTTATTTCAAAATAGATACTAATATCTTCAAATTTTGTACCCCAAAGCCTATTGTCTGCTTAACTGCAGACAAATAACTAATGCATATTCTTAAGAAAAAGCAAGGGGAACATTTGGATACAAAACTGAAGGGAAGGACAGATTCCTACTTGGGAATTACCAGCATAGAGGACTGGACATTCCAGAAGCTTCCATGGCATTTCTATCATTCCTGTATACTATGGTCTTACAAGATGCTGCAGTATGTTCTATACAAGAAAGAATTATGTCTAAAGTTCTCTTCCCTGTGCTGATATCTGCATTAAGTAAGTTCATCTGAGACAGGCTTGGCTTCACCTTTCCCAATAAGAACCAATAAAACAATATAAACTGCTCTCCTCATACTAACTACTTCATCTACCAGCCTTAAATTTTGTCATTGTCTTCCCGTTGTTATCAGTTGGTGTGTGCATTTTCTGCTTTGCTGTGTGGTTGCTTCTTTGCAACTGCTAAAGGTCAGGTTCTCATCACATTCTCAAATTTGGCATCTGTTAGTTTAGAGGAAAAAGTCACATAGGAAGGAAAAAGTGACTCAAGTTTGAGAATCTTTCCTGGGAAACCGATATCAAACTGGCTACTAGCGTATGAAGGTTAATAGCAGCAAAGCCTGGTGCACTGTTGAGGAAAATGTACCTTGAACAAAAAACTGTGACCACTTAAGACTTTGGACAACACTGTAGCACCAGCAGAAAATAAGGAAACAAATGCCAAGCACTCCATAGGGAAAGCAAACTCTCCTACAGCAACTTCAGGGGCAGCCACAGAGAAGGCATTCTAACAACAGTGACCAGAACCAGAGGAAAAGTCTCTCTACAAGGGACTGACCAGGTTTTTGTCCGCAACTTTCTTGGCACAAGGACCCTTCTACTATTCATGTTTCCTTCCAAAAATAGATGACCCATCTCGGGAACATTTTCAGAAAAACATCAAATTATCCATCACATTAGTCACCCTCATAAAGACTGCCCTGCAGGATTTCATAATTGCTGAGCCTCTTTGCAGATGGGAGACTTTTAAAAATAGATTTTTGAGTCTGTGGTAGAGGGTGGGGGATGTGGAGGTCAGATGACAACTTTGGAAGTATGTTCTCACCTTCTCCACTATTGTGGCAGTTCTTGTTTGTTCTGTCATGCTGTGTGCTCCAGGCTAACTCCTCGGTGAGCTTCCCTTCTCCTGTAGGAATGCTGAGATTACAGATGTGCACATCTGCATCCAGCTTTTTTTTTTTTTTCTTAAATGATGTTCTGGAGATCAAGCATAACAAGTACTTTTATCTACTTAGCTATACCTCCCAACTCTGGCTGGGAGCATTTACAAGCTGTGATACTGTCTTTGCTTACTTCTGCTCAGTTCCATCATCCTGTAAATGTCCTAGCCATGAAATTCTACTGGGCTGAACTCTGAGTTCTTGCCACAGAGTAGAATGATATACATCAGCCCTGGCCTGGCTTATTTCAAGTTTCCTCTCCTCAGAGACCACCTAGAACAGAATGGTTTCATAGTACAAACGACAGTGAAACTATAGGATGAACAGAGTCTAGATCCCTAACTCCCGTAGAAGTCAGTACACCCAACACTGTGGTGAGAAGTTTACTTCTACTGCACTGAGTCTCCAAGATTTTAAAGGTTGCTTCTTTGGATGATGGAACCACTTAATAATTACAACTATGTTATGAATTCCAGGGGTAGTATTCGAATCTTGCTTGTACCTGTAATTCCTACGGACTGCAGGAGATCATTTTTCCATTGATAAAATCAGAAAAGAAACACTCTTTGATTGTTTGATCTATGCAAAGAAGTTAATACCTGCTTCTCAGGGAAGTTTTAAGAATGAAATTATATAATCCCTGCAAAGTACTTAGCAAAATGCTCCTCATAAAATGAACATAGAATGATTATTAGGTTGTTTGAATTTGGGCTGTGAGCTTTGTACAAAGTAGGATTCACTGAGAGGCAAGCCTTCCATCTGATCCATTTTCTTGAGAATGTCCATGTTTATGTGCAATTCTAGGTAGGAGTGAATTGCTCCTCTGGAAAGAGTACAGTACAGAGAAATGTATTTGAATGATATTGAATAAAGCCACACAATTAAGAATATAGATGATGTTAATAAGTGATTGGGCTGTTGACTTATTATTTTATGAGATATAATACCTGTGGTTTTGAGTCTACATTTATAATATGTGTGTGTGTGTATTGTATATTAATTCATATAATTTCCATTATATGAATTTATGCTTTACTGCCACAAAAAAACAATGGAATGTCAAATTTTCACAATTCCTAAATGTAATCTCTTTAATGGCTAGTGTATAATAAAATTTATAAAATAACTTTGTATGAACCCTAAATAATTTGAAAGTAGCCTTAGGTAGAAATCCACTGTTTATTTCCTACTTTAGTATATTCAGAAAACACTATTAAATACACAGGGAGACTTTCTTGCATCAATTAGGGATAGTTGTGTAATAAGTGGAGAAAAGTTTTCTAATATTTTCATATATTTTGTGTAAAACCAGAATTCCATATGAGAGGTAGAGAAAGAAGGAACTCATGCTAGAAAACTCTTCTGTATTTAGCCTTGAAACTCCAGACTAAAACTAAAATGCAATGCAACATATTGGAAGGTAGATTCTGATACCTGTAATATATATGATTGTTATCTATGGAATAGAATTATCTGGAACAGATCCAAGTAGACATGTATATCATCGAACGAGAATAAACGCCACTGACTTAAACAGAAATTTCAACCTGTAGTTCCTTTCCATGAGACACATTGGAAACTTCCAAGCCCAACCTCATTTTCCTCTCCTGCAAAGATGGATGACCTTTGGTGTCTCTGGGTGCTGAGGGTAGATTGTCCAGGCACATTTCCAAGCATTCCACATTCCTGGGTGAGGAGACATTATCACTCCTCAGTATGGAGCCTTGTTATTAATTCAGGTGAATCATGGAAGAAGAGAGTCGTGGGTGGACCTCATGTTTCATAAGCAGCCACAGCAGTGAGGCAACCAGGAGGTTGGGGCCGGGATCCAGGGCCAGCAGCACTAGAAAAGGAAGGGTGTTTTTTTTCTTCCTTGGATTATGGCAAGGTGTGTTGTTAAGATGTCTGAGCTAGAAGACTGTGTCAGCATGCTGGCTGCTTCCCTCCAACGTGGCCAAGAGAAGAACAGACTGAATCAGAACTAGTACTAAAAATGTACTCAGAATACTGGCCGCTGTTATACAGGAACTTACTGCCTCAGACAGGTCCCCTTGGTTGGCAGTCCAGGCCACCTGTCCTACCAAAGGACAGACAAACCTGGGTTCAAACACCTGGGACACTAGTACCTGACTACTAGGAGAACAGTGGCCAATGCTACCTGCTTACACAGCTGAGAGTCTGCCCTTTAAATGACTTCTGCACATGTGGGACATGGAGGTCATGACTGTAAGGACAGCACTTGGGAGGTCAGCTGCGCACTAACAGGACTGGGCTGTTAGGGGTAGCCTCTCTGAGCAGAAAACACCAAAGAAGCCTGACTTGGGAATATATTCTCGATCTTATTCTGACTCTCCCTTGGAAGTTGAGGAGTACTCTTCATCCTTTATTCATGCTTTCATTGTTCAACATTAATTAAACATTTAATAGGTACATGCAGTAATCTAGCACCAGGGAAATTATCAAAACAAAACAAAAAGAGAAAGTTTGTCCTAACAGAACATACAATCCAGTGTTGGTAAAAGAACAAGTTGGAATAACTTTTTATTTTTGAGACAGGGTTTCTCTGTTGTAGCTCTGGCTGTCCTGGAACTCACTCTGTAGACCAGGCTGGCCTGGAACTCACAGAGATCCACCTGCCTCTGCCTCCCAAGTACTAGGATTAAAGGTGTGTGTACCACTTCCCAGTAGAATCACTTTTTAAAGCATGAAGAGGTTTTGTCAGATGATTACTATCTGGATGGTGAAGAATAACATAGAAGCAGAAGGCTGCGGAATAGTGTCCTGGTTCTGTAGAAGCTGCTCACAAGGAGGGTCTTTGGACAGAAGCACCAAGGAAGTGAGAGAAAGTGCAAACTAGGAGACAGAAGACTTCCAGGCAAAGGGAGCCATTGCTTGAGCCTTAGTACAGGCATGGATGGAGCATAGTGGGGCTAGTGAGAAGAGAGAGAGGGGAAGAAAGGGATGAGAGAGGAGAGAGAGAGAAGAAAGGAGAGGAAAGAGAAGAGAGAGAGGAGAAAGGAAAGAGGAGAGAGAAAGCAAGGAAGAGAGAGTTGGGAGAGAAAGGGGAGAGAGGTGGGGGAGAGAGGAGGGAGAGGAAAGAGGAGATAGAAAAGAGAAAGGAAAGAGGGGTAAGAGAGAGGAGAGATGAGAGGTGAAAGAGGGGAGAGACAGAAGAGAGGAGAGAGAAAAGAGAGAGGAAGAGAGCTCCATGCCACCTGGATCAAACACTGCCTTATAGACTGTTCAAACATTTTTGGATTTTGTTTGATTGCTTTGCACTTTACTATTTGTTTATGTATGGTGATTGATATGGAAAAGTTTATGAACAAAATATGACAGGATGTGACAGATTTTTAAAGTCCTCTCTCCAGCGACTGCTGAGAACATGCTCTGCAGGGACAAGAGCAGAAGGAAGGGTACCCAGGCAGCGGATGCTCTCCGACACAGCCATCAGCAGGCCTCACACAGGAGTTCAGCAGCTACAGCAGACAGCAGGTCACCACCTCCTCTCTCTCGCACACTTGGCTCTCTGCTCTAGCTGAGGACTGAACCCTGGAGTCTATTCAGGGGCAATCTATTCAGCCCACACACAGGGCGACTTAAAAGAATCTACACACTGGGGCCCTCAAATGGGAGAGACGAAGCTGAGAGGATCCAGGTCTCTGTACTCCTATACCTCAGTGGGACCTTGCTGTGGCTCACTCACACAACCCACACTGAGGAGGTGGCCTGTGCACAAAGCTTCAGTCTAGTATCAACACATACATTAGGGCGGCGGTTCGCAACCTCCCTCACGCTGCGACCCTTTAATACAGTTCCTCATGCTGTAGAGACCCCTCTCCAACCGTAAAATTATTTCTGTTGCTGCTTTGTAACTGTAATTTTGCTACTGATATGAATCATAATGTAAATATCTGATATGCAGATGGTCTTAGGGGACACCTGTGAAGGGGTTGTTCAACCCCCAAAGGAGTTGAGACCCACAGGTTGAGAACCGCTGCATATTTCTAGATTCCTGGACTTTCTGCTTCCTGGAATCGATCACCTCTCTAACCAGTTATGGGTCTACCACTTATTATCCATGACTCTGTTCTCAGGGATTATATCAAATAAATGGTGGTAGTAGTACATTAGATGAAAAATTAGATTATCTTGATGTTGAGCAAAAATTCCTTGTGCTATAACACACACAGACAGGGAGAAACAGAGAGAGATGGGGAAAGGAGAAGGAAGAAGGAGACAAAGAGGAAGAAGGAGGAGGAGGAGGAGGAGAAGGGGAAGGAGGAGGAGGAGGCAGAGGAGGATGAGGAGGCAGAAGAAGAGGAGGAGGAGGAAGAGGAGGAGGAGAAGGTAAATGTCATTTGTACTTTTACGTTTGGAGGATGACAGTGTTAGCCTATGGGTACATATTTTTCCATACAATTGATTCTATTTGGGTACACTGGTGCATATGCTAGTATACATATTTACATATGTCAAAAGGATTATATTGAATATACTTTATTGCACTTCATTCACTGGTTAATTATAAACAAAACAGCCTTCAATAAATTCAGTAGATATTCACCTAAGTTCAAATATTTTAGTGTTCACGTCATATAACATATGCTATTCCAAATGGCATAATTTTAAAACTATTATCCCATTGTGCAATATTCAATTTAGTCACAATTTCTCAATGCCATTAACAGTGCTTCAGTAAATGCCTTTCTGAAAACATCTCCAGTTGTCTGATAGCACAGACCCTAACAGTGAGCCTTCTCTGTCAAATCACATCTGCACCTATGAGAGCGTTATGTTCTTGCCAGATGATCTTCCACATGCCTTTGCTAACGTACAACAGTATGAGACTGCTTATCCTGAATATGTGCTTTTGGGAAAAGAAAGAGAGAAATTTTAAAGTATGACGTACACTTTCTTTCTAAATTGCTATTGCACTGAATTATTTGGTTTTGATTTAATTTGATACTTGCTTGGTAAGATGACTTGATTTATTGCTGTAGTGGTTTGAATGAGAATGGCTCCCATAGGCCCATAGGTTTGAATGCTTAGTCTCCAGCTGATAAACTGAGGATTAGGAGGTGTGACCTTGTTGGAGGAGGTGTGTCATTGGGGGTGAGCTTTGAAGTTGCAAAAACCCAGGCCAGGCTCTCTCGCCCTTTTCCTCCCCCTCCCCCTCTTCTCTCTTTCTCTTTCCCTCTCCTCTCTCTTCTTCTCTCTCTTGCCCCCTTCCTCTCTCTACCCCTCTCCCTCTCTCTACTCCTTTCCCTCTCTCTCTCTCACTCTCTCTCTCAGTCACTTTTTCTCTGCCTGCTGTCCACAGATCAGGATGAAAGCTCTCAGTGACTTCTCTAGCCTATCTGTCTGCTTCCTCTGAAACCATAAGCAAGCCCCCAATTAAATAAATTCTTTATAACAGTTGCCTTGGTCATGGTGCCTGTCCACCACAACAGACCAGTCACTAAGGCAATTGTCATTTAATTAATTGAAACATTCCAAGAATAAGAATATACTCTTTAAAATTAAAATTAAAATATTGTCCACTAAAAATTCTTTTCTGTTCTCACTTGTTCTGCTTCTATTATCTAAGAAACAATGTGTTTTTTTTTAAAGCAACAGAGAAAGACACCCAATATCAGTCTCTGACCTCTGTTTGTACACATACATGCACCCATACGCAATACGCATGTGCATTCTCATGCACATGTGCCCATATGCACACATATACCACATGCATACACAATGAAAAATACCAGGAACTATCTTACCTCTATGTTCATGTTTGCAAATATATTCGAGAAAACATACCTAGTATTTCATGTTGTATTAATCCACATTTTTATAAGTATTAAAAAGATAACTACATCTATAAAATCCACATAGACGCACAAATTTTCTTCCTTTTTTGTCTTTTGTTCCATTTTTATTGTAGTACCTGTCTTTTTGTTTAATATAGATTTAAAACTTTTTATAGCAAGGCTACTCTTATAAGAAAGAGGAAAAATATAAAATAATCACAGTATCCTAAATTTGTGGAACTGAATAAAATGGTTATTATGTAAAAGTTTACCCCAGATTGTTGTTTCTCTCACCTTCTCTCCCCATAGAAGATTTTAGCTGCTTGTGCTGAAAATGATTCTCCTAATGCCTAAGGAACATTACCTTTGCATTCTGCTGACAAAGGACTTTTCTTCCCTGTTTTAGATAGATTCATTTTTGTGACATTTGGATTTCATTTTCATATGAGACATATTGTTTAGAACTCCCCCACTATATGTTTATTTAAACTGAAAGTCACCTAAGTCATGATCATATTTTGATGAATGACAGCAATAATAGTTTACCTTCCCCAGCAATCGTGTGTACCAGATACTGTGCAAAGCACAGTCCCACGTTAACTGATCCCTCAATTCTGTCTGATTTGAAGGTCTCTTTACTATGGAGTAAATTATTTCATGTCTTCCATCTGCTTTGGCTCTTGAATTGGATCTCTAAACCAGATGTTTCACAAGCATCCAGAAAGGGCTTACCTCGTCTGATCTCTCCAGGGAGAGGGAGCTGTGCAGAGACAGGCGACGCAAGGTCCTTTCAGCCTGGCTCTTTCAGTCTTCGCTGTATATCTTCTATTTTGTGTTCATAATTGACAAGGTGTCATGCTTGATTTATTTTAGTTTGGCTATTTTCTCTTCCTATAAAAATGATGTATTCCTAAAGAAGACATGGAAAACTCAGCAAAACAAGAAGACAGCGCTACAGCTGAGTTTTAGAGGATTTCTATCAGTATATTTCTAGGCATTGATAATGAGGAAGCACAATGTTTTATACCATATACACGATAGTTTTCTTAATGTAACATTAAGGCATAATGCCATCTTTCCAGCAATAGCGTAGAAGATTTAAGATTAACGTAATCTTTATAATAGAGATAACATTTTTTTATTTATCTGTTTTTTGTTTAAATATACATTTTCTTTGTTACGTTTTTTACTAACTACACAAAGCTACAGTGAAGAAAATCTTTGTGAAAAAGATTGTCCTGTATTTAGATTATTCTCCATAACATGTGGTTGCACAGGTGATGACATAAAGCCAAGATCCATGAACATTTTAAGAATTCATAGTATGACACAGCGCTCCAAAGTATTGTATCAGTGTGTGTACGCCATTAGATAATGTATGTCTCTGCCTCACAAGGTTAGGTCAACACATATGTCATTATTTCTCAAATTGTGTCATTTAAGTTTACACCTTCATAGAGAACAGCTAGATCCTAGCTCTGAGATGTTTGGTCACAAATAGTACCCATAATTCCTGTCATCTACCTCATAAGTACAGGGATTCTACACTGGCTATATAGAATATATTCAAGTCAGAGTACAGACTAAAGAAAGCGCATGCCTCCTCAATCCAGCGTTTCTTACATGAGTCTCTAAACAACTTGCCCTGGAATTATGAGCAATGAAGCAGGGTCTAGAATAGAGGGTCCAGATGATGCCATGTCATGGCAGCCATGTTGGAAGAAGATGGCCACTCATTATTCAAGGAACGAGACTGGAGAAATCAAAGTGAGGCTAGAAGTAGTTAGAGGGCACTTCCTAGAAGAGGACTGTCGGTAGATGAAAACCAGGATCCTGGACAAGATGTCACACAGCTTTGAAGAGAGAACCCGATTGCATGGAGCTGAGCCCTGGAAGAGCAGGAAGCTGGGAGAGGCAGTGCCGGGACTTGGGGCCTGACTCTCACTCCTGAGCCTTCCTTTGCTACAGTGGTTCTTACGATGACTCTTCTGGGCACTTCACCTAAAATCCTAGCAACCAGGGTCCTTAATACACTCTTTCCTCTAACATATTTGCAGTGGAGACTTAAAAGGACTTGGGTATACAGGTTGGGATGGAGAGAGGAGAGCAGCTCTGAAAGACAAGGAGAGGCTGCCTTAGCAGAAAAGCAGAAAACTGCAGAGCAGGCTCACTTTCTAGCAGAGAAAGGAACATTAAACTCAAGTTTCCTCCCAACAAGTCTCTACAACTCACAAAACTATTGAATAAAGAATATGAACCCTTGACCCTCACCAACTGTTTCAACAATCCTGTAAAAATTTCTTAACGACTCTGTCAAGTATTCTCAGCTCTTGAGTGAAGACCACCATTGTTTGATGACATCTTGAAAACAATTGTAGTATAACCACAAAATGAGATACAGCTAGACAGCTGTGAAAACAGGAACAAGGACTATTGTAATATCATAACACATTAAAAGACAGAAATTAGATAATAATCAAATAATATTGATGACTTTTTAATACTACAAAATTGAGTGAAAAAAAGTGAGCATTGGGAGGATGTATGCAGAGAAATATCCTTTACCACAATATTCAAAATCAAATAAATTGTATGTTCTAAATCATATAAGTTTTAGATACATACACCAGGATAAGAAAGTTTTATGTACAGGTGTAGACTTAGGTCTCCAGATGTAGGTGGTTCAGTGTAAAGGCATTTTATTCTTTGTCTAATCTGATCACAAGTTCTGGCCTAGGGCCCTGGAGTGTTTGGAGCCCTTTTAACAATCTAATCCTAATCCTAGAACTTGAAAGTTTCAGGCTTCGTACAATCTAGAACATTTAAACCCCCACTGTACAATCTAATCAAACTCCGAGACTCCTGACTGAGCCACCCTGGCGGGCTCCATCTGAACTATGACACTTCAGGCTCAAACTCTTCTTCAAACTGAGTGGTTGAAACTGACCTTCTGAGCCTGCTGACTGTTTGACTGGACTCTTCTGACTCTGGTAGACTCTGACTGAATCCTGCAACTCCTAACTGACTCACTCTTCCCATCTGATGCTGAATTCTTCTGCCTTCTTCTGCCGAGCTGCCCTGGGTCTCCATGTCTCCGTGTCTCTCCCTGAGCTCTCACTCCTCCATACTGCCTCAGTCAGCCTTTTTGCTTCTCTGCCTTATCCTCAGTCAGACCACTTCATTGTCTATGTCTTGCCCTCTGTCTGCCTACTTCAGACTGCTTGCCTCATCACACTGTCTCTTTCATACTACCGGCGTCTGATTGCTTTAAATGACTTGCTCTGAGCTAAGAGCCTACCTTTATCTCCCAAGAGCTGGGTGTGTCTTCACTCTGACTCACTTTGCTAACTCTTCCTCTGATTAGTCACTTTGCTTGTTATTCACTCTGACTCATTTCAGGTGTCACTTCGATCTGATACTGACTCCTTCTGAGTTCTGCCTCCTGTGTCTGCTTCCCCACTCTGTTTCTGTCTTAGGTATTAAAGACATGGACCACCACTGCCTCCTGAATACCAGGATTGAAAGTGTGTAGCTTTCACACAGGCCTATTCCTCTACACACAGGGAATTACAGTACACAATCCACAAGAATTATCACATTGGGCAGTTTAAGGATATATAAATGAGAGGAAGAGTCAGTGTAAGCAGAGGCTAGCCTCTCCCACTGTTCTACTATTCAAATTGGACGGTAGATTTATGGAGGGAATGATAGAATAATCATTAACAAAATAAAATAAAAGCCTACACATACTTTCTTAGTCTTTTCGTTCACTAATTCAACAAATATTTAACCAATATTATTTGCTGTGCTAGCTCATAAGTTGGTGGTAACTACAACTGTATAATTAGATTTAAGGTCCACTCAACAGGAGACAAATCATGTTTGGTACTGGAAATGAAACCATCTTCCAGGCTTAGTAAGGTCGTGGACCTTAATAAAGAATTTACTACTGCAACTTTGCTAGACCAGAATAAGTCCTTACTGCATTCTAAATCTTACCCTTATACACGCAGATAAGTGTAGCTACCCATCATCAAAAATCCCTGCAGAACGGGAGGCAGAAAGAATGTAAGAGCCAGAGAGGATGGAAGACACCAAGACAAAAGGTCCTTTAAGTTAACATGAGCAAAACTCATGAACTCACAGAAACTGAGACATGATGCACAGGGCCTGCACGGGTTGGCGTAAGGTCCAGCCTTGCATTTTTATGGGGTTTCTGAGTGTGGAAATGAGTGGGTCTCTGACTCTTGTGCCTTCTCTTAGACTCTTTCTCTTCTGTTGGTTTGTCTTGTCCAACCATGATGTGATATCTTTTGTTTTATCTTATTATGTTTTATTTTGTTATATTATATTTTAAAAACATGACTGCACGTAAACCTAGCCACTAGGGTAAAGGTTGCTGTCATTAATATCTGCTGGAAGAGGCTTTCTGAAAATCAGTTTTCACTATTGGAATGACACTGGTATGTCAACCACTCCGGGGCAGGCCTCATGTTCAAGAGTAGTTGACCAATAATGGACTCTACAGCTCTTTGTGTGTCTTTTATTTTGTAACAGTTTTTTTTTTTTCCTTTTTTGGGTGAGGTTGTATTTTTTTTTTCTAGGTTTGGGGTGGTTTGTTGTTGTAGTGGGTTTTTGGTTTGTATTTTAAGAAAGAACTTAAAGTTGGGTTTGGTAGGGTGGAAGAGGGGATCTGTATAAACTTCAGAGACGGGAAAGAAATGATCAAGAAATATTTACATTCAAAAACTGTTGTAAATAACAAAAATATATTTTTAAATGTAAAAATAAATTGAATGTGATTATTTTACTTTCAAATATTAGCTGTCATGTAACTATAGATACAAACACAAGATCTAATTTTGGGGAAGTTGGCATCCCTATTTGAGAGATAGATAAGCTAAACAAACAAAAAACAAGAAATAAACAGTATAAAGTGCTGTTTTTATTACAATACATTCGCTTAAATAATATATGATGCATGCAGGGAGAAAGACAGGGGCGGAAGGAGGGAGGGAGAGAATGCGTGAGCAGAGAGGCCATGTCAGTTCCTATGCAGAAAATAAAGCCTGGCAATGGACCAGAGAGACAAGGGGGTGATCCGGGGTGGCCTGGTCAAGGAAAGGCTCCGTGGGGAGTTGCCTTCAAGGAGGTGTCTCAGTAGTCTGAGTAACATGTTTGAGAAATGTTTGTATCTGACAATAACAACAGGCAAAATTCTGGGCCAGAATCAAACAAAGCATCTTTGAAGAACAGCAACAACACCAGAATGGTTGTAGTAAATAAAAACTCACAGAACATAGATCAGGCTTAACCAGTGCAAGGTCAGAGAGGGTCCTCCAGGCTACGAGAAGGACTGGAAATTTTATTCTAATAGCTGTGGAAAGGCAGTGAAGGTCTTTGGACAAGAAACCAGAAAGGACTGTTTTCTTTCAAAAGGAATTTTTCCAGCTGTTGTTTGGTAAACAGACTTTCCGAAGCTAATATTAGGCAAATCAAGCAGGGCCAGATAACTTCAAACAGCAAAAGAAATAATCTTTTTTTTTATGAACAAGAAGCTTCGAAATGAGAAATATTGTCTTGACTTGTCAAATCAGTCAACTTTGTGAATTAGTAAGGCCATTTCCTCTGTGGTAAGTGGATCTCTCTTGGGCTGCAAAAATGATGCTAAGTTTCATTACCCCATGGACTCTAGTTCACTTGGTCAGGATACTTTGAAGAACCTAGGACACAAACACTGTGGCCCAGGGAAGTTTATGAATTAGCAGGTCATCCATGTGCACCACTAATCACAGCACTTCACAAGTGTACAAATTCCATTCGAGGCTTAATTTTCCCAGAGTAAATGCCATAACATGTGTGAAGTCTCCTGAGCTAGCCATGCATCATGGTTTTCCAGAAAATGCTTCCATGAATGTCAAGAACATTCTTGTTTTCTAGACCTTTACTCATTCACCAGGAAGTCCAACTAGAAGTTCCTGCTACCTCCTTTTTCCAAAACTCTGATAAGCTCTGTCGATCACAGGAAATTGGTGATCAACTTTCTCTACAAATACCTACAGAATTAGTCACTCATGGTACAAAATCTCATACTTATAGCATAATTCTCTTATTCTTGAATAAGACTAAAAATGGTAGCCCTGGTTTGTAGTGATATTTTCCTGTACATCACCAGTTCCCTAAGGACGTTCTCAAGTACTAGATTAAAATATACAAAGTTATTTGGGTTAAATAAATGTACCGTTCTCTTTTCAGTTCTTTTGGAAATGGCAAAATGAACATGTATATAAGTACAATATATTGTTAACCATGTTAAAATATTAAGTTCTGACCTCGGGTAATGCGTTCTAATTATCAAATGGCAACAAAGTAAATTGGGCCACCAAGTCGGAAGTCTAAAATATCCTTGAATTTAGGATCTGTGCATTATGTATAACCAATCTATAGAAGTCATATAGATTTGCCTCTCTAGGATCCCACCCAAACATGTAACCTCTGGGCTTGATAAGCATACTTGGGGAAGGGCTGCTCCTTCGCCCCTCCAGCAGTATTTGGCTGTGCATGTCTTCTTTAGCTGCAAATATGCATTATTTCTATTTGTACCTGAGTTGATATTTATGGATAATCTATTGAAGGAGGAAATATGGCCCAGGTGAGTGGGACTGACAGGGCTGTATTTAATGGCTACAGCAAATAACCTCCTAACGGCCAAACGAGTGTCATATCTCATGGTTACGATGTCTTCAAAAGGTGATATTTCTGGCTGTGTCATCATAGCTGTGAAAAGCATTTTCTCAGCATCTAAGAAAAATGGGAAGATCGTGGAGTGATGGAGGTATGTTCCGGACAGGTTGGTATTAATCATATCAGCTCAGCCTCAATTTCCTTTGACTTTTAAGGAAAGGCATTTAGAGTTGGGAGTAGAAGATCAGGAAAGACACAAGCTTCCCAGCTTTTAAGATGACTGTTGAGGCTGCACACCAGAGGCATTGCCATGGGGAGGCTGCTTAGGAGCACTGGTTTTCTGTGATGCAGCCCAGTTCTCTTCTACATAGCTTCATTCTTCCAACCTTGTATTTTTCCAGACCTGTCTTCTTATCCTACCTGCCTACCCCACAAAAATCCCATCTGTTCCTACTCTACCCATAAGTGAGAACTGAATGTTTCCTGAGCACAGGAATCATAACAGGATCCTGAACCTTCGCCCCTGGTGATGCTTCCTCCAGACACAGAAATTATGCAGACACGTGCTTTGCTACACCATAACCTTGCTCAGAGATCCTTCCTGCAGAATGTACCTATGAATTACTTTCTCTATTTTTGTGTAAATGGTTGGCTCTGGATTTTAGCATAACATATTGAATGATTACTTAGGACTTCTGATTTGACTTCACACCTCTGCGGAAGCATTTTTTGAAGATATATTCCCTTTCTCATCACTGTCTTACTTTCAAGACTTAACTCTAATTTCCTTCTTTTCTAATTCTACTCCAATGCCTTTCACCCTTTAAAAATGATTTTTGCTTATAATTCCTAAGCATAATCTTCTTTGTCATTTTTTTTTACCTAGATTATAGCATCCCTTCAAGGTTGGTAATGTAGATGTTTTATTCCTGTTAGATAAATGTCCACCAATTAAGAGTACTTCCTGCTCAATTCAGTTCCCAGCACATGTCTCAGGAGCCTCGCAACCGCCTATAACTCTAGTTCTAGGAGATCCACTGCCCTTATCTGGCCTCTGTAGACGCCCTCACTCACACACCCACCCACACAGAAACATACACAAGTACATAAAATAAATACCAAAATACCTAACCATCTGTTAGTCACTGTTATTTCACACAGTTTATCCCTGAAACTTAGAGGAGCAAACGGGAAATATGAGTCTTTGTACTTCATGGTGTTGAGCCCAAATTAGTTATACCAAACCTTCTAAGTAGATAGAATCTGGTTCCTGCTTGTGCCTTTCCCCTCCCACTTAGCTTTATTGATAAAATGGGTTTCTCTCTAGTACACTTTCTCAGGTGTAGGCTAAACGTTCTGTTTTGAAAATAAAGCAAAAGCAACAACAACAATAAAAAAGCATGAAAATTATTGCTCAGTAAATGTCTTTCACTATCCAATACTCAGAACCTTAAAACTAAATCCAAGGTAGAAGACAAGGGGTAAATTATATTTATAGAGTAATTGTTTATTAAATAGTTATAAAAAATATGTATTGCTTACTTATTCAATATGTTTTATAATAGAGCTGTCTCCATGAATTGTCTCAGACTTCACCTCAACTGTGTAGCTCTTTAAAGAAACTCTTAGTTGAGGTATAAATGTATGAGTTGAGGTATAAATTGGATGAATACACCATTAAAAAAAGAGATATTCTCACGAAAACAATAGAAAATTTTAAAACATAGTTGTAAAATACTTACTTATAGAATATTAATTTATGATTTCTTAATCATACCTTGTATCTCTCTAAACATCTTATTAAGAAACTACAAATACAGTGATAATGTCAAAGAAAAATTTTAACAAAAGCAAGTAAACTGAGGCTTAAAAGGTGTGGGCCACATCACAAGGTGTGAATAACATTCAATTCACTTCAGGCTGTAGTGTCAACTTGAGAGTATCACAGAGAAAGCTCTCAACCACAAAGAAAGTTAAAATCATGTGTTCAACACATAGAACACTCAATAGATGTTTTTATTCTATTATTATTATTATTATGATGATGATGATGCTATACAATTATTGCTGTATCAGAAGCATTTTTGTCAAGTCTACGTCTCTATCAGCATATATTTGCGTAAGTTGGGGCTGAGAGAAGAGTGAGGCTTACATGAGAGCACCTTGACAAGGTCTTATACAAATTGTGGACATCATCTCTGCCTTGCTTACCATCCAATCTCCCAGCCCACATGCACAGTGAAAACCCTACTACCTAGTCCAGAAATCCATAGAGCGTGGGTCATCACTCTTTCCTTGAAGTGGAATTTAGTCAGCATGCAAAACTTGAGGCTCCACTATTACTTCTGTTGATGGGATGATCATGACAATAACAATGAAGGATTACTTTCCATTTTCAATAGACTTCTTGGATCGAGTCACAGCAGGACTAGTACAACTCCAGAGATACTAGAGCACATCTCACAGCAAAGGAGGAATGTTGAACAAAAAGAATACGGCTACACATTGCATATAAAACAAGCAATGCAGAGGATGCTCGTGCGGCAGCCTGTTTTGTTTGTCTGCTTGCTTGCTTTTTAGAATAGTGGCAAAATATCTTGTGCTTTATCACTGGGGAGTGTTGTATTAACCTCAAGTCAGTGGCAGCCAGAGCTTTGGGGGATACCCCCCTTGTCATGTCTATGTTTCCATAAACAAAAGCTTAGTGAGAATCAAGATCACCATTCTAGGACTCCAAAAGAGAGACTCAATTACCAAGATCCGTAAGCAACAGCCGAAGTGTTTCCCATTCAAACAATTCACAATTTGCAAAGATCATTGTTCACCTCTTGTGTTTCCCAACATTTAAACCAGATGGAATATCTCCGGTAGAGTCTTAATAGTCCAGACTCCTAGGCTTTCGATCAAAGGTAGGGCAGGTAACCGTTTACTATGGTTTCCATGAGTGAACGAGAACAATGTCCTACTTACCATGAAGCTTTCTTGATTGGAGCTGTATTTAAGTATTTTTATTCATCCCAGCCTGGAACTTCATGTTAGCATTCCTAACTCTAATCATAGAAAAATGCTTGGGTGCTGGGTACAGTAAAATCTTGTGATTCATCTAAAAATCAGAGATTAAATAATTTAAGGTAGATGAGTATATGTAACAAGGTACTTAAACATCAATATTCGTTTCTATTTTAACCAATATCTGTGAAGATAGTTCTTGTTTGCTTCCTTCTCAAATCTGTTACAGAAGTCCTCTTTATGTGAACTGATACAGTCAAACCTTCACAATCCATACAGTGTGTAGGTATGTGCTCCTAAAATAAAGGTTTAAACTGAGATTCTAAGGCTTGTGGTTCATAGTTCTTTCCTCAGAACATGATCTGCCTCTTTTTCCAGGAACCATGGCTGACTATGTCATTCCCTCCTCTGGTCTCTTTCTGCCCACTGTCATAAAGTCTGAGCCCAGTAGTTTGACAGGGTTTTTCAAGTAAGTCTCCTAAGAGTCAAGTGCTCCAAACTTTAGATAAATGTTTGCTGAATGTGTTTTGTTACTTAGCATTGTTTGCTTCTTTCTGTTTGGATGGCTGAGTTCTAACAGTCAGTAAGATTAGAGACAGCGAGAATCCAGATAAGTGACAGTACTGATTATTATAGGCTGTTTTGATTTTGTGAATACCTATTGACTCCGTAGAAATTTCACCATCACAGTGGACTTAGAAGGCATCCGATAATAGTGCCATGCACAACCAGTGTGCCAGTGCCAGCTCCTCCTCCCGATGCTCTCAATAAACACCAATTATAACTACTATGGTGCTTACAACTATTCTGTTACCTCCAACTTAGTAAGAGACAGAACTGGACTTCGAGGTCCAAGAGTTTTTTCCTTGATCACAAAGCTTGTTAGTGAGAAAAATAAGATTAAACCCAAAGGTGGCTTCTAAGTTGTTTGTTATTTCTCTGATGCTGTGCCACAGACAACAATCCAAAACTTTCGAATCATGGCAGGATTATTATAGAACTGTATTTTCCAGTTTCAAAGCCAAACTTCTTTTAAATATTGTACTTTCACAATATGTGGTGAATGTTCTCTATAAATGTTTTATGCTGCCAAATAAAGTTACTATTGTGGAGCTGCTGAAAATGGGCATAATGAGGGGATTTTTCCTATCAGAAAATAAAACAAAGGGATGTAGCTTACTAAGGGAATTTTATATTCTGTTTTTCTCATAAATTTTCATGGCCAAAAAAAAAATGTTTTAAGAAATTACAAAGTCAAAGTTCCCCTTCCTTTGTCCCACACTCATCAATCCCCATAGGCTATGACCAACTTATTTATCCTTTGCATATCGACACAAGTTTATATAAGCTTGTTATTCATCTGATCAATTCTTATTTCACTAACACGTATCTTGACAGATATATCTGTATTGCTTGCACTAATTTTTCATCACCATGACAAGTAAGTTTAAAGGCAATAAGACTGTTTTCGGATCGTGGTTTTGGGGTCCTTGGTTTTACAGCTGTTTTGATTTGGGTCCCAAGTGAAGAAGAGTATCACTGGCAGATCTGTGTGACAGAAGAAGCAGTAATCAGAGAGAGACAGAAGGACACAGGAAATGGTACAGACACCCACATCATGTGCCCAATAGTCTACTTCCACCATCTCAGTCCCACCTCCTAAAATTCCCAATAGTATCCTCAAGTTCTAAATCAACGTAGAGATTAATCCATCAGTGACATCAGAGCCCCCAAGTCCCCAACTCTTCCTGAAAATTCACTGTGGACAACCGAGTCTTTAACACTCTAGTCTTTTGATGAACGCTCCAAACCCAAACCAGAGCTGAACCATGTTTACAGGCTCTTTTTCTTCCCTGTATGGATTCAGTGTGTTCAGTTTTACAGTACTCCAATTCATTTTAGTGCTTAACATTTCAAGAACTTTTAATTGGTTTTGCTTTTGGTTTCCAAATAATGCTACATCAATTAATTTAGGGGAAGTTATTTTTGCACTTCTCTGAAGAACGTAGCATCAATTTCCATGAAGAAAACATGAATCTTAAAGGCTATGCATTTTACTTGGGACATTTTCCAAGTACTCTCCAAATTTCCCTTCCTCCATGTTTAAGAGGCTTCTGCCCCCTAGATGGGCAGTAGAATATTCTACTAAACTTTTGGATTCTTGCAACACCAGTAAATAAAAATGGCATCTTAGTAAAACTCAAATTTGCATTTTTCTTACCCTAAGAGATGTAATCTTCCCTCATCTACATGCATATATGAGATTTGTTTAAGCTGTGGACTGCTTGTTCATTTCCTCTGCCCATTTCCTATTGGGTTATTATTCTAAGTGGCCATACGTTTATTTCTAATCTATCATTTACCTTTTGACTCTGCATATAGTATGATTTTGTTTCATTTTTAGCATACAAAGATGTTTTTGTTTGATATGATAGTATTTACCATTTTTATAGTCTCTAGATTAGGAATTGTAGTTCTACAGATTATTTTGGACACATTTGACAATGCCCTGGATGGGGTAGTATTATGACTTAAGTCTGGAATGCCTCCTACAGATTCATGCTTTGAGCACTTGGTCCGGACTGATGGTGTGTTTGGAAGGTTGTGGATCTCTGGGGATGTGTGACCTAGTTAGCAGTAATCAGTTAATGGAGGTGAGCCTTAAAGGTGTATCTGCTTTTGGCTCCGGGTCTCTGCTTCTTGGTCCAGACTCCAAATGAGAAGCAATGCTATAAGATCCCACCAGCACAGGACAACTCCACAATGCCTTCTCCACCATGGTGACCCGTACCTTCTGAAACTGAGAGCTGAGAGAAACCCTCCCTCTCCATAATTGCCTCTGTCAGGCATTTTGGCACTGTGTTGAGAAGAGCGACTGACATCGATGGAATCAAAATTCACCACCAAGTAAAAAGCACACAAAAATAGGACCCAACAAGTTGGACTATTCTGCGAAGCTAACGACTAGTTAGGGGCAAGCTTTGTCAAGCTATGTGAACTCTACGGATACAGAGCAATGGACTCATTAGCTACTCTTTTGCTTTCTCTGTAGTATAAGCAATTAGCTTGTTTAGGAAACAGGGCTTCAGAATCAAATACCAAAATTAATTGTTCTTAATTGTGAATAAATGAGTCCAAGCAATTTAACTGTATGTTAGTTGGTTCGGGGTGATGCCACAAGATGTCATGGCTTACGAAACAAGACTGTAGAGATGTGTAACCCAAAATCAAAATTGTAGTCAATTTTGCATCCAGCAAAGCCTTTCTTCCTGACTTACATTTACATTGCCTCACCTTATAAGGCCACTGACTCTGCTACATTTTCGGGGTCCATCTTTGTAACCTCATTGAACGTCTATTTCCCCTTAAAAACTATGCCTCGTAGTACAGTCACATTTAGGTCACATCAAGACCTAAATGACAAAATTAGCAAGCTTCGCAATACCGACGCAGAAATCTTTCAGCTGTCAATCAAATGGCAAAACGTTAACCATCCTTTTGACTGCACCAGAGCCAAAAGGAACAAGCACAAATGTTAGAGTTCTGGGGTTGGATCCTAATTAACATTTGTTTTGGTTTGGTTTGGCTTTGTTTTGCACTCGGAGCATAAATGAGCACAGACACTGGGGAATATTTTCCTGAGGAAACCTTATCAAGAGGGTCTGATTGAAGCCCAGATATAAACAACACGCTCAGGCGTGGCGCCCTGCACCTGCTCAGCCGTGCCAGGTGAGTGTGCTGAGGAAGCCTGGCTCATCCCGCCGCAGCCTTTCTACCAACCCACACCTCACACAACCCACAGTCCCCTGGGCTGTTTTTCAGCCACAACACAGGTAGAAGAACCACATCTAGAAGTATAGTAAAAACATTACGAGGCTTTCTATTGGCAAAATGAAAATGTAAAAATCTAACAACAGGTACTTCTTCCACTAATTTTACAATTCTTTGGAGACAAGCTATAAAGTTGTTCTTTCTTCCCCAACCTGATTTTATTTCCCTTTCTTTATATGCACACATAATATTTCTCATTGTATTCCTTGTTTACAGATAGTGTCTTCACCCCATTCCTTTCCCGAATCATATGGAAACTGCTTTGCAATGTTTCTCGAGCTAAACAGGAAAGAAAAGGAGAACAGAGCGGCAAACTGGACCAGTGATGCCTATAGTCACTTGATTATAGGCGTTGGTAAGCCTTGATTAAGCTGCCGAGGATGTAATGATCAGGTAGTTAATAAACCACTGCCCTCGTATACAGAACAATAACTTTCAGAGGACTACTTATTCACAATTTCAACTTGGTTGTGATTGTGGTTGTGATTTGAAAGTTGAATAATTGAGTTGTTTTAAATCTACTTTTCTAAAAAAAAAAAAAAGATGACTTTGGACCTTTGGCACCAAAGATCAAACTCTACCTCATAATCTTGAGTGTCCTTGCTTCACTGGTCATTTTGGCCTATTTTACATGGATTCAACCTGAATCTGATTAAAGTAGAATGGTTGCCCAACTGCTGGTGGCCAGAGACTTACAGCTGGGCTTTTGATCCAGAAAGGACAAAGGAGATTTAGCTCTACACAGACAGTTGCATTCATCATAACTGATCAAATCTACTTATTCCCACATTTATCTGCTCTAGGTAGTTTAGACGATCTGTCTTTATGCACAGTGCATAGAGTGAAGCAGAGCCTGTTCACTATAGATTTCTGGCTGAGAGTCTTAACTGCACTGAATAGCCGAAGCCTCACTTTAATCTGTAGTTATAAGCACAATCTACATGGAATAAAAGAACTGTCACATGATTATGGTGAGCTGTCTTTTTAAATTAAGTAGCCACAGTCATAGTTGGATGAAGCTGGGGAAGGTCAAGTAGAGGGGTCATGCTAAAATGGGGACACTGCAAAGTGTGAAAAGTAGGGTGACAAATATGTCAGAGAGGAGGTCAGGAATCAGACAGGAGGGACGGCAGCCTGCACACGCCGTGACTAAGTTTGTGTCGGACACTCAGTTGCTCCTTCAAGTCACAAGACCTTAAAAATTTCAAAATATTTAATACTTGTCTTACAAAAGTTGTCATATTTAAATATATACAATTTGAGAAGTGCAAGGAAGAGGCATTTGTTCATACTCTCCTATCCACTTTGGTATCTTTAGGATTGTTTTCAACAGCACTGTTTCCTTAAGCTGATATAGGGTTCTTTATGCGCCCCACTGCAGTGAATCACCCGTAACCCAAACTCAAGAGACCTCTGCTCTCTCATCTACCATGCTAGTTTTGCATCCTGTTCCTCCCCTCCGGAGTTGGCATCGAGATTTCCTAAGATACGGCCAGCTAATCTGATTAACGCTCCTTGCCAATGTGCTGAGTAATAAAGACAACTGTGCTCTTTCTTCCCTTCTGGGTGATCTGTATATTTTAGCTGTGTGATGTTTCTGAAACTCTGAAGTTTGACTCACATGAAACTATGGGCTATTGGAGAAGACAATAGGAATCAGGAGTCACTTCTGTTTATCACTAAATAGGCAACCACCTGTTACAATTAACACTCAATTAGCTGTTGACCTACCAGGGACAATCAGAGGGGAAACAGCCAGACACTCAAATACAAATTAGCTACTTAGAAAGACCTGGATAAATCTTGTTGAAAAGGCTTTCCTGAACTAAAATGAGACAACAAGCATTTGGCTAGCCTTGGAAGGGGTCTCACAAAAGGCCTAAGTTAGCATGGTAACTAATGACTAAATTAGATCATATCTGCTGTAGTTACAAAAAAAATCAAATGCTTGCTGTACAAAGAATTAGACCCTAAGACTAACTATGTCACTCTTTGCCAAGTCTAGCCTTAGGTATATCCTGTCTAATGACTCTTCTCCACAATTCTGAGCGTAAAGATAATCACCTTGAATTTTCCTAGCAGTGTGGTAGAATCTCATTGTATCACCAGTGTGTATTTCAAGTGTGGTGGATTTGTACTAAAAAAGAAGCAATCCTGTACTTGTTCCAAATGATTTTTAGTTGAGATTAGGATATATAATAGGGCTGGAAATAAACAAGACACTAGATAATATTTTTCATATACCATATTGTTTCCATTTCATAATGATGAAGACAGGTTTGATTTATAGAAATGGAAAACTGAGTCTCAGAAATATTAAGCAATGGGTTCATGCTTATAGAGTCTGAAAAACTTCTTTCATTTGTAAACAGGAAAGAAACCTATGTTATTTGGAGAAAATAGACGTAACTGGAGATCATCTGCATAAGTGAAGTAATCCAGACATTGAAAAACAAATACCATGTTGTCTCTTATTTGTGGGTCCTAGAATTCTTCATAGGCACATGAAGCCTTATAACACACACACACACACACACACACACACACACACACACACACGAGCATATTGCATGGAAACAGAAGAGAGACTGTGCATGAGAAGGAAAAGGCTAGCAGTGAGGATGATAAAAGGAGGAGGAATAAAGGGAAGGAAGAGGAGTAGAGAACAAGTTCAAATACAGGATGTGCTTGGAAGAAAGTGTAGACATGGAACCCGGCAGTATTTGCAATGCTTATGTGCCAATTTCAAAACAGAATTTTTTTTTTTTTTTTGCCCGTGTATTTCTGAGATACAAAGAACTCTATGGAAATTCACAGATATCTTTCCAATTTCAGTCTATGTAAATACAGTTTAATATTCACATGTTGAAGATGACCCAATCTTTTTGTAGAAGTGGTTGATCTCAAGTATCTTGCAACAGAACTTTACTAGCACACTTACTCTGCCTTCAGTTTATTGAAATACAAAAATTGAAGACAATACGTAAATAGAACTGCAATTCATCTTGACTCTTAATTGTTCAATTCACTCTCAGGATTTCTCCTCTCACCAGTTGTTTTATCCAGCCGCTTTATCCATCCCGTCAATGTCTCTATGATCTTAAAGAACGAACGTAAATGTTGTTTGGTGGGGACAAAGCCCGTGCTATCCATCTCTTCCCAAAGATTATGTAACTTTTTGATATGTATATCAAATGGCAGATTCAAGTCAACCAGGAGGGCAGAGAAGCCGTATTTTTTTCTGATCCATACTATAGCTGAACCTCTTCCAATTATTAACTGCTTTTTGATAGGTTAATGAAAAGCAATGTGCAACCCGAGCAACTAGAAGTCCCAAATTCAGGTTTCTTTTTTTTTTTTTTTTTTTATTTCCTGTTTCCTTCCCACCCTTTCAGCTCAATGGTGGTTTCCCAAGGAGTCACCCTAAGAAAAAGACTATTAAGGAATGAAGAAAGAGCCTATGAAGCTGAGACTTCAGAGACCAGGCCAAGAAATATTCCCTCATATTTACCTCTTCTATGATCACAGAAGGGCAGGACAGGTGCTATACCATCCCCATTGCAAGGCTCTTGCAAAGAGAGGGGGAAAAAATGCCACTTTTACATGTTCATAGGGCAATTATGAACGGTGTACAGTGTGTTAATTAGCATTATTCCTCATTTCCCCTTCAGAAAGCAAGAGTACTTTGGATTCAAGAGAAGCAGCAGAAAGTAGAAAAACATTAACTGAGTGAAGCAGTTAGTCAAGGTGTGGCGTGTGTGCAATGTTATGAGGACTTGACTTCTTAGAGATCAGGAATCGGTCTCATGTTGACAGGGACTTTTTTCAAACCTACTTTTACTTGGCTTCCTGAAGACTGCGTGATTTGTCATTAAGGGGTAAGTCTTCACCTAGCTTGATTGTAATCAAAACTTCACTCTAGAATTAAAACTAAAATTAATGTCCCCAAATTGATAATTTTAGATATTATGAGATATTATCCTTAAGTGTATAAATTTCCGGCTTTCATTTCAGACACAAACTAATATTTTAAAAGGAAATCTCTGAGACTAATGTCTTACAAAATGAAATCAATTTACAGATAGTCATCTCGCTTAATGAGGAAGATAATTTGTGTTAGGAGGGCTCTATAATAATATAATTTCTTCTTAAAGATTCAATCAAAGTATGTAATGTGTATTGGTTTCGGATTTCAAGCAGTGAGATCTTGCTTACTGCTGTGATCTGAACACGAAATGCCCCAAAGATGGTGTGCTGGAGTCTTAGTCCTACTTTTTAACATTATTGGGGGGTCCTACTTTAGAAAGAAGGAACTAGTGGATGAAAGGCCACTGGGGACATGCTCTTGAAGGTGATACTGGGATCTGTCCTTTCCAGTCTGGCTTGCACCCTGGTTGGTTAGCAGTGTCCTCTAAGACTCTACGATGCCGCTGCCCCCTATGCCCAAGGCAACAGAGCCAACCAACCAGAGATGGAAATTGTGAGGCAAAATAGTCCAATCTTTTTTCTTAGAAGTTTTTGATCTCAAGTATTTTACAACAGAAACTTGACTAGCACACTTACTCTTCCTTATGCGGTCATTAAAATGTGAAGATGTCATTAAGACTACACTATAAGTTTACTGGAATACAAAACTCTTGATATACTGATGAAGATCTTTGAGAAGTTAGCCGTTTCTTGGGCAGTGAACGCAAGGGAAGGAAGCTGTACTAATTAAAGCTTCTCATATAAAAGCTGGGCAGATGGTCCCAGACACACATAGTGTTCTAAGATGTCGAGGGCCTTTTACTTTACTGCGTTGCTGTACATCCTCTTAACCTCCTGGTCACTGTCTGAGAAAACTCGACACACCTGCTTGAAATTTCATACGGTGTTTTCATTACCGCCACATTAACCAGAATAATCTGGCCATACTTTGTTGCAGAAAAATGGCTGAAGGTACAGTTTTATTCCTCATATTCATAAAATAAATTCATAGGAACTTTTATTTTGGGGTAGCATTCATGAATGAGTAGAAGAGTTTCTAGTCTACAGTGGACGTGAACCTGTGTTAGAATGCGCAACGAGCGGAACACAGGCCTCCAGAGCTCAATGTCATGTGGGCGGACGGGAAGTTGAGCATTTTATTCGTGTTTCCAGCAGTATCTAGTAGAGATGACTTCACATTGGTGGGGTTTCCAGTTGGGTGTAAAGATGCTTGTGCAGGAATATATCTAGAGATACAGCAGAACCCGAGAAGAGCCACTGGCAATAAAAGTGGCCAGTGCAATAATCCTTTAACAAAACAATGCCATACTGTGTCTCTTAGTGGTGCGTTTTACTTACGGAGGAAATAGAGTTTGAGCAGTGTCTCAAAGAATGCTGACATTCATGAGCAGGCAGAGAATAGGAGGAAGTTGTTGGAAGTGCTGCTAAGCTATGGTACAGAAAGGAGAGCAGGCAGCACTGGGCTGTGATGCGTTTACTGCACCACACAGGACAGATTTGAGTTTTCCATTTCAGTTCCGTTCAGTTTCATTCTACTTTCAGATTTCTCCGATGCCCAGTCTATACTTAATATCATAATGAGAGCCATGAACCTATTCAGATCTTTCCTTTAAGAATTATGCAGATTATTCAAATGAAGTTTAAAAATTATGAGAACTTTAGTTTAGGATATTAAATACAAAACCACGGAAATGTAGAACAAGCAAAGTCAAAATCAGGAGTTAGTTCCAAGTTAGCAAGTAATTCTAGAGAATTTTGACGTTAAAAATAGAAGGTAAAAATCTGAATGTAAAAAATCTGAAGGTAAAAATCTTGAACCCGGCATGGTGGTGCATACCTTTAATCTCAATACTAGGGAGCCAGTGGCAAAGGCAAGAGAATCCTTGTGAGTTCAAGGCCAACATGGTCTACGTAATGAGACAACCAGGGATATATAGAGACACTGTCTCTAAAAACCAACCAACCAAACAAACAAACAAAACCTGAATGATTTAAAGAGCTTTTTAATCTTACCATTCTCTATGAAGCAGGGGGAAAGATTTCATTCTTTTCTGTTCCACCTCTATTTTCACTCACTCCTTAATTATTTCTTAGCGTAAGCGTCACTATAGACAATAAACTCAAGGAAAGCCGGGATTACATTAAGTCTTGTCGTTGCTGCCGTTTCTCTACTTTCAGTGGCTGGGAAATTGAGAATGCAAGAGCTTTCGCTAAATTGAAATCCTTAAAATATGTGTATTTATGCTACAGGGATGTTACCTGTGTAATTTATACACGTACACACAGAGAGATGCACACACATCCGCACAAACTCAAACACATACAATTAAAACTAACCTCGTCGATACGCTCTGTTGCAGAAACTGGAGATCCAGAAAATGGTTTTCATTTAAACAATCACATACAAGAATTTGGAAATGAAAAAACACACATGCGGATCAGGGGTAAGAAAACCCAAGTCACCCTTTAGCTAACAATATGTCAAATTGTCACATGTCATATGTCACAAATATGTTATGAATCAGGGGTACACTTAAGGCTCTATTTAACCTTTCTCAAAACACTGTATTTGGGCATTTAGACTTCCTGTATTTATCATCTTTCCTATCCGTTCCCTATGGTTTTTGTCTTTATTGTTTCCTTCTACTTTCAGAAGTTTATTTTGCTGGGGTTTTTTTTCCCCTGACTTCTCTAGATAGGTGATAAAATCATTGCACTTTCAGCCTCCTTTTATAAATTGTGTGTGTTTAGGGACATAAATTACAATAAAATCACAACTTTGCCTGCATCCCAAGAGTGCAAATATGTATTTTAGTTATTCTTAAGTTACAGTTGATGCCTGTGGTTTTCATCGTGGCTTCTTTGAAGCATGAACTACTCTGAAGTTCTCCGTGTGATGTCAGATGTGGAGACATTTGTTGTTGCTGTTGTTGTTAATTATGGGGCATCTTTTAAAGATTTATTCCAAGGTAACGCCATTTTGAGTGTAGACTATTCTTTGACTAGTAAAATATCTTAACCCAGTGAAACTATTTTTTCTACTGATTTGTACTTTGGTTTGTACAGCTACAATCCTCTTTTCAAATGTACCAAATCTGCCATTAAATCTGTTTACAGATGCCTTTCTTTCTATTCTTGGATCTCTTCTAGAATTTTCATGTTCTTAAGTAGCAAGTATGCTGCTGCTGATTCTGAGAAAATTATCTTTTCTTAAATATGTTAACTACAATGATTTTACAATCCATATCTGAGGACTCTCAGATCCGGATCATTTTTTACTGTCTTTCATAATTCCTTTTTTCTTTTTTTCCTTTTTAAAAGTAAGTTGTTTAATCTTATTTTATGTGCATTGGTGTGAAGGTGTTAGATCCCCTAGAACTGGAGTTATAGACAGTTGTGAGCTGCCATGTGGATGCTGGGAATTGAACCCCGGTCCTCTGGAGGAACCACCAAGTGCTCTTAACCACTGAGCAATCTCTCCAGCTTCAATTTCTTTTTTCTTTATTCATCTCTTTCATCATTTAGTAGCTTTGAGCTCAATACAAAACACTGGGCATCAAAATGACAGCTCTTCCAGAGAAAATGCATTCCTAATTATTATAAGCAGTTGACTTTAATGTCATCAGATAATTAATTAACTTGGACTTACAAGAAACCATAAGATACTTTCTGTGTGTAGCTTATCCTTATTCTTTAATTCTCTTTCATTTGTTTGTTAGTTTGTGAATCACAGGGTTTTACATCACCTAGAGTGGGCTCTAACTCACTTTGTAGCTGAGGACGACCTTGAACTTCTGATCTTCCTGTTTCTTTCTGGTGAGGTTATATGAATGCTCAACTGTGCTAGGTTTATGTGGTTCTGGAACTCAGGGCTGTGTGCATTCCAGAGTACTCTAACTCACCACCATCACCACCACACCACCATCACCACACCACCACCACCACCACCACCACCACCACCACTACCACACCTACACCACCACCACCATGCTCTCTTACTTAAGACTAAGGTTTTTGAGAATTCCAAATGAAAACCTGGGGATTTTTACCAGAACTCCTTTTCTTTGGTAAAGGCTGAAATACGTATTTATTATTTCCCATAATTCTGACTGAAGGAATCTAATTTGTTTTCTTGCTTTTTGGTTCCCCTCGACTTCCTAACACCGTACATTCTTCCTTGGACTGCTGCATATTTTCCAGAGGAAACCTGTGCGAGAACTCTCCCTGCGGCTGGGACCCTTTAGATCCAGGTGCCTGGAAAGGACTAAACTGCAGTTCTGTTCTCAAGCTTCAGATGCTGTCACACTCTTACCTGCTTTTCTATCTCTTACCTGACTCATGCTCCACGAGTGTTTTCCAAATCAGCAAACGCCTTGCAGAAAGAATGTTAGATTTTCTTCAAATACCAGCATTTCCCTTCTTTGTAGATCCTAGAACTAAGTGTAATGACTTCCTTGGTTGCCTGCTAATGCCCTCAAATACACTTACTCTGTCCTGACCCGGTAGATGGACACGATACAATCCATTACATTGTAGCTAGTGATAGAGATCTAATTCCCTCCCGTGATATTAAAATCTTCCTTATATAAATCTTTTGAAATCTGTACTTCAAGTTCTGTTTAGTGAACAGAGGCATGCCAAAGTATGCAGAGAGTTTAGCAGTATCAACAAGAAAACACTGGGCATCAAAATGACAGTTCCTCCAGAGAAAATGCATTCCTAGTTATTATAAGCAGTTGACCTTAATTTAATCAGATAATTATTTACTTGGACTTAAAGGAAACCATAAGATCCTTTCTGTGTGTAGTTCATCTGTACTTTTTCCTTTCTTCTCACTTGTTTGGTAGTTTATGAGTCACAGGGTTTTATGTCAAGTTTAAAGGGATTTGGTAGGAAGTTTCACATCATCTGATAAGCCCTACCTGCCTCCTAAAAGTCTATAAAATAATGTTCCCTTGACTAGCCAGAACTGTATCTGTCTTCAGACGGCTTGCTACTGGACCTCCGCCTCTCTTTCCTGCCCAGGGAAGAGACTCCAGACGGTATGAGTGTATGACTAGCTAAGACTTCTTGTTTCTTACATCCTCTTTTCATAACGGTATTATTAGAATTAGAGAAGTAAGTATCAGATCTATGTATTGTATAAAGAGATCATCAGTGCTGAATACAGAAGGCATTTCTGAAGATTGTTGGAAGGAGGGGTCCGGTTCTAGGAAAGATCTGGGGGAAAGAGAATGCCCCAGCAAGAAAAATCTCCAGCAGTCATTAGGATCCAATAAGCATATGCTAGAGACACTGAAGTAAAGAGCTTAATTCACTTAATATCTTCTGGGCAGGACATGATAATTGTATTTACAAGGGACAAAATAATTTTCATTTTCTCCCCAACTAACAGATTTAGCCAACTAGCTAAAAGCTGGAACTTAAGTTGCTTACATACAAAACAAAGATGACCTCCTCCGAGTAGAAGGGCCTTTCCATCAACATCTGTCACGTTGATATACAAATTTCAATCCCATCATGGGTGTCAAACCAGTGTGTCTGAAGGAAGACTTTGGCTTGCCTCTCAGTTCTCCATCTAAAAGAGCAATGTTTAGACAGTGGCCACTTTACAAGCAAACCGGCAAGCCATAGTGTCCCGTCAGCGTAGATTATTTCTTTCTGATGATTGAACGGGACTCACTGTCTCGGAGACTCAGTTTTCAACACCAGACATTCTCCACTTGGGTGTCAGAGCCAATGCCCACCATTCCCAAGACCTGACACACCCAGTGCTTACTTGGCCAGACCCAGCTCCCTGTCTTACTCTTCCAACGTCTCTTTCTCACAGGGGATAAGCAGCTGTCTCAGATGCTGCCTGTAGAATGTTCCACCTCGCTTTCTTCATCATCACACACTGCTTACTTCTTCATACCTATGGCCTTACCTTTGATCTTTTATCTCACTTGGGAGGAAACATTTGGCAATATTGGAGGCTTGCCCCACCTATATGGTTGACCTAGTCTTTTTAGGGAACCGCTCTCCAGAATCTGTCTCACCTTCTCAATAAATACAGCACAACTTTGGCCTGTTTCACACCCATCCTGACGCAACTATAAAACAAATGAATCTTGAAATACAAAATACAGCTGGCTTTCACTCACTCTGCGCTTCGCGCTAGGCAGAAGACTCAGTCACGACTTTCGTGAATAGGCGCCTTTATGTGACGCACAGCGTATATGACGAAGTCAACGTTTCATCTTCTACGCTAAGATTAAATATAAATTTTACTGACTCATTTGTTTCTCCGTTCTCCTCTTGGGTGCAAGCATGCGGGTTAGCTAGGACTGTGCTGTGTGCCAGAAGTCTACACGTGTATCAGATGTCGTCTTAGTGGTCAAATCGTTAGCGAAGACAATGATGATCTCCAAAGGACAATGGGTCATCGTAAACAGAATTTAGTGGGGCTTGAAGAAATGACAGTTTGTATAAGATATCAAGACAACATAGATGATGTCGAAGGCAGTCTAGTTTGCCAACTGGTCATCCCATGTGTCAGATGCTGTACCATATATATATATATATATATATATATATATATATATATATATATACACACATATATATATACACATACACATATATATATGAATTATTATTACATTATATATTATATACATATATTGTTTATGATTTAGAGATTAAGAATTATTTAAATATTATCTAATTATTTAGAAATTATTTATTTATTATCTCATTATTTAGAGATTAATAATTCACTGCTGAGAAATTGAAGATTTGTATGGAAGTGTGTGTGTGTGTGTGTGTGTGTGTATAATTTTACCGGTTAGAAAACATTTTAGGTGGAGTTTGATGATGGGCCTGCCCATCATGCACAGTTTTAGTAATGGATGATGCTGATTGGTTGATGTCAGTATTATGCATACCTACAGTATTGTCTATGAGAGCCCTTGCTCACTTAAAATGCTATGAAAGAGTCCAGAAATAAGTGACCTTGGTAAAATTAACAGAAGCTCTGTCGAAATGAGGCTGCACAATATTGTAATTGGCCATTATTTGTGACTATATTGGAATCATCTTCAGTTGATGTCTCCTCAGTCACCTCCAGAATTAAGCGTGTGTCCCAAGCTGGGATGTCTTCTGGCTTCTCTGTACACTTCCGTGTGCGTCACTGTGCCAACTGGTTTTCGATATTAGTGTATGGAAACACAAATGGAGCCACCCTCACTATGCACAGACGACACTGTAACAGTTACTTTTGCTTTACAAAAATACCCCCATCTTTTAAGGAATGTATATATAATACATACATGTAAATATATAATATGTACATATTATATACATATATATGTATTAATGTATTAATACATGTATATAATACATGTATATATAATACATAATAATATAGCACATATAATTTTATAATTATCATTGATTCTTTGCTTTATTCTTTTGTTTCTTTTGGTATGTTTTTTGAAATTAGGTCTCACTATGCATCCCAAACTGGTTTCACATTCACGTCAATCTTTCTCCAAGTTTCCCTTAGGTGCTGGGAGTTGAGGTGTGTATACACCCCACTGTGGTATATTCCCAACCTCCTCAAATAGCTTTCATTTCATTTTTCTTCTAAAACTTTTTGATAGTGTTAACCTTTCCCAGATAAAGATTTAGGTATTGAGAGAATATGGGTCTAAATGCTAAGACTTCAACTCTTCCTAGCCATTGGGTTACAGTTCATACTGAAAATGAACCAACACAAAGGTGTGTCTGCCAGGTCCTTTTTTCCTCAAAAATAACATACCTAAATACCCTCACTTTGAAGGTTCATTAAGGTAACAGTGTGCTGAGCTGATTCACTCTTCTCTTTTCCTTTGGTTGCAGAGGGTTCAGGCAAGTGTTGGCATCTGAGTATCCTGGGAAGGTCTGTGTAACTACCATGCTCTGTACTAGTTTCTAAGCCCAGCCTTGTTATCTGCATACTTATCACGCATTCCCTGCAGGTTTACCTTTCTGATTCTTCCTTTTCTCTCTTCTCTACAATGTTTGGTCCAAATGATCCCTAATTGAACCTGCTGGCACTATCATTTGAAGTCTCAGTCTTATAGAAGGAAGGAATCAAGCTCGTTTGATACTTTCTAAAGCATTGATGGAGGGAGCACCTGGGTACGTCTCTGCAGCTTCCTGGCTAGGCAGTCTGTAATAGCATGGCTGTGATGGGAGAATGGAAAACGGGGCTGGCTCTGAAGCCAGATTGCTGGGTTTCAGGTCCCAGTTTTGATAACTGCTAACTGTGCAACTTGTCTCAGCTTCTCCAGCTGCTTCAGTTCCATAGGCCTTGTTTGGAGTCACACAGACGTGAGTATCTTAATGACCAAGAAACAAAAAACAAGTGTAGATTCAGATCTCAGAGTCCAGTATGAACCCATTTTTCAGGAAGAAGAGTATTTCCCCATGACCGTTCTCCTTTTTGAAAGTCGTGTTTTCATTATCCAAGTTTTTCTAGTATGATAAAAATCAATCTATAGTAGTTCACTGTTGTGGTGGTTCAGCCAAGAAGACAAGGAGGTAGGAGGTATTTTTCATAGGTTTAAACTCTGCCAGACCTCTGCAGAGGGAAACACCATCCTGGCCAGTGACATATTCAATCAACAGTGAAACCCTGAGCGTCCGAGCTCAGGTGTTTTTATTGATTCAGAACTCCTTAGGTGATCTACTGCAGATCACGTGCAGATCATAAGCAATTAAACATCCCCCATGGAAATCCAACACCTGCAGACAATACAAAACACCAAAGCCCTAGGCAGCCCCTCACTCAACAGTGCATAAAACAATTATTTTAAAAACAACTAAAAATAAACTTCCACAGCATCAATCCAACAGCCAAGGCCAGTGAGCAATTATAGGCTGACAATTCCACAGGCTTATAACAGGGCTCCCAAGCAAACCGATATTTTCAGACTAGACTCTTATCCTCTGTGTAATTTTTAGGGAGATTCAAGTTGTATGTGTTGAATGTAGTGTACTTGGATAAGCTTTCTATTTCAACTCTCAAAATTTACAACATTTCATCATCAAACAGCTCCAGAAAGACCATCTCTTCTAATTTTCTACCATAAAAGCATGTGTGTGTGTTTGCATTTGTCAATAACAGGCATCATTATGTATCATTATCTTTCCGTTTTATCTCCTTACCTGTTTATATGCAGTTTTGTTGGCTAAAATGGACTGTGAACTGTGTGAGGGGAGTAAAGAGCTGCACACAGAGAACCCTCCTGCTGTCCATAGCTGCTGCCAACACAGCCCAAGAAGGTAAGAATAAGCTGTAATAACCTCTTTCAACCAATGACACGGAAGGTCTGATTCTAACATTGCATGATTATCTGTTATTATACAAGCTCTCAAGTAGAAGAACAGATATTTACAGTTTTTATATATCTAGAACAAAATTCATATCAAACACAGTAAGTTCTCGGTAAAAGTATGCTGATGGTGCATGTATTACCATGGCACCTAACATAATCTTGACAACTATATGCTTTTCATATTTTATCTCATTTAAGTCATTTTGATGCTCACTGCCCTCCCCCCGAAGTTATTAGTACCAGTTTTTAGAAAGAAAACAAAATCCCAACAACTCCTAGAAGTACTTTGTATGATTTTCCTCAGGTCAAAGCTAAACCTAACTAATTTCAAATCTAATTTGAATACCGGATTATTTTGATGTTGCAAATACTTAAGTTTGCTAAGAGTTCTCACTCTCTATCCTAAACATACCTGGGGTATCTTTGTTGATCACACCCTACATGTCCCATAATCTTGCCGACAAAGAGCTTGAGTCTGTTGGGTCTCCTGTGGGGACTGGAAAGCAGTGGAATACTCTTCTATGAAGGAACTAGATTACAGAAGACATTCACATCCCAGTTGAAGATTTACAATGAGGGTTAGGAAAAGTTCAAGGCAATGGCATCAAGAGAAAAAGGAAGATACTTTCAGAGGAAATCTGTTTCTTAAAGGATGCAATAGAATGATAGAAAGAAGCTCAGGCAAGAATCAGTATGATTACTGGAGGGGAGAGAGAAGGGAGGGAGAGAACCGGGGAGGATCAGCTGGCAACTTCCTGATTCCCATTGAGGATTAGTCCTACAATATCTGGGTTCTTGGAAGTTTCCCTGCATTCTTTTAATAACTCCCTCATCAGTACAAGGCATCTAGCTATGCATCCCTTGTTTTCATTGGCCATGAGAAGAAGCCTGATTCCCCCTGCTGTACTGTACCCCCTGAGATCTCCTACACTCTCTTGTGATATACAGGGATATGAACATAAACTTCATAGAGCTGCACAGCCAAACTTCAGTTAGGAGCTGGTGATACTTCAAATCTCACTGCAGATTTGTATGTACTCTAAAAATTCCAGTGACAACGACGTTGACAAGGAGCCACAGAATAAAAACCCAAAAAGAATGTAACTCTCAGATCTTATTGTCTTTCAAATAGTGAAAAACACCACTACTTTGGAGGACCCTCCCAATGAATTGTGTGCTTGTAAAGTCGATCTCCTCTAGCTGAAAAAGCATGAGTTCCAAAGTTCAGCCCAGTGACCGTCCATCCAACCCTCATCTTCAGTGCTTGTTAAGGATCTCTGACAATTAACCACTACTTACTTACTAGCTATACACTGGGCTCTAGGCACACTTTGGTCCAAAGACAGGTACGTTCTATTCCTTGACATTGAGCAACCATGATAGAATCAGAAATGGCCAAGGAAGGGAATTCATCTAAAGGGGAGCCAGGATGGGAGAAATTGTATTATTACTTCCCAGAGAGAGAAAGATAAGGTTCCAGGAGCAGTAGAATTAAAAGATACACTGGAAGGAATCACTCAAATTGTCCTCTCATATTTTAACAATCACTGAGGATCATAATGTAACTTTACACCTGATATCTACTCTATATTTTATGGTGATTTATGGTGTGGGCCAGGCTCTGGTGCTTAGTTTATTGATGAGGAAACTGAGCTAGAGATAATTAAAATTCTATACTAAGTTTTACCCAATCAGATAGTGTCAGAGCAAAAGTACAGAATCCAAGGATATAATTTCTACTTCTCCATGGTAGCTTTGACTCATCAATTGATTGATTTGTTCATTCTTCCAGTTATTCATGATGGAGGATTGATGTTCATCCAAAACAAAGGTTAGGCATTATCAAGTTAAAATAGTTCACGAGAATCTAACTCTGTTCCTTTCCTCCGGAATCTCCACAGGGTCCAATAGGCAACTGGATATCACCAATATAGGAACAATCATATGCCAATGTCTTTCATAAAGGGTTAATTCCATATAATATTCCTTGTTAAGTAGCTCTGACGCATTAGCAGTGTTTATTGAGTATACGGTGGTCTCCAGGTATAAAGTTATCCAGTGAGGATAGTGAACATACAGAGCAGAGTCCTGTATTGATAGGAAAGAAAATAAGGGCAGAGAGTGTTTTGTGGCATGCTCCCCAAGACAGGAGGCTCATTGATAGGCAGGATGATTATTTCATCTGAGCAACAGTCACAATATTTTCCATTATGTTGAGTTGAGATCTTTTTTCCTATAAGCTAAGCTCACTGAGGTTGTTGTAATCCTTAGGGCAAATGCAAACGAGTCTTTATCCTCCCTGATACTTTTCTTATTTTTAAGAACAGCTTTGCACCCCATTCTGACTGTTCCCAGTATGTTCTATCCTGCTGAAACCGAGGTTTGTCCTGTCTTTGGGGGGAAATGTGAATATTTCTTTGGCTGGTATGGTCCTCAGAAGACTTCAGAGTTCTCTTTTTCTCAAAGCAAGGGCCAGCAGAGATGGAAGGAGTTGCTAAATAAGTCTAAATCCAAGTCTCCTTGATGATCTGAGGTGTGCGTTTTACATCACATCATAATACATGCTTCCAGATTCTACACTTCCAGAATCGCTCCTGAACCCTAAATACAGCACAGCCCCTCCTCCGTTGTGGTACCTATCACCCCTGCAGTTGGATGGATTTTCAGTTAATGTTGGAGGCACATCCTCTCAAGTGACGCAGGAAAGTCTCAATGTCGAAAGCACTGGGAACATTTTTAAAATTAATGCTGAACCCCCTCAAGATCAAGAGAACCAAGATGGGTCCCAAGCCAAGGTAATTCTACTAGCTAATTCTCCTTTAAAATCAGAAGCATTGCATCAGAGCCTACCATCTCACCTTGCAGGACGGTAAGAATGACTTTTGCATTTGGACAGAGGGGGAGGGAGTAATTGATTCTGAGCATTTGATTATACCACTTGAGCTCAGCTAAAGGAGGAACAGATGGAGGGGCTTCATTCCTTCCTACCTGTTCTTGCACTTGGAATTCTGTCTCAAACTTACACATATGACACTGTATTCGAGTGCCCCGGGATGTGACCATTCTGCATGTCCCTGCATTTTCCCCGCACAGGCCCTGGGGTAAGGAGCAGCTCACTTATGGATGTTTTATAGGATAAGCACCTAGATGCCCAGAGCACGAAACAGTAGTCCAGCTGGCAGCATTCTGCTGCATGGTGGAATCAGAGGAAGAGTCACCTTCACATTTATCGACAATGCCCATGCAAGGTGCAGCTCAGTCCACATTCATTTTTCACTTTTTTGAGAAAATACATTTTAGGAGAAAAAAGATATATGTTCAGTGGGAGAAAGGAAATATGTATGTTAAATGCTCGCAACAATAAATTTGCACCAGTGTTAAAGTTTCTGACCTTCCCCTGCCCTATCTCTTCCGCGTCTGTACACTGTGTACCTTGTAAGCATATCATTTCTGGTCTTCCCATTCATAAGTTGTGCACAGAAGTGGATGAGCCAATCTTTCCCTCTCAGCCATGAATTCCACGAGGACAGGGTCTGTGTCTTGGTCTATCTGTACCTCCGGTTGCATCCATGGTGCTAGTGCATCTTCTCTACTATGCAGTAATTTACAGACCACAGGATCCTGAAAATGCAGATGTGTGGGAGCAAGAGATGTGTGCTGTGGAAGCTCACGTCTGGTGCTCGGATCACCCTTCTCTCAGTTATGCACGGCACCATTTCCACAGTAGCTCCTTTAGCAGCCTTACACTTGTTCTCCTAGGCTTTGACACTCAGACCATCCAAAAGCGGCCAATTGAGGAAGAAGATGAGAGGAAGTCCCAGGGCATTCAGCTAGGATTTGAGGACAAGTTCTGTGTTAACAAGAGATGGGCAGTCCAGGAAGGTGGTTTCCATTTTGATGCATCTTCTATTATGATGTTCGCATCACACTCATAACATAATATACCAGCAGAAGCTAAAAGGCGTGTAGACAGAATGTGCAAGTTTTCTCTACATATGTATGACAAAGAGCGATAATAGCCCTTCTTGCCTTCTTCCCTCCTCTCAACTCTCATAATTAAAAGATAGGCCATTCTATGAGAAGTCAGGGGACATAGGATCCATTCATGACTTTAATGGCTTGGGACAATTCCCAGTTTCCTTGATATTATGATGACAGGGTCCGCAAGATATTCTCCAAGGCGAACACCGGCTTCTTTTATTCGTTCCAAAGCAACATATGACAAAGCAACCCACACAGGGTGGAAGACCCTGTAAATAAACAAAACAAACAACACAACAACAACAACAAAACAAGCCTTGATTTTTGTCTCCATTGTCAGCTTATGGACCCTACATTTTTTTCTCAATTAAGCAGTACTTCCTTACTAATAACAATGCTCCAATACAAATCTTGGTGAAGACCTGCTGAAAACATACTGCAATAAAGCGGCAGACAATAAGCGGTGAAGTCACACCTCTCCAGTCTACATTCCAATGGAACAGCAGCCTGGTGCAGTTCTGTGTCAGAATCCATACCAGCAACTAACCCATGCAGGTAGTGGCTGCTTTGGTTGGTGAGGGGAAGTTCTCTCACTCACCTCCAAATCATTCTACTCCTCAGTCCACGTGTCCCCAAACTCTTAGAAAATATGACAGCCAGGAGCCCTCTCAAAACCCCATTTCTACTGGAGGTCATTAAGAGATCATTTGCAGATGTCACAGAATCATCGCATCCCGTCTTGTGTTGTCATATGACGTCGACTTAAACGTGAGGGGTTTCATTGCTCAGTTGCCCTGGAAAGACCTTTGCAACCCAAATACAAATTTTCAGAGAGGTTTAAAACAGCACCATATTTTTGTCAGAGAGGAAGACATTCCTTTCATCTTGTTCATTTCCGCCACCCTCTAAAGGGAACTGTGTGTCAATGTGCATTTGTCATCCAGTCTGGTCCTTTGCCTTCATCAAGGGTCCAGATTTTCCTAAAACAAGGAATGCACGTGAGCATCTGAATGCAAACAAGTAGCTTAACAAAAAATATAAATCCCTGGAAGTGAAATGTAATTACCAGGTTAAAAAAAAAAAAAAAAGAGCACCCATTTTCGAGAGCCTATCACGTCTCGCGTCTCTGCACGCAGCTCCCCCCAACACTGCTCCTGTTGTGTCAGATAGTGGCAGTGTTGAGCCCGGGAACCGGCGCCCAGCCCGCGGCGGTCCCCGCGGCCGCACAGTCTCCGCGGCTGACTCCGACTCGCCGGAGCTACTGGGCCGCAAGGGCACTGGGCAGCGGGAGGGGCGCGGGGGCTGGCGAGGGGTCCCCGATCCGCGTCCCCGAACTGTTCTCCTTCCCCGGGGCAAGAGTCCGGCTCCCTCCAATTGACCGAAATTCACCCAGGGGGGCCCGTGGAGGGAGAGGTCGTCGGCCGCTCGCCGGCTGCGCCTCCCTGGGCTCCGGTTGGGGAGCGGCCCGGGCTCGCGAGGCGAGCAGTGTGGGCTCCCGCGCCCCCTCCGAGGCAGATCGCGGGGTGGCAGTCCCCGTCGGCTCCGCCGCGCGGCCGCTCCAGTCCTCCCCCTCCCCCGCGCGCGCCCTCCCCCTTCCTTTCAGTAGGACTCGGGACTCGGGAGAGGGCGCGGGAGGCAGGCACACCGGCCCGACCCCACTCCAGCGCTCGCCGGGGACGCGGGCGGGCGGCGAGGGGACGCGGCGGGGGCGCGGGGCGGGCGCGGCCACAGAGCGGCGGCGGCGGCGGCGGCAGTAGCGACCGCGGGCGGACCAGCGGCGGCAGGGCCGGCGGGCGCCGGGGACCGAACTGCACAGCTCAGCAAAAGCGCCCAGCCCTCGGCGCGCCGCCTCCTGCGAGCCCAGCCCGGCAACATTTTGTAACCTCACCCCATCCTTCGGAGAAAAGGGAAAAAAATAGCATTGCACGGAGGGACCGGGAGATCTACATAATATACATGTACGCATGCATATTGATGTATGTGTACATATATATTATATTCGGTTCCTGCTAAAATTAGCCGGGCTCGCCGCGCGCCTGTGTGCGAGTGTGTGCGAGTGTGTGTGCGTGCGGGCGTGTGTGTGAATGTGATTACTCCAGGACTCCTCGGGCTCCGGAGACGCCATTTTCCCCCTTGATATCTCTCTCCGTAAATCGGTGGCGCGGCGGAGGCGGCCGCGGCGGGCGGGAAGCGCGGGGCTGGCCGGGGCGCTCGCCGCCGCCTGCGCGCCCGGGGGCCCCGGCGCCCCCCGAGCGAGGGCGGCCCGCCCCGCGCGTCGCCGTTTGACAGATGCTCGTCGCTATGGAGTTGCCGCAGCAGCACCTTTGGGGGCTCGGACGAGCGACCGGAGGCGGAATCTGAGCGAGCGCCCGGGCCAGCGGAGCCGGAGCCGCCAGGACATGGGTGAGCGAGCGCGGCGACCTTGGCGCGGGAGCCGGGGCGCCTTGCCTCCCGCCGCGCCGCGGGCCCAGCGCGCCGGGGGCCCGGGGGCGGTGTGTGCCATGCATGCAAAAGTTCACGTCGCCTCGCCTGGGCTTTGACTTTGCACTGGGCTGGAGGGGGGGACCCGGCCAAGGGGGCGGGTTGCAGGTCCCCGCGAGGCTGCGCGGGGATGGGCACGATTCCTCCGGCTGGTGGGTCGGCAGCGGTGCTGACTTAACTGGAGTAGCCCGTTGGTGGCGGTGATGGTGGAGGAGTCGGGCTGGAGGACTGGGAGCTTACTGAGTTTCGGCTAATCTGATCCCCTCCCCACCCCCCCACCCCTTCTGCACCCTCCCTTGGTCCTGCTGCCGGCTGCCCGGGCTGGCGGGTTTGGCTTCGATGAAGTGGACTGGGGAAAGGGAGGGGGTAGGGAAAGGGGTGGGGAGGCGGGAGGATATTTTTTTTCCTCCTCTCTTTGTAACTTGCAGGTTAAGTGGAGCTAGAGAGCTACATTGTAACCTAGTTGGATGGAGGGGGGGGATTTAAATGTATCAGAATCTAACGTGTCCTTAATAGAAGAACAGGCGAGAAGTGGTCCAGCCAATGAAGGTTGGTGTCTGCTTGTGTTCTGGCTGTGTGTTAGTTTTTCTCTTTAAAAAAAATCTTAATCAGTGGATTTGAGTCTCTTTCTTGTGCTCTCCGGGCTGGGGATTGTGAAAAGGCAGGAATTCCCTTAAAAGCAGAGAATGCCCCTTTGAAAGCACGCATTGTGTGCGTTTGTACAGGAGCCGAGGGCTGGGGAATCAGCCGCAGGCTTCCCTGTTCGGTGGTTTCCAGTGGGAAATCACTCCGGAAAGGAAGTCCTTCAGTATGGATTTATTGTTTTTGTCTTTCGAACCATTATCTCTTTGACCAAAATACTGTCTGAGAAGTTCCTCAGAATCCAAGTCAGGTAAATTGGACTGGGGAGATCTGTAGCAAGACGGTGATAACGGGGACGCTGCTTTTGGTGTCTGTGATGGAAGCATTGTTGGGTAATTGCAATTTCCGATCGGTAGAGCATCCTGCTTCTAAAAAAAATAATAAGTTACTGCCGAAATGCTGTCTTCTACGTCCTCGTCTTACGTTCTTCCATCTCCCCCCCCCCAAGACCCGCACAACTACTACAGTTCTGAAATTGGAACCCAACTACAGATATTTTGTTGAAGATCAGGAAAGTTGTTCAGTTGGAAGTAGGGAATGAGGCTAAAGATGCTGAGAGTGTGGAGAGGAGTTGTTATTGCCCTCGGATGCTGCATGGATTCTTTATGTGTCTTTGTGGGATTCTCAGCATGTGTATCTGTCTGAAAGCACTGTTGAGGGAAGGATTTCCGATTTGTTTCCGTTTCAAATAAACTGTCCCGATAATCTCATGGTTGACGTCTGATACTAACAGGGCAATGTGTGTGTGTGTGTGTGTGTGTGTGTGTGTGTGTGTGTCCGTGTCCCTATTCCTGCAGAAACTCTTCTCAGAAGGGTGTGATTCTAAAATTCTACAGAAGCTACTTTTCCTTTGCTGCCCCCCTCCCCCTTTTAGTCTTCCTGCCGGCAGCCTTCCACACCTTTCTTGTTGAAGTTTGGTTCGAATCCATGGTCTTCATGAAAATACTGATCTTTCTTTCTTTCTCTTTCTTTCTTTCTCTCTCTCTTTTTCTTTCTTTCAATTGCATTCCTTTTCCTTTTCTTTTATTTTCTTTCAGTCTTCAATCTGTTTCATTTTGTTTTTCCTCTGAAGATTTGCACTGAAAAGTGATTTCATAAAGGATCTGTCACCAAAACTCTTTGGCTGTTTGGGCCCATCCCCCATGACCTTATAATGCCTGCAGATAAATCTCATGTGTTTCATTCAAACTCAGTATATTCTGAAAACCCTGTTTGCACTTGTGCTATGGTGAAGAGGGACCTGGAATAGAAGAATGTCTGTGCAGCCACATCTACAGCCCTGAGACCAGACCTAGGTGCCCAGGAAAGAGTTTCCTTGACTCACCCCAGTTAAATGCAGCCTGGCTGGCAAGAGAATGCAGTGCCAGCTGGCCAGGAGGGGAGGAGGGAGTTCACAGCCTTTGGAGATGCAGCCAGTTTACAATCCTGCCTCCCTCTTCTGGACTTCTGTGGCTTCCTTCCACTGTCCTTAAACTCCTGGAAGGAGGCTGATCTCTTTGCTCTGAGTAGGGTGTCCAGGTTTCAGAGTCACATTGAAGGTGCTTTGTTTCTAGCCTGTGCTTCATCTCAGTGCTGGTTACCAGCAAAAGAATGTTCAAACAGAATATTCCAGGGAAATCAGAAATTTGTAGGTAGGCAAGTGTGTTGAACAGAGGCCATTTCAAGCTGCAGGAAATGTAATCCCAGAAAATACTGAGGCCAGGTACTCAGGGCTTTACTTGGCTTAGGATCCTCTTTCCCCTACAAAACAGAGAGGGAGGGAGGGAGGGAGAAGGAGAGAGAGAGAAAAAGGAGGGAGGGAGGGAGGGAGAGAGAGAGAGAGGGAGAGAGAGAGAGAGAGAGAGAAAGAGAGAGAGAAGAGGGATCTCCCAGTTTGAGGAAGTTGAACTGCAGTTGGAGCTGGGCTGTGCAAGCTGCTGCCACTTTAGTAACCTGAGCTGAGCTGGGGGAGGAGGTGGGGATCACAGGCAGTTAGGAGACAGAGGGAAAGGGACTTGTCTCTCTAAGCAGGAAAAATAGATGTGTCACTGGAATAAACAAACTGGAGGTGGGGGAAGGGATGGCTGAGAGGGAGCATAAGGGGGAGCATCTCAGGCAGTGGTGTTGCTCAGGAAGGGGCCCCTTGGAGCTTGGAAGGAAATAACTGCCTTATATGCTTATGAAGAGCCAGGCAAGAGCAAGGTTGTAATCTGATCTTTTTGGTGTTAACATCAGAATGCAATGTAGGAGGGCCTTGCAGAGAGGCTCAGTTCAAGATGTCCCGTGGGAAGCCTGGAGGTATTCCTGAGGGAAGCTAACAGCGCCTGCTGCCAGCAGGGCATCTGGTCCCAAACTGCCATTCCTCGCAGGGAGTTACTTTGAAAAGTACCTGGCCCCTGTGAAGGAGGGGAGAAAAAAAAAGAACTTGGGCTTATTGTAGAATTTAGCTAAAAATGTCCAATGGGGAGCATTAGGAGGAAGAATATTGCTACAGAAGAAATAAATAGGTGAGCACTGTCCGGAATTTCCCATTCCTTCTCTGCGGTTATTCTAACTTTGAATTCCATTAGGGGCCAGATCAATACTTCCATGGCACAGAACTGTACATGTAGGAGAGCGGAGTTCCTGCAACGTGCTCATTACTTTCAGCCACACTGCAATCTCCACATTAAGTTTCTGTAGCATGTGCAGAGAGAAGAACAGAATATACTTAGATGTGTAGAACACCCTTTCTGGGTTCCTGTGGAGACACTAAAACTTGGCCGGGCTTTCCTTGGCCTCCCAGAATGCCAGTTTCTTCCTCAGAGACTTGAAGCCTTAATTAAAACCAGAAAGCTATTGAAGACAGACCCAGCCAATGAAATTCTGTTTTCTGTGATGCTCAGGGATGAGAAATAATTTTTTTTTTCTGATGGCATTTCAAGTTGCTTTGGCTTTACTCATGCCAGAAGAACTGAGTATATTATTATTAACACATTAGCATTGTATAAGGAACCCCAGAGCTTTACCATTGGGTGTGATGATGGGGTTTGTTTATAGACCCATGGCATGGGAGAATCCTGCAAGGATGGGCCAGGGACACACCTAGGGTGCTCCCAACACTGCATCAGAGAAGACAGCCACAAAGAGCCCTCACTGAAAGTCACTTTGCTGTTGTGTTGTGAAGGTGGGTCAGCTATGATAAAGCATCTGAAATGACTTACGTGGGGAAAAGCTTTTTTATATTAGGATTTTAAAAGTATCAGTTCAGGATCTGTTGGTGTTGATGCTTAGGCTTCTGGTGAGGCTGCTCATCATGCCAAAAAACAAAGACATGGTGGGACAAAGTCACCTACCTCCTGGCCAGGAAGTGAAAGGGAGAGGACAAAAAGAGGTTGGGAATCCCAGGAACATTAAGCCCATGCTCTAGTGACCCAAAGATCTCAGGCTAGGCCCCACCTCTTAAGTTTTGTAGTTATAACAATGCCACTTTGGAGATCAAGCCTTTAATGCACGGACCTTTGATGGGCGTTAACACCCAAACTTTCTTAAATGTTTGGGCCAGCATTAAATGTTACCATATGAATCACTATCTGAGTGTATGTGTGTGGTGGGGAGGCACTATTGTTCCTTTCGTCCATTTTTCCTCCTCCTCCTTCTCGGCTTGTCTTGAACTCACAGAGACCTGCTTGCTTCTGCCTCCCAAATCCTGGGATGAAAGGGCTGTGTCACCATGCCTAGTGTTCTGTACCCTATTAATGAAAGTGAGGACATTGGTCAGCTCAGCCCTTGATAAATACTAAAAAGAAAGCTCATGAAGGAACAGAATTGACTCTAACTTGCATTCTTGTTCTGTGTTTTCATTGCCATCTTTGTCTGGTCTCCTATGAGATTTTGATTCCCCCCTCAGTCACATCAAGTTGCAATTAAATGAATGTCATGATTTGTTTATGTTTTCGTTTATGAGTTTCATAGGTACAGACAGAGCAGCTTGGCTGTTGTATTTGGAGTTTTACCCCATTGAAGGGGGCTCTCTAAGGCTGAGGTAGTCCTTTTTGACAATCTTTGGTTTGGAAGCCAGCAACTGCTAGCTTCTGCTGTTCAGAGTAACTGTCGCTCTTGTCAAGTGAAGAATGCAATCAGATCAGTCCTGAAGCCCACAGGATCCTTTAGGAGAGAGCAGCTGGCCCTTCCCGTAACTGTTGGTGGACCACGGGCGACGACGCATGTAAGACCCAAAGGGAGCCACTGAGAGGACTCCCCGGTGGCAAGAGCTCAGCCTTTCCAAATCCTGAGGCAAGAGAGAGGAGAAGTTGCTACCTTTGTTCAGAAAATCGTCTCCTTAATTTAACTTTACTTTTCCCACCAAAAATATTTTCCTTTCATCTTCACAGTATTTGGTTCATTTCAAAAATACCTTCATGTTGTATCTACCTCCTCAGATCTTCTTAGGGAAGAAGTCAAAGGAACATTTATCCCTGCTCAGAAGATAAGGCGAGGAATACCTTAAGTTGCCTGAAATAATACCAGTTAGTGCTTGACCTGAGTCAGGTTAACTGTGAGCAGCCTCTCATCTGATGTTACAAGATCTGGCTCCTTTCTTCTTACTTCCTGGCTAAATGACCTCCATAACTTATGTAGCTTCTTTGAACCTCAATGGTCTAGCCAGGAAAATAGGGAAAAAGATGTCTTCACCCCTATGTCCGAGGTCAGTGGTTCTCAACTTTCCTAATGCTGCAACCCTTTAATATAGTTCCTCATGTTGTGGTGACCCCTAATCATGAAATTATTTTTCTTGCTACTTCATAACTTTTTTTGCTATTGTCATGAGTCATAATGTAAATATCTGGTATGTAGATGGTCTTAGGTGATCCCTGTGAAAAGGTCCTTTGACCCCATAGGGGTCACGACCCACAGGTTGAGAACCACTTTTCTAAGTGTTATAAGGATTAAGTTATCTCAGATAATTTCTGTTACTGGACTCTTGAGAGATTTTTCTGTGCTGCCTCTTGGAGACTGATGTTGAGATTATTGTTGTAACAGCCCGCTCTAAGAGGAATACCCACAAAGCCCTGGTGTCTGGTAGTTGAACAAACTTAACAGTGTACATGTCAACCGATGAACCAGTTGAGGCACTCAACTCAGCCATGTATGGGTTGCATGATTTAGATATGTACTGTGCCACATCTGTGTATGACTCGGATTCTCATATGATGGGCTGTCCAGCTGGATTCAAGGAAGTGCTAGAGCTCAGGAAATGTCTTTCAGAAGAGAATCCGGAGAAGGAAAAAGGAAGGGTGCAAATTTGCAGGAAAGAGACACAGTGGACAAGGACATGGTCTCCTGCAGGTTCCATAGGGTTGAGAAATATCATCCAAGACAGAATCTCTGCTCATTCTAAAAGAGAAGAACCAATAGCAGAAATGTCTCTACCCTAGCACATCCAGGAAAATTTCTAGAATCTGAAATGTTCTTCACAGTGTCTTGGCTCCTAGAGTCTTCTGTGTTCCGCCATGATACCTGGCTCTCCCCATCCCAAACCAGCACCAGTGTTTCCTTTAGGGTTCACTCACATTACAGTGTTTTCCAGTAAATCTCACTTAGAGTAACACGCAGGGGTTCTACTTCCTTTGGATTGTTTTCCTTCTAACACTGAACACTCCATCCCCTGTCCCCTGTAACACCCTAGCTTGCTCCATTGCCACATCCAATCTGAAAGGTGCCCTGTCTAGTCCTGCTTAACCCGAGCATCTGTCTACCAGTTAGGACAGTCAGCACCAGTGTGTTTCCTCTGTGAGGATGCACTGGTATTACCAAGCAGCTCTGGGTGCGTCTTCCCATTCGCCAGGCCCTTCAGGTCTGTAGTGTAGGCTTAGCACCCACCCACACTGCTTTGATACTTCTGCACTTGTCTCCCCTGGTTATAGATCAGCACAGGAAAGGTACAGGCTTGCCCCTTAGAGCCCTGAACCTGTTGAGGCTTGACTTCTGTTGCTTGAACACATCACACAATTTATGTAAACTATTAAGTGTAAATGTTTTAAAGTGTACCAAATCATTGCAAAATGAGGACCTCTTAGAGTGAGTAATAACTAGTTCTGTTCATAGCTTTTTATAGTTTTGGCTGTCTTTCAGAGGAAATCACCCAATCCCAGCTTCTCCCTCAACCTAAGAGGCAATGCTATTTTACCACATAGGTGTCTTTTCAGTCAGAGGTTCCACTCCTTCATCCAGTAATCACATGTTTATTAAGTGCCTGCTAGAGTATCCTCACCACTCTCACGTGGCTCTCGATGTTCTCTGAGAATTTCAATCGTGCCTCCTGTTTCCCACACTCATTTTATCTCTTACCCATTCCATCTTCTCGACACTTTGGTTGGCCTGCTCCTCTTCTCTTTAGTGACTGAGCCAGCCTGACCACCAGGAAAAAGAGGGACAAAATAGAAAGCCAAGCAGACGGGAGTTGGAGTCCTGGGATTCAGCTTAGGGCTGGACTGGCCCCGTTGCCTTTCTCCTTAACCTTATTCATTGGAAAGGGAAAAGGTTAAGATTGATAGGGACAGTCCCATCTGAAATTCTGGGACTCTAGGGCTAGATGTATCATAGAGATTTTAAAACTTGGCCTTTAAAGCGCAGAGCTCCTCAAACTCCCTTAATGACACCCCCAACAACTGTCCAAACCAACCCCCACGAGAATTAAGGCACTCAGGGTGGCGTTTGATGTGGTTGAAAGAGTTAAGGAAGGGGAAGTTGGTGCCCTGGGGTAAATTAAATCAGAAGCTCCCCAATTAGAGCAGAAGAACAGACTTGCAGGAAAGGGGGGCGGAGGAGAGGGTGAGGTAAGTATGGAGCAACGCCACAAAAAGTACTGTGGAAGGAAACAAAGGGTTAAATTATCCTCATCGCTTTTGAAGCCTGGCCCTCTCTGGTGAAGTAAGTGGACACAAAGGAGATGGTACAAAGCCAATTCTGCAAAGTCCAAAGCCGTCATCTTTGTTGGGACCCTTCCCACTGCCTTCTGTGCCCTGTGGGCAACTGGATCTCAGCTGAAGCAGCTTCATTTACACATCTGGGGTCTGGGCATCATTTTGTGATCCTTAAGAGCTGGAAGGCTGGGGCAGAGTCTCTGCTTCTGGACAGTCATTCCATCCCCACAGGACTTGTCTGCTCTGCCACTGGAAGCTTGTGTTAAAAAAAAAAAAAATGGCTACTGGGTTGCTTTGTCTGTGCTGTGGGATCAGAAGGAGCCACCTTTGTCTGCCTGTTGGATTGAGGTGGGATCAGGAAAACAAACCCTTGTCTTAAGGAACTGTGAGAGGTCCATAGGTTTTCTGATTATCTGGAAGCACACCAGTTGAAGTCTTAGAAAGAAAAGCTGATGGAAGCCATTGAGATGTTATGGTTTCCAACCCCAGGAACTTCCAAAGGATTTGGGGTGAGAATGGAAGAAAAAAATAGCAAGCAATTTGTGTAAAAAGCATTTTTATCATCATCATCATCATTATTATCTTTATATTATCTCTGTGTGCTAGTGATTTAGTCTGTCAGTGAAAAAGAACTGCTTGGAGTTCCTTGGGACTTGGAGAGGTAGAGAGAGGTATTAGCTGAATTTGATTGATCCAGCATAGTATCCTGGGAATGCTTGTTGGAGCTGGTTGGGGCATCATATTCTTGAAGCAGAAAGAAAACTTGGGCAACCACTTTTGTACAGTTGTTGCTGGCTGGGCCCACAAGCTCTTGTTATCCAGGCAAGAAGACCTTTGGTTTTTCAAAAAGCATAATAATGGTGTCTAGAAAACGTGCTTTGACATGAAAGCACCACGGACCTTCTCTCTGCTCCTTGCATTGCCTTCAAGAGCTCTATTAGCCACAAATATTCTTTGAAGTCTTAGTGTTTCAGTTTGTCTGAGGCTTTCTTCTGGGTCCTCTTGGATGGAAAGGGCCTGCTGTGAGATGATGCTTTTGTCCTTGGCGAGTGGTCAGTATAGTTGGGGAGACTTGTTTAGCTAAGATGGAAGTTATCATCCTTAAATTAAATTAGGAACATTTTCCCAAGTGGAATTTTGCTACTTGTGTGATCCATGTTAAGGTGTAGTCAGGAAAGGCTGCGAGAAGGATGACTGGAAGAAGCAAACCTAGGAACCTTTCTCATGGATAGAGCACCTCTGACAACGTGGCACAAGTGAGCTGAAGTGAAATGGATTTAGAATTACTTTGAGAAATGAATGCTACTCACGTGCTGCAGGAAGCTGTCATAGGAAGGATTAGATCGTGAGCAGTAGGAGTCCGAGGGCCACTAGGAAAACCAGGTCGATCTGAGAAAGCTTCAAAGACCGTGAGACTTGACTCTCACTCACAACAAAGGGATGGTTTGGGTAGGTGCAGAGGCTGGGAGATCATCCACCTCGGAATGAAAGAGAGAGAGAGAGAGAGAGAGAGAGAGAGAGAGAGAGGGAGAGGAGAGGGAGAGGGAGGGAGGGAGAGAGGAGAGGGAGGGAGGGAGATATCAGTTCAACATAGTACTCAGCAAGTGGCAAACAGCAAGATAGAAGGGATAGACAGACCCATAAGAAACAGGTCAAGGCTTTAGCTTCTCAGAGCTGAGCTGAGGAGCCAGGATCAGTTTCCCGAATGCCAGGAGGGCAGGCCTGAACTGAAGGAAGGTGTGTAATTCAGTGATTTTCATGTATGCAGCATGGGGAAGAACTCTGACTTCTAACCATGCTGCTCTCTGATAGGGTCTGCCTGTCCCTAGCTCTGCAGTTGCAGTCTGATATTCAAAAGAAGTATCTTTAGAACAAACAATAAGACAACATATTAACATCTGCATTGAGGATTGGTCCTTCTCTGGCACAAAATACCCTGTGACATTGGAAATTGTCTTTCGGAGTTTAATGGATAATTGGAGAAGGTCACACTAGTTTCAGTGACAATGTGATATTTAAATGGTAGTTCAGGATAGCTGGGGAGAAATTTTGTAAAGGGAGGGAAATGGAGAGAATATTTGTTCAGCTCCATGGTATGCCTAGCATTTTCTTTACAGCAGAGGTATAAGTTGTGTCAAATTATACCTTCTGTTCAAATGACAATGCAGAAAGCTATGCTGAATCAGATGGCTGGGGAGATGAAAAATGTGTACTAGGCTCAACATCTTTCCAGAGAGATCAGAGAGTTTACCATCAGTTGGTTGTTCTCTCTTTTGATTTGCTCCCATCATCCCAAATAAATATCCTCTCTTTATTCCCATCTTACACGTGACTAGTGAGTGACTGGACTTAAGTGATTACTTACCGTTGGCTTTTTGGAGTTTGGTGATGTTATGATTTCAATAACATTTAGGTCCAGAAAGGACTACTTCTGCGATTTCAGCAATCTGTAAATTTCAGTTTTTATATGTATAAAATGAATACATCTCTGGATTAAATCAGATTAAAATTTATAGATATAGCTGGGGGGTGGTAGTGCATGCCTTTAATCCTAGCACTCAGAGGCAGAGGCAGAGGCAGGCAGATCTCTTGAGTACGAAGCCAGCCTGGTCTATAGCACGAGTTCCAGGACAGCCAAGGCTACACAGAGAAGCCCTGCCTCAAAAAGAAAAACCAAAACAAACCAAAACAACCCCCCCCTCAAATTATAGATCTATAAGATAACATACTTATACTATATCATATGCATGTTCTAGAAGTATCTTTACAATGTGAATTCCTGTTGCCTACTGGGACAGGACATGCTATGATCACAATACTTTTTAACAGATCTATCATGACTCATCATCTACTTTGACCTACTGTGTTATTAGTTGTCTTTTTCTCTGTGAGAGCCTGTGTAGTGAATAGGCTGAGCAGGTGAGCAGTCTGATGCTGGAGGATTTGAAGGGATGTGGCAAGTCAGATATTAACTGATCTTGGAGCTCCTGTGGGTGGAAGCAAGGACAAGCTTTTGGTAAATAGCTGGCATGCCTTTGTATTTTAGACAGATCATAATATGAAAGAGGAACCAAATATACAAGTTGTGCATCGATTAGCAATGGGGATACTTGGTTCGGAGAACTGCATTGTTCGGGGCTTTTGTTTCTATACAGACATCAGAGTACAGTCTTGTATAAGCCTACATGGTACAAGCTAATCACAGAAGGTGGCCTCTGGACTCTTATCAAGAGATAGGAGGGACCTGAGAAAGCTGAAACTGGTGCCAGCATCCCGGCATGGCATCTGGCTTTATAGTAAACTTTTTATATTTAGAAAGAATATAGTAAAATAATGATAAAAGATATAGAATAGAAAGACATGGGAACTAACGATATAGCCCTTCATTATTGCAATTATGTATTATATAATATATGCAATTTGTATGCTGTAGTATTGTGTGATGGCATTGGAGTAGATTTTTTCACGCTGGGTCACGTTAAAAAGTGTACTATCATGTACTATAATATTACAATGACAACAACATCCCCAGATGATAGATTTTTTAGCCACATTTTTAATTATAGGGGACCACCACCACACATGCAGTCTGCTGTTGACCTAAATATTGTTCTTCCGTGCACTGGTATGTGTCTGAACTCAGCTGTGGATCTGACATAGGAAATGGGTGCCCTTGAGCAAAGTACTAACGTCTCTGGGTCTTTGTTTCCATGTGTGTGCAGTAGGGTCAGGGTCGTGTCATCATAGGGCTGTATATGGATTAAACTGACAACCGCTGTAAGGGTTCAGCAGAAGCCAGTCCTTTGTACTCTGATGGTGTTCTTTCCCTAACCCACGGAGGAACCGTGACAGCAAGTAGGACGCTATCGCTGAAGCTCGGCGCGTAAACTTGAGTCTCCAGTGCTCATGCTCTTGTGCTCTTGTGAGAAGGCAGCTGAAATCAGAACTGTTAGCTAATAGTGTGCCCAGTCTCCGCCTCGGAAGCTTGATTCAGACTGAGATCCTAAGCACAGGAATTGATGTCCTGTGCCTAAGTTGCAGTTCATCTCATCCCCCTTAGCCAGTGCTGGAGAATCATCAGGGGCTGATAAAGCAATGGAAGAAACCAGTCCTGCCTTTCAAGACCTTCTGGTTTCTGAATAGACAAGGTTCAGTCCCTAGGCATGCCAGGCTGGAAGAAGATGAGGCTCACTTCATGGTCTCCCCTTATTCATCAAATGATGATGGGGAGAACTCTCTGATCCCCGTGACATTTCTCCTGGGAGACAAGCCATCAACAAAGAGCAAAGACCAGTAGAATGCTTGAGTTAGGAGGTTCAAACTCATCTAGCTGTATAAGCTTCCCATTGTGTGTGTGTGTGTGTGTGTGTGTGTGTGTGTGTGTGTGTGAAGGCTGGGCTCCAATCCTGGGCCACTAGGTTTTCCTTGAGATCCGAGAAGAGAAGGCAACACTCAGCCAATTTGTAAACTTGGCTGACACATTCCAGGGGACCAAGTCAAGTTTAACAAAAAAATGTGAGCATTTACTAAGGTGATCCCAGGTAATTATGATCTCATTTAATATTTAATCTTCAATTACTTCTCCTAGGAGCCCCTGAGGTAAGATTATTACCCACTTTCCAAATGAGGCTTGAATCGCTAAAAAATGCCTCGCTGAACACAGTTACTAATGGGAAAGAGAGACCAAGTGGCCTAACCCTGTGACCTCCAGTCCAGGCTTCTTCTGCTCTTTCTTTGTGGTTTTTTAACATCTCCTAAAAAACAGCTTCTCCTTGTGTTTACTGTGCTCAGAAATGTGTAGAGATCAGAACACTGTCCGTTTATAGAGATCTGGATCCTGAGGGAAAGGCAGACAACAGTATCGCAGTGCTGAGGCCCAGGTTGTCAAGTGCTTTGATGGTCAGATGTCCAGGGAATTGGGGGGAAAACCCCTTCCTATCTCTCTGTCTCTGTGCCTATTTTTGTCTGTCTCTGATTCTGTCTCTCTCTGTCTCTGTCTCTCTCTGTCTCTCTCTGTCTCTCTCTCTCTCTCTCTCTCTCTCTCTCTCTCTCTCTCTCTCTCTCTTTGTGTGTGTGTGTGTACATGTGCTAGTGTATTCAAGGAGGAAAGTTAAAAGTGAATTCAGCTAATGCCATGGATGGAGGTGAGATTTGACCCAGTTCTCGAGATAACTCAGAGACCAGCCTCTGCAGGAATGACCAAGGCCAGCAAGCCCGTGCAGCCGCAGGCCTTATGTAGAGCACTACACATCAAGGGAGTTCAGGAGATGCTGCTGGAAGATGCTAGGTGGATAGTTCAAACAATGCTTCTTGGAGGAGGTAAACTGTGACCCGGAATGCACCTCTCAGGTGTGCAGAGCACAAAACAAGCCACTGGGCAGGAGCTCTATCTTTTGCTGTAGACGTATGCAGCGTAGTCGTCACACTGTGGCGTGCGGCTATCTTTGCTCTTGCTGATCAGGGCCGGGTATGTGTTGGGTCACCTGATCCATTTACCAGTGTTTACGGACCATTTATTTTAGGAATTTTGGCAGCAGGAAGGGTTTCAAGAAGCATCACTCAGAGTTATAGGCACTCCCAGTCAAAAGGTGATGGACTGGCTGTACTTTGACACAGCCTTCCCTCAACATTCACTGAATAAAGATTTGAGAGCCTCTCCTTGTGTCAGGGACTGTGGCAGGCACTGGGATAGCATAGTCCTCTAAACAGACACAGGTGTTCTTAGCGCTTAGTGGGGAAGTTGAGGTAGAGTCTTCCGTGGCGTAGGAATAGCCAGGAAGGATGTGCTATGTACCACAAAGGCACAGAAGCAGAGTCCTGACTTGAACAAATCAGAGAGGCAGCATTTGATCTCATTTTGCCTTTAACTCAAGGAGGCTGGAGGAGGATTCCAGGTGTGTGCAAGGCTGCATGAGAATCTGCTGTGATTTTCACCTTCTGCCCTTAGAAGATATAAGGAAGGAGGAATAGTTAACCACCTTTATTGCCAAAGTCAGACAGATTCTTGTCAGAATCTGACAAGAGAGACTGCTCCAACTGTAGGTCAGTAAGGGTAGGCGAAGAAAATAATTACTTCTCATTTTATGTAGTCAAGTAGGATTATGCTCTACCCTTTCGCTCCATTTGTCTCCCAAGACCAGAAATGCAAGACGTCTACAGCTGGGGGATGCTGTTCAGTTGCAGCGCATGTCCTTAGCCTACACAGGAACCCAACAATATTCGGCAGTAAATAATAAATGTGTAATGAATGAGTAACTACAATTCATAATTGAACCAGAAAATTTGACAGTCTTAAGGTCTAGTGCACGAGCAGATTAACTCACATCAACTAAAGTCTGTCTTCCCTCCACATCGTTACTTGTGCCCTCTCAGAGACACAATGGAGTAGGCGGGGTGTGGGAGTGGGGCATTGACTTCTGGGTGGTGGAGTCTCTTCAATTCAGTCTCCTGGTGGACTTGAAGAGTTGTTACAATGTATACTGTGGCTTTTAGTTGTTCAGAGTTTCCAAGAATTCAGCAGATCCTCATGCAGCCTAGCAGATGGATTGAAACCAAAACACCTGACATTACAAGTGGCCAGGTTTTTCATTAAAGCTCTGATTTGTAAGGTTGCTAATTCCTGTGGTGAAAATACTCCCACCACGGCCGATTTTCAAGCACTGACTGGCTCTGCTGAATATGGACCTGGAAAGAAATGCACGGGGTGAGCTCTCCTGTGTCCCCAGACCTGGGCTTCTGCACACCAACATTGCTGGTCCTGTTGTCCACCTATCCTGAGATAACTGCAGACAGCAGCAATGGTCCCTGGCGGAAGGGTTGGCTGGTTTTGTGATGGATGGTAAAGAGACCCAAGGCAAATGCATCAAATTTCTTCTGGAGGCAAGAGCTTCCCTTTTGTGAGTCTCTGCTCAGCAGAGTGTTGAGTAAGGAGACAGAATCCAAAAGAAGGCTGGGGGAGGCCCTCCAAACAAGACTCAAGGAATTAGTTACGATGGTAGCACAATAGGAACTATTTTTAAAAGTCTGGCTATTTCAACAAGACAATGCATGAGTGTAAAACTGAAGGTATGAAGGAAGAAAGGGCGTGAGAGCCAGACGAAAGGACAACAAGCTACTGCATATCAAAAATCAGAAATAAAGGGGACATAGACAAGCAGATGCAGTTGGTATTATAGAGGACAGAGAAGGATATGGGCTTCCCTAACACAAAGGAAAGAAAGAAGATGAGAGGGGAAAATACTAAGAATGGAGCATGGAGAGAAGAACCCTAAAATATATGTTTTAAGGACCCGGAATCCAGGAGCATTAAATGGAAAGAAATAACTGAAGGAATAATTGCAAATAATATTCGTGAGCTGGAGATGATCTGCATGGTTCCTGGTGTCACAGAAAACTTCAGGGGAGACAGCCAGAGCCACACGATCCTAAACAAAACACAAAACAAAACAAAACACCCAACCGACCAAACTATAAAAGCTGCTGTCTAGCCAGAAAAAAAAAAAAGGCAACAACCCAGCCAACCTCCAGCTTTTATTTTTTTGAATGTTAGCAGATATTCTGAAGAGTTTTGAGGAAAAAGTCGTGATCTGAGAATTATTAGTCAGGCTAATGCTTTCTACCTGCAAACATGGAAGGGGTCCCTGGCATTGTGGGAGTTCGTACAGAAGCCCAGGGAGAACTGAGGGTGGAGAGAGACAGGAGTGAGGAGCCAGGGCCTGCCTGCATTTCCAACTGTTTGCGTTTAAGAGCCTGGGATGTGTGTATGCTCTTGAAAAGTTTATCTTAACACAAGAAGCATAGAGGTTAACTATCAACACATCTACGTAAAGGATGTGGGTGGTTTAAGGAAGACAGCACTTTCCCACATTGTTCCGGAGACATTGAGGTTGACAAGGGTCTCATGAGGATGCCTAAGGCAGAATGAAGCCCTTAAGTCATATCTTTTGACTCCTATTGGCCAAGGGCTTTGTCTGTTTCTGCCATATTGTAGATCTGGAGAGCAGTAGTCAGGGTGGCAGTGGCCAGTATGTGGATGGCATTTTGGGAGCCAGGCAAGCATGGGAGATGAAAGTGGGAAGCCAAACTCAGTGTTTTCATCCATCTATTCAGTCCAGTAGATTTCTTGAATGTCTGTCCTGCGTTAGATGCTGTGCTGGGCGTTGGGCTGGTAAGTGGCTCAAGTGGGATGGATGCTGGTTACTGAGATGAAGGTACTTGCAAATACAAGTTAAGAGAGAACCTCATGCTCAAGGCACGGCATTCGGGAAGCATGTGGAGCAGAAACTCTGAGGCACTGGTTCTCAGACCCCAGCCTGTCCAGTACTTGGAACCTGGGGGAAAGCCAAAGTGTTGGGTCTGCCACCGGAACCCTGACTCAGCAAGTAGGGCTGAGAATAGGCATTGTTTCCAATAGGCTCAGAATAAGTAAGACTTTCCCAGGCAGCAGGTGGGTAGCATTTGTCAGAGAGGAAAAATCCCTGTATCTTGCAGATTTGAAAGGGAGGGAGGAGGGACTGCTTAGGACTCCCCTGAGTATAAGCAATATCTCACCATGTGGGTTTTCCCTGGGCACTAGAGAAATATTGCTGTGGGTTCAAACTGTTCAATTTGAAGTGTCCCCATAGGCCTACGGCTGCGCAAAGTAAAACTGCACAACCTTTCCTTCCTTCCTTGTTGAGGGAAGTGTGGGATCCGGCACTCGGAGTGGCTTGTGTGGCTAGCGTCTCACTTATTTTGAATGCCAGGAGTAGAGACCTCATCGCCCCACTCCTGTCTCATTGTTCGTCCTAAGACCTCTGTTCCTTCCTCCTTCTACTGCTTCTTAGGACCTGTTGAAGACTTATTGCCTAAGCAACCTTTGTTGTCTCCGTCCCTGCATGACAGCCCCGCAGGCAGCCGCAGAAGGGTCAGCTTGTGTTGCACCGTAGGCAGGGAACCTAGTACAGAGTGTTCATTGTGTGCCGCCCTCTCTGAGCCAGCCGCTGGTTGCAGGAATGTGAACACATCAAAATGCTTTTCACCTTGCCTGGGGTCCGCAACTGAGCGTGTGACTGTGCTTACACATGTGTGTTGGCAGGGGCTTATCATAAGAGGACTGGCTGTCTCCTGGACTCACCACAAAACTCACAGTGTGTGTAGGCTCGCAGGTACGTGCTGGGGCGACCAAAGGACAGTAGCTTCATGGGCTGGTGACGTTAACAGACAGGTTAGGTCTCTTTGCTCTGTGCTTTTGAAAGCTTTTTCATTTTAGGTTTTGAAAGTGGTAGGGTTCATGTGGACACAGTGTCTGGATCACTATCACCAGGATAGGCAGGGAACTTACTGACAGGGGCTTCTAGGTGGGTGGAGCTAATGTTGGAGAAGGGTGTTGAATAGCTGTCAGGGGTCAATACATTCTCTTTCAAAAAGAACTTCTCGAAACCCTCCAAGTGCTCTAACTCAGGAGGGAGATGAAGCGAATGTGAGCATTATTCAACTGCAGTCGGCCGCAGCCCGAAAATGAGTTGCAGTTGAATTAGAAAAATAAGATTTATGTGCTCATGACAACCAGAAGACAATGCAAGACTGGCATTTAGAGGCAATCTATATACAGCTGGTTGAAACATAAGTCAGGCCAGGGAGCAAGTGCTGTAGCTCAGACTTTGTAAAATTGTTACAACGGAGATGTAAATACTGGGGATAACCTGGAATTATGGCAAGGCTCATGGTCTGTTTGATTTGTTAATTTTTCATTCATTCCGTCATTTAGATAGGACCAGTCATATGCTAGGGACCACACGGATCCATAACGGCAAATGTAAAGACTGATTCCGTGAAATGCCAGTGCAGAAAGGACTCTGGAGACAGGTTTGAACACAGTAGACAGTTTAGCTTAGTAGCTAATACAGTCTGAGACTGGTCTCTTAATGTGAGACTAGGCTGGTAGGTCTGGAACGTATGTTCACAGAGCGTGGGACTGTTTGAAATGGCCTTACCATTTCATCTGTAGTGAGAAACTCCAGCTGCCCCCCAACTCCAGCTGGTCCGGGTCCTCAAGAAAGTACAATCAGCTTTCAGCAAGGTGTCAGTTATCTTTGTAGTATTGGGTTTCCTCATTCTGCTGTGGTTTGTGGTGGCACTATCCTGAAGCTAAACATTGATAATGTTCCTTTCCTTACAGACTTCCCAGTACCTATAAATGAAATCCAAACTCACTAGTGTTTCCTTCAGGGATTTCATGACCCAGCTGTAACCTTCTATTTGCTGTTCCTCTCTCCTGCTTTGTAGCGTACCCTTAGACACACATCCGTTTTCTCTTTCCTTAGCATCAACCTACTTGCTCCTGGCTCCTACTTTGCCTTGTGCTGTACTGTCTGTTCTCTGCTGTTGCCTTTTCTTTCTTCGCTATTTTTTTTTCATTCTTGTCATGCCATAACTAAATGTGGCGTGTGTGTATGTTTGCATGCGGGAAGGTGCTCTCATGTGTGTGTGTGTGTGTGTGTGTGTGTGTGTGTGTGTGTGTGTGTGCTTGCACGTGTGCCTGCCTACTTACAACTGTGTGAACATGTGTATGGAAGCCTGAGATTGATATTGTTGGTCTCCGTAGTCAGCTTGCTCCTGGGAATCCTGTCTCCACCTCCTGAGGCTGGAATTATAAGTTCCGAGGATCTGAATTCAGATCTTCTAGCTTATGGGGCAGGTAGGTTAACAAGTGACTCATCAAGCTAGCACCCACCCCAACCAGGGTTCCTTCTGTCTTTTAGTAGTTGCCCAGGTCCCAGCCAGAGCCTGTGCTCTCCCTGTCGCGTTCCTGTGCCGATGCGGCACATTCTTCGGAGATGATTTCAGATCTCTGATCAGGAATGCAATCTTCTTGAGGGGAAGGATATTCTCATTGTGTCTTAGGATCTTCACAGGAATTGAGAAACAGTTGTTGAATTGTATTTTCATCTTTAGGGATCTCTTACTACTACGTCTAGATGATCGTTGACCCATGTGGTTAAATATATGAAAATCTCAAGCAAATTATTTTTAAATGGAAGATGATTTCTTAATAATAATTAATATGGCCACTCCGTACCTTATCTGCTCATCTGTAGTTTGGGTTTCATCTTCTTCCATCCCATCCTGGGATCTGCTTGCTCTGCTTTGAAGTCCAGATGGATTGCTAAGAGCTTCTTAGGAAGTATTTGCCTCATCTTACATTCTGCGTTGGCACTTTTGCCTGAGGGCAATTCTATAGGTGGTTACTGGGGAATTAAAGCATAATGTTGGTGATTCCTGCCTAAGGAGTAAACCTTGGGCATTGCTGTCTTAGAAACAAACTGGCTTCAGATGTGTTTGGGCTCGAGTGTAGACTGAGAGAAGCCTCCTGGACTCTCCCTGCAATAAGCAGGGCCATTTTGAAACCTTAGGATGCTCCTGTGGTGCCTACTCTTGATGAGAGGGGAATCAATGGATGTTGACCTGATAAGACCTCTGTTTGTTTGTTTATTTTGTGATAGGGTCTTTCTATATACTACTGGCTGTCCTGGAACTGACTGTGTAGGCCAGGCTGGCTTTGAACTTGTGATCTTCCTGCCTCAGTTTCCCAAATGCTACGGTCACAGGCATATATACCACCACAGTTAACTTTAATGTGAATATTTTAAAAAATTAAAGGTGTGAAGATATAGGTGGATTGATGTAACGGAGACAAAGACTTTACTAAGTAAACAATAAGAGCAACAGAAAGCAAACGTTATGTGGTGTAACTGCGTTCTCCAACCAAGGAAGGTTCTCAGTCTTGTTGGTCACCTGAGGTGCAGGTGGCTGTTTAGTGTTTTCTTGGAAGCTTCAGCTTCCAGAAGAAAAATGTACTATTGCTTTTTCCTCAGAGCGAAACTTCTAGAAAATGCGCACATCTGCAGGACTGATCCATTTCCAGGATCTGAGTATGTCTCTGGGCTTTTCAGCAAAGCATGGCCCACATGGGGGTTTCATGCCTTAGCTGTTTCTCTGTCTGGTATTCTAGCAGGGGACTGGCTGAGAACATACTGGTTCCAGAGCCGGAAGACACAAACTCAGCTGTCAGGTTCCAGTTCTTGGCTGGTCTCAATGTGCTCTTGCAAGCCTCATTGGGTAGACTTGGTAGGCACATTTGCTGACCAGTCCCTTAAGCTGACATTATCGTAGGTAGAAACAGGAAATGTATAGAAATGTTTCCTGCTGACAATAGGGATTGTGCTTGGTGGGGTAAGGAGGAAGGCTTGGAAGTACCAAGACCTCAGCCTCAGGTTAGATCGATACTGTCGTTTGTGTAGCTTGGGATGTTAGGCTTTCTCTTACAGATGGACACTGGGCTTGCCTTTGGCTTTTGCAATTATGAGTCTGAAGTAAGGACTGGAGGGGTGGAGTGAGTAAGAGACAAGGAGAGTTATCTGGAGAAAGCCTGATTTTCTTCTCTGTTGGAGGGAGGAGGGCAGACCAGGTGCAGGGAGGGCCATGGACACTTTCCGAGGCTTGTGAAGTGCCGCTTCTCTTTTGCTGATCTGTTATGTGGATGTAACGGCCCTTCATCTAAGGAACAAGAAGGGAGGTTACGTGTTGCACAAATGGCTACTTTATCTACATAATGGAAAGGATTCAATATCACATTTCTGCCGATCAAAACATTTTAAAGTCTGTTTTGCATTAATCCCAGAGTCATTGGTGATTTCCTCTTGAAGTCTTTTGGTTTTCTTGTCAACAACTCTCACACCTAACTTTAAGATAGATTGCCATGTGTGGTGATTCACACAGATAATCCCAGCATTTGCCAGGCTGAGTCTGGGGAGATTGTCACAAATTGGAGTTCAGCCTGAACTACACAGTGAGATCGAGGCCTGCCTGGGATGCAGAAGGAGACCCTGTCTCACAGAAAGAAGGACAAACATCCAAAGCAAGTGAAACAAACAAGCAAAAAAACCCAAATCTCGAAAACTTTGCACAACGGAAATAATCTCTAATTTGTGTGGTGGTGAGAGAGAAGGAATAGCCAGGGCGTGGCCTTAAGGCTGCCCTTCTTCTGAAAGGTGGAGGCTTCCCATAGGCAGCTGATGGTGGTGTTCATTTTGAAACTGATCCTCAGATGGAAGAGGGAAGTGACAAAGGAACCACCCAGATGTGGTTCCCACAGACCTACCAGCAGGGTTGATTTTACTGGCAAACAGAGTCAGCCGTGGCTTCATTGTAAGAAACCTCCAGCTGTTACCAGCTGAAGACACACCTCTCTTATTATTTGGGCCTGCAGCCATAAAAATTAATAATAACCCATCATAGTGGCATGTGTGAATACCATTATGTATAATCTATATATGCTCTAGTATAATCCAGTTTGGTCATGGACACATTCTGACTGATTTTCTGATACTGTAAGCACTTGGGAAGAGACTTTAGAAACTGGAGTTGGATCTTCTGGGGTCTTGTTCTTTCCTACCATAGCCAATTATCTCTCTGCTTCTCAATTGCAGATCTGATCTCTTCTGAGCACTTCTCTGCATCTCCATTCTTGGAACATTGAGCCAACCGGCTGGACGACTTTGTTCTTGGAATTTGGGGTGTCCTCTCTTTTGACCTTTTACACTTCCCTTCATCCATTCTCCCCTCCTGAGAACTCCTGAAGACTGTAGGATTATCATGGAGTCCAGGGAAATGTTAAGCAGCTCCCGGCAAAGAGGGAGCGAGTCAGAATTCCTTCCAGGCTCTACATCCAAGTCCCCGGCTTCTGGCTGTTCAGGAGAGCCCTTGAAAGGCATCTCTGTGGGCGGAGAGCCCATGGAGCCAGAGGAGGAAGATGAATTGGGCTCAGGACGAGATGTGGATTGCAACTCGAATGCAGACAGTGAGAAATGGGTGGCTGGAGACGGTTTGGAAGAACAGGAGTTCTCCATCAAAGAGGCCAACTTCTCCGAGGGGAGCTTAAAGTTGAAGATTCAGACCACAAAGCGAGCTAAGAAACCCCCCAAAAACCTGGAGAACTATATATGCCCACCTGAGATCAAGATCACCATAAAGCAATCTGGGGACCAGAAGGTGTCCCGTGCTGGGAAAAATAGCAAAGCTACAAAGGAAGAAGAAAGAAACCACTCCAAAAAGAAGGTAGGACACTGTGCCTTGCAGGATTTGTTTTCTTTCTGTTTTTGTTATTCTGACACCAACTTTTAAAGGTAAATTTACTTTTAAATGTATTTACTTTTGAACCACCAGTCCCTTTGATGGAATATTAAGGACCTATGATAAAGTCTTTGATTATAATATGATATAATGTTGATTTTATCATCCTATTTTATACTTACCTGGGAAATGTAAGTAACTGAGAAATTATGATTTGCGAGTACATCCTGTTTATTGGGTAATAGCCCGTAGGCTGGGTCAGCCAAGTCCTGCAAGAGTTTGAGACACTGTTTTGTTTTGTTTTTGTTTTAACATTTGCATCTGTTCTCCTAGTTGGTCTATGAGAGCAGTCAAGAAGAGTCAGAGCTAACTTTTGGTTTCATTTGTTAGTGTCTTAGGTCTTTCTGAGCTGAATGCTCTGAGGAAGCCCTGTCTTCATTGACAGAGCTTCTGTAGAGATAGTCATCCTTAAAGCAAGCCATCAGAAAGCAATATTAGAGGAAGAAACTCTAGAAGGTGAAGGTCTCGGGTACAACTGACTGAATCACAGGCTGAGACATGGTGAACCTTTAAGGCTCTGTGTTGAATGAATCTGGTCCACTCTACCACGAGATGTCAAACACAGGCATGCTGGTAGAGATGCTTGGTAGCATCAGCTTGAATGAATGAGTCCATACTTTATTGAGTTATTCTGTGTGTGTGTGTGTGTGTGTGTGTGTGTGTGTTTGTGTGTGTCTGTGTGTCTCTGTGTGTGTTTGTGTAATGATAGTGACCTCCCTTCCAGGGATAGGTATGGTATTCAGTCTGCGATAATAGAAGGCTGAGTGTAGAAAGGTTTGCCCTTAAGGATCTTGGTGGCCCAGGGATGGCTCTGAAAGAGGCTTTTGTTGACAAAGTTTTTGTTTCAGATGATAGATATTAATCAGGTTCTGTCTCTCTCAGATGTGTAATTAATTGTTTATGTGTGCTAGATGTCATGTAACAACTTAAAGCGGTCCTATCACCAGTGGTCTTTCGAGCTTCATGGTAGTTGTTCAACAAAATTACCAGAAATCATGTTACTTCTTTAAAAAGAGCCATGTCTGTCCTCAAGTCATGTGTTCACATTGGTTTATTGCATTAAAAACCATAGACGTGAACTAGAAACTTCTTTCAAACATGACAGCTCCTCACAGTTGCCTCAACAAGCTTGTCCTGTGTTTAAAACCGAAACTTCTTTCATCCAGAAGCTGCCTCAGTTCCAGGAAACCAGGACAGCTCGTTCGCTGCTACATTAGTATTACGGGACAGGGAATGAATTATGGTTTCATTTGCCAGAGCACGTGGGTCACGCACACCCTGCTCCAATTACAATTCTGCAATGGTTAATGAGTTCTCTGTTTTGTAAACAAAGGTTATCTTCATACCTGACAGGAACTTCTGAGTCACTTATTAAGTGACATGGTTGCTTCGGAGTTGTGTGTCCTTAGCTTGGAAAATAAGTGCTACTGTCTCCAACCACTAAGGTGGCCCAGTTCTTTATGTGCTGTTGTATTGAATGTGTGTGTGTGTGTGTGTGTGTGTGTGTGTGTGTGTGTGTGTGTGTGGCGGGGAGTAATCCTGAAAGCTGTTACCTATGGTGAGTACTTTCCCTCCATGCCCAGGATACCGACTGGGATTTTCGTAGTAACCACAGTTTGGGTGTTCAGTCAAAACTCAAGTGTGAGTGAGGGCAGCCATTCTCCTCCAGGAAGCAAGTTGTTTTTGTTAGAAAGAAAGATGAAATCCCGTATTTGAACATGTGCTTTGCCTTACGTGGTGAGCATTTCTATGCCTCACAGTTAGAAGGAGTGGCAAAGAAGGAGGCCACAGGAGTGTTTCCCGCAGTCTTTTATGACGTCACTGTGATGGACTAGCTTATAAAGCGTTTCAGCTCTTAGGAGCTTGCTTTGTATTTTATATCTCCATCTTTTCTACATTTACTCACCCTAAAAGTTGTTACTTTCCAGGAATGAGTGAATAAAGTTATTAGCACGGGTTGTAATTCCTTGATAGATGACAAGAACATTCTCTTATCGCTACTGGGTTAGAATACTAACTTTATTAGCCTTCAAATTCCTGTCATTTTTTGGGGATCAAGCAAAAGCTGAAGTTGAGGGTGTGTCTGGAAACCTTGCTTATCATTTTTATGGAAAAAGCAGTGATGTGAACGCACAGAATTTACCTTAAATAAATAAGAAATGTGTGATGAGTGATAGGGAGAGAAAAAGGGTGAAGATGGTGGTTTTTTTTAAATAACAACTTTTAAATAGCAAATCAGCACCTAATCCTGAGATACAGTCTTTCGAGTCTCCTAGTGAAGTGAGCCCTGTTCTGCAGATGTGCACACAGGGCTCAACCTAGGAACTAAGTCCTAGTCTAGAGGATCCCAAGAGGCCACCTGGCCCTGGTGCCTGAGTGGGTAGAGACTCTTTCTTGGGGGCATTTGGATACATGTTCTGACATTGAGCAAGGGTTGGTAACCACAGCCTGTGGGCCAAATCCAGGGCCCTTCCTGTTTTTCTACAGCCCACGCACAAAAATTGGTTTGTACATTTCTAAAAAGATTTTTAAAAATCAAAGAAAAAGAAATATTTTGAATTATGTCAAACTTCTTTGAAATTCAAATTTCAGTGTCCATAAATAAAGTTTTAATGGAATGGGGCCAAGACCACTTGATTACATTTTGTCTGTGACCATTTTATTGTTGCAAGAGCAGAGCTGAGCAACCGTGACCCTGACACTGTGGCCTGTAGAGCTTCAACTATTTACTATCTGGGTCTTCTACAGTGTTTCAGGCTGAAGAGAAAGCTCAGTCAGTAAAGTGCTTGTCATGTAAGCACTAGAATCTGACTTTAGATCCCAGAACCTACATTAAAACAAACAACAACAAAAAACAGTGAGTCTGGTCCTGGCACAGGTGGAGGTGGGGGTGGAGACTGGAAGGTGGCTGTGGCTTCCTGGACAGCCAGTCTTGCTAAACTCCAGGTCTAGTGAGAGACTCTGCCTTTCTTTAAAAAAAAAAAAAAAAAGAAAGAAAAAAGAAAAAGGTGGAAAGCCATTGCGGAAATGCTCGGTCTCTGACTTAATGTAGGTGCACACAGTCACCCCTCTACCCACAACATTTATCAAACTGACTTAGGAGAAGAGGAGTTTCAGGAAAGCAAGGGTTTTGTTTCATTTTGGTTTGTTTTGAATGACTCAGGACTCAAGTCTGGAGGCTGAGAGAAGTTGATTGTTACGGTGTGTCCTTTTATTTTTAAGTGAAGGGATTAATAGTTCGTTCAGGTGATTGACAGCCTCAGGCAAAGAGAGCTTAGACTGGGTTCCCTGTGATTTTCTGTTTCGGAAAAGGAAAGCTCCCTGGGAAAGTTGTAATGTGACTTACCCACCACATACAAGTATTTTACTGTGTTTGTAGTAGTTGCACACGGTCTACTGTGTTGGGATGATGTCCAGCATCCTGTAGCACTTTCATTCTGAATTTCAAACCTAGGACTAACCCTCCAGACTGGAGAGCATTATGCATGTCAGGAAACACACAGTCACTTTAATGGGAGAACACATAGAAACAGCATCTCTCTGCCTCATGGCTGGTGGGCTTTGTTAACAAGTACAGGAAATTAGGATGGGGGTCTGGATGGTCTTCAGGAGAGGGCTCATGACAGTCAGTTCATGGGCAGTAAGAAAGCAGTATTTGGTGGGTGTAGACTCTCAGAACATACTCCCTGGGCTTTGCAGAGAGATGCAGGCAAGCACTTTGTTTTTTGTTTTTTGTTTTTTGTTTGTTTGTTTGTTTGTCTGTTAGATCACCAACACTGTTGCATCTTAAAGTAACTCAGGTAAGTAACGTAGTAACTTGTGCTTGGCCTGGCTTCCTTTCAGGCCAGTCAATAAAAAAAGCAGAGAACAGGAAGATGAGTCAGTTAAGGTTCAGAACATATATGAAGGTAGAAGTTCCAGCAATGACAGATCTGATACTCTCCGCTCAGAGCTTAGCAACTCCGTGTGAGGACAGGGTGTTAGAGACATTGTTCTAAGTTCAGCAGCAAGAGGAGAGGCTGGGCATCCTAGACGCAGTCACTCCCCTGCCAAGTGGCTCTGTCTATTTGGATCTGTCTTATAACTCTGCTGAAGCCCAGTTTCCTCATCGGCTAAGTCCAGATGAGAGTATCTACGTGATGTAACTTGAAGGACTAGGGGGAAAACAGCTAATTTATTTCAGCACATATCATAAGAGTTCTGATTTATGGAGTTACATCACCTGCTAGTCCTCGATTGGCTGATTGGCATAGATTCACCTTCTTTATCAGCCCACATGACAGACTTTGCCTGTGAATATTCATTGAAAGAAGAAGAAATCCTGGTTCAGATTACTTTGAAGGAGATGACCTAAAATGGTAAGGTTTGCCTTTGAAGCCGGTTCTGTTATACTCTGAAGCTGATGTATTTCAGGCCCTAAAAGGTGAAGAGTACAGGATCATCCCTCTCACACTAGCTAGAATAGCAAGATAACATTTAGATGCTTTTTTAAAAAAAATTTCCAAATACTGAAGAGTGTGTAAGTTAGCTTCCCCATGAATTGAAGTCTTATTTTTCTATATTGTGCTTATTAAATTTTTCTGCCTTTGGTGAACGTATATCTTCTATTTTCATGTTGACATAATTTAATTTTTCTCTTTTGCTAGTTAAATCAGGAGAAATGATTTTCAGGGACTTCCACCTCATGTTATCAGGCGCCCACTGTGAGGGCAGAGCTCACCCTTGCCACCATGCTGTGTTGGGCAGACTTTGTTTTGTGCTTTAAATGCAACCCTCTCTCGGGGAAACCCTCTCTTTCTCCATCCCTAAAGAGTGCCTCCTTTGCATCCAACACATAAAGTACGGGGGACAAAGGATTTTCGGGTGCTACGGATGGATAGCAAGGGTAACAGCGGCTTGACAGGGATGGGTGGGTTTGATTGGACTCCGTAAGTACAGTACTGGGCAGCGAGGTTTGAATGTGGGAGAAGGGATGTCTGGCGTCTGCGATCTGGCGCAGAGAGGGAGAGGGCGCCTTAGGGAAAGTGGTGGTAAGCACAAAGGATCTGCTCTAGTGTCACCCACCCTTCCTGGAGGAGGCAGAGTAGGGCCTTTCTCTCTTGGCCCTCTGTAGTAATGGATAGACTGAGTAGATGAGGACTGGATGGCTGAGGGGCTGCTGGGCAGGGGCTGCTGGGCAGGGGCTACCAGGCAGGGGTTGGCTGAGATTAACCTCAGTTGAACCTTCTAAGGATTCGTGGCTGGCTATTGTTGCTCCTCCAGTCTGGCCAGTGCCTGTGAGCCTCTCAGTCTGAGCTCCTCTTCCTCCTGTGACTCAGGAGCCCCTCATTTGCCTTGACTCTAGATAGCACCTTCTCTTGTCTCTTCCCATTGTATTGCTTGTCTAAGCACGGGAATGTAATGTTTCCAACTCCTGAGAGTCTCTGATCCTTCTCGCACTACCGAACTGCACCTGGCCAGCAGGTGCAGGTCTCCCCAGAATTTCTTTATAAAAGGCTGAATTTATCTTCTTGATTAATCATTTCTGCTGTGACTTATTTATTTATCCTTTTAAAGTAACACGTTCTTATTTACCCACCACTCAGGATATGTTCACTGAATGGAGAGCTTTGGTTATAGCTAAAATAGCGCCCGGAGGGTGTATGGCCTGCCTCTGAAAGCATCGTTTCCCAGGGCAACAGGGATTATTTCACTGCTAAAGGGGAAGGAATAAGGGAGCAAATTGAAGGTGGAGCTGGGATCCCAGCAGCAGCTCTGTTTTCATTATTAAAAACTCAGGCAGAAGGCTTTGCCTCCCTCAGTCTCCATATCTGAGTTCTTATAAAACTACCAGGGCCATTCTCTCTGTCAGAGCCTACTTCCTCTCTAAGAGTGCTGGTTAGCATACAACTAGATGTTCGAACTCAATCTAGGCAACTGTTCTCATCATAAAATTGTTTCCTCCCTTCACCCCAGTATGCCAAAAGGCCTAAAGTCATGGAGAGAGTTGAGCTTTGAAAGTGGTGAGATTTACCTACCTTATGCTCAAAGGGAACTCTGCACCTTTTTAGTTATTTCCAACCCTGTCCCTTGTTTCATTTTTAGCTTTTTAGCTTTTGTTGGTTTGTGTGTTTCCTAGGTTTGGGATTCTCTAAGGGTTTAAATCATCAAGCTGGTTTAATACTACCTTGACAGTCAATTTCTGCTCGGACTTCCCCAAAGACTTTTTAATATTTATTTATCTATTTATCTATCTATCTATCTATCTATCTATCTATTTATTTATTTATTGAACTCGGGGCCACTCAGGGTCAGTATGGTACAAGAAAGAGAACTGGGCACTGTTTCAGAGGGAGTGTCATTCCTGTACCGTGGGTGTTAGCACCAACGCTCAGTGACCAGGTGCATTTTTCAGGGGAGGCCCCCACAGTGAGGGGACCTGTGAGAGGACATGGTACCCCAGCCTGGGGCCAGTTTCCCAACCTCTTAAACCTCCTGATTGCAAGGGACCACATGAAGGTCAGGGCCACACAGCAGTCCTTGTCATCGTGAGGAGGAGTGCTGCTCCCTTGGTCGGCATGCCACGCTCAGATTCCAGTCTTCCGTTTCTCTGACAATGCATCTGAAATCCCTCCCCGTGAGCACACAGGGTGGGTGCGGTGACCTGTGCAGTCCAGGCTCTGGGAGGCCTGGGCTGGAGAAGCTCCCGGTGTCTCCTGCTGATGCAGAGAGAGCAGTATGCTTTCTCGGGTGCTGGTGGTCAGGTAGTGGGAAGCTTGCAATGTGGACTCATTCCGAGATGTGTTAAAGGTTTTCTATCTCTGTGGTCATTTAGGTCACAAGCCGATGGAACAGGATGATTCAGAACAAAAGTTCTGACGTGTCAAAAAGGGCGTCACCGCATGCGGTTGAGCTGGCAGCAGCCACACTGCTGTTCTTTGCAGCACAGGCCCCCCTGTCACTGCAGTTCACACCCACAGAAAGTCCTGCTGTCTTTGCTTTTCCACAGAACCTTCAGCTTTATTTCCTATTTCCTTTGTTTGTTTTTCTGAGATGAGGTCTTGCTGTATAGTCCAGGGCTTAAATCCTCCTCCTCCTGTCTCAGCCTCCTGTGCTGGGATTACAGGTATGCACCTCAAGGATTGGTTTGCATTTCTTAAAAAAAATTAATGTAAGGCAATAGGAACAGTTGTTTTTTGTCGTCCTTTCCAAGCTTTAACTCTTAGGATTCCTGCCACTTTCATGAAAAGCATCCTGTTTTCAAAGTGTCGCATGTACAGCCTCCTGAGATGCGCCCACAGCCTTGTTGGTTCATGGCAGGTTACTTGGCCCGGAGGTGACTGGGTACTGCTGGAGCCAGCAGTGGCCAGATCACAGGGCTGTGGCAGGCGCATTCGCACCGGAGCCCTTGCTGCCAGCTTCCGACAGCACTAAATAAGAACCAACACTCATCATGGAGCACTGAAGCCATGTACTTCTTGGGTTCTCTTACTCACCGTGAACTATAAACTCCTAAGTTGTACAGGACCAACTGTTTCTGAGATGGCTTCCTCTTCGACCCCCAGAATCACTTATTTCGGAGAGTATAATAAGCCTGTGGGGACTCACCCCAAAGAGGAAGAATCTGGCCAGAGGGACAGAGGAGAAGACAGAGTGAACATTGTTAGAGGTTCCCAGAGGAAGAGTATAGATGCACACAGTCCGAGCCTCAAAATACAGACACCCCCATGGACTCTTAGACACATAGCATCATAATAAGTGGACTGAAGTGTTAGAAGGAGAAGCAGCGAACCCCTGAACCCCCAGTATCAGAGCTGTGCAAGCTGAGGCACAGTCCCATCTAAGTGTGTCAGATGTGGTCTTCAAGGGACTCCCATTGCATCAGGCCTGCGTTGAACTATTTTTGGGGTACTTTTCCAGCTCCCATAGCATTCCAGCCAATTCCATGAGGGCAAGCCCCCCCCCCCCCCCCCGCCCATCTTGAGTGAACTTCTCTCTGTAAAGTTGCAGTCTGTTGGTGTGTCCGCCCCTCCCCCAAGCACCCTGACTGTACCTCCCTGCCCAGAGTCAACTTTCCTTGCCTCTCCATTGGCCTGTGACCTCACCAGGGACACAATGGAGGCCTTTCTTTGCTCTGAAAAGTCCAAGCAGTTCCCACCTTGTGAGGCCATCTGATAATCATCATCAGTATCATTTACAGGTTGCTGCTGTGTGTTTTCTGGACCTTGTTTATTGGGTATTTTTCCCGGACGGTCTTCGCTTCCTGCACAGGCTAGTTTTACAGTGAGGGATAGGGGGTATGGCCTCTGTCCCTTAAGATGGGTCCTTGTACCTTGACAATAAAAATATTCATCTATGAAGAGAAATGTGCAGAGGATTGCAAGCAGCCTTTCAGGCCAGGTCAGTTGGTTCGCTTGTTCAATGTTGTGAATGAGAAGCCAGGTCTGGAATTACAGGCTTTTCATCACATCCTGGACCCCTGGGGGTCTAGCTTAGAGCAGGTATTTTTTCCCCAGTGGGTCAGGGTGCAACTAAAGTGATCTATTTGAGTGAACAATGGAGCTCTTCATGGTTTCTCCATCTCAGTCCTTAGGGCCACAAGGAAGTAGAAAGCAATTTATTTGGGTGTTTGACTCTTCCTTCCGCCTTCTCTGAGCTGTTCCAGTTTCCCTACTTGAATATTTCAATAAATGGTGGGCTACTGTCAGAATGGGCTTTGAGTGTCACTTGCTTATTGAAAACAAAAACAAAAACAAAGCCAAGTCTCAGAGTTCCATCAGGGATCTGAAAACAAGCAGCCAACCACATCGATGAAGCAGGCTGGAATCATTACTTGACGACTTGCCAGTAGGTTGGTGTGTATGTGGGGTGACAAAGAATCTTTAGGTCAGGAGACAGGATGGGTCCCCAACAGTAGGGTGTCACCCAAAGTGTGGAGAGTCTGAGCTTTTCTTTTGAAGCATCTCCGAGAGGAATAAAACTCCCCATCCAAATGCTAGTACAATTATTTGGCTACTGAAATGGCACCCAAAGGGAGGGCGCTTGCCATGTGCAGGCAACTTTTGTTTCTAAGGTTATCTCCTGCAAAGCCTAAACATTTTTACTCTAAGTGCTCTTCGGTCCCGTGTGCCAAATTACCCCAGTTCCTGTCCTAGGAACCCAGGTTTGTCAGTGTTCTTAAAAAGCCCAAGTGTGGAGAACGCATAGAGCGGACTGCATTACCAGGGGTGATCTGGCCTACAGAGCACCAAGGGATTGCAGTCTTTACTGCTGTGGACACAGTGCCTCAAAAATACCACCCTGGGCCTTATTGGCTTGGTGGCAGCTTTATTGTTGTCGGTGTACTCTGAAATCAAGGGAACTCCCCAATTAATACTGCCTCGTGTTACTTCTGATGATCTGAACCGTCATATCCATCTTCGGTGGATTCCGTGGGCCGAACTGCAGGTATTTTCACTATCACGTTTTTCCGCACACTTGATGGCAGAGGTGGGGATCACGTGCTCACTGTCTGGTCTGGTGTGGGTCTAGGGATCACACAGAAGGTAGAGAAGCCGGGTTCTGAAGAGCTGTAACTGCCCTGCTTAGCCAGCGGTTCCCCCTGTGCTTTGTCTACACAGTTCTAATCTGGGATTCTAAACCAGTCTTTACATTTCCGGTTTGGCCTCTCTATGGAAAGGAAAGGGTGTTAAAATGAAGTTTACTAAAGTGATGTCGCCTTCTCAGTTCCATTGTAAGCTCTCTGAGGACATGGATTATATCTTGATTAATAACCGATTTTTTTGGTTCCCTAGCTTAGACGCTAAATAAGCTCTTGCACTAGCTCTTAGTGAATGAAGATATTGCTTAGAATACGTCTGTCCAAAAGGCAAAGACGTCTGGAAGGTCAACCTGTGTGTTCTGCCCTAGCTTCTTAGAAACATCTAAAATCCTCCTTAAGACACCTTTTGCTCTCCTGTCCAGACAGACAGTAGCAGGGTGGAGACATCTGAGTTCTGCCCGGATCTACAGAGCAGTGTATGTGTGGCACGAGTGCCATGCAATGTAGAGGAAGATTTTGTTGGAAGGATGGACCTCCATGTTACAAGAGAAACTTGGGTATTTTTTTCTCTTTAATGAAAGGATTTTTAAAAGGACTTAAAGGAAGGCCAAGGACAATCTTACTAGGAATGAATAATTAAAAAAAAAAAAAAAAAGGTAGAGGCAGTATAAATATTGGCCGCTGCTTGGAGGGTGGATACGGAGAAGAGGAAGAGAGGCAGCTACCGCTGTTATAATGGAGGTCAGAAGCAGTGCCTGGCAGAAGGAAAGGCGGGCTGTTGGAGAAGGAATGAGAAAGCACAGAGTACCAAGGAAAACATAACCAGAGTCTGGCCAGTCTCCAGAAAAAAATAAGAGGAAGAGGGAAAGTTACACTTTTCTGAGTAAATTGGAAACACGGGCAGGCTCCCCGGGTGCTATGGGATGGATACTCTGAAAGCATCTTCTCAGGGAAGGGCTTCTGGGAAAGTGAAGTGTATTATCTCACTGAAGGGATAACTATTCCTCCCTTTTCCCTAGCATGATTTTAGGTGACCCAGATTTCCAGGGACTAGGGAGTTGTGGCTGCCTGGCCAGGTGATTGATGGGCCCAGCTGGGTCAATTTTCTCAAAGGAGACAATATTATGTAATGTTTTGGGTAGTTTAGAATGTCAGATTTCCTCTTGGGGCCAGAGGTAGAACTTAGATTCTATTATTTTGACCAGGAGGACATAGATCTGTCTTATGGTGATTTTCATCCTGTGGAATGGTAATGCTGATGTCTCCCTTCTCAGTGTTATCAGGGAAATAGAGCTGAGTCTAATGTCTACCATGGGGGGGTTGATTCATCTTCAATGGCCTACAAGGCTGTTAACTCTTGTAACACTACCCTCAGAAGTTGAGATTTTAAAATCACTTCGGAGCCAGACTACGGACCAGAGCTCCTAAATAATTATGGCACTTTTGGCCTCTAGCCACAATAGAACCAAGGGCGTTTCTTGCTTCTGTTGAAGGACACAAATTGAGGCTCCTCTGAAGAAGTAATTCTAACTGCCATTAGGGAATTTGGGCGGTGAACAATTTTACTGCTTTTTGCTGAGACAGACGGGCCACTGGTTGTAGCATTTGGAGTATTGGATTAGTAGAGATTATCCAGAAGAACACAACTGATAGGACAAAATAATCTAATAATATAATTATAATATAATATATACAGAGTATACAGAAAGAATTAATTGAATCAGCTTACATTCAAATAGTTAACAACTGTTGTCTCACCTGCACTGCTGATAACCTGGTAGCTGCTGGGACCCTGAGCAGATGCCACGGCAATCTGAATGGTTCCACAGTGGTTTTCTTACAGTGGAAAGGCTGACAACCAGGTGCTTCTTTAGTCCACTAGCTGGGCTTTCCACCTCAGTTAAGGCGAGCAAGACAATTCTTTCAGGTGACACTAATTTGCAGCAAGTTGACGTTAAAACCGGCACAGGTATTTCTCCGTCACAGGTCTCTCTCTGGTAGGCTTACCTAAAGGGCCTCAAAGATACACACAGGTGGTTTCATTTAGATAAGAGCCAGGTGAAATGCAGAAGAGAAGTCACTGACTGGCACCGTGGATAGAGGTGTGAGGGCAGGAAGAGGAGTCAGGGAGGAAGGGGCTCTAAGTAAACCGGGGTCACAGAGGGGCTTGGGTGTTAGACTTCCAAGCCTTTGCGAAAGATCAAAGGGATCCAGGAGCTAGTGTTAGACTGAAATGATATCATCTGAATGCACATTGTCCTTAAACAGGAGGACATAAAATTCACCAGCAATTAAGTACACAAGGTGTGGTGGTTTGAACTGCCATTTCACAGGTTCGTATGTTGAATGCTTGGTCCCCCGTTGGCAGAACTGTTTGGAAAGTATTCGGATGTGTAGCCTTGTTGGGGTAGGTATGGCCTTGTTGGTGTAGGTGTGTCACCAGGAGTGGGTCTTGAGTTCTCAAAAGGCCAAGCCAGGTACAATCTCTCTCTGCTGGCTGTCTTCTGATCAGGATGCAAGCTCTCAGCTTCTACTCCAGCCCTGTGCCTCCCTGATTCCTGCCATGATGACCATGGACTAACCCTCTGAAACCGTAGGGAAGCACCCAATTCAATGCTTTCTTCTATAAGAGTTGCTTTGGTTATGGTGTCTCTTCACAGCGATAGAATAGTAACTAAGACAGAAGATCTAAAGATTAAAATAATCACTATTAAGATTATCATAGACATAAACCATTTTGACCATCAAAATCCAGAGATTTATTCCCAAAGCTGCTTACTGTTGGGACGGTGCCAGCTAACATGGTTGCAGTCTGATTCTGCAGATCTTGCAAATCAAAGAAGACATTAGCAGAATTATCCAGAATATACCAATAGTACTTTGAGTTAAGTTAAGGGTATGGTCCCTCTTTTTACTCTACTCTACGTAGAATGTGCATTGTCTAACATCTGGGTCTCTATGGCCCCTCTAATCAGGAAGATGTGGCCACCCAGAGCTGCAGGACCTTTGGGGAGATGACACAAAATCCTCTGGATCTGATTAACGTTGAGAGGCAAGAGCCAAAATATTGGTTGCATTTTAAATCTCTTCTTTTTTGGTGGGTGGTCCTTTAAATATAGTAAGCTTACCTAGATTTTGAATGTTACTGTTTGATGGTATTTTATCTCCTGTAATCCCTACATTGAAAAATAAATTTAATAGAGATTTTTGACAAATATGAATATCTATAATTTTACATTTATTATGAGCTTATATTTAATAATTTAAGATTTAACAAAATATTATATTTAATAATTGTATATTAAGACTATTATTCTTGAAAAATAAATTCATAGCAATTGGTCCTAGAAGGATTTACAATGTAACTCACCCAGAGGCATCTCAACCAACTCAGAGCATTTTCATTTTCTATTTTTTTAGCCCTTTATTGCATACATGAAATAAAATGTTTTCTTGAAAACTTGTTTTAGAGAGAAGCCATTATCTCTGTATCCAATGTTAAATTTTATAACCCAATGAAACTTTATCTTAGAACCCTCAATGAATGTTGTTTTATGTGAACGTGTATCATTTGAAGATTTCATGAAGCATTTAACACACCCACACATATATTTTGGTAAGTTTTAAGATCACCTTGGTTTGCAAGCGTGTACTTAGAAGGCCTTTTGAGGACTTGCGTTCATGAGTAAGCACATACACATCATGTTTTAAAGCTGTATCAAGCAAATAAACAAATTAAAATAAAAGATAATTTTAGTTTGTGAATCAGGAAACGTGAATGGAAAGAAATCTAAGCAGTCACAGGTTTGCCACTCAGTTATCTTGGAGAAGTTTAGGGACAGACTGAGTTTTATTTCATGTTGTCATAGAATAAAAGTTTAGAAACAATGACAAGAAACATCAATACCCAGGACACGGTTACATCCGTAAGGGAAATATTTCCATCTCTGTCCTTGGAGAGAGCGAGGTCAAGTCTTGAGGGACCTGCACCTCTGCATTCTGTTTGTCTGGCAGCTTGTGTCTTAAGTACTGGTAAGGACAGAAAGTGGTCAAGTCCTCGGGGGATTCCTTGGGTCTTCATTAACAGTGAGAAGGAACTACATCTGCGGAGGCTGAGGTTCTTGTATTATTCTTGAGCTAACCTAGTTATTTCAGTTAGTAAGTTTCAGGAAGACTCTTGGGAAGTAAAAGAAAAAAAAAAAAAACCAGAGTACTAGGGCTGGCACGAGGAGAAACATTACTTAGTTGGGAAGCTACGAGGAAGCAAGGGCCTGTTGTACAGTGGAGACAGGGCATTGGCATTTTGGGAGTCTACAAGAAACCAAATCAAGATAGGAGACAGGTTTAGATTATGCCAGTAGGTGCAAGTTGCCTAGCGATGTATTAGTGGTCTACAGAGAATGAGGCGACTTTTTTATTGATGAACATCTTCAAAGTAAAGGAACACAGCCCTTGTAGTCGTGCTACAGACTTAGAAGCAAATAGATAACAGAAAGCTTTTCTCTCACTGTGCCCTATTGGGCTTAGTTTCTCCTTTTGTTGTTCTTATACAGCACCCAGCTCTGGAAGAGCAGCAGGAGGGCCTTGACATAAGGCATCTTAGACCATTTCCCTTGATTCCAAAAGAGGCCCACAGGTGGGATGGTATTAGAGTGTAAGATTTTAATCTACAGGCTGGGTTTTCCCCAGCCAGCCTGTATCAAGGTTATTACAATGTACATTAGCCTGAACGCAGTAGTTTATTAGGTTCTCGGGGTCAAACTTACCTTACCTTTGAAGAATGTATCATGGTGGAGAGTCCCAGGAAACGGAAGGCGAATTTCCCACGATGATCTCAAGGAGAGAGGGAGGGAAGAAAATAGGAATTCCATGGTAGAAAAGGGAACCCACCCTGCATACCTAACGTCCTCAAAGTGAGCAGACTGAGCACCCTCGTTCCCCTCTTCAGAGCTTATTTCTAAGTGTTCTTGAAGGTGGCCCTGAGCATTGTTGCAAAAGAATTAAAAACACAGCTTGTACTCCAGTGCTCACCGGCTTACTCCTCCCACAGCCGGGATTTAAGCGACTGCCTCCTATTGCCTCTCTCTTTGAGAATTAAATCCTGTCATATTGGGTGCAAGCCCCTTTCTAGCACCATCCCTAATATAGTTCCTTTATCTCAGTGGAATGAGGTCTCTATCACAAGAAGCTGTAAAAATAAATAATTAAATAAGGAAAGAAACAGAACCAAACAAAACCAAACACTGTCAGTTTTGCATAAGAGATGATTGCTTGTCTGAATGTCCTCCCCCCCCCCCCCCCCCGCCACTTTAAATTTGCTATTCAGGTAAAAAGGACAAGTGGGTGGGATTTCCATCCCACATCTTTGGGATTTAACTCTCAGAGGGACATCTTAATACTTTGGGAACTCCACACATCTTTATACCTTGGAGAAAGGAGGGTCTGAAGGGAATCACTAAGGAAGAGCTGAGAAGAGGGTCTAATGAAGTAGAAGAGGAAGTGGACCACAGTGGTAGAAAATGTGGAGATGGGTTGGTCTTTGTAAGTGTTAGGGATTACATTTTTTCCCATTTATGGAAAATACATTTGCGAGCTTCATCAACAGGAATCTAGAGCTTCAGGACTCACAAGTTGCCTGGGAATCAGAGGTAGCATATGAGTTTCTTTGGTTGGTGAGAACTAACTTCCAGCAAGTTATTGAAAACTGGGTAACGTGCTTTCCCCACAGTGCTAGAGTTACCTTAGTCAGCAAAGACTAATCTTCCTGACCAGTGAGAGTCAGGACTCACAAGTCACCTTGATCAAGCCAGGGTCAACCTTCCTTCCTAACTCCTGTAGAAAAGGTATGAGTATCTCTTGCAGATAGGATGTTTATTTCTTTCCTGGGGTGATCAGGAGGAAATTGAAAAAGAAAGAGCCTCCTATTCTGACACAGTATGTTGAAGGTACAAGGGAAACTCTACATTCCCTTCAGAACCTGGTTGGTACATAGGTAAAACAATGTCTTAAAATTAGAAGAACTCATCATGGAGATCTGCCGTTCCCGCCATGTCTGATATGGGAATGACCTTATCATGTGGCAAAATGGAAACCCAGAAAACATTACATGGGCATAGCCATCCCTTTTTGATGAAAGGCGCCTGAGTTGGATCAGAATAAATGTAGCAAAAGACGTACTCGTGGAGCAGGAGAGAGTGGCCTGAGGTATATAGGCCTGAAATGGCAAACCAAGGAAAGACAAAGGAGTAAGGAACTCCATAGTCTAAGAGAGGGCAGTTCCCCCTATTAGGAACACCAGAAGATGTCACCTGCATCTCATCTTGATTTTTCCTTGATTCGTGTGTCTCCTAGGATAAGGGCCAATGGAAGAGGCAGGTGGAATGGGTAAGAACGCCCTGTGTTCATACATAGTGCTTTTGTTATGGAGTCATATGGAGAAACTGGGAAATAGAATTCCAAGAGGTCATTTTATTCCAACCAAGGATGGCATGAGAGATCAAACCTGTAGTTGTACATCTACATGGAGGCTTAGCTAGGAAGATAAGGAGGTGTTTTCACAGGGGCAAACTTGTCAGACCCCAGCAGAGGGAACCACCGCCATGGCAAGCACCAATCTCAACAGCGGAACCCGAGTGTCTCAGCTCAGGTTGTTTTATTGATTCAGAACTCCTCAGGTGCAGATCATAAGCAATCAAACATCCCCCACAGAAATTTAACACCTGCAGACAGTATAAAACACCAAGGCCTATGAATCCCTTTTTCGAACAGTTCACAAAAACAATTATTTTAAACACAGTTAAAAATAAACTTCCACAGCACAAACCCATCTGTGACCTTCTGTATAAGTAGGCATTCAAGCTCCTCATAAACTTGTTAACCCTTATTTAAAGTTGCTGCAGCCTTGGGTGGCACTTCCACCCAGTTAGAAAAGCAACTGCCAAGGGAACCACATAATGTAAGGTAGTTCCAGCACCCTCCATTTAGGCCAGAAGTCTTTGGGCCCAAGCTCACCAACCACTCTGTCTGCTCTCTCCCTTTGCCCCAAACTTGATCCAGTGTTTTTTTTTTTGTTGTTGTTTGTTTGTTTTTTTCCAGTTTAGAGGGATTGGTGGTGATGAGGGGTATGAACAGGGAATCCCATGCTCAGGAAGAGAAGACATTGAGGAAACGGTATTATTTACTCCCCTTCACATGGCCTTCAGAAACAGCCACTTGAAAAAAAGCCAAGACAAAAAAGATATTACCTGTGCACTCCATGTCTTGCTCCCATCTCCAGGAGAAATAGGCTTAGAGAGAAAGAAATATACTTTCTTTCTCCTAAGAAGGCACAGCAATGTGAGAAGAAGCTCAACAGACTTGGAACAAGATAGAAAGATAAAACCTGAATCCCACAAAAGGAAGCTCAACCAAAGGCTAATGGCCAGAGACTCCAGCCACCAGAAGCTTACCTGAATCCACAGTTGTATCCTCAGAGGAGCTTCTTTAGTAACCTTTCCTGGTTGCCACATGTTACCAAGGAAACCTTGGCTTCCCTGGTATAAATCAGTACAGTCAGGGATATCCCAGGGAACTATAATCGATTGTCAGAATATGTTCAGGTAGAACACGGAATGGAAAATTGCTAGCAGAAATCACATCAACCTGGTATTTTGAGAAAGTGTGCTCACTTATGTCCAACCATGGCCTCTTTCTTGTATGTACTTTGAGTATTTCAATGAAGTAACTGTTAATCCTTCCTGTTTTATAGACTTGGGAAAGGGCTCCGAGGGCTTTTAAAATGGCTTGCCTGAGGTCACAGCTAATTACTGGAGCTAGGGGAGGTACAGACTCAAACCCTCAGGTTCCCTGGTTTCCAGCAACAGGACACCATCATTGAAAGATTTCTTAGTTCTGTCTGGCTGGGCAGTCTTTTAAGTGAGAAGTGTTGGATAGCTTGGAGCTTGCCTGATCTGTGCTGCTTTTCAAGTCCAGGCTGTAGATGAAGCTGAGCATCCCACATTTTCCCAGGGGCTATAATTCCTTTCTGGCATTGGCTCAGGTGGAACAGTCTGCAGCTCCTGGAGGCAGGGAGACTTGGGGCAAAGTGATGCCCTGGTGAGGTTGGGTTCCTGGCTGATGAGCTCACTGACATTTAATCCAGGTATCTTTGTAGGGTCTTGGAAAACACCCTGCTTGGGAGTGAAAGGGCAGGGTTCAGGAAACAGCCCTCTGGAACACATAGCTGTGCACCTTCATCAGAGATTTGGTGGTTCGCCTCACCACCTTTTACTGTTGAGACATAACGTCATCAATGAAGCTCATGTCAGGGAACTTGAAACTGAATTACATGAAAAGCAAACCAAAAGGGGGGAAACCACATGGAGCTTTAAGTAACTTCGTTTACAACTTCTGTGTTTGTCTACATCCATAGTCATCCTGAGACACCTGCTACCCACGGGCACAGGTTGGTCACTTCTGCTAGAAGGGGGATGTCTATCACTGGGTTTCTGAGTTCAAATACCCATTCTGCCTTTGACAAAGGGGTCTGTGTTTTCTCATATTTACCAAGAGATTAATAATGTCTTTCTTGCATCTACGTGTTGTTCCGAAGAGCCACTGAGTGAATGGCTGGAAAGGGGTTGAACAATGCTAACTGAGCAATGGGATTGGAGGTGCCCTCCTCTAGAGTGATGCTCCTGTGGATTGCTGACTCTCTGTAGCCTCTCAATCAGCTTTTCCATTGCTTCCTTCAATAGCCTCTCTTTGCCTGGCTCCACTCTGCTGTTGATAAAACCCCCCAACGTGGCTGTGACTGACAACAGCTGCAGGTTGGAAATGGTCAGCCTCCGGGCCCAGATACCCGCCACATGGTGTAATTACCCTTTGTGAAATTCTGGGGTGAGAGGTCAGCTCTCATTGGCCATCTTCGTCACTTTTCAGTCATCTGTATCCTGGTGGCAGTTGCCTTATCCCAGCACCCTTTCCCTGCCCCCACCCCCACCCCTCCTGGAGCTCAGGAGAAAACCATCTGCTGAGTTGGCTTTCAGAAGATTTTTTTTTTTTTTAAATACCAATTTCCCTTTGTTCCGAAGCAACCTCCAATCAGGGCTTGTGTCTGCTGGGTTTGACGAAAGGCTGGTACTGTGTTTCACGCTCCCTGAGGAAAGTTGGTCCACTTGCTTTTCTTTTTGATTCGATTCCCTGCCATTCTGCTGGACAGTCAGAGTGGCAGCTGCTCCTACCAGCTGTAGACGAGGGACCCCCTTGTTTTAAGATGTATGGTGACGCCTGAGTGGTGAGGGGAGAGGGCGACACTCAAAAGAACGGAAAGTAGAACACAAAAACAGACTAGGGGAGAAACTGGAATCAGCCCCTAAACGAACCTTCTTCCCATCTTCTCCTCTGACTCACTCCGAGATCCTACTGTTGACTCAATGTGGCATGTTGTATTATCCTTGGGGGTGTTTCTGGGGAGCCTTTGGGGTCCATCCTCGTAGGTTCTGAGGTTTCTCTCTGAAGAACATGTCCTGCACATCAGAGGCAAAGGGAAGATTCTTCTATGGAAAATCCTATTTGCTTCGACTGACAATTACAAGGTAGAGGATACTGTTCCCATTTCACAGATAAAGACACTGAGGCATAGAAACTAGCAGCAACTGTCCGGACCTCTGCATTCACCGGGAAGCAGGGAACACCGTGTCTGCCCTCCGAGCTCCCAAGCAGCTTGCATGGGCTCCTGGAGTAGTCACAGGAGACTGAAGCTGAGATGGGACCCTGCCTTCCGAAAGCCCCACAGCTTCCTAGGGCGCTTCAGTCTGTAAAACGAAACCACCCCAGCGAGATGTCTGGGAACCAGAGACAGTTTAGTCAAATTTCAACCACCCCCAGAAGCTCAAGCTTTCCTCCCGTTTCTGCTGTTTTCCCATCAGTGCAGCTCCTCTCTGCAGACGGAGGAGGTGACAGACACAGCAGCCCCTAGGTGTTCCTGTGACTGCGGAGCCTGTGGAGGGGCCGCTTTAGAGTGCACTCATCTTGCCTTATGGTGATCTGACACCACGGTAGGAGTGACCACAGGATTCAGGATGCCGGTGAAAATCTGCAAACTTCATGAAGCTTCTCTTCAGCACACCACTTTCTTCCTCCTTCCGCTGTTGGTTTGCACTGGTGACCCAGAGCACCGAGGAACTGCGGGTTCCCTTAGACAGACATGCAGAGAACCACAGACACAGCGGGCAGACACAGAGGGGGACAGGGAGAGAAGGGGAGGCAGGGAGTTTTAAAATGTGGGGTGCATGTGTGTTTACATGCACACACATGTATGAGCATTGGTTGACTCTAATGGAGAATCTGTGCAGCGAAGTATCTATCATCTGAAATGATGGATTCTTACTAAATGATCTTTCCTTTTCTTTTCTATAGCACATTATGTATGAAAACACATTTTGTCCTAAGAATTATGGAGAGATAGACTCTAGCATGTAACACATTAGAGTCAGTGAGGTGGCCAGCCATGTGTCCCCATACAGTGTGGCAGCGTATGAAGGCTCCTGGCATCAGAAAAGGGACCTATTTTCAGTCCTACCAGCTAACATGGGCTGTGCCTGGGGTAGGTGGAGTCCCTCTTTAGAATTTGGTTTCCACAAGGGCTTCTAGATCATAGAGCTATGAGAGAGGAGGAGGGGCTGGAAGGGAGAATCTGACTTCTGAACAGAAGAGTGCTAAGCTAAAGAAGGTCTGGGACTCACACTGCTCAGCCTCACGGGCCTTGGACACCAATGCGGATGCTAATTATCCCACTTACAGGAGGCTCTTCCTCAGCATCGTGGAGTCACTCGTTAATTTATTCATCCATCTAATCAAAAGGATTTTCTTCAATCACTGCTTGTTGCTTACCAGGCAATATTATTGAGGAGTAACTGGGTCTTGTTCCTTAAATATCCCATTGGGGAAATGTCTCCGCACTGACTTGTACGCTACCTCAAAGGAGGAATCCAGACAGAAAGGCTTCCCCATAGCAACCCAGCTGGGAAGGACGAAGTCAATGATTCCCAAAAAGCACTTTTTGATTGACTGGTCAATTTCATTGAGTGATAGAGACAATCTGTCTAACTGAAAAGCAAGATAAGAAACACTGTTAGGCAGAGCGAGATCAGATGAGAGTGAAAGACGTCTACTCTAGTGTCTGGAAGACGTGTGTGGCTTTATGGTCCTGATAGCTTTAACCTGGGGGGATGTCCTTGGGAAATCGGTGTAGACAGAGGAAAGGGAAGTCAGCGACTTAAGCAAGAAGGCACAGAATCCAGGAAGAAAAAAAAAAGTAGAGGATCTAAATGCAAAAATCTGAGAAATTAAGAGGGCAAAAATAAAGCAGAGGCCGGGACACTGAGACAAACCAGGTCCAAAAGTGAGACTGAGCTTCTCCAAACAGAGGAAGGGAGTGAGAGCACCTAAGAGGAGTCACGATACACATGGAGGGACGCCAGCTTCTGTGTGGTGACAGCACACAGTGGCCGTCTAGGTAAGAGGGGCTGCCTTGCAGCGGCTCCTTGAGGCTAGATGACCTTTTCAGACAAGGGAGAAAGTGTCCTGGGGAAGCTCAGCCTACCACCATGGGGCCTTTGCAAAAATGCTTGCTATTGCACACAGGTATTGGCAGCTTGCTACTTGTGTTGAACACTCTTTGACATCCTGTAAGGGTCAGCTGTGTAGGTAAGTGGGGACCTGGGCTGCCCCAGGCTAGGCAGCTGTGCAGGTAGGTGGGGACCTAGACTGTCCCAGGCTAGGTGGCTCTGCTTCTTTGCCCCTCTCTATGTCCAGGGACCAGCAGGTGCTGAGCTTCTGGATGCCTGCCTTTCCTTCTGGCTTCATTCTTAATGACAGACGACCTTTGCTCCCAATTTTAGATTCGTGGCCGATTCCTCTTCTTGTGGTCCTGATGGAAGGAGGGAGTGGCTGCTTCTGCTCCTCTTATTTAACACAGGGAGATAATTGGTGCCCTTTGGAGCTTGTCTTTCACAGAGTAGGACAATCTAGTATCAGGAGTTCAAGGCACAGCATACAGTTTAGAGGCAATGCAGGCTAGGAGCTGATTGGGAGGTCAGCTATGGAGGAAATAGTCCAGTCAGACCCAGAGAGCACAGAGAGGGTTCTGTAGGTATCGATGCAATGTGCCAGCCATGTCTCTCTAATTTCACTTGCTTCTGATCTTTATGTGTACTTTAAAACTCATTTATTTTATGCTGTAGCAGAGGACACAGGAAATCGCTTTTCTATTCTTTCTACAACTAAGGCTTTCGTGGAAGTAGGAGGATGAGAAAGGCCAGCGGATGTTTCTGCTTTCTAAGGTGATATCTCTTCGTTTAGTTTAACCCTTTGAATGTGACCCATTCATGAACAGCATGGATGAACAATGTGAACTTTTTGGTGTATGAGAAAGGAACAAAAATACAGATGGCCATGATGGGAAGTTTTCATCCTCAGAAGGTAAGGGAACAGAGCAATGGTGTGAAAGAACGAATTAGTTCTGGCAAATCTCGTTAGTGTCTATTGTAAGCAGAGAGAGGCTAAGCCATCTGTGGCCACTTGCAAAATCGTTCCTTGTTTGTTCTTACTCCCCACCGAAGCAAATCTTTGTGGCTTCTAGCGATTTGAATATTGTCACTTGTTTGCCAACTAGAGGGTGTCTCGACATGTGTATGTGAGAGGGCAGCTGGGTAGACATGTATGTGTGTGCTGAACAGAGTCGGTGTATTTTCGAAATCAATGTTTTCGGGGAGCTAGCTGTGGGCTGAGGAGGAGAATCCTGAGATAATCCTGGTTCACTTCTTCAGTTTACATCCCACTGCTCTGATTTCTTTCTAATTTTGCCCTAATTTCTTACGTTTTTAAGCACTGTTTTGTACAGGCAAGATGCAGGAGGTGGCTAGAGAAGCTCAGCATAGCCTCCCTGGTGCCTTTATCTTGGATTTGTCCTCAGCAGAGCCAAATAGTCTTAGGTCAAAGACACTTGCTTCTTCTCCGTCTTCTAAGAGTTTAGAGCGGATCTCCCTTTAGTAAGTTGTCTTCAGGTGCTGTTGGGGTGCAAAGGCTGGAAGATCACTTTGACTCCTTCCAAGAATGTCTGTGGGTTCTGATGCCTGTGAGCATTCATGCACTGCAGATGGGACAGTCGAAGCTCTAGAGGACTCAGGTGGAAGCCACTGGGTTTGGTGGGCACTCATGGCTTTGTACTTGAGGTCCTGTGAAAGACAGATTACAGCGGTGGTTCTCAACCTGTGTTTTGTGACCCCTTTGAGGGTTGGATGATTCTTTCACAGGGGTCGCCTAAGACCATCTGCATATCAGATATTTATATTTACATAACAGTAGCAAAATTACAGTAATGCAGTAGTAATGAAAATAATTTTATGGTTGGGATCACCACACCATGAGGAACTGTATTAAAGAGTCTCTACATTAGGAAGGTTGAGAACTACTGGATTAAAGCATGCAGCCACAGGGGCTGCCAATCAAGGTTTCTATGATATCCAGGCTGGACGAAGAAACCAATAGCTTCAAATTTTAGAAAATTAAATGCAAAAATCCTCTTTCTGCTCATCTTCCCAACCTTCTAGAGCACAGATGATACAACAGGATCAGAATTTTAGGTAAAGTTGGAGTCTTCATTATATTTAGAATAGCACCAATACCATGTTTGCTTTATGACGTGGGCAACTTAAATGGCCAGTTTCCTTGCACCTTCACCTTGCTCTTTTGGAATAATCCTCTTGCCTTCTTTTTTTTCGCTTCCCTGCCTCTCACTCTGCTTTGCTGGAGGCAAACTCCCGCTGTAAAGAAAGTTGGTGTGTTCATGTCTTCTGAAGACCTCTCTGTAGAGTCAAGGCGCGTTCTCCATAGCTGTGCAAGAGGGTCGCATTGATTACTGTTGCTGGACGCATACTCACAAAGAATGTGAGAGCAGAAAGGGACCATCAGAATCCTCACACAATTTTCCTTTCACAGAGGAGTCCATGGAGTCCAGTTTAGTGGAGTCTCATGCTTTGTTCAAGTTCATATGGTCAACCGTTGCTAGTCTAGAGATACACACACATACACACATACACACACACACACACACACACACACACACACACACACACAGACATGCACACACCCTTTCTAGTCGTAACACTGCTGTATGTAAAAAACAAACAAACAAAACAACAGCAAAAAAGACAAGACACTGGTCTTTGTCCCCGCTTGAGTGCCTGCCCTGCCTACTTGCTTGGCTCGTTTGGCGCTTTCCTCTTGAACCCTCCTGAACCCATCATGCCTTTGCCCAAGAAAATCAGATAAAGGAGCCTTTTATTTCCCAGCTGCCCTGCGCATGGAACATTTAGAGAAGAAGGGGCAGCAATGGGGGTAGGGAAAGTAGAAAACATTTGTCTTTCAACACTGGCCTGACATGAAAGCTTCACTACCAGGCATTTGGAGAACCAGCTACATAATAGTTGCAGCTATGACAAAGGATAAAACTGACCCATCAGTTATGCAGTTGCTTAAACATGATTTACCCTGCATAATGCTGCCTGGGACCTGAGTGCCTCGTTTCTAACGAGCCGAGAGACAGCACAATTAATTACTTGGGAAGGAGTGCTATCAGACAGGAGCCTAGTTGTTGCAGGAGAAAAAGTCCTTAAATATTCCCGCCTTCCTCAGATACTGGCTGGAGCACACCAAAAGCACACAGCTGACATGCTGATGGACATTTACAAGGATGGGCAGGGAGAGTCTTAGCGGTGAGGTCAGGGAGGTTAGCCAAAACCATGCAAGTTGCCCTCGTTGGGAAAGGAAGGGGGTTTGTCAGAGAACCCTTGTGTGGGTTTGCTACATGGGAACGTAGGGATAAGTAGAACATCTCCGATAGGAGAAGCCTATCAGAACCTCCAATCTCAGTGCTGTGCCCATTTGAGGAAACTGGGGCCCATTAAGGCTAGAGAGAGTTTGAATCCATTTACTTTATGCCTCCTGTCTCCTATGATACGCTGAGTTTTCCACATAGCAGATCTCAGCAACACTCTTCTGACTTTAATTACTTTGGAATTGTCTCCAAACCTCTCTTAGATTAAACCTACTGGCTGGGAAGTCAGTGTGATCTGGCCTGTCTCTGCTGAGAAGACTAGAAGGTAAAAGCTGAAGGATTTGAAGGTCAAAGGTCAAAGGACTGGGGTTAACAGCAGGCAAAGGCACAGGATTGAACTATTTGCTGAAGGTTGACAGGCAACAGAATGGAGGCAGACAAGTGGCAAATTCCTGTTTTCTCTTCTAATTGAGAAAATATTTTGAGAGGTATTTAGTCGGACTGCATAATGAGTGGGGGTAATGTTTAGAGGTGGAGGAGAATATGAATGAGAGATTATTAAATTACTGTTGGGAAGGCAGGTGACAGAGTGGCACTCACGTGCCTCCTCTCTGGGTGCCACAGAGTTCATTTCTTCACAGACCAACTCAGCACCCGATCTTCGGAAACTTGCTCTCCATGAAGGGTTTGGTAACTTCCTACAGAGGGTGACAGGAATCAAAGGAGAGAGAGCCCAGTCTCCCCAGGCTAGGTAGGAAGGGGCCAGTGCAGGGGACCATTGCCCATTGAGAGCCCTTTGATTTGATCCAGGTATCATTGCTCTCTTTCAGCTCCCAAATCTTGTCATCATCCGGGTCTGCTCGGAAGTTTCTGAGTAGTATGACGTACATTTTCACTGCGAAGAGAGACTATGAAGTGATTTTAGCACTGGCTCTGCTCTGCCAGGGCACTGGTTCTTGATAGACTTCCCCTGAACCGTACAAAGAACCGTGGAGTAATGCTCAACCTGGGTGTGCACAGGTGGAGAGTCAAGGTTTCACGAAGCGGTTAGGAAATAAGCCAGTTGGGTTTTGACTCAACCACAGCCGTACCTCCTCCCTGCTTGACCCAGTTTGCTCCTTGCAAGAAATGGCTGGTATTTCAGGATCACAGGTTCATGTAGATTCCCAAGCTGATGGGGAGATTCACTAGGTTTCTTGTGAGTTTAAAGGAGCACAGAGCTAGAGAGCCCTTGGGAGTTCTTGGCAGAAGGGAACCCCCAGAACTGCAATGGCACCCTCGCTGTACCCTGTTAGCTTGTGGCTAGTCTGAGCACAGCCCCCTTCCTGTCCGCTCTGACTTCTCAGCAGGCTCCGGGTGCACTGCCTGTCTTCCAGGAAGTGATGACTCAGATTATTTTCATCAGCGCATCTCACCCTCCACCTCTCCTCCATTTTTTTCTCACAGCCACCGAAGCCAACAGACACAAAATTCAGTTTTAATTTTAGACAGTTTCCATTTTTACTTAGAAATCGATGATTAGTAGTGTTGGGGTGGTATTGGAGGCGAATGGTGAGGAGGGGAGCTTGAAGAGTTTCCCAGGGATGGGGCTTCTCCAGGCAACTGGGAAGACGAAAATCATAACCCAGAAGCTTCGTGGAACCTTGAGAAGGTCTATTAAGAGTCCTTCCACCCTGGGGTTCTTTGACTTCCATGTTCAGAAAGAAATTTCCGACCTTCCAGTTCAGGAACTATGCCTCAATCTCCATGGGGAGCTTGTGTAATTTTAAAACTTAACAGTTACCTTGTGTGAGCTGAAGCAAACAATGTGCGTGGTATTTCTGCGTTTTTAGACTTTGGTTCTAATAGTCCTACCTCTTAGTATCTTTAAAAGGAGGGTAGGAAATTGGTTCCGTTGCAAGGGCTGGAGTCGGGCTTCTAGGAAGACCGTGAGTTCCTGCGTCATGGTCGTCATCTTCTGAGTTCTGTGGGGTGTGACACGTTTACCTACACACAGGCCGACCTTGTGATTGTCATCTTCTTGGCCAGCAAAATTGCCTGGCAGCTGGCACAGAGTGAGAGTACTGGAAATCCTATTGTGCTGGCTTTATAGTCCACTTTTATAATCTCAAAAGTATACAGAAGACCTCTCATTTATAGTTCAGAAGTCATAATTGTAATTATATTGCCCCCCCCCCCTTTAGCATTCCTGGGAATTGCACCTAGGACTTCACAGATGTAAGGCAAGTACTCCATCACAGAGCGACAGCCCCAGCCATTACAGTGCTGCTTAATTCCATCAAACGTTTTATTCCATATGACCTGCTCTTGAAGTGTATTAAAATTTTAAATTACAAAAAGACAATCTGTAAAAGGGCTAGTTTTAACAAAGGACTCAGGCCACAGAGCAGTGCGTTCTACTCCACAGTATTCTTAGAATAATGTTTGGAAGAGACTGTAAGATGAAGGAGCCTGACTAAATCGTGTGTCGGACATGTTTACCCTCTGGTTTCTGCCTTCACATCTAGGGTCAACTGGGAAGATAAATTCCTTTGCCATTGACCTTGCTGTCTCGGGGGTAATTATGGCTAACAAAAGATCTTAGAAAGCATAAGGCATAATCCAAATGCAAAATGAATGTCAAAAGTGTTTTTTCCTTTTTTTTCCTCTCTTCATTTATTTTCAAAGTGATCAAAACTTTCTTCAGTCTTCGTTTTCAAACCTTTGTCTTGTCAATCATTGTTCTAGACTGTTAATTTCTTAACTCTCACAATGCCTGTTTAGTGAGCGTTAGCTCAGCGTCTTAAATGAGTGTTTGACTTAAATTCTTGATGTTGATGATGCTGATGGTGGTAATGAAGGAGGTGATTGTGTGTGTGTATGTATGTGTATGTGTGTGTGTGTGGTGTGTGTGTATGCGTCTATATGTATGTGTATGTGTGTGTGTGTATGTGTGTGTATGTGTGTATGTATGTGTATGTGTGTGTGTGTGTGGTGTGTGTGTATGTGTGTATATGTATGTGTATGTATATGTGTGTATGTGTGTGTGTGTGTGTGTGTGTGTGTGTGTGTGTATATGTATGTGTATGTGTGTGTGTGTATGTGTGTGGTGTGTGTGTATGTGTGTATATGTATGTGTATGTGTGTGTGTGTATGTGTGTGGTGTGTGTGTATGTGTGTATATGTATGTGTATGTGTGTGTGTGTATGTGTGTGGTGTGTGTGTATGTGTGTATATGTATGTGTATGTATATGTGTGTATGTGTGTGGTGTGTGTGTGTGTGTGTGTGTGTGTGTGTGTGTGTGTGTGTATGTGAGAACAAAATCGATCCTTTAAGATTTGTCCATCAGTGGTATTCTTATCCATGGGGTTTTCAGTCTTGAGACACATCTTTTCCTTTTCCTTTTCCTTTTCCTTTTCCTTTTCCTTTTCCTTTTCCTTTTCCTTTTCCTTTTCCTTTTCCTTTTCCTTTTCCTTTTCCTTTAAATGCCTGTTTAGGATGTGTTGCTGCATGCTTACCGTGTACATTTCACAGAGGTCTATGCAGGTGGAATTCTAACTTTGCTGTTGTGGAGGCAGCCTGTGCACTGCATGGCCGGCCTCACCTTTCAGAGTGTGTGCTGTGGGAAGTTCCCAGCGGATGGAACAAGATGCCATGAATACTCCCTTCAACCATGACAAAACCGACAACCATAATAAGCTGCACTTAGGTGTCTTCACTGAGTTTCCATAATGCCTTAAATGTGAAACAACGCTCTTGTTTTTAATTGAGTGTTTATTTATTTATTGTTTTGTTTGTTTGAGGCAAGATCTCACTAGGCAGCTGAGGCTGACCCTGGAATGGAGTATATAGCCTAGACTGGCCTCAAACTTATGATCTTCCTTCCTCAGCCAACAGAGTGCTAGAGTTCCAGATGTGCACCACCACGCTTAGCCTGAGGTTAGATTTTTTTGAAGGGTCAAGGGACACACCTTGGTGTCCTGGCTAGACATTTGGCCAGTAACTTGCCACCTTTTATGCTCTGTAGGTAGACTTTCTACTGTTGCGAAGGGCTAGGCTCGTTTGTTCTGTCGAGTCCTCTGAGTTTTCATCCCTCTTTGGAACCCTTACTGCTTAGTCTGACATAGCTTCAAACAGAAGGCATGCTAGTTACTTGTCGCTTTCCCCAAACTGAAACCAAAGGGAACCACCACCAATTACATTCAATTAAAAAAAAGACGTGGTTCGAGGGGCGGTCTTTAGAAATCCCATTCATGCATTTTCTTGTTTGCCCCGCTGTCACTCCACAGCCTCACTCTGAAGAATTAATGAAGCCGATTTCAGGGGGGAGAAGGCAGTCATTTCTCCTCTTTTAAAAGGCTCATTACTTAAAAATATGCTAATTTGAGAGAAAGAATAATGCACTTCTCTGTGATTGTGATTACTTTTTCATAGTCTGGATACTTTATTGGAATTCCTGGGTTGCACTGTTTGATTTATTCCAGAGAGCGGGGCAATTGGGAGGGAGGCAGGAAGAGAAACCTGGATACTTAGCAGTTATTCGCTATTAGAGATGGATAATCATCAGAACTGATCATCTCCCTGAACATTATCAAATTTCTTTGTCTTCAACTTATTTGAAATATAATCAAATTGCTAAAGGTGTGCAGTTTTAGGGGAAATGGCCTAGCCTTGTGTTAAGTTTAAGTAATCAAGTTCAAGTGCATCTGGATACCTGTATGCATGATCTGGAGATCCCTTATTTTATCAGCTTACATCTGATCAATGTGCCTTCTAAGGCAGCCTTGCATTCAGCCCTGAAAGGTATAAAATCAAGAAAGTTACGTGGCTGGCTTTGAAGATTCAGACAGACCTGATTCAGATAGGCAAAATGGTAATTATAGTGGGGTGTGCTGAACAGATAGCAGCCTTTCAATCAGACTAAGTAGAGAAATCTCCCATGATGGCAGAAAGCCTCCTCTGAGCAAGTTTTGGAGGTCAAATGGGATCAACTGAACTAAGAAGAAAGGAGAAAAGACACGGCATGCTCAAAAGCCAGAGTGATGGGGCAGCAGAGTGCAGCGGAAGGGATGTGAGCAGTGTGAATGAACAGCACCAAGGATGTATGGGAGCAGCTCTGACACCGAGTCCCGGGGCGAACTCTTAATTCCATTTCTACCTGTCGGTCTAGATAAGAGGCGATACGGAGATTTCTGATCGAAGCGGCTCCTCCATGCTGGAGAGGGGCTGTGGTTCTAATGGTATCCTCCCTTAGGTCTCTATCTCTGTCACACAACCTCTAGTACCAAGGGATCATTTTGGCTGATGAGAGAATGTTTTCAATGGAGTTTGGGGATCCAAGCCCTGTGAAGACGGAGACTCAGAAACTGAGGTGTAGACTGATCATCCGTAAGTCTTCATGTGAAGGGTAGCTATGCACCAGCGAGATACCTTGATAACACATCATAGATCCTTGCCAGGAGTCTGAATAATGAGGCCTGGGCATGACCTGCTGTTGACATAGGGGTCGCACTAAATTTTCTTAGACACGCATAGAATCAGACGTGCTTTGCTGTGTTCATGTCTGTGCCTAAGCCTATGTACTATGGAGGAGAATTATTTACAATGGTGTAAGCTTTGCCCTCAAGCAGTTTCGTTCCAGCTGCAGGGGAAAAGGCAGACACTGTGCTCAACTATCAGCAGGTTATAAGAGCGAGAAATCAGTTACTTGGAGTCCTTGAAGATGCTTTGAGATGAATTTTGTTCTGAAGGACGGAGTGATGACAGAACTGGGAAATGAGATAGTACGAGAGGAAAGAGACCAACTCTCTTCTTTACTGCACACCTGCTCTAGCCTCTTAAGAACTTGCCATGTTTTCCTAAGCTGTGTGGCTTGTTCATCCCATCCAAGAGCTCTCGCATACTATATTAGCCAACCAAGGAGAAGAGATTTGATACCTAATTCCTGTCGTGCCTGCTCTCTTTTAGACTCTTAGCGGGTTCTCTTTCTGTCATCATCCTATGATCTAAGAAAAATGGGGATGGGAACCGTGAGGGAGGCTGTGGGAGGGAGGGGAAGAGCAGGTGTAAATGTGGGCAGGGGCTTTGGATGATAAGATCAGTTGGAAATCCTTTAAAGAAGAGGCAGAAATTGTTCTACTATGACTACTATGTGACAGACCATAACCAAGTGGCACTAAAAGAGTAGCTAATGTAAGATGTTCTCATTGTTGTGGATCAGCAAATGGAGGAATCTTGTCTTTGTCCCTGGGTGACTCAGTTTGGGTGATTGGCACACAGTGGGTGTGGCTATGCCCTTACCTCTGGCTGTTGGCTGTGTCACTCAGCCATGTTGTATATGCTGGCATGTCTCTGGTAGCTGGGTTGTGATGGCTATAGTCACTGGGTTTTCCAGACACTTCTCGGACACTGTGCATCAGTCCTCTTTCTGGTGAGCTTGCATTTCCTCATAGCATGGCATTGTCAGGGCACTTAGACTTCTTCCATGGTTCTCAGTCAGAGAGATTCAGTGGGATCCAAAGAACTTTTTACATATTTACTTTAGAATGTCTAAACAGATTCAGAGACCCCACAGAAGCCTTGCTTTTTCTGCCTCGACACATGTTTTATTGTGCTCCTGACAGAAGATGGGCTCCACAGAACACTTTATAAGTGTTTATAATCCATGTGGGGAAGATGTTACCCAATAGCCTTTTAAGACTTGAATCAGTATCCTCAGGCTCCCTCCCCATCTCCCCATTCCTGGGCTATCTTGATCTTTGACTTGTAAAGGAAAATTCTGACCATGATAGCTCTATATTTGACTCTACTGGACCAAGACTCTCCATTGAATGGAATTTAGACTGAATTTAGGAGATGAGGAGTGGCTGTTATTCATCTGTATACACACCCTTATGTATACAGATAGACAGACAGACAGACAGACAGACAGACACACCCCATATACTTTCATGCTCTCTATAAATTTGAGACCTGTTGAATGACTGCATCCAGGGACACTCCAAGCCACTTCCTATCTCTACCCACTCAACAACACGTGCTCTCTGTTCTTCACTTCCTCGTCTGTCAGTCTGTTTAGGTGAAGACCATACGGTATCTGTATTCCATAACTATCTAGAATATACTCTCCATGAGAAACATCCTAGTGTTCCTGGCTATTTGCCCTGATAGAAGTCAGAATTTTTATAACATCTGTATAAACTTGTTTCCTGTCTTCTTACACCATGTTCCCATTTTTACATATCGTCTTTATTATAAGTGTGTACACGCAAGCATGTGCATGCGTGTAAGTGTTCTAAGTTCGCTTAGCTTTTGTGTGTGTCCTGTCTAGCTCTACTTGAATGAATGATGTGACTCCGAATGAAGAGTTCAGCGTCAAAGCTACGCCAGACTCTTGCTCACCACTCCCGTAATATTCATATGAGTCTTATATTAATTGAACTCCATCTCTAAGATAATATTCTCAGAATTGATAATAACGTTAAACGGTCTACGAGATCCTATTTTCTTGAACAGTGTGTAGCTTGACCATACGGACTCCTGCTGAGAAGCTCCTACAACCTTCTGTCTGCTTGGTCACAAACTCCTAGTTCTAAGACCCTGTGTGCTGATCAGGCATTCAGTTAAAGAGCAGACTTGAGGCACGTGTGCCAGTGGATAAGCAACAGCATTCGTCAGGGTGTACTGAGTACTCTGTCACCTGTGCGCGGACAGCAGCAACCGCACTGTGTGCTGCATTTGTTTAGACTCTCATTGCTGAGCATAAGTCCTTTGCAACCATGTCCTATTTAGCCATTGCTGCATACACTGCTACCTTTAATTCTCGGGTCTTTAATTCAGTGAACTAAGTTACCTTAAAGCAGCCATTCTCAACCTGTGGGTCACGGCACTTTCACAGAGATTGCCTAAGCCATCTGCATATCAGATATTTATATTACCGTTACTAACAGTAGCAAATGCAGTTATGAAGTAGCAACAAAAATAATTTTATGGGTGGGGAGCCACCAAAACATGAGGAAGTGTGTTAGAGGGTTACAGCATTAGGAAGGTTGAGAACCACTGCCTTTGTAGCCTCTTGGAACAGTAAATGAGAACAGCTTTGCAGTGACCCAAAGCCAAGGGATAGTTTGGCTTCTTTGGTCTGGAGGAGACAGTACAGAAGGAGGCATTGACCATGCCACTCTGGCACCCATCAGGACCCTTCTTGGGCTTCCATTCCCCATCAGTGTCACTCAACACCTGTCCTGCAGGCAAAGAGAACCAATAGTGATAGCCAAGTCTCTTCTGCCCTAATCCTATCAGCATAGCTACCTTTTACCTATTACTTCCAACGTTTAAAAAGCAGAAGAATTTTACCCCCAAGATTCTAATTTGGGTGCAAGAAAAAAGATAACATGGAAAACAGATTCAACAGTATGTCCTGAGCTAAACACTCAAGTCCAGTTTTACCTGTAGGCTTAGAGAAAGGAAGGTAGAGATCTTAGAGAATGTTAAGTAGTTCCCCTGTGCTGGAGAAGGGCTGTGGTCTGAATGATATCCTCTTCGTTTGAACACCAGCCCATCTGAGCTACTCAACACCCTCCGCTATTTCCATCTGACATGACCAAGCTGAATATCTGGTCAGTAAATAATTAATTTGGAAGTCAGGGATGTCAGTGGAAAAGTCAACTATGACAGCTCAAATAACAAGCCCTAAATGTGATAGCCACTCTCTTGCTCTCTGAGAGAAAACCTGTTGGTTCTATCAGACTGGAACAGCTCTTTCTTTTAAACCTGTCTTTCCGCATTAAAGTCAAGCTTTTGTATCTCTTAATCTATGAATCACATCGCTATCTTCAAATGCTTGTGGCACCCAGAAGGCAGGTTTTCTTTTGTGAAGCCCCTTGCTCTATACAAGTCCTTGCGACTCTTGAGAAGAACTGTCTTCCTCCAGTATCACTGTGGGTAATGGGGAGGGGTCAGGCGATGAATGAACCATATTTTGTGGCTGATTTCTACATCCTTCCCCTTTACCTCAAAACCTCAATTTCCTTTTTTTTTTGTGGACAACAAAACCCCCTTTTCACTCTACCATCCATGGGACTATATGGCCCTTGGATTACACGGTACCCTAGGGAGAAGTTTAAAGATTGATTGGGATGTATGTATAGTTGGGGGAGTCTCTGTCCCTGTCTATTGAGGAGAAGCATTCTCTTCCTACATCTCATCCTATTTCAAGGCCAACTACTCACACAGAGTTGGAGATCAATTGGCAGTACATCTACAGAAGTATGTCAGAGAGCCCCTAATGCCGTCAAATCTCAGGGTAGCTTGGGTGAGGATACCCACACTCCCACCCCAATTCAGGTCCTCCCTGGGGCATTCCAGGGGGGCAAGAAAGAGAGACACTTGCCCCACAAATCACTGCTGGAAGCCAGTGACAACAAGATCAGGAACTGCAAGTCAGAGAGCCTCCTGTGTCTTGGTCCACAGGGCTTTTGGGAATGCTATATTGACATTTCTGGAAGGAGCTGACAGACCAACAACCAAACACACACGGTATAAGGGTCTGAACCGTGACTGTGGTCTGAAGGTACGTTTTGGTACCGACTGTTTGACGGGTCTTCCTCGCTCCTTGGTGTCTCTGGATGCATCACTTGTGAACTGGTACTTGCACACACACTATGTGCTAGCCCTAGTTTCTTCCCTGGGCCTTTTAAGGCTGCATATGTATTATAACTGTCTGTCGTGTGAGCTCTCCAGTATACTTTGGGACTGTATACGGATCAACTTGTAAATGCTGTTGCTCTTGGAAGACATAAAAAGACCGAAAATAAATTCGCTTGGCAGTCAAGGATGCTTCTAATTTCAGACAAACTGCTATTTGAAGACTTATCTCTCACCACTTGCTGAATGCTCTGTTCATTCCCTGACCACGTTTCCACCCCCACTTCCATACTTCTGTTTGCAGCGCTCTGACCTTACATACCCTCCTCTATTTTCCTGTCTAGCCTGTGCTCATCTGACAGGAGGAAACCCCTTTTCTCCCTGGTCTCCCCACCTCACACCTTCTAGACCCTTCAACCTCCACAGCACCTGCAGGCAGTGTCAGCTATCCCTGGCAACGGGCTTCATTTCTTCTCGCCCACTATTCAAGTTTTATCTGTCAGTTTACTTTCTATGCTACTTTCCCTGTTTCAATTAGGAATTCTCTTTGGATGACAAAGTGAATAACATTTCCTATTCCCCCAGCTTTTAGCTCAGAGAAGGCACTCAGTAATATAACTGAATCCAAACGATTAACTTCTAGACACTATAAAAACATACTGTGTTCTATTCCTACTTCTAAGGGGTTTTCTCATCCAATAGGTGAAAGCGATGTGATTGTCTGTAAGTCTGTGTGGCCATTAACACAGAAACATGCTTGTTAATTATAAAACACTTTGGAATTGGAAAGCTCAAACTCAGTATATTTTTCTCAGTGTTTGCTTTTCCAGAGACAGGATTTGGTACAGGTCAGTGTGCAGGATTTAGAAGACATTGCTAAGGTCTATTAAAAAGTTCTAGAAGATTCACCTGTGAAAGCCTGTGGTTGCATATGGAAAAATCAAGTGAAATTACAGTTCCAGTTTGAATATCAAGCTAGTGTGTGTGTGTGTGTGTGTGTGTGTGTGTGTGTGTGTGTGTGTATGAGAGAGAGAGAGAGAGAGACCCACCCCCTCCCAAGCATTCTAAGTTTCTCTTAAGAAGAAGCCATAGCTAATTTGGTTTGTGTCAGACCTTCTAGGAAGGCCTACCTTTTGGGCCAGCATATAGTTTTCTCTGTATGGCAGCTCAAACTTTCCTGCTGTAACCAATGTGTTAGTCTCTAGAAGTAGAATAGGCAAGTAGTCAAGATGAGTTTAGATCTGTCTACACAAACAACTATTATTTATCTGGCAAGCCATCTTTGCTGAGGATCTGCTGACATCTCTTAGCTCATGGTTCCCCTCTTCTACCTTGAAGTGGAGCCTTGCTGAGTCGTGAACAGCTTAGGCCCCATTGGTAAATCTAAGACAATCCTATAGTTTAGAGTCATCTGGTAAGCAACTTCAATTCTGTCTTCATCTTTTATTGCTTTTTGCCATAGAATTCAGTGAATTCACAGCTTCTCAGGATTAGGGTATGGAACATCTTTAGGGAGACATTTTTCCCCCCTGCCCCACCATGCTAACTACAACTTATTTTAAGAGTACTAAAAACTCAGATTAAGAAAATATTGGGAAACAGCCTGGCTTTGATCTGTGTCTACTCTCACAAACACAACCCCATACGCTTGAGAGAGAACAAATGCTCCTTGTTTAATATTTGTTGCCGCCATTTGTAGAACTCCTAGAGTCATAGAGCTTTAAGAAGAAGACTTTTGTATGTTTATGAGAGTGCAACTAGATATTCCCTTCCTTCAGATGTCTTGAGAAATCCATTTTTTTCATCGTCAGTAACATCTGGCTTTGGATCCAGGTCCTTCAGGATTGGAGTACCCCGAAAAAGATAATGTAGGCTGAGTTCTTTTCCAAAGAGATAAAGGATTCAGAAGAGGTTGGCAACATATTCATTCACGTGGCAAAACCTGCCCAGAGGATTACTGTACAGAGCATGTGCATGTGTCGGCCAGTGTCTGAATCTCAGTGGGACTGAGTCTGCTTCGATGACAAAGTCTTGCCTCTCAGGAGCACGCACTTATGTATGGGATAGAGCCACATAGCTCTGCAACTTTCTGTGGTCAGAGGAATGGAAAATTGGAAGAATACATTTTGATTAAAGAGCAGCAAATCTGTCTAGGGCTGTCCTGTGGTGCTAGAGGATGAAGTTCTCCTGTTTATTGAGAGTTGTCACAACTCAATGGGCCTTGCCACCCCATTCCCTAAGACAAAAACCTCTCAGAGGCTTGCCCAAGGTTAAGCATTAATAGGTTTGGCTGACCGTGAGTCTAGAGATGATCAAATTTTTGTTAATGTTCTGGAATGGGAATTGTAGCCAGTAGCTATCTGAAGAATTAGAGGTAGAATCACATCGTTCTTTTTGGCACTTTGAAGCGACACTAGTGGCTTGGGCAGGTGCGTTTCACCCTTACATGTTATGGCTACCTTACACACTACACAGGGGAGGGGAGAACAAGAAAGCCAATGCTGGGCATCCATTTGCCTAACATCGAGATCGGCCACTTCGGTTCATGGTGTTTGCAGTGGGGGGTTGGGGTTCCTGCCCAACTTACCTCAGTAATTATTGCAAAGATAACTTATGATGTGAATGTGCTTTGAAAGAGCAGGTGACAGCCTAGTTTTTAACTCAAGTGGAAGATAATGGAAAGAACAGGTCAGAAAATGTTTCCCTGCTGACTCTGACCTATGCTGTCTATACATACCTTATGGGCGCTGAGAAAGGATGAGTTGGTCGTAGTTTGCTTTGAGTCAGGAATCACTTACGGAATGGAATGGAGCTTATATATCAGAATATCTATGTTTGAGCCAGGGCAAATAAATATAAGTTGTATGATATATTTTCAGTTTAAGTTTCATTTGCAATTGTGCTTTATTTAGTGTTTTGCTTCATGTAAGGCTCTACATTTACAAAATTTCATGGTCTGACATTTTAGGGGGAAAGAATTCTACCTTTGATTAAATTTAAATTTATGTCTATTTCTCTACATTCTTAGGTTTGTGAAGCCCTACTGTTTTTCAGACTACAGGTTAGTGCTAGGGTCTAAGACCTGCCCTAGATGGCTTACAAAAAGCAAAACCCAAAGAACCCCTTAAAGTAGAAATAAGGCATTTGTTTATTATAAAATATAATTACTACACTATCAGCACTCACTTGGTAAATATTTTTAAATGCCTATTCTGTGCCAGGCCTGGAGTACACTACAAAGATCATGAAGATGAGAGACCCAGGGGCCTGTCTATGAAGAGTTCATGGTCTGGAAAAGAAAAGGACATTACAGAATTAGTGCTCAGTGTGCTCTGAATGTGTTGGTTCTTGTGGCTTGGGGAACCAGAAGGCTGATCACACTGCAGACAGGAATTGTCCCTCTGACTGCCTCGTTGGGGGTGAGGCTGTGAGGGGCGGGTAAGGCATCCCCGTCTTCTCCTCTATGAATAAAATAAGATGAAGTCCCATAAGAGACCGTCTTTTATTACCTGTCCCATCAAGACCCCCTTTCCTTTTCAGTCCGTGCCAACCTATGACCCAGGGAGCTCAGATCTGTTTTTTATCATCTTTCTTATTGTTATTATTTGTGACGGTCATTGTTTTAACTGCTCCAAGGAGATAATTACCTTAGTTGCTAAGGCAACCCAACATATTGGGTATAAGAGCAGCCAGCAGAAAGGGTTTGCCAAATTGCAGGGCTGGGTGGGAGGTGTGGGGTGGGAGCACAGGAGCTCAGCTGTGGTGCTTGGAAATAGGCATGTTCAAATTATCTCTGTGTTTCTGCCACTGAGGAGCACGGAGCCACTTGGAATCCAGTGTCTGCCAACTTGTCATCCACTCCTGGTGCTTCCTATTTTCAACCCAGCCAGTAGACTCCTGTGCTAACCCTCAGTGCTCTGCCAAGAGCCACTTACCAGACTCATAACTCCTGTTTTGTTTACTGCCACCCAGCCCCGAGTATGTCCCTGCTCTGTATTCTCAGAGCCTCAGGAGCTTGAGGGACATACAACACACAGAGATCCAGTAGGGACCCTCCACTCTGGGTTGGTTGTAAATTGCTTATTTCAAACAGAGTCCTTGCTGTTGCTTAAAATTTCAAGCTCCTCCATATCTTGGCAAAGTTTGGCAGATGATAATGACCTTTCACATGTTAATCTGTAAAGACTGAAACATGCCGGGGAAGTTAACCTTGTTGTTCCTATTAAATATGTAAACCCAAGCCTAGGGGTAAGTCATGTGAACAGAGCGAGAGCAAAAATGGATGGCCTAAAGCTTCGAACTCCCAGCTGCTGACTCACCTGATGCCCGCCCCCTCCCCCAGTCAGCCAAACTGTTAGCTTTGGTCATTACCTGCTGAGCATCTCAGCATGAAGTCTTCTGCATCACTGTGCCTTAGCTTCTGTGTTCTCTAGATAGTCAGGTTTTCATCTCCTTGCCCTACTCCTTACGCTCTGATGTGGCAGACAGGGCACTGAGACAAGACATGGAAGACAAATGGCGCTCATTGGCCAGCTTTGCTCTGCTGCATTTGACCATCCAGGAGCAGCTATTGCCACAAAATAGGATAATGGGTACAGGAAATGGCACGATGATTTGAAAAACAAAATGCCTTCCCGGAAGACCTGAATGGTAGTTACTGGCTTCTGACAGAAAGTCTGCCCTTTCTTTCCTGCTCACCCGGGATATCTGCGGGGAGGGCCAGCTTGCCTGTGTGTCCTTAGAAGCCCACGGTGTCTCCTTAAGTGTGTCCCAGGGCCTTCTGCAAGAGCACTGTCTCAGAGTGATCTATCTGAACAGGTTAAATAAACAGGTCTGTGTTTGGGTTAATTATCATTGGTTCTGTTGCTCTCCATTACTGCTCCATCCGGGCCTCTGGCCAAGGAGCAGATGGGAGCGGCTGCACTGCCACCCCTGCCTCCTCGTTGTGTCTGGCTCCCCCCACCCCCGCCCTCACACCCCCCTCCACCCTCTCCTGCCTTCTCTACCTCCCTCCCTTTCTTCCTGGGTTTGTTCCTTTATTTTCTCCATTCTCTCTCTTCCCCTCCCTTTCTTTGATATCTCCCTCCTCCCTTTCTCTCTCTCTCTCTCTCTCTCTCTCTCTCTCTCTCTCTCCTTCTCCCTCTCCCTCTCCCTCTCTCTCTCTCTCTCTCTCTCTCTCTCTCTCTCTCTGGCTGAGCAAATAGGCCAGATGGTGGTGAGGGAAACAGACAACAAGTGAGGCATGGCATATGGGGAGCTTGTTTAATTTCAGCCCCTGTAGGGAAGTAGATTGGAGGACGTAAGCTACAAAAGCAGAAAATGGAAAGGGGAAGGGGAGAAAAAGAAAAACAACAACTGACCCTTTCGAGGGGAGGGGGAAATTGATTCCTCTTACTGTTAGTGGCCAGCGGTTGAAAATGAAGCCAGTGGAAAGCGCTGGGTGCCCCTTTTTGAATTTCTTAAGGTTCACTCCTTTCCCCAGTTCAGTTCCCCAGCGCCCACTCTCCACGTTGCCCTGAGGTCCCCTCTGGCAGGAGAGTCTTTGAGGAGGTGAGCAGAATTTTTTTATATGACTGAGAGAATGGCTGGCTAGCTGCAGATCAATTCCAGGAAGTTCAGCCAGCAATTTAGGGAAAAGGAGAAAAAACAGAGATGTCAATAGTTAAAACAAGGGGTGGAAGGAAGACCAGTCACTGTAACCCTCTTTTTCTGACTGATCTCTTCCAGTTTGATCCTGCCCTGTCCTTGGGCGGTTTCCTGCAGAGCCCCACCTAGTCCCAGCTCCCCTCTCTGCTGTTGTGAGAGGTCTTGCAGGTTCTCAGAAAGAAAAGAAAGATTTCAATAAATGGCCCTCTGTCAAAGGCTCTTTGTTTTCTACTCAAATGTATTAACCCTCATAATGGCTGCCAAGAATGTGAATTTTAAGCTGTATTTGCTAGAATTTCTGGAAGGAGTCCAGCCACATCTAATGGCAGGTGCCCTGGTCACTCTCCCAGATCAATCAAATATATTCTGCCACCTCTTAACACATTTCTACTCTGCCATTGCTGGAAAATCCGCACTCTCGGGGAGCAGGTGGATTCCTGACACTCAGGGCAGGCTGTGACCCTAAGTGCAGTGCTGGGTCTCAGACGCCAAGGTCTCTGGGGACTTGAAGGGACCAGAAGCCTTAACAATGACCTGAGGAAAATGAATACAATCAGGGCTCATCTGCTGGAGCAGTGTTGCCCCCCACCCCCAGCCCAGCTCCACCAGGCAGCCCGTTCTGCAGCTGATAACCGGATTAAGCAGCAAAATGGGGCAGATGAGTACCCCAGGGGCCCTGCCTGGGAACAGGGGCTCCCTGGCCAGAAGCAGGAGCTACCACTGTCAAGCCATAAGCCCTGGCCTCAGGCAGGGGCATTTACATGTGTGAGTACTCTACTATATTCACCCTGGACCCGGTGGGAGATGCCAGTGGTGGTGGTTCACAGGGGGCACTGTGGCAAAGACCTAGTGGCACACTGGCCCTTGCTGGTGAGTGCCACACAGATTTCCCCACACCATCATTGGCAAGGCATGGCTCAGAGCGAGCCAAAGGCAACTTTTACCTGACTGTAGCCCTGACCCTATGTGCAGAGCAGGACCACCAGAGGCAACCCTCCCCTTTTAAAAAATGTTTTCTTCCCTGCTTGCTTTCAGAGGCAGGCTGGCAGTTTGATCTCCCCTGAATGCTGTCCCCTTGTTTGAGGCTTCAATTCTGAGAAGATTCGAGGCATTGTCCAGGGTGGCGGGATGTCGGATTGATTTCGGGTCCTTTGTGTGGATGTGGAGCTCCTGAATGAAGCTGTTATGCTCGTCTGGGGCTGGCGGGCAAGCTGTCCGGCTGCAAGCTGGGCCTCCTTTTGTTGTGGGGGCCTCACCGAGCCCAAGGAAGAGGCTCATTTCAGGGTGATTTACTACCACCCAAACACCAGCTGTCTGTTGTGGGGCCTCTGCAAAGCTCTGGCCAGCCCCTTCTTGGGCGGAACCTCTTTTCCCTTGTAAACCTCTCAGAGCTCCAGCCCTCACTTATGGTAATATTGATATTATTATTATGTATTTGTGGGTGTGTAGGCACACGCACATATATGTATGTATAAGTAAAACACACACATTTTTTTTGTTCTGGTTTTAGTAGAGTACCCTGAGTTGAGGAGGCAGGTATAAAAGCTGCTGTGTTGAGAGCTATCTGGTTAAGATTAGTTGTGAGCTTTGACAAGCCGGCTCACCACTAGAACCTCCAGTTTCTTCATCTGACATAATAGCACCCATTGCGATAGGAATAAGTTGCATTGATATATTTTGAAGTTGTAACAAAACAGAAAACAGCTTGTCCTACACCTCCAACACCTTTGTAAAGTGTTATTCAATGAAACATGAAGCAAAGAGCAATGGAAAACAAGTGGGACATCTTAAAAGAGGGAGGTCTTAACTTGCCCTGTGATGGACACTCCAGGTGTTGGGAAACAGTGTTTAGACCTGCTCCAGTCCAGGGGAGCTCAAAAGTAGACTGCGGTTCTGAAATAGTAGAAGTGCCAGATAAGCATGCGGCAGGATGTAAGAGGAGACCTTGAGTGGGGGAAGCCTTTGGAGAAGGCTGGTGCTGAACATGAGCAGTATTGTTTTGGGGTTTAGAATAGACTGGGAGGGGAAGAAAAATTGTCCCATGGTTTTGAGGTGATGTCTCAATTGACTTGCCATTGGTATGATAAACTACGTGAGACCAGGATGTGTGTACAAAGAGGACAGAGTTCATTTAGTTCATGCTTCTGGATGCCAGGAGGCTTCAGGGCATGACATTAGCGTGATTATAGAGCCACAGCCTACTTGTTGACCCTGAATTTTGAGATCCTTTGCACTGAACTGTATCTAAACACTATTTCTCAACCCCTGGGAGTGTCCACCGCAGGACTGGTGAAGAATCCTTGCTCTTTTAAGATAAACCCCTGCTTCCCATTGCTTTTTGCTTTGGGTCTCATTAGCATCTGGGGAGAGACTTCTTGTCAGGTCACAGCACGTCTGAGAAGCTTGTGTGTCGAGATCTTTCTTCCTTAAATGGAGGCCACTAAAGCCATCGTGAGGGTCTTACTCTCCTGACCTCATCTCGTCTTACTTCTCAAAGGCTCCCTCTAAATACTGTTAGCTGAAGAATTTAGGGGTTAAGTCAAAAACAGAGAAACTTTTAAGGAGGCACATTTAGATCCCAATAGGCAGCAGGCCAGTGGCTACTGTTCCTTCTCTGGCGACTGCCCTCGGCGTGGAAGACTCATGCACACCCAGGAGTGGACGAGGTTGAATAGGGACTTGCGACATGGCCAGATGTACATTGCAGAAGCGTCATTCCTGTCTTAGGTAATTCAATGCTGTGTATGCTGTCAATCAGACAGAAGGCAATCTAGAAAGTGTGTGTCAGAGGTAAAGGAAGGACAGGGCTAAAGGTATGGAACAACACAGGAGAAACGGAAAAGGTGAGAAGGGAAGGCCTTTAAGATATACAACCGACAACATTGGACTTGGGGAGCTGGATAGGAAGATAGGCGTTTGCGGGAAAATCTACGTTTCTGTAAGACAGGGCAAGTCTTGTAGCATCAGCCAGACAGACCCAATAAGCACTCACTAACTATCTATATCTAGCAATGAATACTGTTATTTTATTTTTACATATCTGGGTGAGAGGTTGCCTCTAGACTGTGCCCCCAAATAGGAAATGCAAGCAAAGGAAAAGTTATTATTATTTTTTCATCTGGACATTGGTCAGAAAAGGAGGATGGCATGTATTGGCATGCCTAGCACTAAAACGGAAAACATTTGAGAACTAGGTTTGTCCGGATGGTCTCCTTTCCACATAATGTCTATTGTAGTATTCAGAGTGTGGAATGTAGTCAATAGATGTTTAATACAGTAGGTTGATGTATATTCTCTTACTAATGAGGAGCTTTCAGTTCAGCAGTAGTCATTCGGTCCTCAGATGTTAAGACATTAATGTCATGGCACCGAAGACAAAGAGAAGAGCCCACAGGGGGCTCCATTGGGTACCAATGGAGATAGTGATGGGGCAGGAGACAAAAGCTGCGTGGAGGAGGATTCTGAGTGCTGTTCGCTGCACAGAGGAATGGTGATGGAGCGAGTGTGCTGTGGATGAACATACCACTAAGTTAGACCAAAGTAACCCTTTGAGTCCAAGGTCTAAAGGTGAGAGACAGACCTTGGCACAGCAGTAAACCGAATGCTGGCCTCTGCCTCCCTGTATCTAACATTGTGCCCTTAGGGTGAAGAGTGTGTGAGGGCTCCCCAGAGGAAGGCCTCTCTCTAGGGGTGACCAGGTTTCAGAGGCCCTGTGTCTTTCCTGTGTTTGCTTTTAGGCATACTGGGGCATTACTTGTAGTTTCTCCTGCATGTACACTGACAATCTCATGGGCTTTTGAAGTTTAAATACAGAATAGACTATAGGGTCATACCTCAGGGACCTGCTCCAAGTAGTGTCACAACAAGCACTGGAGCCTGCTAGCATCTAAGAAAGAGAGGACTGAGAACAACCTTTGAACCCTCAGGAGTGGCTCCACTTGCAGTGCAGATGCAACTGTCTAATGCTGGACCAAGCCAGGCAACCAGAGAGAGGACAAGGGGGATTGCCACCCAGACATCTGGTCCTCCCGGGCCGGACCCTATTCTAGTCTTCACGTACTGCTTCATGCTGCTACTTCTGTGCGCGATTAAGAGCTTAGTGCCTCTCTCTATTTCTTACTTTTCTCGTGAGTGAAATGAAGGTCAGCATTTTATAATAAGTGCTCTGTGGAACTCGGTTGTTCAGAATGTTAAGAATGTGAGAGAGCAAAAAGAATTTCAGGAGAAAAAAACAAACAAACAGAAAAAGATCGGGAAACACCTGGTTCAAGAAAGCTAAACAGATGTTCTCTGCAGTGAGGGGTCTCTCCAATCTTTTAATATGCTAAGGAGCCCCGTGATAGCCAGGTGAAGTTGAGTGTGAGGCATTTCAGCAGTTTATCAGGTCCAAGCAGACACTTACTGCTTGGGTCTCCCTGGGCGACACTCCCAATTCTGATTTTTACGGAGCAATAGCATCCCTGGATAAGAGGCCTAGGTGTTTTGGTTAGCGGACTTTTGGGATTATGCTGTGTTGACCCTTCTGCCCTGGGAGACTGGGTAGGGTCAGGAGGGTTGCGATGCCTTGAAAGCATGTGAGAGAAAGCCTGGAGAATGAAGCTTTGTGAGTCAGCTCCTTTCAGCGTCACTCACCCTACTTCCATTCTGGGGGGCTTGTGGGGGAGGAAAGGAAACAGGGAAGTCATTTCACCGCGCTCAGAGAACCTCGCACTTGTCTTCCTCAGAGCTGGTATCAAAGATGATCTCGGTTTTTTGACTTTTGTTGTTGTTGTTTTTGTTTTTTTAATTAGGAAAAAGAAAAGTGTAGTCATATAGGTCTGAAACGGCTGGTAGGAAGGAAACAACTAAAAACATTCCTTTGATTTTTCCAGGAGGAGAAGGAGAAGAAAGGGGGAGAACAGGAATGGTTTTATTAGATTGGCCTCATCATTTGTATAAAATGTCCGGGCAATCGGTTGTTGTCCGATCTCAGCTAACTTAAGCAGTTGTGATTTTGCCAAGGGTGGATTGACAGCATGAGCTCAATCTAAGTCTACTCAAGAAGCATCTTGGCAAGGAAGTCATATGTACTCAGACATCAGACGCATGTTCATGCACGCACATGCCAGGAGCAGAGCAGGTAAAGGGAGCTCCGTCCAGATCTCATGTTCCTTCCACCTCATTGGCTTGGCATTTCTGGACCTTGGATTCAGATGTAAAGATCAACCTTTCGATAAGCGCTGTTGGCAACTTAGGTTGTGCCTGTTTTTTATTGGGAACTACGTGATGGATCATGTAGCAAGGCGTATTCCCACTCACTGCCTGAGCGTGTGGGAGGACGCACAAGTTAGACACAGACTGATGGCGAAAAGAGAGAGAACAAGTGTCCCTGAAGTCTGCTGCCAAACTCTTCGCTGGCTTTTCTCACTCTTCAGGAGCCTTCATTTTCCCCAGGACCACAGAGACTACCAGTGTGTCAGTAGGAAGCTTTCTGGGGTGGTTACAATCGGGCAGCATCATGGTAATGTGGGTCCCCAAAGTGGAAACTCAGGCTCCCCAAGTGTCCTCCCTGCTTTCCATTTTTCTAGCAACAGTTCCTCAAGGCAGGTCCCGAACCACGCGGATGGTTTCGTCCTCTAACGGAACCGTCTTCTGTTCTGCGTCGTGTATTCATCCGTCCTTCTCCTCCAGGGGTTCCGCCATCCCTGTGAACCACAGAGATGCAGCGTGGAGTTGTGACTTCAGACAGAGAAAGCTCAGCTGAGCTGCTGTGTCCCCCCTAGTTCTAAAATTATACAGTGACATGCAAGAGGAGGAAGGAGAAGTCGAAATTTAAGCAACTTTCTGAGTTGCCATACCTTCTGAGAACATTCTCTAGGTATTTCCTGCTTCTGGTGATGTGCCAGTGTATGGTCAGCTCTCCAGTGAGTGGTACAGTGCTCTTGATAAGGAAGAGTCCCGGAGTGGAGCAGAGTGGCGTAGCAATCCTGGTGTGACACAGGACTAGGTTAGGACTTGAAGAACAGGAGAGGTTCCAAGTAGGGGAAACGAAGGTAAGTTTTTTTGGAGGAATGTCTAACTCTGGAGGTCAACTCCCAAGCTGGGTCAGAAAGGTACTAATTTCTTCACGAAATTATAATAGTGCTGTCTTAGCCTGGCTGTCATAATAAAATACTATAGAATGGGTGGTATTGTGGTTTAATTGTGAAAAATATCCCAAAGGCTCCATACTGGAACCTTTGGTCCCCACTAGTGGCACTGTTGTGGGACCTGGAGGGGGAAGGAAGCTGTTCAGTGGGCTCTGAGGTTTAATAGCTCAGCTCCTAATCCTGCTTTTCAACTGTGGATGCAATGTGACCAGCAGCCCCCCTCTCCCGCTGTCATGCATTTCCCTTCATGATGGATTATATATCCTACTTAGCTATTTTGTCCCAGCAAGAAAAAAGTAACAGATCAACTGACATGGATATGACACGATTGGAGAGACTCAAAGTCCGAGATCAAGGTGCCGGCAGATTGAGCTTCTGATGCGTGGTCCTCCTTTCTGGTTTGTCAATGGACGTCTTCTGGATATATCCCCACACACGAGAAGGAGGAAGATCCCGTGTCTCGATCTTCTCATGAGGACACCAATTCTATCACATAAAGCTTAAAGACACCACCTCCTGAAACCATTGCATTCAGAGCCCGGGCATCAGCATGAATTTTGGAATAACACAACAAATTGGGAACTAATCTAAGTTTAATCTGTACCCTTAGCTGGATCAGTAGACAGTCTTTGGAGTCCTAATAAGATAGAGTCATTAAAGAGGATGTGGGCATGGGTATGTGTCCGAGTGGGCACACTTCATGCCAGCCCGTGATGAGAGTCTCTTGGGATTCACATCCCAGGCCCACGTAACTTTTATAGAGCTTCCCTCTGTGAACAACAGAAAGGAAAAGACCTGATTCCTGTCCTCTGGGGGTTAGCTAGGACACCAAATGTATACAATATGAAACATTTGAAAACTAAATAGTGGAAACTGACAGACGGCTTTTGAAATGTGAAAGGCAGTAGATGGGTGTGGGGTTGTCAGACTGGACAAGGAATTCTGGGCTTGTTCGTGTGTGTGCTGGACCTTGAAATGGGAGGTATTGTGGTTGTGGCAGGGCTGGTGGGTTGTGAATAGTCGTGTGTAACATGCACACGTGGGTGAACTGGTACCGGGGGATCTGTGAGAGGTACAGAAGGCTCAGGATTATTGTTAGCATTTATCTACCTCCTGCAGGTCACAGCAAGCCAAAGCTTTTCATTTCATCTTTCTTAGCTGGATGGTTTCTTTACAGTCTAGTCAGCACAAAGTGTAGGTCTGAGACAAAGGGGAATAGGAGGGCAAAGGAGAGCTCAAAGTGGCTTCTCTGTGGGTATCACATAGAGGGCCACTCTGACAGTATAGACAGCAGGTCATGAGCTCACGCTGTGGAGTTGTAGCGCATTGTTGCTTACCTGGAGGTGGCAGTTTGGAAGAGTTTGAGAGTAGTAAGATGGAGCTGGAAGGGAAGAGGCAGAAGGTGAGGGAGGGGTTGATAAGCCGAGGGCTTGGGATTCATACTTGGCTCAGAGTTCAACCATAGCTCTCAGTCGCCATCCCTCTTTTTTTACATTTACAGTTTCTAACGTTTATTACTATTTATATGTTTTTTTGTTTTAGTTTTTCATATCTCAAAGTTTCGCAATGGCAATTTTTCTAAGGAGATGCTTAATAACATTGACTTAGCCTGCTTAGGCAGGGAGAGTGGGCTACTATGAATCGGAAGACTTTAGCAAACAGACATGCAGTTTTCAGTTTTGACACTGGGTAGTTGAAGACCAAGGTGCTATTGGTTTCTCTGAGTCTGGCAGCATTAGCTGACGATTGGGCTTTCCATTCATTAACAGACAGCTACCTTCCCACTGTATCCTCACATGGGGGAAGCGTCTATCTCTTAGAAAGACACCGATTTCACTTGGAGAGTTCCACTTGCATTGTCTCACCTAACTCCAGTTATCCCTCCAGTGCCCCATCTCCAAATGCTTTAACACTGGAGATGAACACAGGGAGAGCACAGTCTGGCCCCAGAGCAGTCACGCACAGCTTCTAAATACAGGAAAAGAGATCACTGGAACACTGACTTGAGTAGGGCCAGGAATGTATTCTTTGTGCTGACAGACCAGAGTGTCCGTCCTAGATCATGTGACGCAAGGTGTATCTGTACATGTCAGATGCACAGGCCAGCGACAGGAGCGCTTCCAAGGGGGGACTATCCCATATGAGCTGCTGTTGTGTTCTTTAGTGGAGAAGAATGCAGCATGTTTCTGTAGTCAGATTGTGGGAACTGTGGACTTGATTGAATATCAGCTGCTGTCTCTGTGTCACCCTGAAAAATGAATATGCCTGACACATTGTGCATATTTTATATATTGCTTAAGGGCTGTGTGGCTGTCATGAGAACTCCAGGCAGTTGATAGGGAGCTAAAAATGATGAACAAAAATCCAACCTTTACAAAGACAGCTTAGTAAAAAAAGAGAAGGGGAGGCATTGTAAGGGATATTTAATCGTGGGTCCAAGAGCATTGGAAATAGCCATCTGTGGACTCCAGGTTCTTCCCTCATCTTTGGGAACTGGGAAGATGATTTTGTATCTTTGTGATCCTGGATACAGGAAAATTGGGAAAACTATTGATTCCAACTGCTCAGAATTGCGGATGAGGAAACCAAGGCTTAGGGAGTGTTGGTGGTTTTCTTAAGACCTCCAGGAGCTGGGGCCGCTCTGCAGGCTTTTAACCTGGTAGCACAGCATCCCCCCCACCATCGCGTTCTGACAGATTGCGAAGCTGCCTTTGCTTGCAGATTATTTCCAAAATCCTGCTAAGAGAGATGATCCACTAAGAGGAGATTGCGATTGATTTCCTGCCAAGGTCTCTAATTCACTGAAGCTGCTCTTGTATGGGGACCAAAACGAACCTCCAGATACTCACTGTACAAGATCAGGAATTTTGTGCAACGGGATAGAGGCTAAAAGGCAGTTATGGAAATGGGCCCTGATAGTGTCTACCCTCGGTTAACATCTTACATGGTGCCTCACCCGCAGGGTAGGGGTCCAAGTATGGGAAATATGAACATAGTGTTTCTTACTTCATAGTACAGAAATGCTCTTGCCTAGCCTTTGAGAGAATTGGGCATTCTAGCTAATCTTTCTTCTAACATAATAGCAACACTTCGTCCCTGAACTCTCTCTGACTAGTCACTTTCTAATCCATGAAGAAATGATCAAATTCCTGGGCAGTAGGCATCATTGCTGCCCTATGACTGATGATCACGAACCTGAATGTGCCAGATAGACATGTTTCATGTGAGCATGATGCGAAGTCTACGTTGATGGGGCAGGGTGGTATCCTCAGTGGAAGTCGGGGTAAAGTGTGGAGAAAAGGAGGACAGACATTGAACCTGCTGTGTCGCTGGACTAGGTACAATGGAGCAAGATGGGATGGGAGAAGAGCCGACTCATACTTGTGAATAAGAAGAAAATTTAAAAAAAAATCTTTGAGGCTCTAGTTAGGGCTATTCAGAAAGTATAACAGCTGAATACCTACTACTTGAGGTCAGCTCAGATTGTAGCTGAGTTGTATTTTATATTTCTTTGAGATATTTCCTTGCATTTACCAGAGATCAGGTTTGTGCAGTGTCTTAAAACCCTGTAAACCTGGTCTTTCGTTTCATCCAGGAGAAAGCTTCCTAAGTAGTTGAAGACAGCATTAGGGCGGCTCCCAGTCTTCTCTGCCTGAAACAACCTGAGAGCTCCCGGTATCGTTTGCTCTGTGTGCCATTCTTGTAACATTTCCTGAATGGGAATAACCGTGTTGAAATATACCTTCCATGAGAATGTGGTGAACTCTATTCTTCCAGATGGCTTCCTATAAAACGCTAGGCATAACTAACCATACTAATGTGAAGTCAAGTCTGTGGAGAGCATCTAAGATTTGGCACTTTCAAGGGATTCTGATTATCCCTTTCTGGTTGTGTCGTCAATACAGTTTACTAAAAAAAAAAGCCCAGCAATTTATGGCTTCATCAAGTAAGTAGCTGGGGCTAGTGGATGGGCCTGTGTCAAGGATTCGGAGGCATTATGATAGGGAAGTCTCTTTATGTCTGTGGGTCTTTTCTTTGTTCCTTAGCACCATTGACTTAAAGCAGTCCACCCAAGACCATGTACATTCCAGCCCAGGCAGTGACTCAATCTAAAGGCTTGATCTGGACTATTCAGAATTTATCCAGACTAGATTTTCTAGACCAATGTGAATCTGTTATTCTGACTTTAAAGCCAAGTTTCTGTTTCAAATTAAGTTCCTTCTCAGATATGATTCTGGAATTTACAACATTGTTTTATTTTCAAAATATAGCAAGCAAAAGATGTTCTTCCCTGGTATTGCTGAGGGAGACGATGGTTAACAGATCAATACTAATATTCTGATAAATTATTTTCCCCAAAATAATTGCTGAATTTTCCACCTCTATTCCTGAAACATCATATGCCTTTAACTGATGAAAAAGAAAAAAACTGCTAACTTATTTGTGTCATGTAAGTCAGGAAAGTGTTGTGTACCTGTTCTATATTTTATGAAACAGTATCTTGTACTAGGACAGCTTTTATGACTGTGTTCCTTCAAATCAAATATTGTTAGGTTAGATTTAAAAATATGAGAATGTGTCAGATTCAGAGATTAATTAAATTATATTGCTGCTTGCTAAATAAACATTAAACATGTTTCTCTGCAAGGCATTTCTCAACTTCCACATGTGACTGTGCCTCAAGAGTCTTCCAGAAAAAGGCATAGTATGCAGTTTCTCCCAAATTTTGTTTGATCTTAAAACTCTTTTGGTTGGGAGAAATGACATGTGGTACCCTGAGGTAGTTAGCTGTCCATCACCAACATTGCAAATTCCCAAGGAAGTTGACAGCAGGAAGGTTTAGTTTGGATCATGGTTGCAGGAATTTCAGGACTTTGTCACCCATTGTCTCAAGGCCTGGGAGGAAGCAGAATATCACGACCAGGAGCATGTGATCTGCAAGGAAACACACTTCATGGTGGCTATAGTGCTTGCATGTGTGTGTGTGTGTGTGTGTGTGTGTGTGTGTGTGTGTGTGTGTGAAGGAGTGGTAGAGACGGACTCATCATTGGGAATCTACTAATGTGGTTAGAACTCTCATGATCCTATCAGGTGCCCAAAAGCGCTACCTCTAGAGATACGGTCTTCAAGCACGTGAACCTTTTCAGGGACCTTACATGTTCAATCCATAGCATACCCCTTAAATAAGAAATGCTGATGGGTTTTTTTTTTTTTTTTTTTTGTGGCAAAACTCCTGAGGAATGCTGAACCGACCAATACAGTCCTCACTCCGAAAGCTGGAGTGGAACACCCAGGAAGAGTGCTTGCCCTTCCACTGTGGTTTTCGCCAGGTGGACTGCATCTCCTAGTCACAACTGACGTTGAAGAATGACAGCATTTTCGTGGAAGGGTTTCTTTTACTACCCTTTCTCTTCGTCTGCTCTCCCTTCCCCAGCAATTTCCAACGACTCTGCCTAATATAGCTCATTAACCTCCTTAATGAAGTGATATAATCTCCCCATAGAAAGCTCTGTCCTGCAAATGTGTCACTCTGTGAGCTTCCTATGAGAAGAGCTTTTCCTACAGGGCTCCTCTACGCGCGGAAACCTGCTCCATCCACACGGAGACGGCTTCTCTCTAGGGAGGAGGTGTGCAGAGATAGACAGCCGATGACAGTTTTCATTCATTTATTAATTCTTAGAACGACTCCATTAACTCACAATTATAGCATTTTGATTCCTACAGATTTCCGTGTGATCCGAATTTATTTGCCAAAAGGCAGATTTGGCATTTGAAGTTATTTTCTTCACGGGTTGGTAGAGGATACATTGTAGTTCACACATCTGAGGTCTCAGCCCATTGCTGTTGCTCAGGAGCACCAGCAGGGCGGGAAGCTCTGGCTAATTTGTGAACCTTCTCCTACCCTCTGCTGTGAGTTTGGCTTTAAGGCCAGCATTGGTTGGCATCTCAATTCTGTCACCTGCTGACAAGGTGGGTAATCATGGACACATCACGTGGTCTTTCTGCATTTGTGTTTCTGACATACATTTTGAATGAAGTGCTCTTCAGTGCCGTCTGCGATTTCTATCCTTCTCTGCTTGGACACATGAGGCTTGGTATTACATGGAGCTTGTCATGATCCTGGATGCTGGGTCCTCAGGCAGGATCCATCCACACTGCCCACCAACTAACCAAGTTCATGTGCATACACGTGTGGCCAGATAGGCATGGACTTGTGTGTCTGTATCCACTATGGGTAACCAGATTGAATCACTTGAGGCTTAAATGAAATTATTTTAAGAATACCGACTAATATTTATGGAGCACCTACTGTGCACCTATCTACTCTGGGCTTCATCTACATAATCTTCCCCAAAATCAGAAGCAGATATTTACCAGGTAATGAAATGGAGACTTAGAGAGGTTGAACAAGTTGTCTGAGGTCAGATTATTGGCATTTAAACCCTGCCCCCAGAGCCCAGGCTTTTGCACATTCTGTTAGAAGTTGAAGGGAATTAATTTATAAGTTACACAGTGGTCTGTGGAGTGTGTTTCATCGCCATTGTTTCTGAAACTCTCAGTTCAAAACATGATGAGGATTGATGAGCATCCAGGCGCTAAGGTGCCCTCAGGAACATGTTGTTGTTCACTGTGGATGTGTATTTCCGAGAATGCCATTTCTGACTGAAGGCATTTTGTTTCTGTGCCTAAGAGCTTGCATAATGGCTGAAGGGAAAAGAGGACTAGGAGAAAGATCTGTCCGTGTCCTGTCCTTTCTGTGTCAGCAACTCAGATTCCTATGTAATTTCACCTCTGCGCCAGGGAAATGGGTGCAAAGATTCCTGAAGCAGATAGCAGCGTCTCCATACCACAAAGCTTAAGCCCTCAGAAGACACACTCACAAGCTTATAATCTCCAAGGTAAGGAGACACTCAGAGGATGCAGTTTCCGGAGCAGTCCCTTTTCTCAAGGTACTTTTCTTGAAAGAAACAAACCTAGAGTAGCTGGGAACAGAGCTCAGAAGCTACACCATGAGCACCTCAAAAGCTACTCAGACGACAGAGACTTTTAAAAGAACTTGTTCCATATTCACTGAACTGTATCCATTCACCCCGGTACCCTTGATGTTGTAGCCTTCCTGACCGCCTCCAAATCATTTCTCATTTGATAACTACTATGGTGGTATAGGGAGCTGTAGATTTAGACTTCCACCTGTATTTGCCATAAAATAAATATAGGCTTAAATTAAGGTGTATTTCCTCAATCATCCAATCATCTGCAGGCATTCTGTGGGTCCCTTGATGCACACGGGGACCACTACAGTTGTTAGGCTTCTACATGTTTGGCTTGGGATCCCTGCTTTCTCTATCAAGGAAACTAAAAATAGATCTTTCCACATTGAAAAACACTATAGCTGGTGAACAATGCCCTTCTGTGATGGGTAAACAAACTATATTTATTTCAGGTGTCAAAATGAGTTCACCTTGGGTCGAGGCACAGTAATGCTATTCAAAGGGCATGGGATGTGGTTGTCTCTTTATTGGTCTCCAGGAGCAGGGGAGTGCTCTCCGAACCTAATTTCAGGAAGTGTGTTTTGAATCAGCACACCCTAAAGCCTCCATGGGTGTCCTATGTTAAGCCTCACTGCATGGGGGACACAGCCATGTGTAAGGCACAATCCTTCACTGAAATCTCAAATGATCCAAACTGAAAGAACTCTCTGGGTCTAAACGGCTTTTCTCAGTGAGGCGCTCTGTTTTCATTTGCTTTGTGTTTTCTTCTTTTGGCCTTCGGGCAGACTCTTGTCGGTTTCATTCCTATTTAAAGTTAGTTTCGCCTTTCAGTTCCCTCATCCACCTTAACCCGAGAGGGTTTCGGTTCCTGTACAGTGTGTGTGGCGAGTTACAGAGGGACTCGTTGACTAGTAAGAGGCGTTTCCTGAGACGTCACAAGGATAGTAGACCACAAGGAGGAGGCAGTTTGCTGAGACAGGATCTGTCCTCCTGAATGACATTTACCCATTGGACATCACGAGCCTCCTGTGTCTCTCCAAGATTTGATACATTTCTCCAATCTGACCACAGGTTAGAATGCTAGGAAACAAATCAAAACAACACAAATAAAACCCCAACAAAACCTCCAGACTTATGTGTAGGCATTATCTCATGGTAAGCTGGAAAATTGGGAGATGGAGGTATTCTTCAAACATTAGCAGTCTGTCCCTCCCCCTCTTCCCTCCCTCTATGTTATGTGCAGCCAGGACCAGAACCCCTGGTCTAGGTTCTTGCTCAGGATCTGGCCTTCTTTTGTAGCCAAGCACTGTCCATTGTTATGCTGGTATCCCTGGTTACAGTAGTCCTAACAACTTTAGAGGTATAAACCCTCTGGAGTTTTGGTCAGTGGTTCCATTTCCTGTCAAACCACCTTTCCTTGCTTGGTAAACATCTGGTGTTTCTCATTTTAAAGGTGACCATCTAGAATGGTTTTTATCCTGGACTTCTCTGTACTTCCTTGTTGACACAGAGGAAGGTGACTCTCTTATCAGGCCACAGAAAACCTGCTTGAGTGGAGAATGGAGGAGGCGGATCTGTGTGATTGCTCAGAGACCTGAAATGCCTCCAGAATGCTTGCTCAAGCATATAAAGTACCAAGCAGGACTCTACTCTTAAGGTAGCCATCACCAGCAAAAGCCCAAATTAAAACTGTAGTGAATGATGTCATTTCTAGCATTTCACAGTGAAGGAAGGTTGTTGCTGAAGCCCAGTCTGATGCATTAAGTTTAAATACAAATGCTTATTCAGAGACATTCTGGCTTATTAAGCTTCCCCTTCCCCATCCCGTTTCCATCTTCCCCATAAAACCTGACTAAAGTTTCAATGCAATATGGGGTAGCATGATATTTTCCAATTATTCCACAAGTAGTAGACCTGGATTCTTTTATTTTTTTTAAAGGTGGGCGTGCATAGAATTTTCATGTTGTAGAAAATTCTATGCATATATCTAACACATACGGATTTCCACCATGTTATCTGAAATAGAATACATATATGAGGAGTTAAGGAGCCTCAAATAAAATTTAAATTGAGTTTTTGCTGTCATAAACATTTCTACCTTTTGCAAATGTCTGATGAATTCTTCCATAGCGAAGTTAATTATACACATGATCATATTTGTGAGTATTCTGCATGTGCACACTTTATATCTACTCATCTCTGATCATCACCACCACATAGCTGCTGTTTTAATTGTACTGATAAATAACTCAAACCAAATAAACACTGAAATTTGACGAGATTACAAACCTTGTCTTCAGTTAGATAGCCCCAAACGGCATGGACTGTTTCATGTCAGTCTGAGCCTAGTGTTCTTTCTAATATTCCACTAATTCTGAAAGATGTGAACAGTCTGTCCTCAAGGGAGCATCCTTCTGAATGCAGGGTGGCAGTAGGTTACAATGTTCCACTGGCCTGAAACATTAGATTGATATTAACTTGCACCAGTGTATCTTTTAAGGCAGCCCACCATGGTTTTTGCTAGAGACTTATATCATGTACTTCTGAATGGAACTTTAATGATCATTTCTGCATATGAGTCTCGTGATAACCGTATGAGGTGGACACAACATTGTTTTATTTTTCCTTTTCCATTCTGATAGGAGAAAACTTAAAGAGAAATTTATCATAGTGTTTATGTTTTGTGAGTGCCAGAGCCAGGACTCAGACATAAGCCTTTGGCTGCTGGCTCAGATCTCTTTTCTTCCTTGTGACTAAGAGGCAGATCTGTGTGTGCATGGGCATCATTGTTGTGCCCTGACTGACCTAGGCCAAATGAGACAGAGATATGGCTGAATTAGAACCACTGGGAAATGCAGCAGCCCAGCTGGCCAGACCGGGTTTTCCACTTCTGCCTCTTTCTTTGCCTAATTCACAATTGTAAGATGTTTCTAAAGAAATTTCTTTACTTTCCTTTTTGTTTTTGGAGTGTGGTGGTGGGGAAATGCTTCTCGCTTCATGCTGTCCTTACTTCTTTTCCTACTTCGGTAAGGTATCCTCTCCTGTTACGATTTTAGCAAATCCTGGCCAGACCAGAACTCACCTCGTAAGAGAATGTTTCTTGACAGTAGTCAGCTTTTGAATATATTCCCAAGTGAAACTGCACCTTCAGCAGCAAGCATGGATAGGATTCAAATCTGTGATCTTGGGTTTATGAGACCACTCACCACTTGGAAACCACTCCTAACCATTTTGCTATCTGGACAGCACATCATTTAGCACATAACGTCTGCATTTCATTCATATTTTAACATGCATACACCTAGAGGTATTTGTCTGTTCTTCTCTGTGTGCCAAGTGTGGAGATGCCAGTGGGTATGGGGTGGTCAGTATGAGACAGATTTCCTGTCCTCTTTCTCTGGTTTACCTATATAGCGTTATTGTCTCGAGATCATCAGATATGCTGTGACATAGAAAGGAAAGGCGTCCAGGATGGGTCAAGAGCTTCTCACCGAGCCAAGGAATGCAGGAGTGGTGCCTGGAGAAGGAAAGGCAATGCCAGCCTACTTCTGGGATGACCAGGCCAAATTCTTCAAAGCATATTTAACAGCTCTGTCACCATCGACGATTAGCGTTGGCAGAAAAAGAAACAGCCATTTCTAGAGTGGCTCTGGGTGTCAGAATTTAAAGACCCTGAACTGAAATCAAATATTGACTTTCCTTTAGCTCTTAAGCCCTATTCTTCTTGTTAAGAGTTGCTCATTCATTCATTGTCTAACTAGAATTGCGTGCTTATTTGGAGCAAGGCAGAATGTCAAATAATACGTCGCATAGGGACAGCAAGGATATGGTGCTTGCTACTGAAGATATCCGCTTAGCAGAATGTGACCCCCCACCCCCCACCCCCTCTACACAAATACAGATACACCCACACACATACAGACATGCACATACACAGAAGCACATACACACTTAACATACACACGCGCACACATGCACACACACTTTGGCATTTCAAGAAAGATGAAAAAGCAACGGTCATTCAGAACTAGAAATCCTTCAATCCTTCCCTTAAGTACCATTCCGATGCTCCATGGCAGCCAGAGTTTAAACAATTTTTAGTGAGACCACCCTAAGCTTCTGATACATTCAACACCTGTGACCTCCCAGCTGCACTTGGCACCCTGACTGTCCTGTCCTTATTTCCTCACCCACTCTGGTCTTTCTCAACATAGCTGCTGCTCCCTTTCTGCAGCCTTAGCTAGCTTCAGCTGCCTGACCTCTAAACCTTGGCCTGCCTGACTCAGTTCCTTCACCCATCTATCTGCTCTCTCACAAGAAGAAACGTCATCTGCAATCTACACACATAGACCTGTTGTGGTTATCCCTGCCTACGCTTGCCTACCGAACTCCACACCTTCTACTGACTCCCCATGTTGGTGTCCCTGTTCTCTTCATCTGATTTATTTTCATACCTAGCACTTAGCTCCAAATCTATGTATTTGACTTGGCTTCCTATTCATTGCCAGTTTTTTTGTACTAGAGAGAAAGCACTTTGAAGGCAGGAACTTTGTTTTGCTCGTGATGTCAGCACGAACATAGTATCTGGCACATAATGAATGCTCAGCAAAAACTTGTAAGATGATTTATGCAATGATACCCTCTGAAAATAGAGCTCAGAAGAGGCAGTCTGGTAGGACATGACCTGGGGTGAACTTCTTTAAAGCTCCTTAAAGAGGAAAGTCCTTAAAGTTTCAGAAACATTGGGTTGACACCAGATTTGTCCCCAAATATGGTTTTAGGAAACTCATTGAAATATCACAGACCAAGGCCACTGGGTTTATTGAAAGGGTGCTGATAGTTATCTGCATGTCCAAGAGTGAAGATCTCCTGAGGAAATAGACATACTTTTCCCTCTCTGGAAAAGAAACTTAATTTGGCTGCTCATCCCTTGAAGAAGCTTCATGTGCCCGGTCAGTTGTGTTTGTCCTTGTTTATCGTAAGATAGTGACCTGGAGGTTGTGTTGCGAACGTCGTTTCTAGAGAGAAGGAGACATTCTGTGAGAAGTTGTGAAGCCACTTGGCTTTATTCTCGTGATGTTTTCTATCTTACCCACTCTTGTTTATCTAAGGTTTTGTTGCTGCTGTTGCTGTTGTTGTTTGTTTGGCTTTCTTGTGATGAATGGCCAGCAAGTTCTCTGAGCCTTGTGGAAGTGGTATCCAGGCTACAGAATAATTATTTAGTGAAGAGCAGATCCAGTTTATATTGGCGCAGATCACATTAGTCACTATTCATCATGCTTGCTCTGACAGTAACCTCATCCCTTGCAGAAGTGCTGGGGTTTTTTTTGTTTTTGTTTTTTTTTGTTTTAAAGAGTAATAGCTGTGTGGAAGGCTTGCACTCCACTCTAGCCCCCAGCACTGTGAACTTCCCAGTTCTCAGCAGGGTAGGTAGTGGCACCTGGCCAGATGTTTAAAAGGCATAAAACAAACAAACAAATAGCCAGGAGCTATTCCTCTTCTCTCACTCCTACTGCCAACCACAGGAGCTCAAGGTCTAGTGGGAGAGAAGAGAGGGAAGGGTGGAAGAGGAGAAAAGGGGTAGGGACAGAAGAGCGGAGGAGGGAAGGAAGGGAAAGAAAATATTCTGCTCTCTCAAAGGAACAAAATAAATATTGATAATGGCACTTGGAGTTATACTGTGGCAAGTGGTGTTGATTAGCCGGAACATAGTAGGGTTGAATCCCTAGTCTTTCTATCCTGGTTTCTTTGCCAGGCTCATATCTACAGGACCGTGGTCTTAAGGGCTCCAGGTTCTTTTTCATCTGAAAGATATGTCCCGTGCTGGGCTGTGTGGAGAACATTTTCTACCAATGAAATGAGCTCTTTCCTTGAATGTAGTTCACAAGAGAACCCCCTGTTCAGCTTCAACCCAACATGAACTATAGGGCATATTGAAGAACGAGGAACAGTGAGACCCTAAAGAGGGACGGGAAGCTTCAGATCTCTTTGGACACAGAGGAGCTCTTAACTTTCTAAAACCTTGATTTTTATATCTTGAACAGTGGTAATGTGGGATACAGTTTCGTTTTCCAAAAGGAAGTAAGCTCTGACACACACTACATAGGGGACTGGTGCTCAGGAATTCATGCTAAGTGAAGTGAGATGGTCACAAAATACACGTAGAGCATGATTGTACGTGTGAGGAGGACCTAGAGAGTGCTTCTCGACCTTCCTAATGCTGTGACCCCTCTACTACAGTTCCTCATGTTGTGGTGACCCCCAACCATAGAATTATTTTAGCTGCTACTTCATAACTGTAGTTTTTTACTGTTATGAATTGTAGTGTAAATATCTAATATGCAGATAGTCTTTAGGTAACCCCTGTGAAAGGCTGGTTTGGCCCCCGAAAGAGGTTGTAGCCCATAGGTTGAGAACCTCTGGTCTAGAGTATCTAGAGACAGCAGCAGAATGGTGGTTGCCAGGGATTAAAGGAAGAAATGGGTTGTTATTTAATAATGGGTATGGAGGTCCATCTTGCATGATGAAGTGTGTTCTATGAATGGACAGTGGTGTTAATGCCACAGCAATGTGAATGTATTTAATGGTACCAATGGATACATCTAAAATGGTTAAGATGGCTAATTCTACGTTCTGTGTACTTTATCACAATCACCCCTAAACACTCTATTTTGAGCATTCATCTATTATACCCTTAGAGTGATGGGGAGTCCTTAAATGTGAAGGAAACATTGGATTCAGTCCAATGTGTGAGATGCACAAAGACCTATTTTTCACAAGGCAAAGATTGCTGGATGTGATTTCAGAGGGTAGAGTTGAAAGAAGAGATAGGCAGGCCTCCGGATCAGTTTAAGAACACCCTATGGATGCAGAAAATAACAAAGGCTGACCAAGAGGAGAGAGCTTCTCCCAGAAGTTAACTCTCTCTCACGAGCTGTCTATGCGCGATGACAGGAAGGATGCTGGAAAACTCTCATTGAACTTTTTTTCAAGGGTTCTGTAAACCTCTGTTCTTTCTTGTTTCACTGGCACGTGCATTTTCTTCTTTGTTTCAAAACGGTAACATCTGCCGTACTAAAAAGAAACTGAACAAATATAAGCAAACCCAATACCCATGGAGTTCCTAAGGGCTGTGTACCATACGTGAGAGGAGACCACTGCTGGATCAAATGTGCTGTGCTGAGGGAACTAGTGTGTCCTCAGAGGCGTGCCCAACTGAGACCTGGTGCAGGAGGGTTTCCAGTTCATTCGCCTAATCACAGGAATTCAGCAGACTCCACTCTTCTAACTGGTATAGCTTCATAACTGGATTCTTATTTTACTCCCTTGAAAATGATCCGGTGATCTATTTGTAGACAGGATCCTTAATGAGTCACTGATTTACACGAAAGCTTTTGAATGCTTCATGGCCTTTCATTGTATACACAGAAGCATCACAAGCCTCTGCATCTTCTCCAGCATCGTAACTCTGGGTTGGGTGCACAGGTTTCTACAGTCTGGGAATTGTATTGTTCTTGGGTCTTAAAGACTTGATATTCTGACTTACTTACAAGGGGAATATTAAGTGGGGATAAAACAGTAACACAAATTTACAGAATTTATATTTAAAAGTCCTTTGAAGCAGTCATTTATTCAGTTAACCCATCTACTTGGTAACCTGAAGTTATCAAATGAAGAGATAGTGTTCTCTGAAACAGATTCAGAATCTTTTTGATGAAATGGAAATCGGAATCCCAGAGCTTCTTGTCTCCTGCGCTACTTAATTTAAATGCTTGAAATGTTTTCATGACTTGTCTATCCCATATTGAACTGTTGGCTCCTGTGATCAGGAATCTTCTTTCTCCTTGGAATGTCAATTCAAGAAGCATGTTATGGTTTCAGTAAATGAACCTGAGAATGAAGTCCCGTAGTTCAGACCCAGGAAGGAGAACCAGCAAATGTTGCCAGCAGTGTCTTGTACTGTGGACTCTGGGCTGGTGGTCCTCAAGGAGCCCATGATTCCTCTGAGTTGACTATGTTTTCCAAGAGAATGCAAAATGTAGGACTCTATTCTTATGTGTTTTCCATAATAGGATCCCAAAGTTTTCTCTAAATGTGTTTTGAAAAACACACACCCGGAAATAGCTAAAATGTTTGAAATTTGGAAATACTTTCAGTGTGTGTGTGTGTGTGTGTGTGTGTGTGTGTGTGTGTTACAGAGTTAAATTTGAAGTATAATTTCAAGTTTCTTATCAGTTTAGCTCTTCATGATATTTTTTTCTTTATTTGAAAGAATTGGTCTGATTACAATACAGAAGTTGCTCTGTTATGGATCTGTCAAGACTCGCTAAGGGTTTTGTTAGTATTTACCAAGGTTTGGGGTGATTCCAGGTGTTTTGTTCTTTTGTTTCTAAGGATATTTGAGCTTCCCATTAGTGGGTTTACAGGGATCAGTGCTTAACTGAATCCTACAAGGACTTGCATTTCTAAACACAAAGAGAGAATGCATTGTACCAAAATCTTTTTTTTTTTGACTGTTTCCTCTCGTTGCTGGATGAAACCTGTGGAAACCCTCAGCAGTAGGTGTTGACTGGAAGTGTGGGTTAGAGAAGGTGTTGCAGCTGTCGGGGTAGGTCTGAGAATGGAAGTACTTCTCTCCAGGCAGGACTGTCACTTGGCCCTGGAGCACAGTGTAGAGCAGCCTGTGGTATCTGCAGTGAGGGTCCTGGGTCTCTTGTGGCTGGCTCATGGTGGCATTCACAGTGGCCTGCTACACACTGGGTCACCTATCCTGTCCACTAGTTTCAACAATATTGATTGCAAAGTGTTGTGCTCTTCTTAGCAGACTGATTTTTGATGTTCTTGGCTATATCAGAATTGCCGTGGAACTTTTGGAAAATATATATTCTTAGGATCTATTGCGGAACAGGAAATCAGAAGTGATAACGAGGCAGAAGAACTTAGAACTCTCTCTCTTTCTTCCTCCTTCCCTCTCTCTCTCTCTCTCTCTCACACACACACACACACACACACACACACACACACCCTAGGTGATCCAGATTGTGTTTTTTGCCCATAACTAAATACTGTAGGTACTTTATGAAGAAATAAGTCTTTTTATTTTCTGTTTTATTTTTACTTATTTTATTGTGTATAATGTCTTACCATGTAGTTTTGGCTTTATTGAAACTTAATATGTGGTAAGTAAGCCAAAAGGGTTTTGCACTTCTGTGGAGCCTCCTGTTAATGCTTCCTTACTATTGGGATCACAGACATACTTCACCACCCTAGGCAAAGAAAGAGGCCTTTTATGTCATGACTTTGGCGGCCTGAAAGTCTAAGACCAGGCAGCTCTATCTGTTGAGTTTCTGTGAGGCCTTGGTGGACACCATCATGGCGGTGGCAGGATATGCAGAGATTACATGATGAGGCCAGAAGCCAGAGACGTAAAATCTCGCTCTTTTACAACCCTGAAGTAAGTCCTGTAGAAATATGAGTTCCTTCCACGAGCTGTGCTCTCAGTGACCTAACTGCCTCCCACCGGGTCTACACCGGGCACTCAGCCCCTAGTACAGGAAGTTTTAGGGGCACATTCCGATCACATGCAGACCGTGATAGTCAATCTGAGGGGGGCAGTAAGAACAGCAAGGAGCTTACTCATGAGTCCCTGCGAGTAGGCCAGCACAGAGTGGCCACCTAGTAAGTTTTCCTTGCCACTTTGAATCCCTAAACAGAGACAGGGTCCCTAGAGATGTGGCCACAGAGACAGAAACCCCTACACCAAGGGGTATATAGGAACTTTATTCATCTCACTTTTCCCTTAAGCTCAGCAGGACCACGTCATGCCTGGAAAGGAGCCAGTAGAAGGTGGAGGCTGAGCTTTACCCTATGTCCTCACATGGCCCTTTCCACCCTTGTAAAAATCTACCTGGATATTTCCTGCTTCCAGGCCCCAGAAGTGGAACAAGAACAGAAGCTGGCCTGGAGTGATCTGGAGGAGAAGCCCTGTGTCGGAGAGTCAGTGTCAGCTCTCTCTGATTTCTACCCCCCACCCTCTGCCCCAGGAAGGAGTAAATATTGTGCTTTGCAGCTGATAGGAGGGAACAGACTTCCTATGTGTACGATTCCAGGAAGAAAGTTAATAAAATCTCTTGATACCTTCCCTCCCAGGCAGCATTTATTTGTCTAGCAGCGAAGCTGGGTGTTGTTCATACAGTACTGGCGTTAGATTGACATTTCTTTTGGCCTTTAAACTTTATGCTTCCTCCTTCCTTGTAGTCTCTGGGGCCCAGGCCTCCTCCACCTCCTGTTTTTCCTCAGCATGTGAGTTTGATCTTGCAGGACCTCGGCTTTCCTAAAGGTTGACTTTCTGGGTTGGGAATTGGGTGGAGTGCCAGCTTTTCCTCTTCTCTTTGCACAAGGGTCATTGTGTGACTGAAAACTTATTGTCTGATGGCAGACTAAGTGGCATTTCACATGTGAGGAGTGGGGAGAATTTTGTTTTTTAAATAGGAGAAGGAAAGGAAAACAGCTGGAGGACCCACATCTGCCTGGGAGTTCAGGGCAGGGACTCCTACACAGGATGGAAGTGTTCCCCTGTGGAGCCCTGCCCCTGCTCAGTGGGGACGGGGAACTGCATCCCTGGGAATGGTGGTGTTTCCTAGGGAGCAGGGCGTTCTTGGCTCTGAGTGCCTTTGGGTCCTTGGGTTATTTTCACAGGAGTTTAACCCCAGGGTGAAAGGAAAATTCCACTCTTTGGCAGTGTGATATTTCTGTTCTGGGTCATTCTCCTGAGAAGATGAGCTTGGACTGAGCTTCTGGGCCATTTGGATCCAGTGCTGCTGATTACTGGAGCTCTAGGTGTGTTACTTAATGTTGAATCCACCTCAGTTTTCGCATCTCTTTAGTGGGATCCATGTTTGCATTTTGGTAAATGAATATGGCGCTATGCCTAGAAATGCCCGGGACAGCACCTAGCCTGGAGATCAGCCACAGGACATGCTCAACCTTGATGGAGTACTCGCTCCTAATTCACTCTTTCCAGGAAGAATCTTGAAATGTATTGGTATTTTCAGAAGTCTGCTGGGTTTTTGAAGGTATAAGATGTGGCATTCTGTGCAAGGATATCTAGAGGAGGCCAACTTGTATTTTAAATCTTTTTCATTTTGTTAATACTGTGAATGATGAGAGATACCTTGTTAGTGCCCATCTACAGAATGGGCTGTTTTTTCACTCATAATCCCCTTGCACCTACTCCTGTTGAACCCCAAGGAGCATCTATTCAACTAGGCCCTATGGCAGTTAAAACCATATGTCAAAGGGTTTGTAGGCAAGCATATTTGTTAAAGCTCCCTGAGCCCTCCCTATTAGCTATGGAATTGACTCGCCCAAGTATTGCCTATGCTGTGGGCAGTCGTCCTTCAGCTGGTCTCCACTGAAGGGGTCTCCCGTGGTTCTGATCCTAACTAGTGGGTCTCAAATACGGAGATTCCACAGAGGCTACATGGCAAAGCTGGCTCACAGCCAAGAATAAAGAAAAGAGCAGGGAGAAATGCCATATACGTGGCTGGGCTGAAGAAGTGGGTATCTGCTGGGTGCTGACCCCTCCCCCCCAACAAAAACAGACGGCACACATTTTATTTAGCAACGTCAACAGGAAAAACCTTTCTTCTGGCTCTCGAATGTATAGAAGTGGTAGTTAAGATATTTCAAGTGTTATCTTTTAAGTACTTGTTCCCAGATGATGAAAATCCAAACTGAAACCCAAATAAACGGAGGAGTAAACAAGAACTCCACCCAAGTGCTTTGACCTAGGAGAGTTATCATTTTAGGTGAAGGGAATGTCATCTTCAGCTAAGTTCATACTTCAGATTCCAAGTAAGTATTCATTTTTTTTTCCTCAGTGCCCCTTCCCCGACCTTACGTATATTTCTTTTTTGACATGACCCAGTCAAGTGAAAGGCTTAGCTCCTAGGTAACTTCTATGTTGACATATAGCTATTCTCCAGTTACAGCTACTTAAAGGTTCCTGGTCACAGAGATCAGACAAAAGTTTGAGCAGTGGTAGATCACAGATACTGAAGGGCAATGTGGGAAAGAGAAAGGCTCGGGAGTTTTGTACCAGTTCCTGCCAACTTGTTACCCACCCGCCCCTTCTTTTCTAGGCTGTGTATATGGCTTTGGAGACTTTTGTTCCTGACAGACGGTCCGTCTTTACCTTCTCTTTAGATGTAGGCATGGATTTCAGTATAACCTGGAGAGGTCCAATGAGGAGTGAGGCCACAGCAAATTGCTCTACCTGGAGAGCTTTCCTGAAATATATATTTCTGACCTCTATTGTGTGTGGTGGGGTTTGCATGTGCACACATACATGTGCATGTGCTTCACTAGGGACCTGTAAAGAAATCTCATGTCCTGTCTCTGAGGAATTTTGACTTGAATGTTAGAAAGCTGCAAGTGTAAATGGTGGCCATCAATCAGGCTGTGCAAAAAGAAACTGACAACAGGGGTTGCCGTGCACAGTGTGACATGGCAGTAGCTGATTTGTGGATAGGGTAGGCTCCTGTGTGGCATTATGGGAAGCTGGAATTGGAGATAACTATTCTAATCCCTCTATAGACACTCTGGAGGATGCACTTTAAATTCAGTTGGAAAAGAGCTGTACAGCCCGGAAGGGAAGAGTCTAAACCAAGACTTGAATGAACACCATCTGAGCCTAGAGCTCACTCTGACTCCCTGACACGCCAACCATGATGTGGTCTCTCAGCTCAATGAGCTGTGTGTTCACAGACAGCTAATGACGTATTTATAGCAGTCTGCGCTTTTACCTAAGTTACATTCGAAGCCAAGTCACTTTGAAGTTGATGTGCTATTTTAGAGAGAATATAAAGGCAAGATCCCTAGAGATGAATGTACTGTTGGTTTTTTTCCCCCCCTTTCAACTTCCTTGGAAATAGCAATGAGAATTCTCACAGCCTTAGACTCTTAATATTTCCAAGTTGGTTTACCTTGCCTGCCTCACTACGCAAGGTCATATCTGCAACCTGTGCCTTGGATCTGTTTTCCTTCAGATTTCCCCTGGAGGAGTAATTTCGGTGTATATTGACTCCAAATATTTTTTACCCAGTTATTTCATACAAAGTGTAGTGCAGAGCCCTATACGTACCAGTTGAAAATGGTGCTCTTTAGCGCTCTGGTGCTCATCTTCTTTTGGACGAGAAAGACCGCTCAAGTGATGTGCACGTTCCTGTGTGATCAGTGCAGCCAGCAGATGAAGCAAATACCATGTATGGGAAACTTGGACGACTTCCTTGTAGGTAGCGTAAGGATTAATGCACTAGGCTTCTGATCCCTAGTCTCTGCCTCCCTCTCTTCCCTCTCTTCCTCTCCTTCCCCTCCCACTCTCTTCCTCTCTCTGAATTGTGCCAACACCTGCACAGATTTGCACTGAGTCTCAGTTCCATGTCTTCCTCCCCTCCCTTCTCCCACAGACTTGAGGGTAACAGGTGAGGACGATATTTTACTCCATCTTTCCTCCTGGCAGCCCCTTTCTGCAGCATTTCTATCTCATCCCCTAATGCTTTCACCCAGTTCAAGTGACTAAGACAATTTTCAAGTTTAGATAGGTTTAGGAATTCCCAAGCTTTAAAAACACCACTTTTAAGCATTTGTCGTCCCTTTCTTAATCTGAGAAACAAGTCACGTAGATTCGATTCAGATGAATTAGATCAAAGCCTTCAAGAATTGGAAGGGATGCCCAAGGCCCACTCGTCCATTGCCACTGTCATGCTCCCTGCCCCTGATGGATCTGTTTCCAGGGAAGCTCGTGCCCTGTCTCAGACACACAGCCTTGAGTTTGGGCAGCATCTTACAGATGTGGCTCTTCTCACTTAGGTCTCTGTCTGCACTGTTCAACTTGTGATTGCCTCTTCTCTCCTGGATGATCCTATCTTGCTGCTATCCCTGGATTGCCCCCTGACATCCAGTGAACCCAGCTGTGTTAACCTAATTGCTATTGACTTGGCTCTCTTATCTCCTGTGAAGTTGGAGGGTATAGCCATCCGTGTGAAGCTGCGGTGTCAGGTAGAGGGCAGGGTGTTATGAACAGTTTCTGTCTTGAAGGTGTTTGGATAGACTTAAGCAGGAAGCATTTGGGAGCACTTTTCACTGCTGGTATTCTCTTGCTTTCTCTCCTTTGAGGCTCTATTGGGCTCTCCACCTCCAGGGCTCGTATTGAACTCCAGCTGATTGACATCAGGGCCGTGCCGCCTCTCTTTGCAACACAGCCCTTGTTTTCCATGTGGATGGCCGTTCAAACTGGGCCTACATTGATTTTTCCTGAAAGGCTTAAAAATACGATTTCAAAACTAGACAGAATCTACTCTCATTTCATTTAGTGGCACCGTGAGGTGCAACTGTCAGGATAAACACTATCTAGCAAGCTAGAAGCTCCCCAAAGCCAGACACAGTGAATATGGCAAATATTTCAGCTCCCGGACTCCAGGGCAGTTGGAAACTGTACATTAAGAAGCTTTCCTCTAATTTCCCATGTTTATCACTCAAGATAAGCCAGTTGGGCTGACTTTTTAATGCCTAAATAATTCTTCTCTTTTACTCTTTTATCCTGGAAAGGAAAAAGGAAAAGAAATATCCAATGTCTAATAAATGCCACAGGGAGATGACTGCCTGGGAAACTTAGCATCACAGTGTCCTAACCTGAGAGGCTCATGCCGAAGCTGTCTGTCTCTTGCTAGCCGTTGAACAGAAAAGTGTACAGTCAGTGGAACTTGCTGTTCAGTCCTGGCCATTCTGTTTGTACATTGTTTGTGCCTCAGTTTCTGCACTGGGGAGAGGCTCTTTCCCAGGAAACCGAGGTGATGGCAAAGGGAAGAAAGTACAAGTGCTTTGGAGTTCAAACTGTGAACAGCAGTGCTGTCAGTGCCCATGTGGTCATAATGTAGGGTAGGGCGTGGCACTCCTTCAGTACAAAGCCCAGCTTTTCTCTCTCTGCATTCCTGAATATGGGCAGAGAACTAATAGTTGAAATGTCAGTTAATTTGCCAAACATTCAGACACATTAAAGTGCAAAAAGACTGTGTCATTCTCTCTTGGAAACTCAAACACAGCCGGGCACTTAGTAATCCTTCCTGCATCATCGATTGTGGGTGTTAAGACTGTGATCGTGTCATCACAGGAGTGGGCTGCTTCATGTAGGTAGACATTGCTGCATCTACAGGCCTCTGGCACTTCCAATCTGTTCTCTCCATCAGAGCAGGCCTTCCGTCCAACTATGTGCAATCAAGTCCGGGCCATGGGCTGCTCCCGGCCCCTAGTCAAAGTAAAAGATGAGATATATATTAGTCTCTGTCTTGTATTGCTTATACTTGGCACTGTCCCCATCGTCTGAGAAAACAGACTAAAGAAGACATCCAAGTCCCAGATCTGACCACACAGCTTGTAAGAAGTTGAAATCGCCTCATGTTGGTCGAGCGATGGAAGTCTGACATCTCTTAACACTTTGTCTGCTGGGTCTGAATGGCACTACTTCCTGTGAAACAGCAGTGGATGGAGAGTCATCTTCTTATTTCATTTCTGAGCTTGACTGTTAGATTTGCAAACTCTAAACAAATTTCTGAGATTTCCCTGACAAATGTTTCCGAGTATGGAAATCAAGCTTCCTTGTGCTCTATGTGGGGATGGGCTAAGGGAATGACCTACGTGTTCTCTAAAATAATCTCCTCTGCCATCCCTCCCTTGTTTTCCTCTGGAAGAGACAGTGCCAGGACTTGAGTTGTTTAGCCTAGCTCTAGTTTGGAGGGATTGATTCTGAGTCCCGCTTACGGATTCATTGTGTCTGAATGTTAAAAGTACAGTGTGTTCTAAAGAACACAGAGTAAGCCCCCTCTGCCGCTCTCAGGAACTCAGCTTGGAGAGAGACATGGGCACCTGCTCTTCATCCTGTTGGAAACAGAGGGCATCACTCACTCAGTATTTCCCAGTATGCTCCGAGTGAATTGGGCTTCCTGTTGAGAACTTTGTCAGAAGCACAACCCTGTTAATTTTGTGTACGGCACGTGTGTGCCATGCTTATAAAGGGAATCCCAAGCATGGAATCCAAAGTAGTCTTTATTTTTATCATTTGATTTTTCTTAATCTCATTCTTGTTGTCCCTGAGAATACCAACAGGCACACAGAAAGCCTGTTTTATTACTTTTTCTTTTCCTGGAATCAGGATGTACTTTTCCTATACTGGCCAATCCAGTGACAAGATTCTATGCTTTTTCCACTGAATGGTCTAGTGCCTTGGCGTCTCTAAGGTTCTAGTTCAGTTTCTATTCCTTCCCTATTTCAGGGAAGGTGGTCCTGGGAGGTGAGAGCCCGAGAAGGCCTGGGGAGGGCTCCATCAGGGGTGAGATGGGGATCTTGAATTCTAGCCCAAGTTCGGAACAGATTTGGAATTGCTCCGTGACAGCCCCTGTAGGAGCTGCCTGCTGAGATCTGTTTACTTAGCTCCTGAGCATTTGATCCTGTTCAGTGTGGGTTATGTCACTGGGTCAATGCCTTTAAGCTGGGCAGCTGAGTGGAAGAAGGATGAATGGCTGGTTGAGGCCTGAGGTGTTGGGTGCCCACTGAGCAATGGCTGGAGCCGCCTCCCAGCCACCGCCATATGTTGATTTTGTAGTGAGATCATTGCCCTGTCTGGGCTGTTAAATGCAGTTTAATCTTCCTTAAGACAGGGCTGGACAATGTTGCTTTTGTGACTTCAGAGAGTCACTAGACAGGTTAAAGGAGGCCAGCTTTGCACATTTCAATCCAGAGAAAAATCGCAGCCTTGTGAGGAGAGCAGGGAATGTGTCCTGCTTCCATTCTCTTCTGGTAGGCGCATGGTCATTGTCATCAGAGCCTTGTAATATAAGGAGAATATTAGAAGACCGGGGTGGCGGAGCGCTTCGGTGGTTTAGTGGGAAATGCTCACCTTTTTTTGTAGCATCACACACTTTCCAAATGAGGACTAGCAGTTCCACAAGTGCAAGAAACAGGCCTCACGTGCCAGGCGCTAAGATGTACGGAAAGTGCGCCCACACACATCGCTGCGTGGCTGTAGACGTCTCTTTTTCTTTTACGATAGTGGTGTATTGATGGCACTTTGGGAACAAACAGTTGGCAGAAGAGGATGTAGATCAGAGAATGGGAAAGAGGGAGCATGAGGCAAAGATGGCCGATCCCCAAACCATTAACTGCTGGCTGTGGAAAGATAGTGAGGGACAGGGCTTTGAGGAAAACACACCTGAGGTATGTGGGAATTAACAGGACCCTCACACGCACACGCACACACAAGCGCACGCACACACGCACACGCACGCACCCCACTCTGAACTTTTCTCCTACCTACTCAAAATCACAAAGGTGAGCTGCTCCTTGCTCAGGAATTATCTGTGTCCTTACAGCCTGTGGGCAGCTGCGTAACCACCTCATTATTCAGAAACAAGGACCCAGGCGGTCCTTGTTCTTCTTCCAGATGTCTCAGGTCAGCACTCAGAGGAGTTGACTTTGCTCCCGTTCTCAAGACACCAGAGGTCAGCATCTGGTCCCCCTCCCCCATCTTCTTTATGAGTTAGGTATTTCTTAGGCTTGAACTATCACCTCTGCATTCCTTTCACCCGTGAGTACCTAAGGTTATAACAGACTTTCCTAACTCCCTAAAAAACAATCTTAAAACTTCTATTTATTTTTATTTGTTTATATTACCAATATAAATATTGTCATATTTTAGGGTATGCCCACTTGATTCTTGAGCTTCAAAGTGACTGATCAAGTCCACACTGGAACTTTTACGTCCCACTTGTGATTTTATAGCATTTCTGATTTGAAATGCCCATGGACACATCATACCTTCATTTGTGCATCCAGCCCATCAGTGGCGGAAATAGAATACTGGCTGTGTCACGCACTTCCGCAGACTGCAGGCTCTCAGGAGACAGGCTAAGTTCAGTGCTGCCCTCATTGGATTTCAGTCTACAGAAGAAAGAGCCACCTTCCTCATAACACACACACAGAGCTGTCAAATGCAAAGCAGAGGGAGAGGGTGCTACTAACATGTGGAAGAGCCTCTCCCCGGAGCAAAGGTTTTCTTATAGAAGTGGTCTATGCTGAGAGCTGAAGCAGAATGAGTCTGCTCAATGAGCGTTTGAGCAGGATGAGAAGGAATCTGACTGGATGGTGGAGAGTTGCAGACAAAGGGAATGGCTTGTTCCAGCAACCCTAATACAAAAATAAACCTAGGGCTTTGGGAAACTAACTAGTGCCAACTTTTTTTTTTCCTTTGATAAAATGCTCTGATGAAAAGGAAATGGTTTATTTGGCTGATATTTCCAGGTCATGGGCCATCACTGAGGGGACTCAAGGCAGAAACTCAAGCAAGAACTTGAAGCAGAAACAGTGGAGGAATGCTGTTTGCTGTCTCACTCTCTTGTCTCATGCTTAGCCAACTTTCTTTTATATCCTAGAACCACCTGCCTAGGGAATGGCGCTGCTCACAGTGGACTGGGTTTCCCTACATCAGTTCTTAGAAAATCTCCCACAGACATGTCCATAGGCTGATCTGATCAGACTCCCTTCTCAGATGACTCCAGGGTGTGTCAAATTGACAAGTTAAGCTAATTAGGACACTCATTGACAAGTTTAAACATGGAGGTACTTTTTGTCTCATAACTGTTTTAGCTTTTCTGTGGAAAGTAGATTGTATGGTCATGAAAGAAGGTTGTGGGGGTGCTCTTCTAAGAGATTTTAGAGACAGGAAAGTCTTGGGATACTTTATCTTATAAGACTTACTTCCTCCACAATATTTGTAATGTTGCCACTCATAACCCAGCAATGCTGAACAACGGTTCATACACATGTACACATGCACACACACATACATACATGCACATGAACATACAAGCATGCAAACACCGAGAGAAGGGTCCACAGCATCTTCATTTCAATGATCTTCATTGCTTACCACAGTTTCTGGCATAAAAGTTTTCCAATTAATGTTCAAAAATTAATGAATTGATGAAGAAATATGCAATCCCTCATAGACTCCTTTTTTGAAAGAATTTCCCCATTAAGATTTCGTTGGATGCCTTCAAGGAAGTAATAGAGCATGAGACCATGGTGCAAAGGAACTTAGCTAGTTACCTGAGTTCTTGCCCACTTTAGCCCCTGAGAAGTTGGGTTGATGGGGCCAAGGTTTAGCTCCTTGGTACTATTTCTTCAAGTATAAAATGAAGGTGTTAGACTGTAGGAAGCCTATTAATCACTTGGTTTTTGTGATTCCATGACTTACAATGCCATAATATTGTTTTAAATCAAACACAGTCTTTGTTCCTGGCAACCTTCACATTGTCATAAAAATGTCCTTTGCTAGAGAGATGTCAGAAAACTTGGGTTATTTCATTATGGGGTGTTATATGATTCCCCCCTGATCTGAGGGATTAGGAATAATAAAGTAGCTTCCAGGAATGCAGAAGGACCTTGATCAGAACAGGGGTCTGCTAGAAGCATGCCGCTAGATCTTGCAAGGCATTGGCAGAAAGCAGAGTGTCTGTTATGAAGAGAGATTGCTTTTCTTCTTTTGCTCCCATAGAAAGAAAGTAGATAAAAGAAAAACACGACTTGAGCTTTCATTTCCTGGTAAGAATTTCCTGTGATTTAAAAACACATAAACTATACTTTTAAAAGAAAGATAACGCATTTTTGTTAGTTGGTTATGGTGACTGGATTATGGGAGAACTGTATTCTTTTAGTCACAGTATGGAGGTCAGATGGAACAAGAGTGCTCACAACCTTTTTCACAAGCATATTTATGTACCCTGGGGGTGAGGGTGGGAAAGTGAGGGAGAAACAGAAAGGAAGCCCCGTCGAGGGCCTTTAACTAAAAAGTCCCATGGCCCTATGGAAAGAGCTGAATGGCAATGTTGAGTCTCCTTGATGGGACCCACTGAAGGGCTCCTTTGTTCAAGGATCAGAACAAATGGTCCTTGGAAATGACCAGATGGTCTTTTAGGTCAAACTCAGTTAATTTGCAAGGACTGACAGAGTCCACTGTGCCTTCCCAAGTATAGTGCAGCCACCTCCTGGGCCATCTCTACTTCCACCACTCCGTTCTAGGCTTGACCACTGGACAAGGACGAAGGCAGAGTAAAGGAGGCAGCCCGTGGAGGCTCCCTGGCCTTATGATAGTCACAGCCTCCATTTGGGAGCTTTGACAGCCGCCACATCCATGATCTTGTTTGAGCCTCACTCGATCCTCACCTGGATTAACCTTCCAAGATCACTGGACTGAGGATCAGAATACCTAGGTTTCTGGGATTTTGACCAACTGTATCTCCATAAGAGGCCTCCATTTTCTCCCACGTATGCTTCCTTGACCTAGCCATGTTCTGACTCTTCCAGGGTCATTAAACTGCTAAGATGAAAGCATCAGTTGGAAGCTTCCTTAAATCCAGTAACAGTTGCTGCAGGTGGAACCACTTGTATGCTTTGTGATCAGTGTTCTGAAAACGCTGGGAATGGAACGCTAGTCGTATCTGAAAGCTTGGGGACCTGCCCAGGAAGCCAAAGCTTGTTCTTAGCAGAATCTTTCTCATGAGTCTTTACCCAGAGATCCACATTTGTGATGTAAACGGAGATTCTTCTCCCACTGTGGGAAATCAGAAGAAACTATGTTCCTGAGAGAAATTAAGGAATTTTCAAATATTCATGGAGCTCTCTGGATGTGATTTCATTTCTACAAAATAGAATTTTGTCCCTCGTTCTTTATAGTTTCTTCAGACGTCAATGGACAATATTTAATCTTCCCAATGACTGGGTGACATAAGGATAAAAAGCATTTTTATTGGCTTATACTGTTACAGATGGAACAGTAGTTCGAGAGAATTGAGTTGACTTGCCTTGAGTCAGAACACCTTAATATTGTGGCTTTTAGAGTCAGGCCTCGATGTGGAGGCTTTAATTCTTGTCTCCGTAATGCTAATGCTGCTACTTCTTTACATGAAACTATGAACAAATGGTTTGTTTCACTGAAGTTAGAAACTTGTAGGGAAATGAGTCATTTGTAGAAAAGAACTGAGAACCTTTGTTGACAGGCAGCCTGACATGGGAACTACTCCTGACTAATAGTCTGCTCCTAGGTGGCCACTGTCATAGACTTGTCTAACGTTAAGCCTTTGTGTCCCCACTTTTTTGACAATTTCTTTTACTTTGAAGAGTATACCTGCTTTTAAAAAAACTTGCCATTCAACTTTACAACATTTTAGTGATGTTGCCCAATGGAGAGCCTTTATGATCTCCCAGAGCACTTTGCTCTTCCTCCTACAAACCTGGTGGAGCACCCCGCCAATGGCTTCTTCACCTGCTGTCATCACTGTGCACACCCTGATCCATCCTGGACATGACCAGCCTCCTCTTGTTATGTGTGCTTTAGCTTCTGTTACTTCCTCCAAGGGGACTTCCTATATTTTCTTAGTTAAGATCTCTGGGCCTCTACCGCTGACCTCTTTCTTTAGTTCTTTCTTTTCTTTTTTTTTTTTTTTTTTTGCTTCAAAGTATTTACCACGATTTGTATTGCGATAATTACTGTTTTTATTATCTTTGTCTGTCAAGGCATGCTGGATTTAAACTCTAGTGGGCTGTTTTTCTTCCTCTATAATGTGTACCAAAGCCCCAGAATGGTGATTCTGTACATAGTAGGAGCTTGTGTGTTGACTGAAATATAGATCCTGAGAAATTTATAGCACGCTCTCACGATTACGTAGTCAGTAAGGAACTGAACTCCGGCTGTAATTCAATCACTCAACTCCTAGTTTATTATTCTTTCCACTTGATATTATGCTGCCAAAATGTATTCATATTCATACCTGGGAGTTCCTGATGACTACTGATAAAACTTAGAACGATTGTGAAGCATTTATGTGAAACCAAATGCATTTCTGCAGGGAAGTGAGGAATCCCCAAGGCTTACACTGTTCAGTCTGTGATAACAGAACTTCATAATCTCTGTGCTTTGTATATTCAACATCAATCATCCCGTATTTGCTTACCTCACTTTTAAAGGAAGCTTATTTTAGAAGCACTTTCTATATTTTTTATTGATGATGTTTGGATTTTCACATATAAACACACCACCATGCACACACACTCACAAGAGAATATAAACAATGACATGTGTGCTACATTCCTGCTCCAACTGCAGATATTTTCTCTCTGGCAGAAGCCAAAAGGTTTTATGTGTGAAGTTATTGAGCATATATGGTTGCCAGAGGACATGGTGACTCCCTCCAAAATCAACCTCAGAAGTCACATGGCAGGAATGTTCTACAGGACCTCCTTGCTTTCTTCACTCCTTAAGAGTCTGTCAGTTTCATAGAAGTTTTTATGAGGGCACCAGCCAGCATGGTGTGCCTCGATCACCTCTGAATCGTACAGTTTATTTACTGTGGCATTAAAGTCCTTCCTTTTGTCTGTGCTATTTCTTCTTAGAGGCATTAACAATTTTTCTTCCAGATGAATGTTAATTCTGTTTTTGTTTTTTTTTGTGTTGTTTTCTCTATGTAGATCATAATGATTTTGAACTGGCAGTGATCCTCCTGCCTCTGTTTTCTGATTTGTAGAATTATAGATCTGTGCCACTAGGGCTGGAGTTTTGTTTTCTTTTGTTATCTGCTCCCCCTCTTGCTCCTCCTCATCTACTTCTTTTTTTGGCTCCTCTTCCTCCTCCTTTCCTCCTCCTCCTCTCCTTCTCCTCCTCTTCCTCCTCCTCCTCCTCTTCTTCCTCCTCTTCTTCTCCTTCTCCTTCTGTCTTATTTGAAAGAGTCTCACTGTGGCGCCAGGCTGGCCTAGAATACACACTGCAGCCCAGGTCTGTCTTGAATTCATGGCAATCCTTCTTCTGCATCCTTCCAGGTGGTGGGATAAGAGACATCAGCCAGCACTTGCAGCTGGGATGGATATTTCTGAGGGACGGTGACTGTCCAGTCTGGGACTTGTGTCCCACGTAAACTTTCACCTGGCACCTGGAGAACAAATGTTCTTTGTGAAGCTCTGTGAGGTCATTGTTCACTCTCCTGCTGGTTTTGTCTTTTCTCCTCTCTCCTTGGGTTCTAGCATCTCATCAGTGTGTAGCATTTCATATCACAGCTCAGGCTGATTCTGTAAAAGACACATCTTTGTTGGCTTTCCTCTTTGATTTTTAATGACATACCAGTTTTGCCTCCTTGGATTTTGTCAGTATGACCTGTTCCTACCCAAAATGATTATGCTATTATCTGTTTCCATCTTCTCTAAACCAGCATATTGCCTATATTTGCACAAGGCAAAACCATTTTTGGCTTTGTCTATTCTTACTCAGTCTCCTGAGAGCTTCCTGTTTCCCATCTATCTCCCCATTTCCATTAGTACCTTCTATTGAGCTCTGTTTTCTTGGGGAACTTCTTGTCCAGTTCTGACTCGTCCCATGGTTGACAGGGCACTAATGGCACTGGATATGTTGTTCCTGTTTGTCCCACCCTTTATTCCAGGCTGGGAAAGTGTTTCCTTAGTATCTGGAAACTCAGTAGTTCTTTAAATGTTCAGAATTGCCATCCAGGAGTTTTCCTGTGGCTATACTTTCTAAATCACATGAAGAACACACGTGTGCTTGCCGCTTGCAAGACTCTTGACTACTGACTTCAGCCTGTATTTACCCCTTCAGTTCTTGCACACAGCAAAATGTATGGGTACAATGTGAGGTCTCTTAATAACTTTTTCCTTAGAATTGCATCCTTTTCTTTGCTGTCTCATGACCACACCACTGTGTGTTGCTGCAAAGTCATAATCAGACATCACAGGTCAATGCCAAAAGGCAGAACCTACTTCGGGTCAAGTATATCTGTGTGGGACCACAGGGAGGAGAGAATGTGCCTCACCTTCCCTCTGAGACAACATTAATTCTGTTGGCAAATAACAGCTACTCCTGGTGAAAAGAAAATATTTTTTGATGTCGGTTGAATATTCCCTGAAGATGTGGTACTTGCTGCTTTCCTCTCTTTCCAAAGAAACAAACACAGGACGTGCGAAGGGGGTGGCTGTATTGACTATCTCTAGATTTATTTAAGCAATTGAGTTTGTAGAGGAAGGTGCGATCCTCTCCATCCGGTTTCGTGCTGAGATGCCCCTGCCATACTGTCAATAGTTCTTAGTTTCTGATCCCTCTGTCAAACTTGCTGTCGACTGGTAGAGCAGACAAATCATTCCTCAGGCACTAGAAATAGAGGGCATTTGGAGCTGTTAGTTGGGATTCAGTTTATAGACTTTGAAGCCCCGTCATTGCAGTTCTTGAGGTTATAGAGTCATGTTCAAATGACAGTAATGCTTTAAAGGTGATTTAGATTTCTTTCTTTTTTTTTTTTCCTTTGGTAATGATTGTGTTTATGAGGAGATGAGCGTGAATCTCATCAGGACAAGGAAGGACGCTGCTGTGTAGGCAGACTGGTTTTCTTAGTTATGGTTATATAACTTAATTCAATATAGTAGAAGAGCAGTAATTGGAAGGATATTTCATTTATATAGCACCTGTCAGCCTCAAGTACCTTCGAGTCCCCACAAACAGACATTGCTTTTATCACTGAAAGGTGTTGCCTAGTCAAAGTCCACCTGAGACAAGCCCAGAGGGTTCAGTGGACCAGAGCAGTAGAAAACGGGGCATCAGTCCTGCCTATAGTATGAGACAAGTAAATTACTTTTAAAAAGGGTAGAAACTGTGTATTTTCAAGAAACCAATTATTAAATTTATAGTAAATAAGCCCTCCTCTTAGAAGCTGGATATGTAAAGAAAGTAGGGAGAAGATATAAAATAAATAAAAAGGGAATCAGGCATGGTGGTGCACACTTTTAATTCCAACATTTAAGAGGTGGAGGCAGGAGATCAGGAGTTCAAGACCAGCCTTGCTGTGTGGTGGCATGTATGAGGCCAGAGTAGAGAATATGAGACTTTTAAACTTTAAAACGAAACACTGTAAAGAAAAGATGAAACCAAAGATATAAAGATTAGTTTGCTTTTTTCTTTGTTTCCTGGGCTGGTAAGATGACTCAGTAAGTTAAAGGACTTACTGCCAACCCCGACGACCTGAATTCCATCCCTTCCCTGGGATCTACACTGTGGAAGGAGAGACTGACTACACACACACACACACACACACACACACACACACGCACACACACGTGTAATGCTTTGTTCTAGGCTAACAATAGAACTGTGCATTGAAGAACAAAGATAAAATGTGTCTCCAGGGGGTCATTTCCCAGATGATGTTGGATGGAAAAACCCTCAAGGTTTTGAAAGCTGGCCACGCTTAGGATTGTGGGATACTATTTTTTGGCTGGCATCCGGGCCATAGAGCTGATGGTAGAGGGGAAGGAGCTAAATTCTGGGCAGATGTGCACAGAAGCTGCCTCCTTCCAGTGCCTTTGGAGGCTGGTCCAGTGACTCCACAGGACAGTGCATCACTTCTGACCCATTTACGAGTTATGTCAGTGACTAATAGTCTGCTTGTTCCCTGTTGATACCTTGCGAGGTGCCCCTCCCGCAAGTCCTCTCCCATCCATATTTTCCTCTGTTTTCTCTTGAGCAGGGCCCTGTGGAAACTGGCCTGGTGTTAATTTCAGATGGTTGAGGACATTAGTACAGAGGAGGGAACAGGCAGCTGGAAACTGCCCTCAGCACATGCAGTGTTCTGTGGAGCTTTAAGCTTTGTTTTGCTGTTTCAAGTCTCTTATGTTGTTGTTCTGCCCTAAACACACATGCAAAGGGGACAGACTTGTATCTGGCAGAAGCAAGAGCTCAACACTTACTTAATTAGCAAAATTATCAGTCATAAAAGTGATCATTTAAATGTAAGAATGACTTGCGACTCAAAGAGGCTTATTTCCCCTCATGTTTTAAAACAAATTGCTGATTAAGAAATCCTTATTTCCCTTGGATCCAATGTACTAGGTGGTAAATGTTCTTTAGTGACAGTGGATAAGAGGAGAAAAGGATCATGGGATTTGACTCAGCTTTACCAAAATAGCTCTGGGACCTTAGATGAATCACCTAACTTCCTCAGTTTTCAGTTTTTCCCTCTAGACAAGGAAGGATGAAATGTGTGCTGGTCTTCCTTTCTGGTTGATGTATCTGAAGTTCCAACTGTGAAGATGCTTAAGGTGGACTCATGGGAATTGTTTCCTCTGTGATGCGTCTCAGGAAAAACAGGATGCCTCTCAAATCTGACTGCGTGCATTTTGTCAGACAAATTGGAGAGGCTCGAGCTGAGAGTCACTCAGAGGAGTTCATTCTCAAGCTGTGTCCACTTCGCTTTAAAATGACCGACATTCATGTTTCCTCTTTGTGCAGCATTCTATCTAGACCGTCGTCCTGTTTGATTTCTCTTGCCTTCCAAATAAAACAAAATAAAAAAGAGGTTTCATTTTCTGTGGCCGCTCTCTTCTTATCTGCTAACGGAGGAGAAGGAAGTAGACGGGCACCAAGCCTTCAGCAAACGGTCTGAACTCACCCAGCTGCATGGTAAATGAACTAACTCCTCCCACATTCCTGAAATTGACCAAAAACCAACTGCGACATGCCTGGTTTATGTTAGTTCTATTTAGAAAGTACTTTTCCACACCAATTCCTTCTGATAAGGCCTGTCCTAGGCTGCTTTGCTGGCCCCAGGAGAGGCAGGCAGAAGTCATTGTGTGGCAAGCTGATCCCAGTTCAGTTCAGCAGCAAGCCCAGGGATGATGTCATTTACCAGTCTGTTCTTTACAGCCAATCCCACCCACCCTGAGGTTTTTCTGCTTCTCTGTTGAATCTTGGTAGCTGTTGTAGAAGAATTGGAGATATTTTATCTGGAAAAATAGCCACGTGCCCCAATGTCAGTTTTGCATGCGATTGTTTTGAGTCTTTTGGGCTCACTTAAAAAAAAAAAAAAAAGACAAAAGAAAACAAAAAGAACACTACAAGAACAATTTAAAACAGAAATTTCTTTAAACATTAGTGCTACTCTTTGTCTTTAATTCTAGCACTTAAGAGGATCAGCCTGGGCTACATAGTGAGTTCCAGGCTAGTCTATGATAAAGAGTGAGATCCTGTCTAAAACAGAACACAGCCAGCAATGTGAGTGGCCTGCCACTCAAGCTTACCAAAGTTGTTGTCTCCTGAGCAGAAGGTTTTTATTAAATAATCATTTGTTACTTTTCTCTTTTTGATTAGTCAAAGCCAAACAGACTCGGCAGTGGTGACCAGGATAGTCACACAAGACTCCATGACCTGCATAAATGGAGAACCTTACTGGATTAGTTAACCTGGGTATCTGGGGCCCCAGGAAGTCTGGAATTTTGCTGTTCTTTGAGTGAATGCTGGGATTGTTTAGAAGACCTAGTTGGGAAGAGTTCTCTGCATTGGCTGCATATCACAATCGCACTGTGGAGCTCAGACCTCTGGGCTTAGCCACTAATGTGTCTCTATTTTGTTTGGGGGTTGCTTCTCTAGGTCTTAAGATTTTTTTTAATTGAAATATAGTTAAATCACTTACCTCCTCCCTCTCTTCCCTTCAACACCTCCCATGCCCACCCTTCTCAAATCCATAGTCTCTTAATTCTATAGTTATTGTTATTACATGTCTAGGGAAAATATACAAATGCAATCTGCTGTGTTGGTTTACTGTTACTTATACGTGTATGTTTTCAAGCTGACCACTTGGTATTGGATAACTAATTAGTAGGTTCAACCCTGGGAAAGACTAATTCTCTTTCTTCAGGTCTTGGGACTTTTAAGTTATTCAGCTCAACTTAAGGAATTGAACTCCTGTCCCAAGGACTCAGTCAACCTTCTTACTTCAGTGAAGTAAGAGAAGTTTGCAATTTAATTGTGACATAAAATGTGCAGACCTTTTTTATTTTGTATGGCTCCCTCCTGCCCCCCTTCCCCCTCCGTGTGTGTGTGTGTGTGTGTGTGTGTATGTGTGTGTGTGTATGTGTGTATGTGTATGTGTGTGTGTGTGTGTATATGTGTGTGTGTATGTGTGTGTGTGTGTGTATGTATGTATGTGTGTGTGTGTGTGTGTGTATGTTTGTGTGTGTGTGTGTGTGTGTGTGTGTGTGTTACCATGGCATACATGTGAAAGTCAGAGGACAAATTTCAGGAATTGTTTTTCTTCTACCATTTGGGTACTAGAAATGGAACTCAGGTTGTCAGGCCTAGCAGGAAGTAACTTCATCCTTGGATCCACCTCACCAGCCCTGGAAAAAAATTTTTTTTCTAAACGGAAAGAGTTACTGATATGTTTATTCAGAATGACTTGCTGAAATTGTACTGTGCACCGTGTCCTGATGTGGGTCCTGATGGTTCCAAGGCAGCAGCACTAGTGAGCAATCAACCTGCAGGGAGCTCGTACAATGAAAGGGACATCGACTTAGCAACAATGTACTCAGGAGATGAGGAAAATGTTTCCTTGGAGATGGTACTGGAAGGAAAGGTCAGGGCTTTCAAGACAAGACAGAAGCCAGATACTAAACCGATGCAGAGCTTCTTCTTATCCTGAAGGCCCAAGAGCATAAATCATACTCTGTCAAGAGTTTCATTTTGGTCCATTTTCTTCTAATATTTTTATTTTTATGTACTTTGGTGATGTGTGTGTGTGTGTGTGTGTGTATGTGTGTGTGTGTGTGTGTGTTGGACTGCCTGTAACAGGAGTTAAAGACAGTTGTGAACTGCCATGTGGGTACTGGGAATTGAAACCTAGTCCTCTGGAAGAGCAGTCAGTGCTCTTAGCCGTTGAGCCATCTCTCCAGGCCCTGGTCCATGGGTTTTAATGGAAAAATGTATATTAGGAATCATTTCAAAGAAATTTCCAAACACACACACAAAATTTTTGAGTGATCTTGAGTGGCGGTAGGGTGAGATATTCTAGAGCAATGGTTAAAATAAGAACACTGTTTCCCCTTCTTCTAGCCCATGAGATGCCTAGTGATATCTGAAGACATTTTTGAGTGACACAGTTGAGTGGCAGATGCGAATGGCATCTGATGTTCAGAGGCCAGGAACAATGTTGTGTGTACTAACAAGCACAGTTTAGCTTCTTGATATGGTGGCAACTTCAGAAGTGCAGCATTTTAGAAACTCTGTTCTAGAAATAAGTCTTACATGAGAATAGTGTCTCCCATTGATGTCTTATTGCATAAAGTCTTACTCTAATACAACACAACAAAACAACACCAGCAAAAACGAAACACACACCAGGTAGATAGAAGACAATCCAGTGCTTTGTTTCATGGCTTTCCCATCAGCCCCAGGGAGAATCGCATCTTCCCGTAATGAGAGTGGAACATACTGAGGGTATCTGTGACCTTCTCCAAGCCACATGCTTTCTCTGAAGTTTCCGAACTCTTGAGGAATTCCCACGGAGAGAATTGCTCTTTGGCTTCTCATGCCATGTCCCCCTCAGTCTGAAATAGCAACTACGTTTCTTTCTAAGTTGAAACTGAGAACCAAACTTTTCCTACGGGGATGAGAACTCTACCAAAGTCTTCCTTGAATGATTAGGATTCTGAGTAAAGTTCTGGATTAAGTCTTGAAAAACAGAGAAGAATGATATGAGCCAAGTTGGCTGGTCAATTGTCCTCACGCAGATCGGTAGAGGTGTAGTAGGAAACAGATGACTCTCCGCTGCTGTCGCCTCTGCCTGCACTGGGAGGGCATTGGTTTGGAGGCAGAGATCAGTGGCCCTTACTTTCTTTTCTTTTCTTTTGCTGTTGTTGTTGGGGGTAGAGTTAGGGACAGGGTCGGGGTGGGGGGGGGTTGGTGCTCAGACTTGATCATGCAGAGGTCAAAGCAGGACATGGAGGTGTCTTCCTCTGTTGTTCTCTGCCTTACTGCCTTGAGACAGGGTCTCTCACTGAATTGGAATATTGATCTTGCAGCTAGGCTCGCTGGCCACCAAGCTCCCAAGAACTAACTTCCCGTGTTTACTCTACAATGAAGGCGTTGCTGGCGTCTGCAGCCGTGTCTGGTGGTTTTGTGTGGGTACTGGTGATTTGAACTCAGGTCCTCAGGGTTTCACAGTCCTCAGGGTTGCACAGTGGGTGCTCTTACTCACTCAGCCAGTTTCCCACAGCCCCAGTTCTTGATACTCTTAGCTATGAAATTTCAGACAAACCATTTCGTCTTTCTCTGCCTCTGTCTACCCCATCCATCTTCTATGAGCTGCAAACTCCGCTGCTTTTAGGACTGAGCAGGAGCTGGGCTCAGTTTCTATAAATACCTGGTGTATAGTGGGTGGTGAATACGTGACAACATTCAAATATTTTTCTCTTCAAAGAGAAATATTATGTGATCCCGACATCCCACTGTCTCCACGACTCAACTATGTCTCAGGCTGGAGAATACACAGGTGAGGGTTACAGTGAAATAAGTATTAAGTGAATGAGAAAATGCAGATGTCTGCCTACGTCCCAGACAACTCTTCTGTTTATATGAAACTCACTTCTACTGGAAAGAAAACAAGAGCCAGAGGGCAAGGGGAAAGCAGTCTGCTGTCTGGCTGAACGATGAAGTCAGAACTGTAGCAGAGCCCACTCCCTGGGGACTGAGCTAGGGCTCTGAGTCTTGGCACTTGTCAGTGCCTGCTGACACATGTAGTTTGCATGTTGCCCCCTGCTACCTGGAGAACCCAAGTCTCCTAGCCACATCCTCCTGCTGCCAACCTGGAGGTGCTAATTGTCTTTAACTGATTTCTTCCCCCTTGCTCCTTAGCCCCTTCACACTTACTGTGGGCACAAAGTCTGAATACCCTGTTTGATGTTGGCTGATGTTAGAAGTATGCTTCCCACCTTCCCCCACACAGCTTAAGAAGGAGAACTACCAGAATACCACACACAGTGCTATCTAGCTCTGACTTTGAAGAAGAATTTCTCCCCTTAGGGCTCTATTCTTGGTGCAGCAGAATCTAGAAGAAAGAAAGTTTATCCCAAGGAAGCCAAAGCAGCCAAGAGTTATTCAGAATGCCTGACTGCCGTTTATATTTGGAAACCACACAGAGGAGAGCTTTCAAGAATGTTGGAACCTTCCAGAAACAAGTGGTCTTGCTGGATTTTCCTTGTTAGTTGGGGTGGCCAGATGAACAAAACTTACCTGTATTATTATATAGGAACTAAACTATGGGAACTGGAGGTCGGGCATGAGAGTATGTGAGAAATGGGGGTGTGGAGTGTGGGAGGGAGGGATAACTCAAGAAATGGAAGCCTATCTCACAATCCAAATTTTAAAATATTTGGATGCATAGTAGAATACAGGTGAACTTTCATTGACAAGACAGGAGGCTAAAGGATGGAGCAAGGATGTGAGGGGAGGTATGATGTAAGGAGGGAGGAGGAGGTAAACTGGTTAAACTAAACTAAGAAGCTTTGAAAGAGCCTATGAAAACCATTAGTGAGTAAGGTAATTTCAAAATACAACTTAATAACAGAGTTAAAAGGGAATCACCCTGCATAGTTGGATAATACCTCTCCAAGAAGGCATGAATTATTAAATAAAATCACAGTGTCAGGCATGGGATCCTTCTATGGGAGTTACTGGGCAAGAAGGAACCAGAGGTCCCCGAAACCTCACAGGCTATTGCCATTGCCCATGGTTGTGCTCGATAGCATCATGGTGAGACACTATTGCTGGAGACACCTCACACTGTGCGACATAAAGAAATCAGTCTGAAGTCAACTGGGAAGCCTCTGATCTGGTGGCCAGCGTTCTTAGTGCTGGGAGGTGCTAGGCAGGCTGCCTGAGGAGACAAGACAAGGAATGGCCCTAGCCGCCACCGGACTCTGCTTGCTAAGATACTAATGTGCCGGACGCACCACACCCGTCATCTAAGAGTGGCATGACTCTAAGTGGGTCACTTAGAGTCACTCTCTGATTGGTTTTAAGGCATGCTTCACAGGAGGGAATTTCAGTCCTTGTACTGTAATCCCAGTCCGTAGCCCATGACCAGGGAGTTCATGGACCCAAGGGTGGAATCTGCTATTGTTACTCTGCTAAATGGTCACACTATTAAATGACCTTCTAGATATTTACGTATATACCTGTAGACCCGGGCTGCTTCTCAGCCTTGGGCAGAGAAGTTTCGGCAGTGGAAGGCAGTCAATGGAAAGATGCAGAACTGATCAATGTCACGAGAATAAGAGACTGAGGGCTCAGCCCTAAATGGGACACCTGTGTCAACAACATACCCTTCCCCATGAAAGGCTCCAGGAACATCACGGAAGGGGAGGTGCACCTCAAGAGCTGGAAGATGGGGAGGAGCGCTGTGAAATGCTGTCTTCTGGAGGTGACATGGTTATCTTACCCGTGAACTCATGATACAGGATCAAGAAGATACAGTAATGATGGCAGTTGGTTACAGTTATGGAGTTAAAGGCTGGACCTCAGAAGTATCTGGTGCCTTAAGCCTCCCGTCAAGGCAATATTTCAGTCTGGTGTCATTTGATCCTCTGAGTGTCCTTTTTATTGCCCATAAAGCGATGCGACTGGACAAGATCAATGGTGTAAACTTCATTGAACACTGATATGGGGGGGGGTTGTTAGAACTACAGATGTTGGGGTTGGAGAGATGGCGCAGCAGTGAAGAGCACTGGTTTTGCAGAGAACACAGGTTTAGTTGCCAGCACCCACATGTCAGCTCACAATCATCTGCAGCTCTAGTGCTAGAGGATCCAGTGCGCTGTTCCGGCCTCTGAGGGAACCAGGCACACACGTGGTGCATATACAGACAAAATAAATACATGTGTAAAATAGAAATAAATACATCTTGGGTTTTTTTTGTTTGTTTGTTTTTTATGGTTTTTTAAAGCACTACAGATGTTGAGGCTGCACGATCTGGATTTGGTTGGAAAGTTCTGCTATATCATTGGGTCCATCCTCAGAGGTCTTCTCCCAGTGACAGCAATTTATAGCTAGACTAGAACTGGGCCATATTAAATTTTGAAAGGCCATGATCTTCAAAGTGTGGTCTTAGAAGTTGGAATTGTGTATTTTAAATGGAGAATTGTGAAGAATGTATGCAAGTGTGGAATTCACCGACCGGGTAACGCCATTCAGCAGCCGCAGACGTGCATGAAATTCTGGTATCTCCAACACAGATGCAACTTGAGACCATTATATTGATCGAAACAAGTCAGTCTCAGAAAGACATGTCTCACATGATGTCACATATATGATATGTGGACCATAAACATACTGATCTCATAGCAGCCGAGAAGAACACGATAGTTACTAATAGCAGAGGAAAGGCAGGGGAAGGTGGCCAGTGGTTATTATGTTATTGAGATCCAAGCAAGTAGTTCTCCTGTGCCATTGACAGTAGGTTAGTGTATAATAGCTATGTACTGTGTGTTTGGACAAACCAGGAATCATTTTTTAGTCTTTATTGTAAAGAAAATACAAACATTTTAGGAGACAGATATATTTACCACGATGTAAATATTAAACAATGTGTATCCATACGTGGCCCAATATCGCCCATAACCTATACAATCTGAGTGTCTTTCTTTGGTTTAAAAGTAAACCAAAATAAGAAACATCTGAAAATAAAAATAAATGAAAAAAAATTCTCAAAACCTTTTCGCTGTATGCCAGCTCAGATGCACTACACAGAAGCATGGTGGTAGGGACCGACCTCGCAGGATGGCAAGCTGTGCAGGTAACTTTAGTGCATGCAAAGCAGTAAGGGTAGGTTTTGGGGAGTGCATCCTCAGGTTCAAAATCTGTACCTTTACACAGAGGGCAGGGTATCAAACAAAAGCCACACTGATGGCTAAAGAGGCAGTCTTTCCACGGACTGCTGCTTAGGGATTTTTAAATTACCCAATTAGGAGGCCTTTAATGATTCATGGCCTGGCCTGATAGTCCCCATCCTTCTCTATTGGTTCATCGTCTTGAAGGGCACAGGATTATGGATTCCATCTTATTTTTAGATAATGGTGGACGTACAATGTGTGCTAAATATAAAGAAACACTATGAGGCCCCAAGCAAGAGGTTAGTAGAACTGGTTTGCAGGGTTGACCATATCCCTAGTTTCTGTAGCTCCTGTGACTGGCATGTTTTAGGGAATTACTTTGTCAGATAAGAACGGGTCACTAACCCAGAGCAACACCAACAAAAGGCATAAGCCAAAGACACACTTCTCCTGGGACACGCTGAGGTTTACCATACATTGTACAATTGGACAGCATTTGGAAAAACCACCCTGTAAAAATGGTTACATCGTAGTTTTCCAATCACGCTTTTAAACAGGATCTGGAGTGAGTTCTATTGCTGCATTTCAGATGCAATCAGAGACAATTTTAACTAGTTATCCCGAGGTGAAGGAAGAGCTTATATACCATAGTCAATAACCAACAGGCAGAACTGGAACTCTAATATCGAATCCAAAGTCTCAGGACTTGAGTGCAGTTGAAGAGAGGTGTGGGAAGATTTGAACCTGAACAGAGCGTGACGGGTTACCTGGGGCAATGCGACTGGCAAACACATAGCAAAAGAGCTAATGTAAGGCTAATGCAAGGAGTCCCAGAGGTTTTTTACTGTGAATCCTCTTTGTAGCAGGGGATGCGGGAGTTTAGAAGGGAAAGCAGGTGTGAAGGATCCTCGTTCTTTGGATGTCCTCCTTCCCTTTGCATCTCATCATTTTCTAAAGTCACTAAAGCAAATGATAAGTGAAAGGCTTGTCCCTTCTTTCGCATGCCACCTTCACAAGTAAATGGTGTGGAGGAGAGATTTGACATGGGGTCAAGATCGGTCTTGAAGGATGTGTCTTGGAATTTAATTTAGGTGTCACAGTTCTTCCATGGGTTATAAAACCAGGAGACATTCATGGACATCCTACTTAATGTTCAAGGCAAGGTGCAAAGACAGAGGATCATGTCCTTGATTTGGTTAATGTAGGAGGAACCCAATCCTTTAATTACCAGAAAAATCCAGTTCTTATTGTACAGAGCAGGGTCTGGACAAAGTGTTTCTTCTTACCTATGTGCAGTGGATGTGGAGTCAAAGCAGATGTTTTGTGAACAACTTCCCTGCTTGCCATTGGCATTGTGTTGAAATTTACTGGACTGTCCGATAGTGCCATTGCTGCTTTCAAATCTCTCTCTCTCCTCGGGATACAATGACTTACTAACGTATAATTAAAGATGATCACAATATGCCATGTATGGTCTTTATTGGTGTAGTTTTACTTCCCTTTGGGTCCCACAATGCCACATCACAGGTGTGTTCCTCTTTTTTGTTGGACTTTGGTGTGTTTAGAATCACAGTTTCTTCCTCATAGCTTAGTTCTTTTCCTTCACTGTAGATACTGGAAGTTGCAAGGGTGGCACTGTAAAATCGTTTTAGACCCACTCTACTGACCACAAGTGGGAGGGGAGATTGCTTTCCAGACCAGGATCATGCTCAGCCCATTAAAGATTCCTGGGTTTCTGAAGTTGTGCGTTTGATGCATCCATGACTGGAAAATACTGATGAAAACCTAAAGGTTAGATTGAAGTGGGAAGACTAGAGATATTGGGCATCTTTGCAAAGCCTAACAAGAAAATAGGAATGTCTCCTGCTGACCCTGGATATTTTGAAAGGTTGAAATATTTGTCTTAGAAAATCATCAAATGGGGTTATAAATATCTGTATATGCACATGGCTTTGATTGATTAATTAGAATTTCTAAAATACAAACTCTCTGTCTTCCTAACTATGATGGGACAGCACAGATACTTTCTGTGTCATTAAAGATAGGTGGAACCATCTACCCTACACCAAATAGTCTTAGACTATGATTGCCATTTGGAATTTTTGGATTTTCTTGTTATCTTAGTTTTCTTTCTTATCGCCAGGATGTAAATTGATCTTGGTTATTGTTATTAATAAATATAATAGCTCTTTTCCCCAAGCTTTCTAATTTGTGTTTTTAAAAATCAGCCGTGGATGGGAAATGATGTAATCAAGCTGCTGAGATTCAAAACAAACTGTTCCTGAATCAGGATGCAGTTAAGAGCTGGGGTTGCAACTCAGTGGTAGGGACTTGCTTAACATGTGGGTTCTTTGCAAAGCAACAACAAACCAAATGACTCAAGTAGCTCTTCTGCAATAAAGCTCTCCTTATAAATTGTCCGTGCTTGATGGACTCTGATGAATTTACATTGTGATTATGTGCAAATTGAACATCTGTGTTTTATGTATCAGTTTTCCTCTGGATATTCTTCCCAGAGGCACAAAGAGGTAGGAAGAGAGTCACATATGATTAAATTTTAGAGCTAGTAGCATTCTTGAAAGTGACAGTGTTGGAAGATGGGGGATTAATCTAGAATTATCTGGAATGATCCAGACTGGTGCTTGTTATTTGTTATCTTGCACTGAATGCATAAGAGACTGACCTGGAAAGCTATCAAAATGCCAGTGCCTGTTCTCACTGTCTTAGCTAGAGTTTCCATTGCTGTGAAGAAACACCATGACCACAGCAACTCTAATAAGGAAAACATTTAGTTGGGGCTAGCTTACAGTTCAAAGGTTAGTTTGTTATCGTCGTGGTGAGAAGCATGGTAGCATGCAGGCAGTCATGATGCTGGAGAGGTAGCTGAGAGTTCTACCTCTGGATCAGCAGGCAGCAGGAAGAAAGAGAGACACCAGGCCTGGCTTGAATATTTGAACCCTCAAATCCCACCCCCAGGGACACACTCCCTCCAATAAGACCATGCCTACTCCACCAATGCCAAACCTCCTCATAGTGCCACTTCCTGTGACCCTATGGGGATATTTTCATCCAAACCACCACCTCCACCAAAAAAGATTCTCATGTGTGATGTGCAAGAGGATGGATATTTATTTAAAGTCCTTCATGTGATTCTATTGCAGCAAGCATTGAGAATCAGGGCTCTGTACAAGCCTCTTGGGTCACTGCTGAACGAATGCAAACTGGAGGTGACAGGCAATATTGTTCTGTCAGCGCCCATAATCAGAGGCAATCCTGGAGATGCAGAGCTCTGTTATGATAGCCTTTTTGAGTGTAATGCTTCTCTGTCTAAAGAGTTTCCACTCCCACTCTCAAAGTGACATTACTTTAGGATTTGGCAGACACACACACACACACACACACCACTTTTATAAACACTGGGGCAAAATAATAGTCTTTCCTTTCTTCTATCTTTATTTTCCTTCTTCTTTTCTTCCATCTTTATTTTCGTTCTTCTGCCTTTCCCCCTTCCTCTGAACTTTCTTCTGCCTACAGGAGAGTAAACACGGCCTCAGAAATGCACTTGCTCGATATTGTTCTTGTTCCCTGCACTTGATCTGCCAAAGATGCATTCGTTAGCTGGGGCACTGCACCTTAAGGAACAGGTTCCAGGCGGATCCTGGTGTGTGTTAATGTTTAACCAGAGATGCTCAGCAGTGGTCTAATTTGTGACCTAAATATAATTTTATAGATGTTCTCTTACTTATGAGTGTTGACATATTGGCATCAGTGCCAGATGTCAGTGTATTTACTATGAATTTTTCTCACATATGTTTAAACTTTTAAATAATAGCTCTTAGCATGTAAGTTAGGACTCCTACACTTCACTTTATGCTTTATTTCTCCCATGCATGTATGACCATATATGGTATGACTTCTAATATATGTTTCAGATTTAACTTCGAATCAATCCACTTTTCAGTAATCTTCGAGCAGCTATGTTGTATGGAACAGTCTGTGTTCACCAGGAAGAAGAGGGCAGTCATTCACTTTACACATTCCTCGGGCATCAAGACTTTCTTTGGTTTGTAGGGAAATCTCTAATCTTAGATGCTGTGTATTTTCAGGAATACTGTAAGCACAAGGCCCCACAGTGAGGCTGAATTTAGCAGTTTGCCTTGGGAATGGACAGAGACCACCACTTACGTCCAACCCATCTCTCGTCCTGAGCGTTCAGGAGACCAAAATAGCTCTAGCTTATCTTCTATTCTAGGGCCTGTGACCTGAGCAGATATTCTCCAGAGATAAGTGTCATTGGTCCAAGGTCAACCCCAGGCTAGCTTGAAACTAACTCATCTCCTTTTCATGTGCCTGTGGTGCCAGGTCTGTGCTGGGGTTTTCTATATCCTTCCTTCTTTAATCAACAAAGCATATGTTTATGGGGCTTCAACTCTCTACTTGCCATTGTGTTCGATACTACAGACAAAGTCTGTGTTGTGAGAAGCTTTTGTGTGTCAGGAACGGAACCCTCAAACTTGAAGACTTCATTGCTATCCTGATTATTAGTATCTCCTATTTGTCTGGCCACTTGGCACGGCAAAGTACACCCCATGTAACAGTTTAAAAGGAAAACAGGAAATGAAAGCCTGGGAGTCTTTCTGTGGGTCGGCAGGGAAAGGATACTGAAGTATGTTTGAGAGGCTTCTGCTCCGTCCTCTAGCTTTTCTCCCAAAGTCCTTCTGGAACCTTCTAAAGCCCAAAGATAGGTGCTGCATGACTCTCAGATCATAGGTGTGCAGGCTTGGATGCAAGTGGATCCCTTACTCCCTGAAACTTACTTCTGCCTGTCCTCTCCTGCTCCAGTTAGTACTTCTTGAAGCATGTTTCTCTCCTTTTGTGTTCGAGCTGGCTGTGTAGAGAATGCAGCATTTCTGCTGTCTCTCTAGATTAGTAATATAGCTTAGCAGAGCCCTGGTCACGGCAGGCTTGTGGTCAACAGGGAGATCAGTTCCGGAAAATCATGTTTGTTGGGGATGGGTGTTGACAAAGAGACACAACCGAGTGTGGGGCAGGAACACCTGTTAGGAATTCTGCTCTTTTGCTGAGGACCCAGCCAGCGTAGAGTCCAGTGGGCAAGAATCTACCCTGAGCTCATTCACCTTTCTCCTAGTGATCTCTTACTGGTGTTACTTCTGGGCTGAAGCCAGAGGGAAGGAGAAGAGAATGTGCACAGAAGGCACCTGTCCTGGGTTGAGGAAGGGGAGGGGTTGAAGAAATGAGTGTAAGATGGCCAGCCCAGTAGGAGAATTACCCAGTGTTCTTTCCTTTTATGACCTTTTGGGATCAGTACCTTTGAAACTGGGCAGATGCCCACAGTTGACTAGTCATTGCTCTCCACAGTTAAAATTGAGTCCTCTAAGGCTGCTGGGACCTTATAACCAGCTGTGCTAGATGGAGAGAGGTTGTCGAAACTCAGCTGGTTGTTGCAGTGGCTTCCCTGATCCCAGGGAAGTGGGTATTGGATGCTGGGAAATCCCAAAGCTAATAATTCACCAAGTTGTGACTGCTAATGTCTTAGCCCAACATAACAAGGAACATGTTTTAGAAAGTATCGGTTTTTGATGTTTGATGAAAGAGATGCTGTATCATTTCCATTTTGTTTTAGGGCATTGATTTCTTTCAGGGTAGCGATCGAAGAAACGTTATGTACACCAGCACCCGTGCAATTGATCAAGGATTCTTATGCCTATTCTCGGGCTTGATCTTCATACACATCCCAGTGGCAGAGATTGAAAAATAAAACTGTACACACACAATTCCAAACCCAACAAGGGCTGTGAAGGGAAAGTAGAGCTGTAGAGGACAAAGGTTCTCCTGATCCTTGTGTTCAGAAGGGGAGCACAAGTTAGTCTGTGACCAGAGAAGTGAGGAGCAGTCCAGGATGAGGAGAGGTACCGCACAGACTCAGAAAAGGTACATGTGGCCATGCCAGCTTGGGGAACCTAAGAGCAGTGTGGAGAAGGTAAAGGTAAACACTCAGTAGGAGGTGAGACTGGAACGGTCCTGTGCTTGTTCTGGTCTCTGTCGACCAGGTGAAAGACTCCTGTTGTTTGCTTAACCTCAGTGGGACCCTTTAAGGTGCAGTAAGGCAGTGGCAAAATTAGACTTGCTTGCAAAGGGGTACTTCTGGAAGAACTGTGGGGAGCAGATAAAGAGTCTGTTCTGGTACTTGGTTGGCAGTTGAAGGCAGGGAGATCGAACCAGACAAGTCAGAGAACTGTTTAGAGCCTGCAGGAAAGTACTTCTTGGCATGTATATTCATGGCTGCTTTGGAGATGTCCGCACGTACAGTACGCAAAACCAGGGCCGTCGCCCCAAAGCTCTGCATGGCCTTCACCTTGTTGCTAGTGGGGAACATGTTTATACATGTGCATATGTATGTGTGTTTCTCAGCGTGTGGCCTTCCATGTTAGACAACCTTCAGAGTTTGGCTGATCTCTATTTTTTTTTTTCCTTCATTTAAACCAAATATCAACTGTGCTTATTAAGTTCGCTCTATAAAAACAATCAAGTATAAGAAAAAGAATAATTTCACACATAGCATTTTACAATGCCTTGGTCTTTTAGAGAACCCCAAAGGTAAGTCTTCTATACTGTGGTGGTTAAACTGTTACTTTCTCAGGCAGACATGCCCATAAAGTCATTAATGTATTTATGGGGAGCCATCTGGTCACTGGAAATGATCCATTACATATCCTAATGAAAATGTTCTTCTCTCGGCCCTTCAGCCAGACTAGGTTAAAGGGATTGGACAGCCAGTCGGTGAACTCTGGTATAGAAGTGCCCTGCGCTGCACCTGGCACTTGCCTCCTCAGTGGCTGTTTTCTGCCAGGCAGGAATGATTGGCACATGTCTTCCTCCTGGTGCTCTCCTTTCCAGGGGTCAGAGTGGTTGGTGCATCTGTAATTTGCACCCATCTCACCAATAGTGGTGGCTAGTGGAGGTCTGTACAGTGCTTCTAGTCTGAGACGAGGAGGCAGCCATGCTTCTGAGCACACAGACACACTCTGCCTACCTTTCTTAGTAGGCGAGAGTAGGCCTTTAGCTTCTGCTTTGTAGATAAGGAAGCTTCTTCTTGGAAAGTACTTTGTACAAATGACCCTTGTTCCAGGGATTACTTATGAGAAATCTGTATCTGCCCAGGTTCAGGGTTGGAAGCTTTAATTTTGTTTAAACCTCTGGTGCCACTCAATGACAAACAAGGCACAGCCTGACTTACTTTCTGTCTTCCAACTTCTCTATTCATTCTTCAAAAAGGCGCCTCTCTGAAAAATCCCCTCCAAGCTTCTTAGATCATGCCTCTTCCTCTCCAAACATTTGATTGGAGTCTCTTTATTCTGCCCCCCATTCTATGCTGGATGCTCAGTGCCAAGCACACATCGTAGCTGAGCGTTCTTGAACGAGTAGGAAGTGTGGGCCTTTGTCCCACACAGCTCAGCAGGATGGTGTACGACAGACAATAGTGACTCACACTTACCTAAGGGATTTTTCAGTTCAAGTTCCACTTCTGAACAGATGTCAGACTTTGTCCTTTCCTTGGTGTTGAGAGGTATTCATTTAGAGCCATGGGGTATAAAGATTGGGCATTTGCCATTCCTCTATTAAACAAGCCACCACCACCCTACCCCCATGAACAGAGAGAATCAGCCAGTTTCCCTGACATTACCAAAAAGAACAAAGAAAAAGAACTTGTGGGTAGTTTCTGTGGGTCAGTTGAGCCTGGGGATACTTGAGGGGACACCAGAAAGTATGTTTTTTAAAGCTCAGGGCCCTGTGTGGAGTAGAAGTGAAGGGCAGAAAATAAGAAATGCACTCAGGAGCGAACATACCATATAAGGTAGGCCAATACTCCCTTTCAGGGGTTGGGGGAGGGACAGTGTTAGACCAAGAGGGATGGCTTTGGTTTTCTTAAAAAACTGTCCTGTTAAACAGCAGAGCGTTAAACTATGTTAACAGCCCTATCAGTTATGTTCAAAATGCTGCCCCGTTGTATGGTTGTGAATAAACACAGCACGGCTCTGTAGAGCAGAGGTCCGGGCCCCTACCAAGCTACTCCAGGGTCGGTAGTAAAATGTCTGAGACTGCAGCAGCTGCCCCAGGAGCACTCTTGACTTGAGTTACAGCAGTGGAACTAAATATAGCCAGTTCTGCCCTGTGCACAGAGCTCCCTCACATCACCAGGACGGAATGTGCTCTGGGGGTGTGGACTTCCTAGACGGCGGCATCTTCTACTACTTGAGAAGCCCACTCTCTCCCCTCCCCATCCCCTCCCCTCTCCTCCTCTCTCCTTCCCTCCCCTCTCCTTCCCCCTCTCCTCCCTTCCTCGTCCCCTCCTCTCCCCTCCCCTCCCCTTCCCTCCCCTCTCCTTCCCCCTCTCTTCCCTTCCTCGTCCCCTCTCCTCCTCTCCCCTCTCCTTCCCCTCCCCTCCCTTCTCCTCCTCCCTCTCCTCTCCCCCTCCCCTCCTCTCCTCTCCCCTCCCCTCCTCTCCTCTCCCCTCCTCTCCCTCCTCTCCTCTCCTCTCCTCTCCTTGATTATCTTCTCCTTGTTTCTCTTCCACCTTTTTTTCTGTGTTATTCCCTTCCCATTGCTTTAGGTCCCACTCTTCTCAATAGCGAAATCAATGGTCTAAACAGCTCTGAATTAATATTATTAAATTACATCACATTACTTCCTACTTTGTAGCGTGTTTTCTCTTTGTCTTTCTCAGTATCCCTTTTTCTTCTAATTTTTTCATCCCTCCTTTTTTCTTCATGACCTGTTTATTTGCTCTACCTGTAAGTGGCATCTATGCTTTGGAACAAGCCTCCGTGAGTCTGTCTATGATGTCCTGCCATGTCCATGGAGTGATACCTTCTTCTCGTTTGTTCCAAGAGGACAGTGGCATATGGGGAATCACATTTTATTATCAGAATGATTGTTTGTCTCCTTTTCCTATCCATTCCTCTTTTGGCTACTATGTTTTCAAAGAAGTTGAATCTGGAATAAGTTGATTATCTGCAGCCACCCATCTCCCTTTAAATGCGGCTCGGGTGGGAGCTAGAGAGATGGCTCAGGGGTTAAGAGCACTGATTGCTCTTCCATAGGACCTGAGTTCAATTTCCAGCAACCACACAGCGGCTCACAACCGTCTGTAATGGGATCAGATGCCCTCTTCTGGCATGCAGGTGTACTTACAGATAGAGCACTCAAATAAAATAAATATATCTAAACAAAAAAACATGGCTCAGATGTGCTCCATTGTGATAACAGAAGCGCTGGAAAAGAAGAAAATGGACCAGTTATAGAATTTAATGGCTGCATAATATGGACACATGCACATGAGGCTATGAGCCATTGTTTGCCATTTATTGCCATTCAAGTTATGAGTATGATAGGAAGGATAAGTGAATTGGCTTGCTTCATAGAACACCAATTGTCATTCTGTAAGTTCCTCATCGTGCTATGTTAAACTCTGAATCAAGTCAGGTATACACCATATTAAAAAGCAGATCCTCTTCTTAAGAGATATAAAATAAATTCTTGATAATTGAACTATAGATTTTGTAGAAAGCTGGAAAAAAGAATATTGCCGCAGAATATTTTACGTAAAATGAGGCAGGAGAGCTGTTTAAAAGTGACCATATGTTTTTGCTCGCTTGGTGATGATCTGCTTTTGTATCCCAATGTTTTCCTCTTACTTTTAATGAATGCATTAAAAAATAATGCCTTTATTAAAGGATCCCATGGAATTTTGAAAAATCCTGTGGCACACAAGAGAGTTTGTGGTTACCAGAAGCTCCAAAATATGATTCAGCTTGCCTCAAACACACACAAAAATGAAAAAAGAATGTTAGGAGGGGAGCCTAGGAGGCTAAATGCAACTCTTTGTTTTCTAAGAGAAGCCTTTTAAAGTTGACCTGGCGGTATGCATCATGTCCTCTCTTCCCGGTGCTTCTCATGGCTCATGCTGAGGTCCCAGCTTCCATTGCCTTGCCAGCTCTCCAGTCCTGACTTTTCTGAGATGGTACAGTGAAACATGAGTGAGAACTGGAAGTCTCTTTGGATGCTATTGACATGATGCTGCTCCTGAACCCTCGCCTCCTCTGGCAAAAACACTGTGCGTTTTACCTTCTGGGCTGGCTTCTCCCAAGACTCAGCTGCCTGCAATAGCCACACTTACCCAGTATGAGTGGAGATTGAGAAGTGATGCTGGGAATCTTCTCTCTCCAGAGATTCTAATATAGAAAGACTTCAGGGAGGAAGGACCTTGGTTATATTCAGTGGTGAAATAGAAGAAATACTGCAGTCATGCACAAAGCTGCTCTTGGCTGTGTAGTCACATAACCAAAGGCTTAATTGTTCTCTGTGTTTCAGAGCTTCTGGGCCTCCAAGGAGGTGGCTGTGAATTCACGTATGCATGAATTATATGTTGCATGCATGTGGATGTGGATGTCAGCTCTCCTTCCACATTTTTCCAAACTACAATGCCTTTAATTTCTTATTCAAAACCCCATCCCTTTAAGAAGTCGTTCTAGAGTTTTCGCAGCACAGTTTCACTCTGGATATCTTCTTCCTTTGACTTTGAACTGTTCTAGCGGCCTTGCAAGCGATCATTCATTTCCTTGCTCTCCTGAACTGCTCGTTCTTTATTTCAAGCATTTGCCTCGTCTTCTGGTGTTGACTGCGTGTTTCATTTTGGCAGGGGCTGTCATATTCTGTATTCTTCCATAGTCTGTAGCTTGCAGATTGTTCAGTTTTAACCACTTTGGGCTTGTATACTCAAGAGAGAGAGATGATTAGACCCATCTCCTTTATTTGTCAAGTGAAATAGCACTTCACCAGTCCACAAGCCACCAAGTCAGTCCGTGGAGCTGCTGAAGGGAAAACCGTCTCACACAGCTTCACTCAACTGCAAGTGTTTGAATTAGATGGCAGGGTTGACAATTCTGTGTCCTCCATGTCTGAGACATCTGGGTGCTGGGAGAGGCTCTAAGTCATTCCTTGGGCCCGCCTTTCCTGTTCGTTCCTGTTATATATACATTTTTTTCCTCTGTTATCTTCGTGTTCCCATTATCCTCAAGTGTCATGTATACGTACATACACCTTCTGTGAAACTAGGGAATACCACATTCGGAAACTGAGACGAAACATGAACATGGGAGGAAAATTGATAAATCTCTGAGAAAGGCAGGAGAACCTCATTTTTTTTTAAGTAGATTTTTATACAGATAACCTCCAAGCCACTGTTTTTGTGTTTGTTTATTTGTTTTAACACCTGTGGATCTATCATCTACCTCTGCTTATTTAAGCAGGAAAAATGAAGAAAGCTTGGTGCCCCCATCTTCTTTGGAACATAACCACCCCCCTCCTGCCTGAAAGAAAGAGTCAATGTCTCCTTCTGCCACTTTCTTTTATCCCTTGCCCTGCTTATCTCAAGGATCTCTGCATGCCTGCTTTAGGACAGTGGGAACGTGCTTGATTTCCTTGTAGTGGTGTTTACATGCTACGCTCAGGCATTTAGAGGACTCAGTTTCTTCCTCCTCAGCACCCAGCAAGATCTCTTCGACTTCGCACATTTCTACAGATGACTGCTAGCTCCACTTCAGGGTTCTCCTGTCCCGGACAGTGCTGTCAGTTCAGCAGGGTTGGAACCAGGTACAGACTCTGCTGAGCCTGTGAGCCTTCATTCCTTCACTACATGATAGACATTCTTACGTGAGAAGAGGAATCTTTTTAATTTTATTTTTCAGGGACAACCATTTTGCATAATACAGTTTGGCACTATGATGGGAGGCACACAGGTAATAGAATATTTTCAAATATAGAGAGAGCTACATAGGTTTCTCTCTGAGTTATATACTTACATTGTAGATTTAAAGTTAATGACCAATCATTTTATTTTTCTACAACAGTATTTCCTAACAATTTGTATGTTTTTGCGTGTGCGTGTGCCTGTGCGTGTGTGTGTTTCTGTTGAGATGTTAGTGACTAGTCGCCCAAGAAGTAATTTGAATTTGCTTTATTCAGTTCAGAACCATGGAAACTTTCTATCCTATCTCCCATTCCCCATTCCCCATGGTAGAGACATTTCCATTCATAATTGGCCCATTCTCCCCGTTTTTGCTTTGAGATATTTCAGGCCAAGAATACTTGGCAGTTTCAGCTTGACGCTGACAGCCAAAAAATCTCCCAAATGCTAATAACAGAATCTCTTGGGCAGTTAACATCTTATCATTTTGGATTTATTTGCTGAAGGCCCTTTTTGCCTCTTTACTTAATTTTTCAATTATTCTTGTTACTAGGGAATGAGTAGGGCCCCCCCCACTTCTAATAGTTCAGAATCGCTCATTTGGGGTGTCGTGCACAGCGACGCCGCTGAAACCCAGCTCTCCCTGGGGCCTCAGGGAAAGCATAGTGCAGAAGAACGTAAGGCCGGAGCGCTACCTCAGAAGGGCCTCTAAATAGCTCAACGTGTTACCCCTTGCCTTTCTCCTCATTGAGTCCTCACGAGGATGTTTTCCAAATTTTTAATATGGATGTGGTTGATTTGGCAGTCACACATGATCTTTTTAGAATCTTCCCCGAATTAATTTGACCTTTAGATTGCAAAAGAAGGAATGGGTCCTTTGGGATGTGATCGCACTGTATTGTGGAAAGAATCCAAGATTAAGACACAGAATGGATATGCAGTTGTCAACTGTTCCATTCCAGCTGAAATACAGACCCTTTCAACAATCACCTTGAGAGACTCGTAGGAAGTACAGCTGATATGTGACCTCTGCGCCGAAGGGATGGGGCACTGGGCATGAGCAACAGGGAAGAAAAATCTATTTGAATTGGATCTGGGTAAACAAGTGGGACTTTGGTCAGGTGATATAACAACCCAGTCAAAGGGACGAGCGCATTCTCATGGACTTGGCATAGATGATGCCAGCTTTGGAAGCAACAGGCTGAGCATGTAGGCTTGGTGGTAATGTTAAAGAATTTGGCAAAGCAAGCCAAGATTGGATTTCACCCTTAGTGTTCGCAGAAGCCTTGAGAACTTAGCGTAAGACAGAATCGTCTTCAGATCTATCGCGAAGAGGGATGTTGCTAGTGATGAAATCGAGACTAAATTGAATGTGGATATTGAAAACTCACCAATAACGAGGAGGTTATTAACTTCTAGTTACTGTCCACCTCTGTGGTTAAAGCTAAGAGTTGGCAACAGTTTCTCTTAACAGCTATTTGTGCTTCCCTAAAACCCACGGAAATAGATTTGCCTGGATTGTTCTGATCTGAGCATGGCAGAGCACAGCCTCTCCTTCCTGTGAAGATCCTAACCAACCCAGCATCCTCCGTGCTCCCTTATTGCATTGTTTCTCTGCCCATCCATCCCTCCACTAGCTTGATGTCACCCAGGAGTCTGTCCACGCACCTGTCATTCAGGTCATCACTCCTACAGCTGAGATTTAACATTTTTTTTTTTAATCAAAAGAAATGACTTTAATCTTGGGAAAAGTCAGAGTCAAGCAGGTTGCTCAGAGAGGAGAGAGGCTTCAGAGGGAAGACCTGCAGTGGGCTGTTAGAACTCTGAATTGTTGGGACCTGTGGGGAGAAGTCCAGTGCCATTCTGAGAAGAACAGAAGGAGTCTGCTGACCAGAAAATAGGAATCCCTCAGGACATCAGCTTTCCTGCAGCCCTTGGTGGGCCACAGGGAGAAGCAGTGTGAAGTAGACCTGAGAAACCCTATTTCTGAAACAGAACATGTGTGTAATTATGTTTATCCTAAGTTTCCCTGAATCTAAAGTTAAGAAAGAGGTTTTTAAAAACTAGCCGTGAAGAGAACACATGATTAGCCAGATTCTTAGTCCTGCAGAGTTGCTACAAATTCACTTCCTATCCTGAACATCAATAGAATTTGCTTCCTGTACAAAGTAGAACTAAGTTACCTAACAGGGGTAGGCAAGGGTGTAGACAACAGGCTTCTGAATCTTACTGTGGGCAGCAGAATTCTATATGGCCATTCCTTTAATGAATGCTTCCACTTGCCCCACTGGGGATGTAATCCTAACTTATTGGTTCTGGGAAGTTTGACTGGATTAAGAATATTAGAGTAGAGGCTTGGAAAACCAGATTTTCTGAAAGAGGGATGAGTTAGAAAAAGGAAAGAAGAGAACAGCAGATAAAGATTGAATCTGAGTGCCATGATTTTCCAAAGAGATGTTAAATGAACTTAGAAACAAGATTGATTTCCATTTTCATACCAAGGAAACTCTTTAAAAAACTGAAAAATTTAAAAGTAAATTACATCAGTAAACACTGACTTTATTCTCCTGGTCTGAATATATAGGTGTCCAAGAAAAATAATGTGTCTATTTTATCTCTGATCTCATGCTTTAAAAGAAAAATTATTCTAGCATCCTGAAAGACCCTTTAGAACTGTGAGTGTATGGGCACCAGTACATCAAAGTTAGGTTACGGAGTTAACTCATGTTCTTCAGCCTCTTGCTGGGTCCAGAGAAAAGTTTTTAAAAGCAAGTTTTCCACCTAGGGAAGTATCCCCATGCGTATCAACATGATCCCTCTGAATAAGAACTCTGGCTCTCTCTCTGGCCACAATTCATACATAGGTGTGGAGGAAATAGTTGAGAAGGAGTGCAGGAGAGAAATCAAAAGTGCATTTTTGAGGCATGATTCATGGGAGATGAATATGAAACAAACATGAGAATCTTCAGAGTCAGAGGGTCAGAGGACAAGTAGAGGTAAGGAAGGTTATGACTAGAAAGAGTCAAAATAACCATTTTTTTGGAGCGAATCTGATAAAGAAAGGAATCCCTTCTACGTTTCTGGAACGACTAGTGTTGGACTGGCAACATCCTCCAGATCCCCCCCCCCCCCCCCCCCGCCCACCTGCCCCACAAAAGGCAATTGCACCCATAGCTTCCCTGTAAAGAAATGTTCCTCCCTAATTGTGCAGGTCCCCATGGATTTAATGGATTGTTATTACCACATTGGTTGGAAAGGAAGTCAGTGGGGAGCTCTTATCCGGGAACCCTTTTCTTCCTTTCATAAAATACCCCCGCTTTGCCTTTCCTATCTGTACCTGCTCGAACGGTTTCGTTCGTGTGGCCTCTGAGATTGGCGGCCAACTGCCTGGAGTGCTCAGCCATGGTTTGTGACTCAGTAGAGCTGGACCTGAGTCCTCGTTCTGTCTGGTGAGCTCCCACCATCCTGTGCATTCACAGCATGAGAATATTGAGCTAGGTAATACGTAAGGTGCCTTCTGAGCTCTGAACTATGTTGTTTGTTTAAGGGAGGCAACGAAAAAGAATTCTTAAAATCCCTTTATACAGCAACGGGGACAGTAAGTTCGCCACATCAACTAAAAGTGGCATGGCCGTCTTCATGATTTCTGATGTCCATTCATTATCAGATCAAGTCACATTGGAGACAGCGGAGGCTTCCCTAAGATATATAAAAACGAAGTCCAGTCTCTAACATTTGCAGATAATTACTGCTATAACTAAGGGCTCTCCATTGTTGCAACAAAATATTTGAGATAACTATCCTATAAAAAGAAGGGCTAGTTGAGCAGAACTATTACTTTGGTCATGCACGGCTGTATTCAAATATAAATATAAATAAATAAATAAATATATCTTTTAGGAAGTCCTTCTGGAAGGGCTCCATGACCAGCGATGGTCCATACTTTGCATTTTCTAGATGAAGAAGCTTGTACTTCTGGAGGGAATTTTCAAGTAACTTTGCATACTGCAGAGCCCTGACTCTTGAATACAGACTTTTTTGAGACCAATTTCATTTAGTCTGGCTATGGTTTTTGTTGATAACTTGAGACAGGAAATGTTAACTCTAGGGCCAGTGTTTGCATAGCAGCTGTGAGGTGCAGGGACAGATGATAGTTAAGAGTTGACTAATCCTTAAATTGGAGTGTTTTTGCAAAAGTTGCTTCATGTCTGTAATCGACAAAGAGAGAAAAGTAGCCTTACAAGAAAATTTCCAGGCATGGCCAATCAACACATCCCTTGCTAAGCGTGGTGATGTTTAAAAAAAATGCCTCTTAAGAAATCGTGGTGCAAGCTATTTTATTGAATGGACAATGACTGTTCCTCTCTTGTTGTGTCAGATATTGTGCACACTATCTCAGCATTCCGTGATATCTACTTGTGCCAGACCGAGAGGGACATTGGTTCTCTGCCCAAGCGTTGTTTCTTCTCGACTGTGGATTGCAGGGCAGTTGCCTGTTGTGTTGCAAACTTGATATCCATGCCTTGTTGCCTATCAGATCGCCTGAGCCAGTAAAGATTCTTGCTGTGAGATGGGGTGTCTCCAGCATGTGAGGCCGATGTTAACTTAAGGGCCAGTGTTTCCCTAGCAGCTATGAGGCGCAGCAAGTGCTTCCACAGGCCTGGCTATCTCTTCTTTAGTTCTTCAAGATATGGAGACACCATTGGCCTGGAGTAGGGCTGAAATCAACCAACCCTAAGTAACAGGAATAGCCTGTAACTCTGGAAGTACTTATCAATGGTCCTTATCAATGACATGGACATTTCAAACACTAGTTATCTGTAGGAGAGAGGACATATGCCTCATGAAGGGATGAAGATACTAGTCTACTATCTCTTATTTTATAGAGAAACTGGGTGTAATTCCTTTATAGTCTGAGCACATCATTCTTGGTGGTCTGTAGTCAAAAACTCTCGTTGAACATGCTATTCTTCAGCTATGTCCTTTCAGATTGTTTAATATGAAAGCATCTCCTTTGGAAGATGGTCTGACATGATGCCACAGAGCATAGATGCTTCTGGCTGTTCCATGGGAAGGAAAGGGCTTTATATTCCGTCTTGTGGAAGGAAAAGTTCTTCATGATGGAAGGATGATAGGGCTGGGAAGAGAGTGAAAGAAAGAAGCCAAGAGCCTTGCTCTCAGCCACAGGCCTCAGCAGGTTGATGATGAAGCTTGGATTTCCTGCAAAGTATGAGAGTGTGACAAAGTGGAATTTGTGCTAGACAGGAACACAGTGCCTTCTGTGAGATCTTGGACCTCAGTGTTCCCATCTGCAAACGAGGAATTGGAATCAGTTCCCAGATCTGTTCCGGTTCTGCATTTCCGTGGTTCTCCTCTTATTACCCAGTGAAACTCACAGCTTTTTCTTCCGGGAAGGAAGAAGCAATGGATTGGTCCAGCTTATATTCTGAAAGTCATTCAGGCCCCAGTTGTAATGATTCTACAGTGTGTCAGACTCCACTGAGTGCTCGCAGTGTGAAACTTAAGTCATAAGGTCTGTGCCCTCTGTGGCTAACACTCATGGGACACTTGTATCCCTGGACTTGGGAACCAGAATGGCTTTTCTGCTTTAGGATTTTCTAGCAAACTGGCTTTTCTGCTTTAGCACTTTCTAACAAATAGGAAAAGGGCAGGATAGTGTTGGTGACCTGGTCTGCCAGGTTATACTTAGATGGTTTTGGCCCTCATGACTTATGAAAAGCCCACAAACCATCCCCCACAAAACATTGATCAATTACTAATACAAAGCAAGTTGTGTGTGTGTGTGTGTGTGTGCGCGTGTGCGTGTGTTATAAGCACGGTTGCAGGGGAATGAAATCAGGCCTCATGCTTGTACAAAAAGCACTTTATGGACTGACCCATCTCTGTGGCCCTCTTAGCATGTCTTATACGGTAGAAATGTAAAAATGAATCAAGAGAAATACCCTTGCTCTTCAGGAATGCTCGATACAGTGTCAGAGCTAGGCGAAGGCAGCCAGAAGATCAGCAAAAAGCAGCTAAGGAGAGCGCAGGGATGAGGGATGGCAAGTTGACAGAGAATGTAGGCTCATGAGCAGAGAGTAGAATCTTCTGCAAAATACTTCTAGCTCATTTGGTTTTGGCAAAGTTCTATAAGAGCATAAAACAGTCCTTATGTGCTAGGAGATGTAAGGTAAATGTGTTTGAAGTGGAGGTTGTGGGAATGGCCAGGAAGAATTCATAAAGACATGAAACATGGCCAATTCAAGGACAGGGTGAGCAAGAAGGATTCCTTAGGATCAGCTATAACAGTTAATTGAGCAGAAGTTACAGGGTTTACTAAATGTTCTGATCGGCAACATGAGAGCACTGACTATTACGCTAACTGGTGGCGTATTTTTGGTGACTAAAAGGTAGAAACTTGCTTGGGTAAGTAGAGCCTGACAAAACTCTCGCTACTTAACTGAATTTTGGGTTAGAAGACCCATATGGTAAGTTCTTTCAACGAAGTGATCCATTTGAGCAGATAGCCTAAGGCTTCAGGGAAGAGACAGATGTAGGCTTGCTGAACTGTGAGCTGTGACCTCCTGTGTTACAAGGAGGGCAGCTGTTCCTGGTATTCTAGAAGGTCAGAATCTCAGCTGCCTTTTAAAACTGGCTTGTACTTGATCATTGGGTTTGGTGAAGAGCTTTTCCTGAAGGCTGAAATCATTTGAATGCAGGTATGCGGAAGCAGCTATGGTAATGAAGACGGTGGATTTCTGTGTCCTCGAACCCTGTTTAGCTATAATTAGTATCAGCTCAAATCTCACACGTTTGGCTCTGCCTTCTACCTAGCTGGTATCACACCGTTGGTATTCGTCTGGGGCAATAGCGACTAGCTCATGCTGTAGACACTTGTACTGAGGTGGGGTAATGTGAAGCTCTTGGCCATGACACAACTGTGCCCAAAACTAAGCGCGGACTCGGATCCTCTTTTTTCCTTGGTTCAAACTTCAAACAGCCTGCATTTACTTATAGCTCTTACTATGAGCCCACAGCCCAGGGCGAATTAGGGTGATGGAAGAGTGCTCCCACCTTTAAAGTCTCTTTTTTGATGAAGGAGTTAAATTAGGCTACCATTACAGTGTGTAACATTCTTCAGGACCTTCAGAACTCAGAGGATTGACGAGAAGGTTTCTGAATTACACCTTCAAGTATGCATCAGACGTGAATGGGGCTCGCTGCCAGGAGAGCCTGCATCCACTTCCGGGGGCGAAGAGGGGAGGATGGGTGACAGAGATGCGGATACCAAACGAGGTGTGTGCTCTCAGTGTCCGCCTCTTCCACCATTTGCTCTCGTCATTTCCTGGGGCCTGGGACTTTTCAGAAATCGGAGGCTGCTGGGTACTGGTGTTTTTTGTTTGCTTGTTTGCTTTCCATATTTCATATTTCCTATCTTTTTGTGTATATCTATTGCACATTGTTAATTCGTCTTTCCCCCCATCTCCACCGCCCCCCCCATGCTCCTTGATGCTGTCCCCACAACTGTCTTTCTCTTGCTTCTGTGACATATATAGGATGTCGCTTGTTTGCTTGTTCACTGTGTCTGTGTGAGGAGCATACCTCAGCACTCACTGAAGTCAGTTCTCGTCTTCCACCACGAGGGTCCCGGGGACAGACCCTTTGGTGACAAGCTCCCTTTAGCGCTGAGGCATCTTCCAGCCCTGTTTCTTTGTTGTTGCTTTTCTGATGCTGCTAATACCCGTGTTTAATGTACATATGCCACCCGTGCACACAGTGCCCCTGAGCTTGTGTGCAGCTCTTGTTTCATGGTCTCCTGAGTCCCATGGAGTCTGGTGAGAGGTGTGAAGGATTAGGATGCAGCCAGGGTCGCTCAGCCCCCCTCCTTGTGCTGCCACTCACTTCCAGTTTAAGTTGCAACATGTTGGGTCTGTTGCCGGGTAGATAAAGAAACTTAGACCCAGGCAAAATGACAGCCTTGAGCACCCTTAGAGGTGCTCTTCCCAGTGACAGGAAGACTGGTGCTTCTGCCTCTCCCAGCCTGTCTCCTCTGCTAAGTGGCAGGCTTGAAAGGACTCCCCTAGTGCTGTCTCTAATACAGTTTCCCCATGTCAAGTGAGTGCAGCCTCCATAATACCAAGCTCTTTCTTCTGTTGAACAAAAGTGATTTGATTCTCCCAGTCGATAAACAAATTAAAGAAACAGTAGGGAGACCCTGGACCCACAGACCAAGGCAGGAGGCTGAGGCCAGGGCACTTGGGAGAGGGCTCCCAGGGAACAGAGCAGGTGGGCAGGGGGAACACAGCTTCCACTGGCCTTTTTCATTCTGAGGTTTAGGGTCCTCATCTGCCTGGGAATCTGCTAATGGGTAGGAGGGGTGAGGGCAGAGCCTAAGGGGGAGGAGGGGGAGGGGCTGTGAAGCAGGTGCAAGCAAAGGCTGTAAGGCAGACACACTCAGGGGGATCAGGGGCCAGGCAAGAGGGGCAGGGATGTAAAGCACTTCTTGGGAAAGGGACAGGGGCTGGCAGCTGGCTGAGGGGAGGAGGTGCAGGGGGGAGGGGGTCTGTCCAGACTCTGGAAAAGGCCAGTGGTAGGTTTTGTCCCTATTGGATCCCTGTCTGCCTCTAGTAGAGGAACTATTTCTAACCCATGTCCAGTTACCTGGAGACAGAAGCCTCTTCACACCACAAGAGCATCAGAAAAGACTGGAGTGTGACTTCCCTGTGAAGGAGTCCCAGATGGGCCCTGAAGCAAGCCCTGCTTTAAAAGTCTGTCCAAGGCAGGTGTTCAGGGACAGCGACCCTCTGTTCTGCTTGCCCTTCTCATCCTCACCTCCCTTAATAAAGAAGCATTAGGGTTTGCAAACTTTAACCCTTTCTGTACCTTTATTCCCCCATGGGTCCTTTCACTGTGGCTTACTCTGAGTGGACAAAACATGCATTCTCAATGTATCCAGACGCTGAGCTGAGGACATAGATAGTCCTCTGCGGCTTGTTGTAGTTGGTGCTAGGTGATAACACTCCCCTGGGTAAAATCCAAGCAACTTACAGGGAACAGTGTGCCTGCATCTGCCCTGTGCCTTCCGTCCCCGGCAGAAAGATGGGTCTGCACTACAGCAATGGCGAGATTCAACCAGGAGGCTGACATCCCCAGACTGCCTGTAGGGATTAGAGGAGAAAGAAGAGCACTTATGGAGACACTTTGCTTGGAGTGCAGGCTGCTCACTGAAGAGCACTGGAAGACAGAGCCTGCATTGCATCCCAAACCTGCTGCAGACAACGAGAAACCGAAGTAGCAGGAGTCGTGGAGTTTAGAACTGGAACCTTGGGATCAGACCATCCAGTCTCTATCGGTGAACTCCTGAGTGCAGGGAATGGGAAAAAAAGAAGGTTGCAGTTGATCTTTGAACTCATAGGGAAATAGTGAGGACACTGTAAACTCTGAAAAGTCGGACGCCCTTCATGGTGTGAGATGGAGACAGTCATACAGATGTGTACCATGGCCACACTTTAAACAGGACTCAGAAGACTTGCCCTCGGGTGTAATGGACACAGTACATGGGCTAGGAAACTACCACTTTCTCACATGTTCTGGCTCTTAGGGTTCTGTGAAGTCTACAGTGTGGTTTCAGAACAACTAAGAAGACTCAACTGTTACGTGACTTGTTCAGCTGCAGACTTGCTGCGTGGCTTGATTCGGCCTTGGCCACGTGGTCCAATCTGTGCATCGGTACTGAGTTTCATACTGATGCACTTATTCCCCTGATGTAGAAGGTGAACTAATCCCCTGTAGGAAGCATGGGGAGGGCACAGTCGTCTCCTAGCAACACGTTCCCACTCTCTTCCATCAGGCTGTGCTGCCTTTGGATAAGCGAAAAAGATTCCCATTTTAGAGAGATTTCATTATGAAGTTTTTCACATACAAAAAGGAATTTTTTTACATGAAGATTTAGAGAGTCATAGAATCATTGAACCAGAAAGCAAAACCTTCAGACTCTTGGAATTCAAGCACCTTGTTCAGCACATGAGCACGGGCTGGGCAGTGACTTTGACCAAGATCAGGGCTGAACCTGGATCCTGGATGAGCAGGAGTGCCACTCTGATTGGAGGACTCCTTAAGTTGAAACCTACTGACTGTGCTCATCAGGAGAGTGTCCAAAGGTGGATAAAGGCCGCAAGTATGTCCTGTGGGCATGCTCTGTTGAATATTCATGACCCATTCCCATCTCCCAGGGGTATTAACTACCTTGAAGAAAATTGAAATCATACATCTTTACATCACCCCAAGTTAATGGTGGCTTGTGAGAGCTCAGGTCTATGACATGTTATCTCTGGTATTTAACTTCATGAAAAAGTTTGTGCAAATATTTTCAGATTTCTTCTTATGAAAGGAGACATAATCTCACCAGTCTTGCAGGTGTATGTTCTGAGTTGGAGAATATCCTTCCACCAGCTAGCTCTGCCTGTGTGCCCTTCTATGTTTACTTTCACTGAACAAGGTGTTTGGTCTCAAACTCAAGCTCCTGCCTGAGATACCTATTTAACATATCAAAGGGAACCTGGCAGCCAGGCTCTCCCAGCTTCCCTCAGTCCCTCTCTGTTACAGGGTCCTCCTGGCTTGCATACCACACCAGCTACCCTGAACTCTCCATCCCAGGAGGTTGGGCTGCCTTTCCCTATGTAATTCCACCCATCTTGGTTACTCTCTGTCTTGATCTCCCTTGGCCTCTTCTGCCCTCTTAGTCTCCAGGTCCCCTCTGTCTCTTCCTTTTGCTCTTTTTCCCTCCTTCTCTTCACATGGTCCAGCGGCTCAGTCTGCTCCTGTCCACCTTGGACTCCCCCAGGTCTCTCTGCCCTCGGCCGCTTTGTTCATCGTTTTATATACGGTAAACCTTGCCCTCCACCATTCTCAGCAGTGGTCATGTTCTTTTCCTTTTTATTTCTTTCTTCTTTCACACAGTCACACATGTTTCCCTGTATTTTCTCAGTAAGTTGAATTGCTGCACTGTTTTGTCGAGTGTGTGTGTATATACGGCCAGCACTTTGCGTCCATGGACTTCATCTACAGAGGCAAACAACTGAAAGCTGGAAATCCGTGAAGAAACATTTCTGAGCGTGTACAAACTTTTTTTTTTAAAAAAGTGTCATTCTGTTAACAAAATGGCTTCACAGCTGTTTCCACAGCACTTATTTTGTCTCAGGCATTATAGTCTGAAGATGACTTCCGGCTTAGGGGGGGGGCGGGGCGGGTTAGATGTGAATGACATACCATTTTCCTAAGGGAGTCGATATCTCCAGGTTCCGTGTCTGTGAGAACGGTTTGCCAGGCCTCGTGTGGACCGGTATGGATCGATATGGGTCAGCAGCAGACACATTCGTTCCCTCTCACATCAGAGGCTCCTGAACATTCACCTGCCACCCTGCCAGCCAAGTGTGTGGCTATGATTTTATCTTTCTCAGTCTTCTTCTTCCTGTCGTTGAGCATTTCCTGTTTAAGTCTTACTGTCCATTTCTTTCATCAAAAATACAGTCGTAAAGTAGATTCAGGTGGAAACCATAATGGAAGTCTTACCTCTCATTTAATTTCCACAATCTCTTCTGGGTGTTGAGAGTGTATTCCGGCATTCGAGGACAACAGAGGAGACTAGCCTCAGAGGTCCACAGCCTCCTCAGGATCTCCAGAGACTGGCACAAGGGAGAAGCACATCCAGAGCCTTTGACCTGGTACCCGGTATTTTCCCACCGCGTCCTAACGAAGCATCATTTTTATCCGTTTAGAGTCACACATGGGGTGACTCTTAAAATCTGTTTTACCTTAGATGATAATGCTATTGTTAGGGTGTGATACAGTTCACAATAAACTCTTAGTGCAACACAGAGGAACAAAAATTTCTACCGAGAATGATTTCTTATAGTTTGAGGTCTGTCAGCACACAACTTACACGTAATGATCTCTAAGTAACGGTGATAGTCGGGGACCCATAGTGACGTGAGAGTACACAAGGCTAGGTCTTTTTTAGAAAAGGACAAAAAAAACCTTTCTCAGGAAAAAGTTCCCAAATTGGTTATACAATATCAAGTGGTCAGTCCTGAAAATGCAGGTAACATTAAGTGGACTCAGCTGATTGAATATATATTATATAGCTATATAGATTATATATGTATATATGTATATTCTATATAATATATGTATGTATTTTATGTATATATTATATATAAGCTTAAATATACACACATATATGTATAATATATACATGTAATGACATGTCATTACACACATATATATGTATACAACAATTAAAGGAAACACAACTGGGAGTACATGGGGAGAGTTGAGGGGAGGAAAGGGAAGAGGTAAATGCTGTAATTGTATTTTAATTTTGGAATTCTGTAAAAATAAAAAATAGCCCCTTCAGTAAAATCACTGCTCCTAGTGGAAAGAGCAGGCAGCTGGGAGCTGCTGCAGTCCTGCAGGCCCCCGTGGCTTACAAAGGCTGGCTGGTTCCTGGTGGAGTGGCAGCCCTTGCTGGCTGCTCTTAGGACCTCTCAGTGGGAGGACATTCCTCACCAAGGCAGCCTGAGCTGGGCTGGGATCCACTCAGCTGTGTGCCACTCCTCAGGGACACAGCACTGTGGTGGCTGGAGCTTGGCGAGGGACGCTTCGCGTGGAACCTACAACACAGCGGCTTCTGGGTGTCAGAGTGTGGTCCCTTCTCCAGTCACAGAAGGTAGTCAAGAACTGTGAATTTGGAAAGAGGAGACACTAGGACAGAGTAAAGGCATGCTCTCTTCAGTGCTTAATAGGCCATTTCTAGCCTCCATCTCTAGATGCTTTTCAGGATCTGAAACCATTCGAAACCTAGCATGTGTTGGTTCCCTTCCTCCTGCCCTAAAACTGTACATGCTTCAGTACTAAAGCTGATGTTTCTGAATGATGGCGGGAGTGTGGTTGGGCCAGGGGTTAGAATTGTGCTTCTCTCCCCCTCTGTAAACTATATACACACAGGTCACTTTAATGGGTAGATGTACTGCCGACTCTACCCAGTCATATGAACAACTGTGTCTATGTCTTAGGAATGCACAGATGGAACTACACCGACTCCAAAATGGTCTAATCCACATAGATCTAATGGTCTATGGTCTAATCCATAGACTAGAAGGCTCCATGTCTGGTACAATGCCTGGCCCATAGGGGTTCCTCCCAGTTTACCTTTGCTTCACCAAATGATTGAAGATGAGGCCGGAGTGGGGAAACCTAATGAATAAACAACCACCAGACACCACTGTGGTCAGTGTGACTCGACGGGAATGCATGCTCGTCAACTTGGAAATCATCAATGTACTTTCATAAGTTATTGGCAGTAGATTCTGCATCCCACAGAACATCCAAAGAGATACTTCTTCCTACAAAGCTATATTAACTCCATGGAAGATACTCTGGAGGGAAGCAGGCCAAGTCTGGGAGACCTGAATCCAGACCTGACTTTTTCAGTGACCAAGGGCATGGTAGCTATGTGCCACCCTTGTTTTATAGATGAAATCATGGCGTTGAGTTCAGCTCTTTAATTTTTAGGAAGACACTGTTTTAAAACCTGAACTGGTTTCCTGTCACCTATGGAATAAAATACAAAATCAGGAAGATCTGGACTCTATCAGCATCAGCTCCACCCCTCACCACTGCTATCCTGTGTACCTGTTATTATGGCCTCCGCAGCCCCAACACTTCCCCATTCTTTACCTTCCTGCGCTCCTGCACATCTTCATGCACACCACCTCTGCCTACAATGCTTTTTAATAATCATCTCGTTCAGAGACTTTCCAAGCACAAATGGTTCTCATTTCCTTAAGAATGGAGTCAGCACCTTAGTGGCGGTTGTCTCCATGAAGCTTGAAACCTCCTTTCGATGGAGTTTTCCTGTTTGTGCATCTGTTTTTCTTCCTCACTACCTTCTAAGAGACTGAGTGTCTCCTCTCTAATGGCCTATCTTTTATTATTTTCATTTTGTCCCATAGAGGAGTGTTAACGGAAGTATTTGTGTGAGTCTAAGTGCAGTGGTTTCTCCATATCTGTCATGGTGACATCTGAAAGGACCCAGGAGAGGAAAACGCAGCAGATTGTATTTGAATATTCAGAAGAATATTCTCCGAGCCAGCCACTTAGTAAAGTCCGGAATCTCCCTGGCATATCTGGAGATGTGTATGCCATTTGTAGCCAGGGACACCTGTCTTGGAGGTAGAAGTCACACTGGTGACAGCCTGGATCATTGTGCTGTGGCACTGTGGGAACAGAAAGGCAGAGCTTATGGCCAATATCATTCAGAAGTCCCGCTGCTAATTAAATATTCACCTGGCTCCCTCTTCAGGTCTTTGATTTTTCTCCCAGGTATTTATTATTTACTGATTGAGCGACCACATTTAACAGAACAATGGTTACTTCTGCTCTGCAGAGTGAAATGATCTAGTCTGAAACAGGAATTACAAAATTGATTTATGAGAGGAAACTTGTTACCCCACTTGTAGCTCTTTAGTTTGATCAAGCAACCCTGTTGGTTGTTGGGTGAGAATTCTCTCACCTCAGTGCTATTTGTCTAACCTCTCCCTGTCAGTAAGTCCTGGGAGTACCTGGGACACTTTAGCTTCCTCTGAGTAATTCATTCTCACCTCAATCATCTGAAACATCCAGGAATGCCTTGGATGTGGATATCCCTGGATTTAAAATAGCCTTAAATTACAATATTAATTACCTTTCTGATCACTGTGGTAAAATATCTGCCAAGAGACAGTGAGGTGAGGAAGGATTTATTTTTGGCTCACAGCTTGAGTGTTCAGGCCACCATGGCAAGGGAAGCCTGCCGACTGCAGGGTTTGTGGCTGTGGGTGCAGGAGCGTGTTTCTTATAGCCAGGAAACAGAGTGTCTGGGGCCAAGAATGGGCCCTCTGCCCTTCTTCCAACAAGGTCCCACCCACTAAATGTTATAGATTTTCCCAAAACTGTGCCAGGAGTTGGGATCCAAGCATGCAAACAAATGCCCTTAGGGAGGATATTTCACATTCAATCTATCATATTGGCATTTAACTACTGGCTAGCAAAAAGTCCCATTCAAAATGTAACAGCAAAAATAGTGTCTAAGTTCTTTAACTGTTCACTCTAAAATTTTCTTTAGCATATATGACCAGTCCTTGGCGATTGGGTTGGGAAGCTAAGGGAAACTCTGTGCACCCACTCCATCACCTTTGCCCTCCAGCCTGTCAATCTCCCCACATTAAAGATTTCCTAGGTATCTCAGCTCATGATAAAGAACTGAACTCAAGTTTGTGACCTGTCACCTTTACGTGGAGAAGAAGTTAATGACTTTCAGGTAGTGTGTGGCAATGGGCAAACCCACTATCAGAAACCCGGACCTCTGATTTACATGTCTCAGCCACCTTCTGTGCACAGGTGTATACACATTTGTAGACAAAAGTTTGCATGTAGACCTAGAAGAAGATTTTTGTCTGGTTTCTCATGAATTATTTATTAGAATAGCTTTCTGCCTTCACAGAACTTAAAGCCGACTCTCAATCATAGAGTAGGCATTGATTGTTTGAAAACTGTTAGCATTTAACGAGTTAAAAATAAATGAAGCCGATAGGCAGATCTCTGTGAGTTCCAGGCCAGCCTGGTCTACAAAATGAGTTCCAGGCCAGCCTGGTCTACAAAATGAGTTCCAGGCCAGCCTGGTCTACAAAATGAGTTCCAGGATGGCTAGAGTTACAACAGAGAAACCCTGTCTCAAAAACAAAAACAAACAAAAAAATAGATGTCTCTAGGTATGTTTTCTTAGAGGTAAGACTAATGAAAAAGATACACGTATCTATCCAACTAAGGCAAAATAGCCAACAAAACAAAACACAACTTGCTTGAAGTTCCTTACTGAAATGAGCTCTTACATTTTAAGAGGTTAGGTGACTGAGAAACACAGCTATTATTATTCAGTAGGGCCTACTTGCATTTACTTTGCACTTGGTGCTGAAAACATTTGCTCCATAATAAAGCCTTGCTTCCATTCATGCCCATGATTTTGAGCTTAGGCTCTCTGTGTGTCCAAGACATTCTAGAACATGTCACTGGCATACAGTTTACGAGCTATGCTTACATCAAGGGAATGCAGACCTTATTGCAAACCAGGCCTCTTTCTTTTAAGATTAGAGACTCTGTGAAAGAGTGAAGTAGGAGTGGTTTGCATTAGCTCACGTGCCAAGCTGTAACAGAAGGGAAGCTGAGCAAAGAAGAGAGCCAAACAGGTTTTGAGATTCTTACCTTTATTTCCCAAATAATGAGAACTGATTCCTTTACTCTTCTCACACACATGGTTCTGCTTAGCTGTACATTCTTGAATGAAACAATGAGGTTAAAAGCATCCAGGTATTGGACTGATTGAAGGCAAGTGAGGGCGGTTACTGATGAAGCCTTGATGTGTACTCACCTTGGCTTAATAGCATATTCATAGCAATAATCCTAGGAGACTGAGCAACCTGTTCCTGTGACCTGACAGATGGCATACTCACTCTTCCCACAAATTCCACCCGGATCCTGTCTCTATAACCCTGCCCGAATCCTAAGACCTGTGACAGTAACTTGGCAGGCAGCTGTGAAGAGGTCAGGAGAAGGGCAGAGAATGACTCTAAATCTGCAGCCTTCTTCTGCCTCTAGACACTTGTGCTAAGTTGACCCATCTTTCAAGACCTTCCTCAAAGCTCATCCCCTCGAGACATCTCTCAGCCTCTAGAGCAGTGGTTCTCAACCTTCCTAGTGTTTCATCCCTTTAATACATTCTCTCATGTTCTGGCGATCCCAACCATAAAACTATTTTTGTTGCTACTTCATAAAAATAATTTTACTACTGTCATGAATCATAACCCACATATCTGATATACAGATGGTCTTAGGTGACCAAAGGAGTCACAACCCACAGATTGAGAACCCCTGCTCTAGAGCACTGGAACACCTCTCTGCTATTTTCCCAGATACGCCTCATTTATTGCATGTAACGTCACACATAGGTTCATGAGTGATTTTCTTGAATGACTGTGGTTTGTGGTTTCTGTGTATGTGTTATTCTTGCTCAAATATACCTTCTCTGAGGTATCAAATTAAAATAAGTTTATTTATTTATTGAGACAGAGTCTTCCTATGTAGCCTACCTTTCCTGATGTTCATTGTGTATCTCAGGCTGGCCCTAAGCTCTCAGCACTCCCCCTGCCTCAATCTTCCAAGTCCTGGGTTTACAGGCATACAGCACCATGTCCAATTACTTAATATCTATTGCTCATTTTAGTGCTATCATCGCTAATCCAGCTCCCGCACAGAGTTAGTGCTCCAAAATGTTGTTTAGTAGATTTTCTTAGAAAAGAATTATCTTTACATAGTAGACAAAGTTTATAAGTGCAGTTTCAGAAAACAAAATCACTTCATCTAAAGGGTGGTTTTCAAGCCGAACCTTAAAATATTTTACGGACATAAAGGGAATTTCGAGATTCAAGAAATACTTACGGAATAGGAGACAACAAATGGTTTATCTCGCTCTCCGACAGTCCTCACCTGACCCGTTTATCCCAAGATATTCATGAAGGACGAAGGTTGTGATTTCCTGGATAATGCAGATCCTTAATAGGGATTGTGTAGATGACATAAATAATCTTAATAGAAACAGTATTCTTGCTTTTGGTAGGAGCTCCTTGTTCATTATGTCATTGGTAAAAATTTAGCCAAGCAGAATTCGTAGTCTTGATGTCAAAACCAGATCCCGGTTCCTACCACTGCTACACCCTGGCCGCAGGATCCCTCGTAAGGCAGATAAGGTTACAGCGTTCCAGTTTTCTTATCTGGTAAGAAAAAATAGCTGCTTTGATATTTTGAGGATTCTTTGAAATCCTGACTGAAACTTCAAAGGTGCTCAGTGTATCTTAGTTGAATCTTGTTGAATCTTTTTGTAAGTACTGGTGATTGGCGATATCTCACACGTGAATTAGGGGAAGCTAATGTGTTCATTCCAAGAAATGTATTAAAATAATGCCTTTTCGTTGTTTCAAAGTATACTCAGTTCTTTGGTTGTTTTCTTACTAGGGCAAGGAAAGGGGTGGTAAGGAGGCGTGGAGAGACATACTAAGCCTTAGCCCCTCTGTCCTCCCCTGCTTGTCCTCAGTATTTCTGCTTACCGGTGTCTAGTTTGCCACAAAGGCTTACTGCATTTGGCTTGGACCTGTTGGACCTGCCCCCATCACAGGCCCCTTTCTGACCATTCTTTTTTTCCTCTCTCAAAAGACCCCAAAAGGGGGTCCCAGAGCCCAGTGGCTGTGCTCCCAGGTTGCTTCACAGAGGAGGTGTTGTTCAACAGAAAGGCATGTGGAGTCCCAGGGTGAGAAAGAGGAGGGCATTATCAATCACGGGCTGTTAAAGGCCAGGGGAGAGAGGGGAGAGCTAGTGAGACTCAGAGGACTGAATTGGAGTGGAGGATTTTTACCCCCCTGTCCTTCGTGTTGCCCTTGTTGAGGGAGCTTTCTTGGACATCTGCCCAGACACATGCTGAGTTAAAGAAGCAGCAGGACACATTCTTAAAGAATGAATTGGGAAAGGGGAAAGATCTGGGAGTGGGGAAGAGTGAAAAAGAACCCAGGAGCGATTCCAAAGTCCAAACAAAAGAGGCCCCTCTGCCCAGCCCTTCTGGCCCTTCTGTGGTTCAAATGGTGGTTTGTTTAGCACATAATCCAGGGTACCCAGGCTCCCTGATAGCTGCTTTTGGCCCACAAAGGGGCCACAGAGAGCCACTGGAATTTCTCAAGCGTTCTTATTTCCAGTGTAGCCTGTGCACGCTGCTGTCCTCACTCAGAGTCCAGAGAGGCTCACCGAAGAGCAACAGTTCATGACCGCGGCTGAGATAACTTGATCCTGAATTCAGTAGTGTCAAGTTCTACCTGGTCACTAAAAGTCATCCTTTAACAGGAAGACATTGGTGGTTCTGAGTGCTTTCCAAGGTGGCTTCCAGTTAATAAGCCTCTAAATATACTTCTAGAGACGACAGAAACAAAAGCACACCTTGTGATGGTGGCCGCTGGCTGGAGTCTAACAGCACTGTCTTCATTACATTGGGCCAATACAGACTTACTGTGTGAAGTGGTTAAATTAGACCATGATTGATCCATTGGTGAATGGACAGTAGCCATGGAGCCTCCATGGCAGCTCATATTCATCTTTTGTTGTAACACACACTCATATGTCTATGGAATGGAAGTTCACCAAAAATATCTTGTGTCTTTGTCTAATGCAAGCTTGAGAAGATACAGATATATTTGATTTTTATCATACCTAACTAAAGATTAAATGGTCAGTATTTTCTTTGAAGCCTGGTATTCCCCAAGAGGGAGCCAATCACGTGAGTTAAAATGTAATTCCAAAATATGGCACCCTCTTGAGTAAACGCTATACCTTCTGTGTACAGTGGTTCCCCACCCTGCTGAGCTACCCGGCTCACCCGCGGCTCCACATTCTTTCTCCCTTGTCCTGTAGGTGAGAAGGAGAGAAATGGAGAACAAGCTAAAAAGAAGAGGCAGTGCCAGTTCAGCTCAAGACATGCGCAGACCCTGTAAACAATGGTCTGAGGTAAATAGGGTGGGCACGCTGCCTTCTGAAGCATGAAGGCTGAGTGCTGAACTTCAGAATGCGCCCTTGGCCTTATTACTTCCCAGTAACAATAAATACTCACTTCTCAGGTGTCTTCTCCTAAAACTGTGCAATTAATATTGCCATTGCTCAGAGTGTGATTAAAATATTCTTTGTTTGCTTTCAGTCACTGATTAAAAAAATATAGAAAAACTAGTAATTAATGTGTCCCCTTTGTTCCAATAGACTCAGAGGGGTCTACAGTTAGGAAATTCCCATGCTGAAATTGGTGGAGCAAGATACCTTTGGCTGTCACATGGCACTAAGGACAATGGGGATCAGGACCTCTGAGCTGTCACATGTCCTCACTTGTCAAATCTGGCCATTACTTAGTCACCCTCGAATGTAGTAGATGGAAATTCAGATACCAAAGAACCAGGTGTCACTTTGAATGTGGTGATTTCAGGAGCAGCTGAAGAAATAGAGCTATTTTTGATCTATTCCAGTTTGTTCTGTGTCATTTCATGGTCATTTCTCCAGTGTTGGCTTTCTTACCCTGTTCTGTGTCATGTGATAGATTGGCCTAACAAAAGGTTGACTGAAGGGAAGACAGGGGGAAATGAGAGAAGACACCTCCACTGCCTTGTGAATTTGCATCTTCTCTCCTGCACACTGAACTGAGTCGTGCCCACCTTTAATTCACATCCCGAAGCCCTAAAGTCCCCTGAGCATCTGAAGCAAAAGTGACGGAGATGAGTGAGCTCTCCACGGTGTATCCCTGAAGCAATGGGATCAGGGTTCTCAGAAGAAGAGGTGCCACAGGGCTCATCTGCTCTCTCTCTCCTTGCCGTGTGAGTGCAGAAAACAGAATCTAGCCTTCACTAGCAACTGGGCACTGCTGTGGCTTGAGTGGTCCATATACCAAATGCCTGGGATGTTTCAGATTTCAGTTGCATTTCTGATTTCGGAATATTTGGAGGAAACTGAACACATATCAGAGAGGAAACCTGAGTCTGAACACATTCGTTCACGTTCGTCCAAGCCTTCTACGCATAGCGTGCAGGTAA